>CP139509.1:339327906-340011728 GCA_021014915.2 Artemisia tridentata subsp. tridentata | reverse complement strand
CCCTAGTACACCCTCAGAGCCTATCTTTTCGTTTCTAACTTTAAGCATTTTACTTAAGGTAAGAATTTGTTTACACCCCACTTGAATGTACACCCAAATCGCCTTAGCCTACCTTGTATGCACTCATTTTTAGTGCATTATTGTTACAACATTTGTTTAAACCCCAAGTTAATTATCTAATTGATTACATGGTTGCTAAGTCGAGTCATATCCTTGTACATATTGTTTTGGGACGATTGGGACTCATGGGTAAAGTACTAGTGTAATGGAGTAATGGGGAAGAACAACATTATTACCCCCATATGTGCTAAATATTTTAAAAGTACTCCAAGTGTTTCGATTATCTTAATTCGAGTCATTAGAATAGTTATTTGTTAAGTTATGTAAAAGTTCAAGTGTAAGGGGAATGCAACGCCCCTACGATGTATTATTTTGGATGGTAGGGCAAGAGTGTATGCAAAAAAAAAAAAAAAAAAAAAAAAAAAAAAAAAAAACATACGGACTACCATCCCGTTTCATTTTATGTTTATTTTATGTTTTTGTTATTTTGTTTTTAGCTTAAGTCGAGTCTAGTCTTGGCTTAGCAACGCCATATTGTACATGTAATCAACCAAGATCTTTAACTCGCCACCAGTAAAATATCCCTTATCCAACAAAACCATGTTTATCATATCCCTACACCTAACGTTATAACCCGTTTAAAAGCCCTCTTTGATAGTTTATCTTAGGTGCTTACGCCTAGTGGAGGAGGTTTTTGACCCTTTCCCAAGCCTATGGTAATCTATTTGCTATGACAGGTAGTGAGAGATATTATTCATTTTCATTTATGAGATATACTTTTATGACAGCTGAGAGATGTGAGTATCTAAACACTACTTGTGAGGTGCTAGTTTGTAATCTCCGTGCTTATTATGATTAAAGTGGAACGACTATTTGTTTTAATTAGTTTTATATTAGCGTTAAATGCCCCTAACTTGTATTTTGATTAGAATAAAAGCGCATTTGCTTGAGGACAAGCAAATCTCAAGTGTAAGGGTATTTGATGAAGCGAAAAGTGTACCGCTTTTAGGGGGTCATTTAAGCCCTAAATCGTATTTATTTGATCAAATATTGCCCTAAATCATTCCTTTTGTCATTTTAGGTACTTTGGAGAAGAAATCTGGAAAAGGAAGCATTTTGGACGTTTTTGGAGCATAAAAGTGAAGAAAACGACAAAGTCTCCAAAGCTACTGGAAAAGTACACGTGACGGCGTCAAGGATTGCTCCTGACGGCGTCACGGCTTGGCAAAAGAGGTGGATATGACAAATACACATGACGCGCCAGAAAGTTTTACAAAGGAAGTCTGACGGCGTCACCCTTTAAGGTGATCAAGGCCGTCACGGTTTAAGTTAAAGAGAGACGGCGTCAAGCACAATTGTGACGGCGTCAACCCTTGACGCGCCAGAGTGGATTTTTGAGGATTAAAGAGGGACGGCGTCAGGAAGACCATCCGGGAACCCTAGCCGCGGCGAGGTGACGGCGTCACCTCCTACAACGTGACGCCGTCAGCCCCTAAATTCTATATATAGTTTTGCAATTTTTAGTCATTAGTGTGCAACTTTGTGAGAAGAAACCCTAAGACGAATTTTCTGCCATTTTTAAGGGTTTTATACCCTTGGATCTCCCATGTTTAATTGAAGATAAGTAATCAATTAATCATTCAATATGTCTATGTGTTGTTTGATTATATCTTTGTCTTGTCTTTTAATTAACATGATAGGCTAGATTTATCTTGTGTTTGCTTAGATCTAATGAAACCTAACTATTGATTATTGGTTGTTGGTGTGTTATTAATTGTATTGGATGATTGTTTATCGATGTTAGGCTTAAGAAAACTGGCTAACCTCCTATACGGTAACTTGCTTGAACGTCTTAAGAAACATGAACCAATGCGTACTAAGGTTTTTATGGTTGTATTTAATGCATGAGCGAATTCTAGTGATCCCATGTTGGGAGCTTCTTAGGCGGCTCGACATAGGAGTGAAGTAGGAGCTTATAGAGTTGGGGAAGTACGTACGCCACCCCACGATTGGTATTAAGGAATACACCCATCATCCACGCAATTAATACACACTAATCATCCGGTAAAAGATAGTTAGGGAGTAAGGAAATCTAAGTAAACACATTTCTCTCCATATAAGTTCCACCACCTTTTTATTTTCAGTTATTTTATTTTATTTGCAATTGTAGTTATTTGGGTTAGTTGACTAGCAACTAATTCCGCCCACTCCTTCAAACCCGAGATTTTACTTGCTTTTTAAAAAAATATAAAAATACAAAAAGAATCTTCCCTCACCCTTAGACCTATTAGAGTAGTTTTTCAATCCTAACGACACTATTCCCCTAGAGAATGATCAATCCCCCGGTACTTACCACTTCATTATGCTACATCGGTCAGGTACACTGCCTGGTGGGGATTGCAAGCCTTTTGAGATCCCTCGAGAGGTAAAACCTGTTGTAAGGTCGCAAAACCACGCTAGAAGTGATCAATAATGGATCAAGGATGGATTTTTGTACTACTTTGGTAATTTTCTCTTTAAAAAAATGAAATCTAGCACAGTATGTGTCAACTTTAAAGGCACCAATATGTATTAAAATGTTTAAAGAACACAATTCTTGACCATGTGAAGAATGATGTCGACCGAAACAAGGAAAGAGGGATTGTCCCACCACACTTTTAGTGGGGTGTCAATTTCTGACTCGACACGAAACTCGACTTGTAATTGAAAAAAAAATTAACAGGTTCGGGTTGAGTCTAAATATATTTCGGGTCGGGTTTAAACAAAACCATTTAACCCGTTTATTAAACAGGTCTGGTCCGAGTTGGGAACAAATTAAGCAGGTCGACCTATCAACCTGTTTAACATGTTTAACTCATGTAATGTGCCAAATTTTTTATATAAAACGGGTTAAATAGATAAACCCGAAACCTGTTTAACCTATTCAAGCCGTGTAACCTATTTAACCTTCCAACCCAAGTATATATACAGGTTAAATGGGTCAAGTTCGTGTTATGTGTAAACAGGTTAGGGTTGACATAGCTGACCCGATGATTTAAATGAGTTAGGTTCGGGTTGGGGTTTTCTGACCCGCCACCCTGAACCCGACCGAATTGTCACCCCTAACTTTTAGTACTTTTGACATCAATCACACGTATCCACACTCAAATTGCTAATCATGGGTTGTAAAAAAGGATGAAGCGAGAAGTGTACCGCTTTTAGGGGGTCATTTAAGCCCTAAATCGTATTTATTTGATCAAATATTGCCCTAAATTGTTCCTTTAGTCATTTTAGGTACTTTGGAGAAGAAATCTGGAAAAGAAAGCATTTTGGACGTTTTTGGAGCATAAAAGTGAAGAAAACGACAAAGTCTCAAAATCGGCTGGAAAAGTACCTTTGACGGCGTCAGGGATTGTTCCAGACGGCGTCATGGCTTGGCAAAAGAGGTGGATATGAAAAATACACGTGACGCGCCAGAGAGTTTTGCAATGGAAAGTATGACGGCGTCACCCTTTGAAGTGATCAAGGTCGTCATGGTTTATGCTAAAGAGAGACGGCGTCAAGCTTTATTCTGACGGCGTCAAGCCTTGATATGCCAGGGAGGATTTTGGAGGACTAAAGAGGGACGGCGTCAGGAAGACCATCCGGGAACCCTAGACACGGCGAGGTGACGGCGTCAAGATCTATAAAGTGACGCCGTCAGCTACTAAGTTCTATATATAGTTTTGCAATTTTTTGTCATTAGTGTGCAACTTTGTGAGGAGAAACCCTAAGACGATTTTCTGCCATTTTTAAGGGTTTTCATACCCTTGGATCTCCCATGTTTAATTGAAGATAAGTATTCATTTAATCAATCAATATGTCTATGTGTTGTTTGATTATATCTTGTTCTTGTCTTTTAATTAACATGCTAGGCTAGATTTATCTTGTGTTTGCTTAGATCTAATGAAACCTAACTATTGATTATCGGTTGTTAATGTGTTATTAATTGTATTGGATGATTGTTTATCGATGTTAGGCTTAAGAAAACTGGCTAACTTCCTATACGGTAACTTGCTTGAACGTCTTAAGAAACATGAACCAATGCGTACTAAGGTTTTTATGGTTGTATTTAATGCATGAGCGAATTCTAGTGATCCCATGTTAGGAGCTTCTTAGCCGGCTCGACATAGGAGTGAAGTAGGAGCTTGTAGAGTTGGGGAAGTACGTACGCCACCCCACGATTGGTATTAAGGAATACACCCGTCATCCACGCAATTAATACACACTAATTAACCGGTAAAAGATAGTTAGGGAGTAAGGAAATCTAAGTAAACACATTTCTCTCCATATAAGTTTCACAACCTTTTCATTTTCAGTTATTTTATTTTATTTGCATTTGTAGTTATTTGGGTTAGTTGACTAGCAACTAATTCCGCCCACTCTTTCAAACCCGAGATTTTACTTGCTTTCATAAAAATATAAAAATACAAAAAGAATCTTCCCTCACCCTTAGACCTATTAGAGTAGTTTTTCAATCCTAACGACACTATTCCCCTAAGAGAACGATCAATCCCCCGGTACTTGCCACTTCACTATACTACATCGGTCAGGTACACTGCCTGGTGGGGATTGCAAGCCTCTTGAGATCCCTCGAGAGGTAAAACCTGTTGTAAGGTCGCAAAACCACGCATCAAGTTTTTGGCGCCGCTGCCGGGGAATAGTTATTGTTTAGGTTGAATTTTTATTTTATTAGGTCTACTCACTAGATTCCTTTCTAGTGAGATTTTTTATTTTATTTTTCTAGGATTTCTTGTAGTCTATCTTTTTCTTTGTGCCCTTTGTTTGTAAAACCATTTTCATTTGTCACTATGATGGATGAAATTCCATTTAGATCATTGACAATAGAGGAACATTATATTTCACCAATATATTTGTTTCCTATCATTCCTATGAATTTTTGTGTGATCTTTGTGATTTCCAAAAGGAGTTAGGGGTAAGGTTAGATGGGTTTAATGAATTCTATGCATGTGAGATTTCTATTAGACGAGCATTATCTGGATCAATTCCTTTTAGTCAGGCCCTTTGGATGAATTTTGAGGAAAGCTTCCTAACCATGACCCATAAGTGGAACGAATTGGTGGATTCGTATGAGCAAAGAGACCTAGTTTCTAAGAACATGGACTTAGAATCAAACCAAGATTCTGAGATGGTTAGTTGCATGAGTGGGATAGATTTCACCAAAACATACGACACACATGAGGGTAGAGTTGAGCCACCTAGCTGCATGTCATGGTTAGGCCCTACCATAATACAAGATGAACACATTGGTGATCTTAATGTGATGGAGGATTTAGCCGAACATGATCACATTAATCAAAAAGACCTAGGTTTTATGATCGATGACGATGAATCTCAAGAAACACATGATGAATCTTTTGGGCAATTTGAATATAGCAGTCAGAATATTGAGGATGATCCTTATGATTCGGATATAGAAGTTGAGATGCCTAGAGAAGCACTTGAGATATTAGGGAAAATGTTAGGTTTAAATTCTACCAAAACCCATGATGAGGATATAGGTGATCTTGACATAGGGAATGATGAGGTAAGTAACATAAGCCCACCAAGTACCCCACAAGTCCTACCATCATTTGAGGCACACACACCACCCGTGACTTACCCAGAAGAAGTAGAAGAGACTATAGGAACCCCAATAGAGGTAGAACCCTTGGACCAAACACAACTAGAGGATATAGGTTTGAATACTTGTAGTCATAACCTTTCTTTTAGTTACATGGAAGTTCCTAGTTTTGATGAACCGGAGCCTCAGCCAAAACCGTTACCTAATCTTCCATCCTTAGATGTGAATTTAGGAATTGAAAAAGGTCCCGATCCACACATCAAACCATATAGTCCGGGTAGTGTTACGCTGAAGGTATTAGACTCTAAGCCTTGTAGAGAGGAAGCTAACATAGGAGTGAACCATGACCTTACATACTTACATCACCCATTCATGATTGATCACAAGAAACATTATGGGTTTAAACCGGGTTTATTAGGTCAAGATGGATTCCCAACTAGGAATCTATCGAAGTTGATAGAAGATGATCCCTTTTTAGGAGAAAACTTTAATTCACCCATTGACCACAGTGAACTAGGTAAGGTTATGATGAAAGGAGCACACCCCTTTGAGTATATAATTCATCCACCACTCTTTCCTCACGCGGCATACTTCCACCAAGATGGTGTGTATCGCTACTATCACCCGCACTTAATCCTAAGTGTAGGAAAAACCTCTCCTTTATCCGTTAAATAAGGGTAAAGTCAGGCTCGTGACTCGAACAAAAACAAGCGCTTCTTGGGAGGCAACCCAAGCTTTATTTTCTTTGTGTGTTTATTTATTTGTTTGTTTGATTTTATTCGCTTCCGTATGTATGTTTAGTTTTTATTATTATTGATTCATGTCCAAAACAAAATTGTGAAAATGCTTTATCTTGTTTTTAACTTCGTCTTAACTACATATAAAGGTATTTTGCAAAAGATAAGTGTAAGGGAAATCCAAATCGGTTTATTAGAACAAATGAACATGAATCGTAATAATAATAAATTAACATACATATTCGTATTTGTTTGAGTCAAATGCTTGTATCGAGTCATAATGATGTTTTGCAGGATTTCCAGGAAGTAAGGTAAAGGTTTTTCCAGAAATTTTCCGGAAACTTAACATGAGAATTCTGTCAGATCATTTCTGACGGCGTCAGGCCTTACAACCTGGCGGCGTCAGGTTTTAATTTACTGAAATTTTTAAAAGTTTTGTTTTCATAAAAAGTTTTTATTAAATCTCTAACTTATAAACTCCAGGAATCTGCAAAAAAATCATTCCACAAGCATTATATCCTTATATAGAATTTATCCCGCCGTTGTTATGCAGGTTTTCGTGTTTGTTTTCTCAGGTTTAACAGGTTATTTTGGACAAGGAGATGTATGTGGAATCAAGCTTTTGGCGATGCTTTAGTCTTGAAGCTTCTACATTCTCTTGGAAGAAGATCTAACCATGTTACCTCTTTATCCACCAAACGAATCAGGGGAGTATTTGATTTCATTCTTTTACCTTATTTACTTTTGCATCTTGTTATTTGAACATTGGGGACAATGTTCATCTTATGTGTAAGGGGGGTAAAGTATGATACTTTAGAGTATACAATTGCACTTGATTTTTGTTTGTTTAATGGTAGATGTGTAATAAAACTGAGAGAAATACCTGTTAGGGCAATTTTAGTGCCAAATTTAAAATTTTTTACAACATATAGGAGTGAAACTTTGATCTTAATGAGCGTCTCATGGATAGGAGTTATATGACTAGCACAAAACCGTACCACTAAAAAATTTTCCACCCCAAATATGTGAGGTTCGCCCCTAGAATTGGTAGGAAAAGCATTTATGCTATGATGTGTGTACCGGTAGCACTTAGATTCTAGAACTTGCGTTAGGACCATTCCGAGGCCACAAGTGAGACTACATTCGTGTAGTTAGATTTACTACATGATAAGAGGCATTAGGATTAACCCACTGTTTTACGCCTGTGTTTTTGTTATAATTACATTGGCTACATTGGTCAAGTAATTCTCCCACACCCTTTGCGTTGTACTCATTTTTAGTACACGATACCCCTAGTACACCCCTCAGAGCCTATCTTTTCGTTTCGACCTTTAAGCATTTTACTTAAAGGAAGACTTTGTTACACCCCACTTAAATGTACACCCAAATCGCCTTAGCCTACCTTGTATGCACTCATTTTTAGTGCATTATTGTGACAAACATTTGTTTAAACCCTTAGTTAATTATCTAATTGATTACATAGTTGCTAAGTCGAGTCATATCCTTGTACATATTGTTTTGGGACGATTGGGACTCATGGGTAAAGTACTAGTGTAATGGAGTAATGGGGAAGAACAACATTATTACCCCCATATGTGCTAAATATTTTAAAAGTACTCCAAGTGTTTCGATTATCTTAATTCGAGTCATTAGAATAGTTAATTGTAAAGTTATGTAAAATATCAAGTGTAAGGGGAATGCAACGCCCCTATGATGTATTATTTTGGATGGTAGGGCAAGAGTGTATGAAAAAAAAAAAAAAAAAATTCCAAGAAAAATACAAAAAAATGAGAAAAAAAAAAAAAAAAAAAAAAAAAAAAAAAAAAAAAAAAAAAACATACGGACTACCATCCCGTTTCATTTTATGTTTATTTTATGTTTTTGTTATTTTGTTTTTAGCTTAAGTCGAGTCTAGTCTTGGCTTAGCAACGCCATATTGTACATGTAATTAATCAAGATCTTTAACTCGCCACCAGTAAAATATCCCTTATCCAACAAATCCATGTTTATCATATCCCTATACCTCACGTTATAACCCATGTAAAAGCCCTCTTTGATAGTTTATCTTAGGTGCTTACGCCTAGTGAAGGAGGTTTTTGATCCTTTCCCAAGCCTATGGTAATCTATTTGCTATGACAGGTAGTGAGAGATTTTATCCGTTTTCATTTATGAGATTTATTTTGATGACACCTGAAAGATGTGAGTATCTAAACACTACTTGTGAGGTGCTAGTTTGTAATCTCCGTGCTTATTATGATTAAAGTGGAACGACTATTTATTGTGATTACTTTTATATTAGCGTTAAATGACCCCTAACTTGTATTTTGATTAGAATAAAAGCGCATTTGCTTGAGGACAAGCAAATCTCAAGTGTAAGGGTATTTGATGAAGCGAAAAGTGTACCGCTTTTAGGGGGTCATTTAAGCCCTAAATCGTATTTATTTGATCAAATATTGCCCTAAATCGTTCCTTTTGTCATTTTAGGTACTTTGGAGAAGAAATCTGGAAAAGGAAGCATTTTGGACATTTTTTGAGCATAAAAGTGAAGAAAACGACAAACTCTCAAAATCGGCTGGAAAAGTACCTTTGACGACGTCAGGGATTGTTCCAGACGGCGTCATGGCTTGGCAAAAGAGGTGGATATGAAAAATACACGTGACGCGCCAGAGAGTTTTGCAATGGAAAGTATGACGGCGTCACCCTTTGAAGTGATCAAGGTCGTCACGGTTTAAGCTAAAGAGAGACGGCGTCAAGCTTTATTCTGACGGCGTCAAGCAATGATAAGCCAGGGAGGATTTTGGAGGACTAAAGAGGGACGGCGTCACGAAGACCATCCGGGAACCCTAGACACGGCGAGGTGACGGCGTCAAGATCTATAAAGTGACGCTGTCAGCTACTAAGTTCTATATATAGTTTTGCAATTTTTTGTCATTAGTGTGCAACTTTGTGAGGGGAAACCCTAAGACGAATTTCTGCCATTTTTAAGGGTTTTCATACCCTTGGATCTCCCATGTTTAATTGAAGATAAGTATCCATTTAATCAATCAATATGTCTATGTGTTGTTTGATTATATCTTGTTCTTATCTTTTAATTAACATGCTAGGCTAGATTTATCTTGTGTATGCTTAGATCTAATGAAACCTAACTATTGATTATCGGTTGTTAATGTGTTATTAATTGTATTGGATGATTGTTTATCGATGTTAGGCTTAAGAAAACTGGCTAACTTCCTATACGGTAACTTGCTTGAACGTCTTAAGAAACATGAACCAATGCGTACTAAGGTTTTTATGGTTGTATTTAATGCATGAGCGAATTCTAGTGATCCCATGTTATGAGCTTCTTAGCCGGCTCGACATAGGAGTGAAGTAGGAGCTTGTAGAGTTGGGGAAGTACGTACGCCACCCCACGATTGGTATTAAGGAATACACCCGTCATCCACGCAATTAATACACACTAATTAACCGGTAAAAGATAGTTAGGGAGTAAGGAAATCTAAGTAAACACATTTCTCTCCATATAAGTTTCACCACCTTTTCATTTTCAGTTATTTTATTTTATTTGCATTTGTAGTTATTTGGGTTAGTTGACTAGCAACTAATTCCGCCCACTCTTTTAAACCCGAGATTTTACTTACTTTCATAAAAATATAAAAATACAAAAAGAATCTTCCCTCACCCTTAGACCTATTAGAGTAGTTTTTCAATCCTAACGACACTATTCCCCTAGAGAACGATCAATCCCCCGGTACTTGCCACTTCACTATACTACATCGGTCAGGTACACTGCCTGGTGGGGATTGCAAGCCTCTTGAGATCCCTCGAGAGGTAAAACCTGTTGTAAGGTCGCAAAACCACGCATCAACACTCAAATTGCTAATCATGGGCTGTAAAAAAGGATAGAAGAACTTCAAACTAGGATCAGACATACCCACTAATCCTATGTAAAAGCTTTAAGACCTCACTACAACCCAAGACTCAAGACCCAAATTCTTTAAAAAGCAAATTCTATTTTTGCCCAAAAAAAAAGTTGTGGCCTTAGATGCCCAAAAAAATAAGTTTCTCAAAATGCCCCGAGGCGACTTTCTCCTTCAGGTGGCCGGGTTTGGGCAACTTCACTAACTTCTTGACAAGTGTCCTTACAAAAGTACATGTTGTGTAAGACACAAGTACGCGTTACGGCGGCGGGTACCCTGAAACTAAATTTTTTACTGATCAATTACTTTTCGATAATGAGTTCTTCGTGACATTAACTTTACGGATAGCGAGATGTTTTGTCTGAAATAATTTAAAAAATGGTATACTATGCTATATAAAAATAGCAAGTTACTCCCGTGATAGGAAGACAATATAAAGACAGTAGTCGATAATATTATCGCGGTAGGAAGTCATTAAAATATGTCATCAAGAGTTTTTATACACAAACATGAGTTTGCTTTTATAAATATACGTTGAATTATATAATTACCAAAAAAAAATAATTAAAAATTTAAAAATATTGATAGGTATTTGTTAAAGTCATAGTAAGATTATTTAAAAAAAAATATAAAAATAAATATTTGATAAAGTCATAGTAAGTTATTTGATAAAGACTTCAAGATCTTTAAAATTCTAATTGACTAAGTAACAGTAACACACTTTGGCCAATTAGTGGATTTATCACCAAACAAAATCAGCCACAATCATTTATCCCTAACACGGAATATCAGCCCATATAACTTTGTTATGTCACTTGGGTCAAAACTATTACTTCTACCTAAATCTAATATATTTACCACAAAGATTAGTTTTTTTGTTGTGGGTTTTGATTGATAAGTATTTAATAAAGTCTTAGTAAATTATTTATCAAGAAAAACGTGGGTATTTGTTTCAAGATCTTTAATAAGGCCTCGGGTAGGTGTTTGATTGTTCTTTCGATTAAGATCGATGATGAGTTTTTGATGATCTTTATAGATCTTATCTTGAACTATTAATACTCAAGATTTTTTTTCCTTGTTCTATTTGTTTTCGCTAAAAGACAGGGATGGTACTGTTGATACAGTCGCAAATAGTCTCATTCAACAACAGGGATAGTACTTCAATCGTTACATAAAAAGTCACATATCTAACATAAGGTTTGTCCCAAACGCTCCTTTCAAAACCGCATCACTTTACGACTTGTTCTAAAGACATGACCGGACACTTACAAACTCTTTTCTTTTATTTGTTTAAGAAAACCTTCAAGCTAGTATGACAAATTGTAGTTAACAACAAGACTTGTTAGTATTAAGCAAATAAATACTTTTCATATTTTATCCCCCTTCATGGGTAATTTGATACATGGATCGCACTCAATTTTGAACACCATTCTGTTAATACAAATATCGCGTAAAAATGTTATATATATTTTACGGCCTCTTAAGTTTTTTATAATGGCAATTATAAACTAATGCAAAGTAAACGTCTACGTAACCAAGTTTTAAGTTACAAGTTTACATTCCGACGTATATCACTTCAGGTATGAATAATGTGATTATACCTTACGTCGAATAATCAAAGAGCCCAACTAATAAAAATTTTCTAACACACTTTAAATATTTATTAAACACATTTTTACTTAACAATAACACAAAGTTTACTTAATTAAAATAACTACACATTTTATTTCAGTGATTTAATTAAATGAAAAACAAATTTAATTAGTCCCTCTGTGCCAAAGTAATTCTAGAAACGTTAGAATTAAAAATGATTTTTATACAAAACATCTCAAAGATCAAAGGATAATAAGTTGTCCAGAGACGCTCCGCGGATCCATATTTTATAACGGACAGATCCACAATTTGTGGATCCGTGGATCCGTCGAAGGGTGATATTGAGACAGAAATGTTAGTATAAATAGCACTTTAGTCCAAACTTTCCAACTAATTATTCTCAGCCATTTTAAGCATACTACTACCATTTCTCTAATCACATAACATCTTATTAACACTCTTTGATCATTCCACATGACCTATAACACATTCAAAGTGAACCAACGATTCTACTTTGAATTCAAGTGAATAACACAAGAAGCTTTCCAAGCCTTCAAGTGTTGTAGTTAGTTATGTCTTATCATATACTTTGTTGTATAACATAGTATAACATTTGTGTGTCTTTGTAACTCACCATCTACTACCAACTTGGGTAGTGATCATCATACAACAACCTAGAGAGTCCGGTTAGTATTTTAGTCCTTAAAATACGTTGAGTGATAAGGTTGGTCTTGCCTTGTGAAAGACTCGATATCTAGCTTAGTATCGGTAAAGAAGTGAAGCGACGTTGTAAGGTTTTCTCTGCCATAAGGGAGCTTGTTGATATAGTGCTTGCAAACTCTCGAGTTGGGTAATCAGGGAGTGGAGTAGGGCGAGGAAGAGAGCTTCGTGCCGAACCACTATAAACGACCGTGCCTATTGGTTTGCTCTTTCCTTTACATTTCCGCATTTACTTATTGCATCTTGTTTATATTCATATATTGTATGTTGTGTTGATTTCACATCAAGTCACCGAATCTAAAGTTTTTAATGGTAAAAACTATTCAAACCTCCTTCTAGTTTTCCACAATTGGTACCAGAGCCACGTTAACCAAGATTTTTAAAATTTATAAATTTTAAAACTTGAATCGATATATGGATTTCGAAAACTACAAAGAGGGTCAATCTATGCAACGGCCACCACTTTTTGAAAGCGATGGTTTTATATATTGGAAAAATAGATTCGAGATCTATGTGAAATCAAAAGATCTTGATCTTTGGCATGTTATTACCATGGGTGATTTTCAACCTACTATAAGAAATGAAACTGCTAATAAAGATGAAGTTGTACCTTTTGAAAAACAATCGAATGAACTTAAAAGGAAACTTGGCAAAAGTAATGAAGCTAAAATGTTTCTCTACAACGCTTTAGCTAAAATGTTAATCATTCACCAAGGTAATAGTCAAGTCAAAGATAATAAGATTGATTTACTTGTGCAACAATATGAGAAATTCTTGATTACTGAGGATGAATCTATTGATAGTGGATTTGCTAGGTTTAATACTATTTTTACTAGTTTAAAAGCTCTTGACCAAAGTTTTTTGTGCAAAAACTATGTTCGTAAGTTTCTTAGGGCACTTCATCCAAAGTGGAGACCGAAAGTCACCTCTATTGCAGAATCAAAAGACTTGACGACACTTTCATTAGATGAGCTCATTGGCAACTTGAAAGTCTATGAGTTGATCATAGAGAAAGATTTGGAAGTGATTAGAGGTAAAAGAGACAAGGTAAGATCTATTGCCTTGAAAGCCAAGAAATAGTCAAGTGATGAAGAAGAGTCGTCATCGAATAGCGATGATGATGAGGATTATGCAATGGCCGTGAGGGACTTGAAGAAGTTCTTCAAGAGAAGAGGTATATTTGTTAGACAACCTCGAGACGAAAAGAAGTCAATCCGAAAAAGCAGGGATGACAAGAAAAGCAAGAATGATCAGAAATGGTATAGATGCGGAGACCCGAATCATCTCATTGGCGATTGTCCAAAACAACCTAGAAACAAGGACCAAAAGGCTTTTGTTGGAGGTTCTTGGAGTGATAGTGGTGAAGAGGACGATGAAAAGACCAAGGAGGAAACGACTCTCATGGCTTAATCATCTAACGAGGTATGTTCTGGTCTATCTTACTATAGTGATGAAGCTTCTTTTATAGATGATGATGTTATCCACAAACAATACGATAAAATGTGTGAAACTAGTCTACAAATCATACTTAAAAAGAAATGTATGAAAATAATTAGAAAACGACTAGAAAATGAAATAGTAGAGCTTAAAGAGAAAATCAAAACACTAGAAAGAAACACAGACTTAGAATGTGAGTCATGTCTAACATTACAACTAGAGAACACAAAACTAAAAGAGTCAAAATCTAAGTTAGAAAAGAACGCGTCAAAGTTTGTACAATTTGAAAAGAGTACGCATACACTAAAAAATATAATAGCCGAAGGTAAAAATACCAATGATAAAGTTGGTTTAGGATTTAATCTAAATGAAGCTTCAACAAGTGAAATCAAAGAGGAAAAATTTGTAAAGGGCAGTCCTGATGATTTGACACCCCGCGGATCCACAAATATAGTGGACGGATCCGTGGATCCGCCGTAGTACAAAAGTACGATAGAACTTTTTAATATGTGTCGTGAAGCCTTGAAACCTAAATTTGAGATTATTTATGATCTAATAGAGTCTAAGGCTAATGAAGAAAAGGAAATTTCAAAACCGAGCACTTCATCTAGAACCGATTTTGTTATAGTTAGTAAGAAACCTTCAACTAATGAAAACAAAGAAACACAACCATTAAAACCTTCACTTAAACATGGTTTGGGATATGTTAAGAATGATTCTATGTCAACAATACCTCCACCTAGACAAGTTGTTAATTCTCAACCTAGGTAAAAAACACCTCAACCTAGGAGAAGACAAAATGTTCTGACACAACAACATTCACATCCTATGTCTTGAAACACTAGTCACCAACAACCACTCATGTCTTGGGGAGTTTATTCACCATTTTCATTCATGCAACCAACTCCTCAAATGGCTAGAATGTTTGACACTAACATGTACGGACCCATGAGACAATGGGGACCAAACGTTTGAGTTTTTGTGTCGTTAAACTAGGTATGCTTAAAGGTTGATTTGGAGCCAATCGAATGGGTAAAGGATAGTGGTTTCTCCAAATACATGATGGGAAAAAAAAGTCTCTTCTCAACCTACAAAGCATACGACGGAGGTAACGTTACTTTTGCTAGCAACCTTAAAGGAAAAATCATTGGCAAAGGTACGGCTTCTAACGACTCAATTACTATAAATGATGTGGTACATGTTGATAACTTAGCTTTTAATTTGCTTAGCATAGGACAAATATGTGATACTAAGTGCAAAGTTGTTTTCTCGGAACATAAGAGTTAAATCATTAAGGATGGTAAAATCATAGGTGAATGAACTAGGAAAAATGGGTTATATGTGATGAAACTAGGAAATAACCCTAAGGATCAAATTTGCCTAGCCTCAATGGATGATATTTCAACTTTATGGCATAGGAGATTAGGACATGCAAACATGCAATTGATTCAATCACTTGCATCTAAGGAACTAGTTAGAAACCTTCCCAAACTTAAGTATGACCAACACTTTTGCGATGCTTGTAAAATCGGGAAACAAACACATGCTAGCCATAAGGCTAAAAATATGGTTTCTACTAACAGGTGTCTAGAACTCTTGCACATGGACTTGTTTGGCCCATCGACTATTCAAAGTTATGAAGGAAACTTCTACACTTTAGTAATAGTCGATGACTACTCAATATATACATTGACAAGATTTTTGAAAACTAAAAATGAAGCTTTTGAACAATTTGAAATCTTAAGTAAGAAAATTCAAAATCATCAAGGTTGTTCAATCATTTCTAATAGAACAGATCATGGTCAGGAATTTGATAATGAGGCGCAATTTTGTAGCTTATTGTGATGCACATGGGATAAATCACAACTTCTTGGCTCCAGGAACTCCTCAATCAAATGGTGTAGTAGAAAGGAAAAACCAAACTTTACTAGAAATGAGTAGAAAATTATTGAATGAACAATCAATACCTCAAAAGTTTTGGTGTAATGCCGTGGACACTTCAACATACATTTTAATTAGAATCCTCATTAGACCATTCCTAGGTAAAACACCATATGAACTATATAGACGCAAGAAACCCACACTATAATACTTTAAGGTGTTTGGAAGCAAGTGCTTCATTCTCAACACTAAAGACTACCTTACCAAGTTCGACCCAAAGTATTACGAAGGTATATTTCTAGGATATTCACAAAATAGCAAGGCTTATAGTCCTAAATAAGGATACTATGAAACTCGAAGAATCATTGAACATCACATTTGATGAGTCTCCTCCCCTACCTAAAACATCACCCTTGGTGGATGATGATTTAGATGAAGAATCAACAATTAAGAAGAAAGCCAACTTAGACCTAGAAAACCAAGTCGAACAAGACAATGATGATGAGAATGAACCCTTAGAAGAACAAACAACGGTAAACTTCAAAGAGTCTAAGAATCATCCTTTAGATCACGTGATAGGTAGGTTAAATGAACGAACTCTTAGATCCCAAGCGCAAAACAAAAGTAACTTCTTTTGTTTCATTTCAACCTCAGAACCTAAGAATGTTAACGAAGCTCTTAAGGATGAAAGTTGGATAGTGGCAATGCAAGAGGAACTAAACCAATTCGTTGCTAACGATGTTTGGGAACTAGTACCTCAACCTAGAAATGCTACTATCATAGGAACTAAATGGGTGTTTAGAAATAAGCTTGATGAAAACGGGATAGTGTCTAGAAATAAGGCTAGATTAGTAGCGCAAGGATATAGTCAACAAGAAAGAATAGATTATTAGAAATAAGCCAAATCATGTTTACAAGCTAAAGAAAGCTTTGTATGATAGACTCAAGGCACTATTGATTGAACATGAGTATACCATGGGGATGGTAGATAACACACTCTTCACCAAGAAAAGAAACTCACACCTTATCATCGTACAAATATATGTCGACGACATTATATTTGGTTCAACTTGTCAAGAGTTATGCAATGACTTTTCTAAGATCATGCATGACGAGTTTGAAATGAGCATGATGGGTGAGTTGAATTTCTTTTTAGGATTACACATAAAACAAATGGAAGATGGTATCTTCTTTAATCAATGTAAATATATTAAGGAGACGCTTAAGAAATTTGGAATAGAAGATTGTAAACCTTCTAAAACTCCCATGTCCACTGAAATCAAGCTAATCAAAGACGAGGATGAAGAATCTGTGGATAGCACTAAATATAGGGGTATGATTGGTAGTTTACTTTACCTAACGGCTTGTAGACCCGACATTATGTTTAGTGTTTGTCTTTGTGCTTGATTTCAAGAGAATCCCAAAATTTCCCATCAAAAAGTTGTCAAACGAATTTTTAGATATATCAAGGGAACAATACACTTAGGATTATGGTATCCAAAAGATACGGGTGTTGAAACGATCGTCTACGCCGATTCTGATCACGTGGGAGATTACGTAGATAGAAAAAGCACTAGTGGCATTTGTACGTTCCTTGGATGTTGCTTGACATCATGGTTCTCTAAGAAACAAACCGCTCTTGCTATCTCCACAAGCGAACCCGAGTATGTATCCGCAGGCAAAGCATGCCAGCAAGCACTATGGATGAAATAATCTCTAATCAACTACAACATACATCTTAACGACATCACAATAATGTGCGACAACAAAGGCGCCATAGATTTGTTGGGTTTTAGAACTGCTACTGCTTGTTTGGATTAAGACTACTGATGGAAATTGCTCTAAGTTATTGTTGCTGCTAGTACAAATTGTTACAACTACTTGTGTATTTTACTACTGCTAGTATTGCTGAAGGTGTTCAAGAAAATATACAAGTAGTTACTACTGCTAGTTCAGAGTTACAACTGCTTTCACTGCTGATGAACTTGAAGAAAAATACTTTAAGTGTTTGGTGCTGCTAGAAGAAAAGTTAGTACTACTAGTACGAATTCACAACTGCTAAAGAGCTTATGCTACTAGAGTTAGAGTTAAGACTGCTAGAGTTTATAGTTAGTATTGCTTATGAGATAAACATGTATAGTCGGTTAGATAAATATAGAAAAGATTCTTTTAAGATTTATCTTGTATAGCAAGAAATTGTAAGCCGACTAGGACTCCTTAGTCTATAAAAGGAGGACCTAGGGTATAGAGATAGATACGTGATTCTTTATAAAACTTCAAGGTTGTAAATCCTAATACTTTAGAGTATTCGTATTATTAATAATATTGAAGTGATTTGTTTGATATTGTTTGTTTAATTCTTCTTAAGATTAAAGTTTAGATTCCACATAAACTTTAATACAAATCAAAGACAGTTTCTACATAAGTTATATTTGATCTATTCAATATTACTTAACCTTTACAAGCTAAGGGAAATTGATCAATTGCTCAACTGGGATCAACAAGTGGTATCAGAGCTTGTGATCTAGAGATTATGAATCAAGTAGAACCTGTTTAAACTCAACTCACTCAAAGAAGGAAGACATGGACTCAGAATCTATTCATAAGATTACTGCATCAAAGGTGCCCATGCTCAAGTCTGGAGAGTATGAGCTATGGAGAATGAGGATAGAGCAGTACATTAAGATGATTGATTACTCTATGTGGGAGGTCATAGAGAATGGCAATCAACTACCTAAGACTGAAACTTCTGCTGAGGGTGTTACCATTACTTTGCCTATCAAGACTGCTGAAGACAAGGCACAAAGAAGGCTGGAAGTAAAGGCTCGAAGCACTCTTATGATGGGGATTCCTAATGACCATCAGTTGACCTTCAATCACATCAAGGATGCTAAATTGTTGCTACAAGCAATTGAGGAAAGATTTGGAGGGAATGCTGCTACCAAGAAGACCAGGAAGAACCTCTTGAAGCAACAATATGAGAATTTTGCTGCTCCAAGTTCTCAGAATCTTGATCAGACTTTTGATAGACTTCAGAAACTTATCAGTCAATTGGCACTTGTAGAAGTCTCAATTCCTCAAGAAGATGTCAATCAAAAGTTTCTGAGAAGCTTGTCACCAGAGTGGAATACACACACTGTGATATGCAGAAACAAGGCTGATCTTGATACCATGAGCTTAGATGATCTGCACAACAATCTTAAAGTCTATGAGCCTGAAGTTAAAGGGTTATCTAGTTCATCCTCAAGCACATAAAACCTAGCTTTTGTGTCCTCTTCAAATAACAGTTCTAGCAGTACTAATGAAGCAGTTAATACTGCTCATGGAGTTAGTACTGCTAGCACTCTAGTTAATGTTGTTGGGTCAACAACCCTTGATAACTTATGTGATGCTGTTATCTATGCTTTCTTGGCTGGTCAATCTACTAGTCCTCAGATTATGCATGAAGATTTGGAACAGATCCATCCAGATGATCTTGAAGAGATGGAATTGAAGTGGCAGATGACAATGTTGACCATGAGTGTAAGAAGATTTTTAAAGCAGACTGGAAGAAACCTCAAGGTCAATGGGCAGGATAGCTTGGGCTTTGACAAAAATCAAGATTGAATGCTACAACTGTCACAGGAAAGGTCACTTTGCAAGAGAATGCATAGCACCAAGAAGTAAAGATTACAAGACTGGAGAGAGCTTTAGGAAAGCTGTAGAAACAACAACTTCTACAGCTTTGGTGTCTCAATGTGATGGTCTTGGTGGATATGACTGGAGTGACCAAGCAGCTAAAGGACTAAACTTTGCACTAATGGCCTACTCTTCTTCATCAAGTTCTGATTCTGAAGTATCTAATGAGTCTGGTTGTTTATTTAAATCTTGTTTAGATACTATTGAAGAACTTAAGGCTAGGAATGAAAAGCTATTAGAAGAGGTAAAAATGTTAAAGCTAGATAATTTAGGCTATAAAGTAGGTCTAAAATCTGTTGAGGAAAAGCTTGAATTTTTCAAACAAAATGAGTCAGAGTATGTAGAAAAAGTGAATGTTCTTGAAGGTAAGCATTTTGTTAAAGAACATGAAGTTAAAGGACTTACTAAAAAGTCAGAAAAGGCTGAAAAAGAAAAAGATGCAGCTTACCAGGAATTAGAAAAACATGAAATTAAGGTTAATAAGCTTGAGTTTGCATCTAAAAGTGTAAATAAGACAATTGAGTGTCAGTTAATGAGGAGAGGTAGTGGAATAGGTTATAATGAAGTTCCTCCCTTAATAACAGGTAAGTATGCACCTCCTATTCCTGAATTGTCTTGTTTAGGTGAGTTTAATGCTAAGCCTTTAGGAGAAAGTAGTGAGTCTAATGAGAATAAACCTAATGCTGAAAAGAAATATTCTGATGCGCCTATCATTAAAGATTGGGTGTCTGATGATGATGAGGATCGGGTAAAGAATGAACCTAAGGTTGAAAGTGTAACAGTTAAACCTAGTGTTGAATAGATTAAATTTGTCAAACTAGTTTTGGTAATAAGGTGTCTAGGAAAATGGTTAAATACGCTGAGCAACCTAAGGAAAACACTAACAGGCCTACAGGTAACCAAAGGAGTTGGAATGGAATGATATCTCAAAGGTTAGGCAGTGACTTTGAGATGATCAATAAGGCTTGTTATCTATAACAACCACGAATTTTCCAGGTCCTTACTCAACCTTAACTCGATATGATCTGTTTATTTTATGTGTTCACTATTATATGTGTTTGTGAGATTGACCACACAACGCAAGTCGGCACAAATAAACCTAATAACACGTAAAATACTGATTTTAACGAGATAACATGAACATGGAGGTATTTATAATCATTTTTAACGGAAAAACAATTTTAAAAATATTGGCGAAATTTAGAAAGTCATACGAGCATTTTTGGTTTGCTAAACGAGCCCGAGAGCGTTTTTATCAAAAGATTAGCGAAATTTCATAAATAGTCCCTGGAGTTTATACTTGGCCGCATCCCAGAGATAGGTTAAATTACAGAAATGGTCCCTGAAGAGATATAACTGGACCCTCCCCTTGTTTGTCCATCTCTCTCTCTCTCTCTCTCTCTCTCTCTCTCTCTCTCTTCATCTTATTCCTCAAACCCTAAAAAAATACTTACTCCCTCCCTCCTTTAACCCTAATCGCCACAGCGCCAAACAACCACCACTACCGTCACACAGTCACCACCATTACCAAAATAAAACAAAACACACCCTTATATCACCCTTTTAAACACAAATCCGTGGTGCACGCGCGTCTAAACCACCCAACGCGCCACCACCGCCGCCGTCCTTGTGATTATTTTCTTATGTAGAGCTAGATCCGAAGGTAAAGAAGGTAAACCAAACCGATTCACACCTTGTGTGACTCGGTGTAGGTCAAAACTCGTGTTAACGAGTCGGGTTTTGATTAAAACTAATGGGTAACATTTTTAATAAAATAAAAACGACTAGAAAACTTTGGTATCATCACTTTTGGCCACAAACTTGTCTTGTGTTTTTGTTTGGGTTGCGTATGAACGAATAAGCTCACGTTCGAGCTTATTCTCGAGCTTATTATGATATTGTTTGGGTGTTTTGTGGGTTAGCACAAGTCACAGTCAAGAACCAAACCCCTTGTGGGTCTCGGTCTCATGTGGGATGGATTTGGTTGTGTATGACTTATTTTTGTTATCCTTTCAGTCCGTTTGGTTTGTTCACTCACGGCACGGGTTTATAACCGAGACCACTTGGTCTCAGCGAGGTAAATATATATTGGTCCGAATGGTTAAGATGATTTTTGGGATTGCTTTGGTCCGTTTGGGATCATGGTCGAGCCGTATGGCTCACGGTTCCTTTCAGTCTGGTTGGTTTCTGTTCGCGACAACGACTCAAGCCGAGACCCCGAGGTCTTGGCATGGTAAGTTAGATTGAATTAACTTGTTTAGCTGTCTAGTTTGTGATTGATTAGGCTAGTTGATTATTTGGTCGATTGTGATCTTTGGCGCCGGATTGGATTTGGTGATAACATCCATTGATTTGGCCATGACTTGGACTAGCCGAGACCACATGGTCTCGGTCTGGACCTAGTTCGCCAACATATGTGACTTGGGTTGATTATTTGGGCTTGTGAATTTATTTGACCGATGGTTTGACCTGACTTGATAATCGAGGGTGTTTGGGTTTGATATTGGGAATAAGGGTAACATAATGACCCTAAGTGAATTGTGGATTATGACTCAAAAAAATGAAACAAACCCGTGTCGTGGAAAATGAATTAAAACCAATTGTGGTATAAGAAGAGGGAAAACAAACGATAAGTGTTAAATATAATTTAATAACGTAATTGTTTAATACTATTAAAAAGGTAAAGTGGTTCGTAAGAAGCTAATGCATTTTTAGTTAATAAAAAAAAAGACACGCGGGGGTTTGTTAGATTTTTTCGAGGCATATTACCATTGGTTTATCCATATTTAGACTAGTTGGAATTATTTTAATGATATGGTTGATTGGTAGTCGGATTACTTTGAGAATTTTTGCAACACCAGACTTGAAATATATATTGAGACTTGGACTATTATTGGACTTTGGGCATTTTGGACCATTGGACACGAAACGAATATAGTACATTAGACTCATGATGAATTTAATGTATTTGATTCGCAACGGGTAAACAATGGAAATAATGTCTAACGAACGATAATATTTATAAATTATACGTCACCTAAACTACCTTGGAAATTATTTCTAATAAAGTCCTTCGACTTGGAAACGTTCAATGAAAGAACGAATCATGGCGAAATTTTACTTTTAAACTATAAAACGAGTATACTTTTATAACTCAATGGGATTAAAGGAAAGTACCGACGCTTATCAATTTATTCATCTTATTTGTTGTGTTTGCTATTTGTTATCTTTTTGGTTTCTCTCCGTCACCTCTTCTTGACTCGAGTTCTCGTCAACACTCTCCGCGTCAAATTTTGTTTTCTTGTTTCCTTTTTGGCGTGTGTACTCTTGAGTCCGTGTTCTCCTTCCGTTACACGAATGATGATACAAAACACTAGTAAATGGATTTAACGAAGATATTTTGGAATTTAAAGTGGAATATACTTGGGAATAGTTAACTTTCGGAACCGTTATACTTTTGGATATACGTTAAGAGAAGTTTATTATTAATAGGTTGTGCCGAGTCCGTCGCATTGTGATACTAGTTGCTGTTGTGCCATACTACTCGTGTTTGAGCTTTGCTTTCGAGGTGAGTTCTCGTAGCCCCACTTTTTAACATGTTTTACCTTGAGGTGGAAATGGTATTCAATGTTTTCGAATGTTTTCATGCTGTGATCTACTATTTTCATGATTTTGGACAATATGTGTGTTTTGATTGCAATATGTGTCTGACTATGTGAATTCAAATTGTGTGACTTGGCTTGAAACGTGTGCATCTGTTTAGTGATGGATTGTTAGTATCATTTTGGGAAGTGGCACTCAGTATATCATTTTGGGAAGTGGCACCCTATTAGCATTAATTTAAAAGTGATGGTCATTTCCGATTTTACAACTTTGCATATGTGTCGTTAAGTCTAGATAGTTAAGGGCTCGGTTGGACTTATCTAAATGTCTAAGTGATTCAATAGTCCATGTAATATCAAGATAATTGTACAAAGTCCAATCCATGTAATCAAGCCCAACCTAAAGCCCACCACAAGGCCTTTAGGGCGTCAACTTTGCACTATAAATACACACTCTTACCACTTAAGTTAGTGTGCCTCAAGAATAGCTAAGGTGGGAGTGTGTGTGCTTTATGTTTGTATTTATTCTCTTTTCTTTAAGCTAATAGATACACAGTTATATTTCATACGATCCACACTCGTCTCTTTCTCTTGTCTTGTGAGTAGTACCATTCGTATAGTATAGTAGTGTATGATAAAGATTTAGTAGTGTTTTACAAGTGGTATCAGAGCCATACAACGATTTAGGAAATTTGTTCATTTCGTTACTGTTCAAAGTAAGCATAAAGTTGCGTTTTTTCTCAATAAAAACGTGTACTTTTTGTGTAATCTTTGATTTTTACGCAAGTTTTGGTTAAAAACTTGTAGCTTTTATAGTTTTTAAGGGTTGTTTAGTGATTTTTGGTAGTTTTTCATCGAATCTTATCTTCAAAAATCTAGTTTTATATCGTTAAAAGGTTAGATCTTGTATCAACTGCTTGTGTATTTTACTACTGCTAGTATTGCTGCTGCTTGTTTGGATTAAGACTGCTGATGGAAATTGCTCAAAGTTATTGTTGTTGCTAGTACAAATTGTTACAACTGCTTGTGTATTTTACTACTGCTAGTATTGCTGAAGGTGTTCATGAAAATATACAAGTAGTTACTACTGCTAGACAACATGTTACTACTGCTAGTTCAGAGTTACAACTACTTTCACTGCTGATGAACTTGAAGAAAAATATTCTAAGTGTTTGGTGCTGCTAGAAGAAAAGTTAGTACTGCTAGTACGAACTTACAACTGCTGAAGAGCTTATGCTGCTAGAGTTAGAGTTAAGACTGCTAGAGTGTATAGTTAGTATTGCTTATGAGATAAACATGTATAGTCGGTTAGATATAATATTGAAGTGATTTGTTTGATATTGTTTGTTTAATTCTTCTTAAGATTAAAGTTTAGATTCCGCATAAACTTTAATACAAATCAAAGACAGTTTCTACATAAGTTATATTGGATCTATTAACCTTTACAAGCTAAGGGAAATCGATCAAGTGCTCAACTGGGATCAACAAGATTTAAGTAAAAATCCCGTACAACACTCTTGGACTAAACACATAGAAATCTGTCACCATTTCCTACGCGACAAGGTTCAAAAAGGAAATATTTCTATCGAGAAAGTTTCCATGCAACACAACATCGCCGACATTCTAACGAAAGTGCTCAAGCGTGAACCTTTCAGCTTCCTTCATTTAGGTCTAGGAATGATGGAACATATTCAATAAATCTAAATCGCATTAGGATTGACGTGTTGTGATTTTCATCCGAAAAGTCGTATACAACTCATCTTTGAAGTTCAACGAAGAAACGTCATAACTGTTGATCCCAGTTGAACTAGATCGAATTCCTTATCTTGCAAAAGGTTTAGTTATATTAGATAAATCTAACACAACTATAGTAGAAACTATGTTTGAATGTATTAAAGATTATGCGGAATCTAATCTTTAATATTAAGAAGAATTGTTAATGAAACAGTAAAACAATGAACATATAATTCGACAAACAAACAAGTTCCAATATTATTTATAATAATACAAATACTCTCAAAGTATTAGGGTTACAAAACCTTTAAACTAAGAATTTTATGACTTTTGTTCTACTAACTCTATGCCCTAGGAACTCCTTTTATACACCAAGGAGTCCTACTCGGCTTACAATACTTTCCTAAGTATATCAAATCTTTTCTATAAATATCTAATACATATCTCATAAGCAGTTCTAACAAAATGCCTAACAATACTAACTTACACTAACAGTTGTAACCAATACTCTTAACCTTGAACAACGCTAAGTTTGTACCAGCAGTCTTAACTTTGCACTGGCAGTTGTAACTTCACTTAGCATATATCCATTGAAGTTCCTCAGCAGCACTAACTTCATCTGAGTAGCAATAAAACCAATATGAGCAGCAGTTTATCAAACAACATCAAGAAGGCTTTTAATCCCAACAATAACCTAAAAATTCATCACAAGACTCCTTACAACATATGTAAGAGTTTCATGATAAGTCTTAGTCAAAATCTAGGATCCAAAACTCACAAATCAAGTTCTGTCTCATTTTGACACTTTCACAGATCTACGGATCCACAAAATATGGATTCGTCCGCCAAAATTTATGGATCCGTAGGTCCAATGTCTGCATAAAAACCCCTTTTATAAAACATAGTTTCATAATAATAAAAACATAAACCACGACCCACTCACACCAATTAATCTCTTCAACAAAATTAGGAGCTTTTGGTTGTCAAAACAAGTATATTTCATCAATCTGAACAACTACTGTAAGTAATTACTACTTCATTATCCTTAATCTGAGTCTAGGATTCTAATTTTATGCATCAAAACCTAATTTGAGGGATTTGCTATATGATTAGTTATAATTCATGAATCAAGTGTTAATTAGACTAGATTAGTATAGTTCATAACTATTATGCCTTACCAATTATCAATTATGCATAAACCTAATCAACATTGTAAGAAATTGATTTTTAGAAAACCCTCAAATTGTATTCATAAAATCTTCTCACGATTAGGAAAATCATGAAATCATTTTCATTGCATTGTTATTACAAACTAAAAACATTTTCATTCATGCACAATGATCTTACTAATGTCGTAGAATGTAAATAATTAATATGTATGTTCGTCACATTTAAGTAAGCAATATCAAACCTAGAAGATGAACTTTGGAATGTCTCAAAATTTATTTAACTAAACTTTATTTTCAAATATCGAGTTGAGATAATCACATCTTCATATAAGTTGCATATAGGCACATACTTGAATTGAACTATGCGATAAAACCTCTATATACTTAATTTGAACATTACACTTTAGGTGTCAAAAATTTCGAGTCCTTATCAAGATGACTACAATAAAACCAAGGCTTATGTAACTAAATTATACCACAACTCCCACCTTAGTGAACATGAACAGAAAATTTACAAGAGTCTAGAAGCCCAAAAATTTCACGAGGGTAGAGTTGTTCTTGAATCACTCCTCACTGAAGATGAGGAACTTGTCCCTAGGTTTACCAACATCGATCTTCAATGTATCTACTAGATCAATGAACAAATTGTTCCTATATTTGTCATAGAGTTTTATCGTTCTTTTCATCTAATCCGTCATGACGATGGATATCTTGACATTGGGTTCAAGACTGATGATTACACTTATCACCTTTCTCTCAACGAATTTTCTCAAGCTCTTCAAATTCCCAACAAAGGAATCTGTTTTTATACATATAATAGGTCTCTTGCAAACCTAGAACATAACCTTGAGATTGCTACTCCCTACACCTCACCTCTTTCAGACGTCGACATCATCAAACAAACAATATCTGTCAGAACTAGTCACTATAGGACTCACCCCAAAAAGGGTGAGATTGCCAAGGATCCCAATCAATTAGAAACTCCCGAACTCCTTCCAAAATTCAAAAACTGGGAACTTCTTATTAGGGAAAACATCACCAGTATAGTGGGAAATAGAGATCATCTCCATGCTGTTCCAGCTCTTATCCTCTACTGTCTTGATATTGGCACTCAATTCAATCTTGCATACTACATTGCAAAGTGAATGGCCGATCTCCAAAACCATCCCACCAAAGCTCTACCTTACGGAATGCTCCAAACCCGTTTGTTCTCATATATCAAGGATAACTATCACAACATTCTAGATAACCGTTGCTCTTTATGATCCTGTCATGAAAACAATCCCTCCTAGAAAGAAGGGAAGAGTGATAAGGATTTATTTGGTACCTTTTTAAGGGGTTATTTAAGCCCAAAATCATATAAATATGATCAAATATTGCCTCAAATCGTTTCTTTTTGTATTTTAGGTACTTGGGAAGAGAATTATGGAATTTGTCACTTTTTGGACATATTTGGACGAAAAAGTGAAGAAAACGACGAAGTAGCGAAAAAACCTGTCAGACTTGGAGATCTGACGGCGTCACAAGCTACAACGTGACGACGTCCCTTGTTTATGAAGCTAGATTTTTTGTTCAAGTTTATCAAGTGCCGCTTCAGAGCAATTTGAAGATTCTACAACCTGACGCCGTCAGGTACAAATTGGAGATGGGAGTCACGTTTTAAGCTAGAAAGAGACGGCCCAGAAGAATTTACAAGTGACGACCTCAAGATATTCCTGATGCCGTCATAACGGTGAATTGCACAAGACGAAACCCTAAAACACGGCGAGCTGACGGCGTCACGACCTATAAGGTGACACCGTCAGGGTTGTAAATCTATATATACTTTCGTAATTTTTCATTGTAATGGGTAACACTTTGGAGGAAAAAACCCTGGACCTGACAATTCAACAAACAGTAGGAGATAACTAGGGAGTAATTAACTCTAAGTGAACACGTTTTTCATATCATAAGAGTTACCACCAATTTCCTTTTCTGTTTTAATTAGTGTAGGCTCCCATTCTAATCAACAAACTACACATAAACATGGTGACTTGATGGTGTTCATGGTGGTGGTGGTGATGAGAGTGGCGGTGATGGAGATGGAGAGAGAGAGAGATGAAAAGGGTCTTTGTATTATCACATACAAGCACACAAACAAGTGAGACTTGTTTGGTTACATGTAGCCTTCCAACGCCTTATGGGCTTGGGTTGGGCTTTGTTTCACTTAGTCTTGATTATATAAGACTTAACCTATTTGGACTAAACTAGTAGCCTATTAGGTTACTTCCTATAGCCCATTACTAGACTCTTACATAATACATATAAACGTTACACAATTCCTAAATATAGAATGACCATCACTTCTATTACTTTATACTAAAAGTAATGCTAACAATTAGTTTTAATTTTAGTTTTATAATTAGTTTTTGGGTTAGTTGATTAACAACTAATTTCACCCACTCCTTCAAAAATGAGATTTTTAATTGCTTTTCATAAAATAAAAAAATACAAAAAGAGTCATCCCTCACCTCTAGACCTATCTCGTCATACATCTTGACCTTTCCACAATTATTGCGAGACTATTCCCCTAGAGAACGATCAATCCCCCGGACTTACCTATACTACACTACAACAGTTAGGTACACTACCTTGAAGATTGTAAAACTTCTTTTCGAGGTTCGCAACCCTCGCATCAAGTTTTTGGCGCCGCTGCCGGGGAATAGTTAATAGTTTAGATTCGATTTCTATTTCATTTAGGTCTTCTCACTAGATTCCTATCAAGTGAGATTTTTGTTTTTCTTTTTAGCTTTCTTATAGTCTATCTTTTTCTTTGTGTCTTTGTTCGTAAAAAAAAAAAAAAAAAAAAAAAAAAAAAAAAAAAAACCTTTTCATTGACTCTTCCGTTCACCACTATGGAGAACGCGAATCCACCATACTACCAACCACGAAATTCACCCACTCCAATAAAAAAATGACTTCAATTCTTGATGTTTCAACAACATCAAGATGAACCTCTCTTTGATGCATGGTCTCGTTTTAAATATTTTCTCCGAAAAGTCCCTCATCATAGCTTCGATTTATGGTCCCAAATTCAAATATTTTACTATCATGTCAACCACTATACCCAAATGGACATGTAGCATGCATTAGATGGGAAATTTAGGGAATTAAATGCTGAAGAAACATGGGAAATCATTGAGGATTTAGCTCAAAGAGAATATGGATGGGACAACCCAACAAACATCATTACGGATCAAATAATAACAAGTTTGAGGGATCAAGCAAGAAGTTTGTTTGGGGATAAAAAGGTTAGAGTTGAGATACCTAGGTGGATGTCGTAGTTAGGTGACACCATAATACAAGATGAACACATAGGTAATCAAGATAAGATGGTGGATAGAGTAGAAAATCCAAGTCCACTAAGTACTTCACAAGTCCCACCATCATTTGAGGCATACACACCACCCATGACTTACCCGGAAGAAGTAGAATAGACTATAGGAAGCCCAATGGAGGTAGAACCTTTGGACCAAACACAACTAGAAGAAATAGGTTTGAATACTTGTAGTCACAACCTTTCTCTTAGTTCTATGGAAGTTCCTAGTTTTGATGAATCGGAGCCTCAACCAAAACCGTTACCCAATTTTCCATCCTTAGATGTGACTTTAGAAATTGAAAAAAGCCTTGATCCACCCATAAAACCATATAGTCCAAGTAGTTTCAGGTTGAAGGAAGCCATTCACACACCCCCTTCACCTCATGTGGCATATTTCCACCCTAAGGGTGTGTATCGCTACTATCACCCGCACTTAATCGTAAGTGTAGGGAAAACCTCTCTTATATCCGTTAAATAAGGGTAGAGTCAGGCTCGTGACTCGAACAAAAACAAGCGCTTCTTAGGAGGAAACCCATGTTTTCAATTGTTTGCTTGTTTGTTTTTATTTTGTTTGATTTTATATATATGCTCCATCTTTATTTGTTCATCTTTCATGTTTCGAATAATTTGTGAAAATGATTTATTTTGTTTTTAACCTCGTCTTAATTGCATATAAAGGTATTTTATAAAAAGATAAGTGTAGGGAAGATCACATTTATTTATAAGAACGAATTCGAACATGAAAGTTAACAATTAATGATTAGCATATATTTATGTTTGTTTAGAGTCAAATGCTTGTATCGAGTCACAATGAATGTTCTGCAGTTTTTTTTCCAGGTTTTATTAATCAGATTTTTCCAGAAATTTTTCAGAAACAAAACGTAAAAATACTGTCAGGGTTTACCATCCTACGGCGTCAGGCACTGTAGCAGCACAGTTTTCCAGGATTTTGTTTTTCTGCTGGAACTTAAAAATTTTTGAAAAGTTTTCAGAATTGTAAATTTCCAGGAATCTATGGACATTTATTTTGCAAGCATTATATCTTACTTTACTTTCTAGGATTTAATTTATATATATATAGTGTTTACCGCCGATTTTATGCGAGGTTTTCTGTTTCGTTTTCTTAGTAAATTACAGGTTATATTGGACAAGAAGATGAAAGTATACATTGGAAGTGAAGCTTATCAAGTTTGTTTTTTTGGAGAAAGATTTAACCATGTTTTCACATCATCCATGCCGAGCGAATCAGGGGAGTATTAGTTTCTTTCTCTATTTTATTTTCCCGTTATCATAACATTGATACTTTTCAAGAACATTGGGGACAATGTTCAATTTAAGTGTAGGGAGGGTAAAATGGGCTACCTTAGAAACTATAACTTCGCTTGATATTTGTTTTGTTTTATAGTAAATGTGTAATAAAACTAAGAAAGATACTTGTTAGAGCAATTTTAGTACCAATTTAAAAAATTTTACAACATGTAGGAGTGAAACTTTAGCTTTAATAAGTGTCTTATAGATAGGAATTATATAGCTAGCACAAAAACCCTACCACTAAAAAATTTTCATCCCAAAAATGTGAGGTTCGCCTTTAGATATTCAGGAAAAAGCATTCACCTTTAATGCTTATGAGTGTACCGGTAGTATATAGATTCTAGAACTTGTGTTTGTGATGCATCCCAAGATCGCTAGTGAGACTACATTCGTGTAGTTAGGATTTACTAAATGATAAGAGGCCTTAGGATAACCCTTGTTTTAAACCTGTTTTACAATTACGTTGGCTTCATTCGTCAAGTAATTTTCCCACACCTTTGCGATGTACTCATTTTTAGTACACGATACCCCTAGTACACCCCTCAGAACCTATCCTTTTCGCGGTTCTCGTGATATTTCGGTGGATTCCAAAATATTAATGAAGAATATTGTTTACAATCCACCCCCAAATGTAAACCCAAATCGCCTTAGCCTTCCTTGTATGCACTTATTTTTAGTGCATTATTGTTACAACATATTTGTTAAACCCTTTCTAAATTATCTAATTGGTTACATGGTTGCTAAGTCGAGTCATATCTTGTAAATACAGTTTTGGGACGATTGGAACTCATGGGTAAAAGTACTAATTATTATGTAGTAATGGGGAAGAATGTCACGTTATTACCCCCATATGTGCGTTAATGTTTAAAGTACTCCACGTGTTTTGATTTTCTTAATTCGGGACATTAGTCAGTTATGTGTAAAGTATGTAAAAGTTCAAGTGTAGGGAGGTTGCAAGATCCCTTTGATGTATTATTTTGGATGGTAGGGCAAGAGTGTAAGAAAAAAATCAAAAAAAAAAAGGGAAGAGAGAGAGAAAAAAAAGGAAAAAAAATATAAAAAGAAGAAAAAAAGAAAAGAGAAAAAAACATACGGACTACCATCCCGTCTTTTATTTTTGTTTAAGTCAAAATAGTGTCTAGAAAAATACAAAAAAATAGTTAGTAGTTAGCGAGTCGAGTCGAGTCTTGGCTTAGCAACGCCTCGTTGTACATGTAATTGACCAAGATAATTGACTTGCCAACAGTAAATATCCCTATATCCAACAAACCGTGTTTTTCATACCCTTACACCTAACGTTACAACCCTTGAAAAGCCCTTTTTGATAGTTTATCCTAGGTGCTTACGCCAAAGTGGTGGAGGTTTGATTCTTTCCCAAGCCTATGGTAATCTATGTGCTATGACAAGTAGAGAGTGTTATATTTTCCCGTTTCCTTTCATGTTATATAACTTTATACACCCGAGAGATGTGAGAATCCAAACACTTTGTGAGAGGTGCTAGTATATAATTTTCGTGCTTATTTTGACTAACGTGGAACGATCATATGTTGTAGTTACTTTTATATTAGTGTTAAATGACCCCTAGCATGTATTTTGATTAGTGGAAAAGCTCATTTGCTTGAGGACAAGCAAATCCCAAGTGTAGGGATATTTGATAAGGATTTACACCTTTTTAAGGGGTCAGTTAAGCCCAAAATTGTATAAATATGATCAAATATTGCCTCAAATCGTTTCTTTTTTTATTTTAGGTACTTGGGACGAGAATTCTGGAATTTGGCACTTTTTGGACGTATTTGGACGAAAAACTGAAGAAAACGCCGAAGTCACAAAAAAACCTGTCAGACTTGGAGATCTGATGGCGTCACAAGCTACAACGTGACGCCGTCCCTTGTTTATGAAGCTGGATTTTTTGTTCAAGTTTATCAAGTAACGCTTCAGAGGAATTTGAAGATTCTACAACCTGACGCCGTCTAGTACAAATTAGAGATGGGAGTCACGTTTTAAGCTAGAAAGAAACGGCCCAGAAGAATTTACAAGTGACGACCTCAAGATATTCCTGACGCCGTCATAACGGCGACTTGCACAAGACGAAACCCTAAAACATGGCGAGCTGACGGCGTTACGACCTATAAGGTGACGCCATCAGGGTTGTAAATCTATATATACTTTCGCAACTTTTCATTGTAATGGGTAACACTTTGGAGGACAAAACCCTAGACGATTTTCACAGCTTTTGTAGGGCTTTTTCATCCTTTTTCATCCATTTTCAATTGAAGATAAGTTATTCATTTAATCATTCAATATGTCTATGTGTTGTTTGATTATTTGTTTATCTTTTCTTCTATCTAACATGCTAGCTTAAGTTTATTTGTGTTTGCTTAGATCTAGTGAAACCTAGTTATTGAATATTGATTTGTTGTCTCTTGTTTAGTTGATTTCCTTGCGTTAGGCTAAGAAAACTGGTTGACCTCTTATATGTAACTAGCTTGAATGTCTTAGAAAATGCAACCGTAGAGTGCACTATTGGTTTTTCTCGTTGTATTTATTGCGTGAATTGTGGCTTGTAGATCCTAGAAAACTTCATAGACTTTAAGTGATTTAGGGGAGACTAAGATTCATAGAGTTGGGGACTTCGACACCTCCCCGCGACCAATAATAAGGAATACAGCGCTTCAACTAAAACAAGGACGTGACAATTGAACAAATCAGTAGGAGATAACTATGGAGTAATTAACTCTAAGTGAACACATTTTTCCTATCATAAGAGTTACCACCAATCTCCTTTCCTGTTTTAATTAGTTTTAATTTTAGTTTTATAATTAGTTTTTGGGTTAGTTGATTAACAAGTAATTCCTCCCACTCCTTCAAAATCGATATTTTTAATTGCTTTTCATAAAATAAAATAAAAAAAAAACAAAAAGAATCATCCCTCACCTCTAGACCTATCTCATCATACATCTTGACATTTCCACAACTATTGCGAGACTATTCCCCTATAGAACTGTGGAGATCGTTTAGAGCTCGAGATTGGTTAGATCTCATCTAGGGATAACAATAACAAAGACAACAATGTATGCAGCGGAATTAAACAAACAACAATGTTATTGTATAAGGTTTTTCTTCATCATCATCTCAACAATATACATGACAACTAATAGCCCCAATACTACTTGATCAAGTGTAGTACGGTTACTCAACAATAATAGGAATCATAAGATTCTTGAGGCTAAATAAAACTCTAACCCTAGGCGTTTTTCCCATACCCTACGCCTAGGTTACACACACACATTTACTTGTGTTTTACATCTTGACACACATTAAAACTAATAACCTGTATCTCTTTATATATTAGAGAATTAGGTTTACAAAGGACTAATAAGTAAAATCTTCTTTGTCTTCTAAGTCCCTCATGTTTTTCATTGTCTTCATTCTTCACTTATGGTTTTATATTTATTAACTCAAATATAAATCCCAACAAGAACGATCAATCCCCCGGACTTACCTATACTACACTACAACGGTTAGGTACACTGCCTAGAGGATTGTAAAACTTCTTTTCGAGGTTCCCAACCCTCGCATCAAAGAGGTCCAGGAAAGAGCAAACGAGTGGACTTAGGATCATCCTCTTCATCTCTCCATAACTCCTCAGGAACCGACAATGACGACCCCAGCATTCCTAGTTCAAAACTCTCACCTATGTCATTCATGAGAAACCTTAAGCCCATGGAAGACTTATCTTTTGAACACAAGGAAACAAGAGGATTGTTTAAATATATTGCGAGAGAAGTGCCCAAAATTGGGAGGAGAGTGAAGAAGTTGGCCAAGAAGGAAACAGGAAATTGATGGGATGTGTGACTAGAACAATATGTTATTTTTAAAACTTTGTCTGCTACGTTTGAATGCTCGGTAGCTTAACTTGATACTTATGTTCGTACTACTTATGCTTTTATGGTAGGATTGCTTGACTTTATTATGCTTTCATATTCTCTACTTGCTTTTTGCTTGATTTGATTTGTTCTTGAGATCACCAATAGCATTAGAATGCACCTAGGAAAAATAGGATAGAAGTCATGGACAATCCCAAACTGCACAGCAGTTCTGTCCAGTTTATTGAGTTTGGCGGATCTGCGGATCCACAAAATGTGGATCCACCCGTATAAAATACAGATCAGCCATAGGTAAAAAGTCTGACCCAAATATTTCAAACAGACGGATCTGCAGATCAACAATTTGCATATCCGCCTGTATAAAAAGAAGATCCGTCCCTTTTCCAAATTTCAAATTTTCTATTTTAACTTTTAGCACTTTCCCACAATTTTCCATCAACCCTACATAGATAACTATAGGATAAAACACTAAACCCATATAATCCAAGAACCTTAAGATAATTCGTTTCATCTCATTTCCCTTATATAAAACACTTCCACTCCAAGTTTCTAGCACATTTGCAAGATCTAGTTCACTTTTTTCCTCAACACCATGACTTGCTCATCCAAGTGTTCATCCACCTCTATCAAGAAAAGACAAACCGCTAGGATTAGAATAGGAATACCAAAGATTATCAATCTTGAAAGCTCCTCAAGTGATAACTTCTCAACTCCATCTCAAACTCCATCACAAAAATCACCAAGTCCACCCAAGGCTCCATCCAAGAGTACCTCATAAGGAACCACCTCAAACTCACACTTGTACTCACCCAAGGAAACTCCATCCTTGAACTCTCCCACACCACTAAACTTTGGAGCACTCAAGACACCTTCCACCAATAATTTGCCAACATTTGAGCCTACCAAAGACATCACCCAACATCCAAATCCATTCCTTGATGACAAGGAAAATGTCCCACCAAGACCTTCACATCCACCACAACCATCACCTTCATTTGTCACCTGTAGAAATCTTATACCCTCCTTCAACAACACACAAGACAACCCACTAGGATTTTCCGAGTGATTCAATCCACCACCTCATGATCCCTCCTATCCATCATCACCAAGAGGTCCATTTGATCTCCAAACCCAAACCTAGAACTACCAAAGAAAACTACATGACTATCATTGCATGTGTTGTCACCACAACCGTGAGCACATCGCCACTCTTACAGAAATATTTTATGTTATGCTTGCCTACATCTAACAGCACCTCCAAGCTCCACCCGCATTCCCACCCCACCTCCAAGATCCACCCGCATTCCCACCAAAATAAGTGTCGGCTTCTTGTCAAGCCATAGTATGTATTAGGAAAATCCTATATTTTTCTTTCTTATTTATTTTTGCAACTTTTCTTAGGAACTTTTCTTTTTATTTCTTAGTTATTCTTGTAACTTTGTAGGATGTTGATGAGTGTGTAAATACTCATCATTTTTGTCTTATCTGAACTGCCAAAACATCCAAAAACACTCAGAAATGCATCAAAATATTGAAAATATCCCAGGGATTGTGTTTTATATGTTTTAAATGCAATATGTTTAAAAACAATTGAAAAACGAACAAAGTTTACAAAATTGGCAGTTTCAGTCTCTCAACTTTCAAAACTTGTCAAAATTAGTCCCTAAGCATTTTTTTTGCAAGAAAAGTCACCAAAGGTCCTTTTTAAATTAATATTTGTCGTATTTAGTCCTTTGGTGAAAAGTTTCAATAATTTACAAGTTTGGTCCCTGCATTTTCAGAATTTACAAAAATGGTCCCTGGGAAATATTATTGTTGGAAATATCATGAATAGTCCCTTGATTGTTGAAACATAGCAGGAATTACCCTTGGTTTATTTTTGGGAGATGTGCAACTTCAGCCCTTCAATTTTCAGAATATTACACTTTTGGTCCTTGTGGTATTTTAACTACAAACCAACTGGACCTTAAATAAATAAAACAAACCCATCCTAAAAATAACCCAACCCATCCCACCTATTAAACTAAACCCAACCCAATTAAAATAAAACCCGGCCCAATCCTAATACCAGGGTCAAACCCCGGTCAAACTCACCCCTTTCCCTAAAAACCCGCCAAACCAGACACCAATACCACCCATGCCCATTGTTTCTCTACTCTATCACCTCAACCCATCCCACTTACCTAACAATACAAGAAGAATTAAAAGCTTCTTCTCCACCTCCCCAAAACGCATTAATTGCTTTAACCTGCTCAAATCCACTAGTGAGACTTTTGGCGCCAAAATCAGTTTAAACGGCTTGGATTAAATTGACTCATCCAATGGTCAAGATTGTTGATGGGAATTGCTCAGAAGCATGTGGGAACTCTCAGAAGGCTATAAAGAAGGAAGGGGAGGCAGTAAAGCAAGATATCTAGTTTAATTTTATTTTATGTATGTCGATTAGTTAAATTCTCCATTTCTAGTTTATCTTTAAGCTTTCAAGAATTAGTTCCAGTGTTCTCAGTGTATTTCAGAACTTATTTAATAATCAATTTCAAAATCCAGTTTCATATTCAGTGTATGCAGTTTTATGTTCAAATTTCTATGAAATTGTGAATGTTGTTGTTAGTTGATATTAAGGACTGATAGGATCACATAAGCTCCTAGAAAGCTTGTGTAAGCTTTTAGTAACCTAAAAAGTCAGTATAATTCTAAAACTCAAAAGTACAAAAGAAATCACAAAAATATTAAATATATCAAATTTCAGTGAAGAAGATGAATCAAGCTTGGAGCAAGGGAAATTCTGGACTGCCCTTGGGTTAGGAGCTTATTGGTAAGCTGTTAGGATTGTTCTTGGTCCTTGTTTTTGGTTTTTCAGCTGGACTGCAATTGTAAGCTTTTTTTGATCCATTTTGGCATTTCACTGTATCTCTGAGTTTCATGCTTGTTAATTGGTATTTTTATGATTTGTGGTGACTGTTAAGTAATAATAAAGTTTGAAATCAGTTAGTTGTTCATTAAAATCAGTTGGTACTAAAAACCTCATCATATCAGTTATAATAGCAATTGGTCTATTTCTATGTTTCATGTTTCAATTGTTGTTGTTTAATGCTCATTTGGTCTGTTATAATCATAAGAAAGAGTTTGGAATCAGTGTTGTGGTTTAATTCTATGAGTTGCTTTGAAAATCACAAAATCAGTTAAGTAAAGGGTTGTTTGGATCTTACTGATTCAGTTGTGTTGCTGAGTGCTTGTGTTGTTATTTGTTGTTGTTACACATCACATTAAGTTCTAATAACTCAGAGAAACCATAAAAACCTGTGCTTGTTTGATAAATAGTCAAAATCACTTGCAATCTCTCATTTGTCATTCACTGTTAAGATTTGATGTTCCATGATCATGCTTTTGTGTTCATAAGTTGTTGTAATTGATCAATCTTGTCTTAATTCACCTTAATACATCATAATCAGTCATTAAGATCAGATCTTAGTTCATAAAAGTCAAACTCAAGTGTTTTTCTAAAAAAGTCAAAAGTTCATATCTGTCAAAATGGACAGCTTTTCTTGATCTTGCACAAGGTTCAATTGAGATTGGAAATAAGTAATTTTTGTTGATTTGTGTTAAGTTGTTGGTTGTTTACATATTCCAAAAAGAAAATCTGAGTTTGGATTACATTTGCTTATTAAAAAGCACTCTCAAAGTTGCCTCTTTTTGCCCTGTGCAAAGCAATCAGTACATACTGATTGCTGAACCAGCTGAACTCAGCCAATTTGTGGCTTATTTACATAAGCTCAGGCTCTGATTTTTGTGTTTCTGAAAAGCTCATACTACTAGCTTACTTTTGCCCCCAATAGCTTGCATCTCAGTGCTTATTTGGTGTGCTTAAATTGCCCTGCAAATTGGCAATTTTCTGAGGTTTCTGCTGAAACCTTGTTACTGCTAATCTTCTTATTAGCTTAAATCATTGTGCTTATTTGTATTATTAAGTTTTTTTGTGCTTAATATAGTATATTAACCTTGTTCTGAGCATTTGGTTGAGTTTTGTGCTTATTAGCTTATTTTTTGCTTATTTGCCAAACTGCTTATTGCCCAAATCTGCTTATTGGGCTTAGTCAACTTCTGCTTTTATTTTTCATAGCTTTTAAATATTATTTTAGACTTATCCTGAATTTTTCAGATTTTTCCTAAGCCATTTAATATTTTTAATCTTTTTAATTAGTTTCTATTAGTAATTAAATCATAATAAATAAAATAATAATCAGAAAAATATAAATCCAATTTTCATAATTTTCTTTTGTCATTTTTAATCTAGGAAAAATATAATTATATTTTTAGACCTTAAGAAAAACCAAAAATAGAAAAATAGTGATAGCTTCTATTTAATAGAATTTATCTTTTTAAATTTTAATTAAGTAAGTTTCATTTTTATAATTTTCCTAGCTTCTTTTCATCTTATAATATTTTTAGAAAAAGTTTTAGAATTTTCTTTGTTCATTTAGTATTTTTTTTTATAAATTTAAATAGTTTAATAAGTAATTAAATTAATAAATAATTAATAATAATTAAATAAAAAGTCTAAAAAAATATAATTTAAGTTTTTAAATAAGTTTTAAGTAATTTTACATTTTTAGGTTTTAATTTCATAAATTTCAGTGTTAGTCCCATTTTAGATTTCCAGTTACGCATTTTTAATTTATTAATTCGCTTTTAATTTTCTTGTGCATATTTGTTTTTAATTTGTTATTTAGAATTGTTAAAAAGCAAAATCCAAATATCTAATCACATCAGTCACTCTAATCCTAACTTTTCACAGTTGGCCCATTCACACCTCGTTGGGAAACGATTCGGGTAATTACTTACCTGTCTTAACACTACACACGAACGTGAGTTTTTGCAAGCATCCTTTTTCACAAAGGGGTAATTTGTAATAATTCACGCGTATCCGTCATTGCATAATATTTATATCTATTTAGCACGGATCAGATGTATGACCTAAGAGTCAAATTTTACCTTTTTTTCTTATAATAAAACGAGGTTACTTAGTTGGTGCGCTCTTATGCTTTGCGGTGATCTCATTTGTTGCTTGCTATGTGTGATTGTGATTTATAATTAATTGTGGTTGTTTTTACATATCATGGTTGTGATAAATTCGTTATTGCCATACTCGTTCTTGTACGTTAACTTTGTTTTGTAGCACGACTCCATAGCTCGATTCCTTGGTGCCCCGAACACGGGGGAGTATACACCGAGGGGGAGTATTTGCATGGCTTCTTAGCTTCCGCCACGCCACTCTACACTTTTTCTTTCTGCAAAAAGGGGGAGAAATGTGTAAACTCACACTTAAAACCTTGTGAATGTAAACTTTTACTAAAGATGAGTTTATGTTTTTCCATCATAAAAAAGGGGGACATTGTTAGTACAAATGTCGCGTAAAAATGTTATTTATATTTTACGGTCTCTTAAGGTTTTGATAATGGCAATTATAAACTAATACGAAGTAAACGTCTATGTAACCAAGTTTTAAGTTAGAAGTTTACATTCCGACGTATATCACTTCAGGTATGAATAATGTGATTATATCTCACGTCGAATGATCAAAGAGCCCAACTAATAAATATTTTCTAACACACTTTAAATATTTATTAGACACATTTTTACTTAAAAATAACACAAAGTTTACTTAGTTAAAATAACTAGACATTTTATTTAAGTGATTTAATTAAATGAAAAACAAATTTAATTAGTCCCTTTGTGCCCAAGTAATTCTAGAAACATTAGAATTAAAAATGATTTTAGTACAAAACATCTCAAAGATCAAAGGATAATAAGCTGTCCAGAGACGCTCCGCGGATCCGTATTTTATAACGGACGGATCCACAATTTGTGGATCCGTCGAAGGGTGATATTGAGACAGAAATGTTAGTATAAATAGGACTTTAGTCCAAACTTTCCAACTAATGATTCTCAGCCTTCAAGTGTTGTAGTTGTGTCTTATCATATACTTTGTTGTATAACATAGTATATCATTTGTGTGTCTTTGTAACTCACCATCTACTACCAACTTGGGTAGTGATCATCATACAACAACCTAGAGAGTCCGGTTAGTATTTTAGTCCTTAAAATACGTTGAGTGATAAGGTTGGTCTTGCCTTGTGAAAGACTCGATATCTAGCTTAGTATCGGTAAAGAAGTGAAGCGACGTTGTAAGGTTTTCTCCGCCATAAGGGAGCTTGTTGATATAGTGCTTGCAAACTCTCGAGTTGGGTACTCAGGGAGTGGAGTAGGGTAAGGAAGAAAGCTTCGTGCCGAACCACTATAAATGACCGTGTCTATTGGTTTAATCTTTCCTTTACATTTCCGCATTTACTTATTGCATCTTGTTTATCTTCATATATTGTAAGTTGCGTTGATTTCACATCAAGTCACCGAATCTAAAGTTTTTGTAAACAATCTAAAAACGGTAAAAACTATTCAACCCCCTTCTAGTTTTCCACACATTCGTTTTAAAATTTGAGAGGCGTAGCGCTGATACCAATTGTGGAAAACGTAGAGGGGGGGGGGGTGAATACGTTTCTATTTAAAAACTTAAATCTTTTGTATCAAATAACCAATCAACCGTGACACAATATGAAAAGTCTCAATAATAGATCTATAACAAATAGAGATAGTATAAAGTAAACTACAACACAAACATAATATAATCATCAAGCCATGACACAAACATAATCAACACAATGTAAGCAACAAACCACACAAACATAAATGCAATGCGAATATAAATGTAAAGCGATAAATGCAAAAATAAACGTAGATAGATAAGTAAAAGAAAGCGCAAACCAAAAACAATGATTTATAGTGGTTCGATCACGATGCTCCTCTTCGCCCTACACCACTCCCCGAGTACCCAACTCGAGAGTTACTTCACTAATCAACAAGCTCCCTTCTCGGCGGAGAAAACCATACAATGTTGCTTACAATATTTTCTGACACTAAGCTAGATGTCGAGTTCTTCTTCCGGTACAACCAACCCGTTATATTTTGTGGCCCAACATAACAAACCTTGTGTTTTGAGGCCTAAACACATAAACTGCGTCGCTTACATTATTTTATGACACTAAGTTAAATGTATCTTAACATTACGCGTATTTTCAGGACTAAAATACTAACCCAATCTAACCGATCTGATCTACCCAATCTACACCATCTACATGATCTAGACGATCTACCCGATCTACACGATCAACCCAATCTACATGATCTATACGATCTATCCTATCTACACGATCAACCCAATCTACACAATCTATACGATCTACACAAAGAAGCAAGTATGGTGGTTGTATAAAGCGAGGTCCAAGACATGGTAGTCAAATGGATCAAAGTGCCTAATCTAAATATCAAGAACTCTAAGCTTGATATGGATAAACTTCTATTGACGAGAAGCCTTCAAGGAATGAAGAACACAAGTGCTCTAATCTTGTTGTGGTAGATTTTCATATGTGTGTTGTAACACCCCAACCCGGCAAGGGTTAAGATATCACGATAATGGTTTCATATCAGATCAAACAAAGCATACATCTATAGTAATACAAGAAATTTCAAAGGTTACAATTGAAATACTGAAATTACAAGGTTACAAATGAAACTTCCAATAAATACTAATTCTAAAACAATATAACTTCTAGTCAATTCTAAACCAGAATAGCTATCAAGTCTTCTAAGTCCAAAGGTACTCTCACTCATTCCCAGCTTCCTACTAAAACCTGCCGCAGGAAAAGAAATGCGGCTGAGCTACGAGAGCTCAGTGAACATATATAACGATAACAACAGTAGTAGAAAATAGTACAGAGTAACTGAAACAAAGGTCAAACAGAATATAATATGGTTCAAGGGATAAATCAATGAATAAGTATAAAGGAAAGAGAAAAGGGATAGTAATCCACCACGAGCCCAGAAACAGATCATATCATATCGTAACCATAAAACTTCATAATCATATAGAGGGGAGACCTCTCAGATAATCAGATAATATGAGGGGTGTCCTCATTGTTCAAATGGAGTAGCTAGCTCCCAGTTATATGTGAAAGGCATGTATTGCACACAAGCACCAGTCACCTGACAATAATAAATCATATATAGATAATCCACTAAACAGAACAGATCTAGGATGCATCCATACGCCCCCGCAGACAAATAGTGGCCAAAATAATATAATGCGCATATCAGATAACAGATAAGGGGACGGTGTGTAACATCACTCAAACACACTAGAGTCATGCCAGTGGTGCGTCATAGACATGGACATGGAACCCCCATGCCTAGGGTCACAGATTTTGGCTCGGGTATCAAACTAAGAGTCAGATATCATATCAAATCAGATGTGTCATAATCAAAGGTTCATATATAAAATGGTACTTAACAGATGGTTCATATCAAATATCCCAGAAGTAATATCAAAGGTCCAAATCATAGTTTATCAGATCAAGGTTCATATTCAATAATCAAGTCATGGTTCCGATCAAAAGTCCGTTTCAAAAGTTTCTATCAAAAGTCCATTTTAAACAATCCTTTAATTCATGATTTTCATAAAACGATCCTTTAAAGTAGTTTTCATAAAAATAGTCTTTCAAAACGGTTTTTCATAAAGCTGGTCTTCAAAATATAGTGTTCATAAAAGTTAGTAACCTTTCATATAAAAGTAGTTTCGCATCATTTAAAAACATCTTTTTAAATCGGTTTTTCTCAAATCATTTCCATGGTATAATTAAAAAGGTTTTCATAACATAGGTTCATAACAGAGGTCATATCAAATGGGATCAACAGAGAAGGTTCAAGCAAAGGGAATCATAGCAATGGCATCAGTTCAGAAACTAACGGATCAGAAGATGAAAGAGATCATGAGAAACCTTATAAGAAAGGTCAGAATATTTGTACCTTATCGCCAATGCAAACAAAGACAAGAATAGAAAGCACAGAAATGGATCAGGACCTCTCCTTCTTCACACCTAAAGGAGTAGAAGACGGAATTACAAAGGGGTTCAAGTTCAAATTACCATTTTTAGTTATCTTTCCATTTTAAGTAACTTTCCAGATTTAGCAGGTTTCCAAATTTAGTAAGTTTCCTTATTTGGCAGGTTTCTGATTTAATTAGCAGCTTTACTTATTTTATCAGATTTCACATCATTATATGTTTAAGTACTTTAAATAAATAAATTATATGTCTTTAGGGTTTAGTTTTATAATTTAATATAAGTTAAGGACTTAATTGGAAATATAATAAAGTATAAGGTTTTAAATATAAATATCACAATTTCATATTTTAGCAAGATTAGTCCCTTAACTTACATATCTTACCATATCAACCTCATAGTTTAATAAGTTACATTTTAAACCCTAAAGTTTTAGAAATTACAAAACATACCCTTTTAAAATTAATATCAAATCGAATAATCCTTTAAATATCCAAAATTACATGTTTCATCCTCACACTTATTTTTATACGTTTTATCACCTTATTTTACTGTTTACAAAAATAACCCACAAGTTTCATATTTGGCAAAACACACCCTTTACTTTTAAAAACCAATCGTTAAACCCTCAATTGACTTAAACCCTAACCCTAGCTTCTTCAATCACTTACCACTCATTACCACATCATTAGTTCATCATTTATTAACATAAATCCAGATTCAAAACCCTAGAACAAGATCAAAACCCTAGGGTTTTATTTCTTTTCATTCGAAAACCAAAATCCGATTATGAACAAAATTAACCCACGACATATTTGGACCTCTATAATTCGAACCATCATTTTTCCCAGATCATATGAATTATATAGAGCTTAGATAAAATACTTCTCATGCCCAGAAAATTCGATTAGCATATATTAGAAATTACACACGTTTTAACACTTCAAATTCACAATGATGAACATAAGCTTCTATAATTCGAAAAACTATTTTTCCCAGCTTATGTGATGATCATAGAACCTATAAAAATTAATAACATATCCCAGAAAAATCGTATAGCATATTTTAGATATTTAACTCGTTTTACACATTTAAAATTTATTCGACCCTTTAAGCCTTGCATGATTCGAATCCTATATTTTTCATGGAATATATATGATAGAATAAGTATAATAAAAATACCAGACCAATTATTTAACATGTGGAAGAGCTAAAATAGAATTAGCCTCTCGGATGGTTTTTGTGACAAAAATAAACCCCACGCCCAAGCGAACGAACTTCAAACCTTGAACCTAATTTTATTAGCTCCCTTAATTGATGTAGAATACCCGAAAAATAACCCACGAATTTTCCCTAGTCGTATGGAGCAGAATCAATTTTTGTGTGTATTTTTATTATTTTCGGTAATACTTTTAATAGGGTAAAAGATTAGTTAGCTTAATAGGGGATGATACCGTGATTTAGGGGGTGACTTTGGGCTTAAGAACCGGAATTATAATGACCAATTCATTAGGATTGAAATTCTTAATCATTTCCATATTTTACTTTGTATTTAAATTGATTTATTTTGTTTTACAAGGTTTTAAAAATAATAATAACATGAACAATGAAATTTTCGGCCATCATAATAATTTTGTACTTTAAAAAATGTTAAATGTAGTAGTAGAAATTAATTTACTTCATATCTTGATCAATTCCAGAAGTTTGGGATTTATTTGCTAATTAATCAAATTTTAATATTATAGGGGCAATTTGGTCTTTTTACACGTTTCAGATTTTTAGGGTTTTACAACTCTTACCCTCTAACAGAAAAATTTCGTCCTCAAAATTTGAAGTCGCAAAGTGAAGCGAAGTCGTAGCAAGTCGCAAAAGATCATCATAAAGGAGTAGAAGACGGAATTACAAAGGGGTTCAAGTTCAAATTACCATTTTTAGTTATCTTTCCATTTTAAGTAACTTTCCAGATTTAGCAGGTTTCCAAATTTAGTAAGTTTCCTTATTTGGCAGGTTTCTGATTTAATTAGCAGCTTTACTTATTTTATCAGATTTCACATCATTATATGTTTAAGTACTTTAAATAAATAAATTATATGTCTTTAGGGTTTAGTTTTATAATTTAATATAAGTTAAGGACTTAATTGGAAATATAATAAAGTATAAGGTTTTAAATATAAATATCACAATTTCATATTTTAGCAAGATTAGTCCCTTAACTTACATATCTTACCATATCAACCTCATAGTTTAATAAGTTACATTTTAAACCCTAAAGTTTTAGAAATTACAAAACATACCCTTTTAAAATTAATATCAAATCGAATAATCCTTTAAATATCCAAAATTACATGTTTCATCCTCACACTTATTTTTATACGTTTTATCACCTTATTTTACTGTTTAACAAAAATAAACCCACAAGTTTCATATTTGGCAAACACACCCTTTACTTTTAAAAACCAATCGTTAAACCCTCAATTGACTTAAAACCCTAACCCTAGCTTCTTCAATCACTTACCACTCATTACCACATCATTAGTTCATCATTTATTAACATAAATCCAGATTCAAAACCCTAGAACAAGATCAAAACCCTAGGGTTTTATTTCTTTTCATTCGAAAACCAAAATCCGATTATGAACAAAAATTAACCCACGACATATTTGGACCTCTATAATTCGAACCATCATTTTTCCCAGATCATATGAATTAATAGAGCTTAGATAAAATACTTCTCATGCCAAGAAAATTCGATTAGCATATATTAGAAATTACACACGTTTTAACACTTCAAATTCACAATGATGAACATAAGCTTCTATAAATTCGAAAAACTATTTTCCCAGCTTAGTGATGATCATAGAACCTATAAAAATTAATAACATATCCCAGAAAAATCGTATAGCATATTTTTAGATATTTAAACTCGTTTTACACATTTAAAATTTATTCGACCCTTTAAGCCTTGCATGATTCGAATCCTATAATTTTCATGGAATATATATGATAGAATAAGTATAATAAAAATACCAGACCAATTATTTAACATGTGGAAGAGCTAAAATAGAATTAGCTCTCGGATGGTTTTTGTGACAAAAATAACCCACGCCCAAGCGAAACGAACTTCAAACCTTGAACCTAATTTTATTAGCTCCTTAATTGATGTAGAATACCTGAAAAATAACCCACGAATTTTCCCTAGTCGTAATGGAGCAGAATCAATTTTTGTGTGTATTTTTATTATTTTCGGTAATACTTTTAATAGGGTAAAAATTAGTTAGCTTAATGGGGATGATACTGATTTAGGGCTTGACTTTGGCTTAAGAACGATTATAATGACCAACTTCAATAGAATGAAATTCTTAATCATTTCATTTTACATTTGTATTTAAATTGATTTATTTAACGTTTACAAGGTTTAAATAATAATAATTGAAAACAATGAAATTTTGAGCCAATCAAATAATTTTAGTTACTTTAAAAAATGTTAAATTATAAGAAATAACTTTACTTCATATCTTCAAATCAATTCAAATTAGGATTTAATTGTAATTATCAAATATTTAATATTATAGGCAATTTGTCTTTTTACACGTTTCAATTTTAGGAATACAACCTTCCCTCTAACAGAAAAATTCGTCCTCAAAATTTGAAGTCAGCAAATAAGCGCATCGTAGACAAAGTTCAGCATAAAGATCATCATAATAATCATCATACCCAGGAGTTCTTCAAACAAATCTTCATGAACCAAAAGTTTCCATGACGAGATCAATAAATGGGTTCAAATTTCTCAGAAGGAGAAATTAAGTTGATTATTGATCAAAGGTTCCCATGATCATAAAAATGGACGATATAGAAACTTCAGAAACTTAATGGATTACGAACAGATTCAAATCAATTAAGTGTCAACAGTAGAGAGTTCTACAGAGTTTTCCGATTTATCAACTATCACAGATATGCATGGTATCACAGAACCATCAGAATCTAATGAACGACAGCCAGAGTAACGCATAGATTGGATGGTTCCTAACGTCTACACTAATCAAGTGTATAACCCAACGAGATTCAAATCTAAATTCTTAGGTACTCCAGATATCTATCCACAAAAGTCATTATATGAGTAATATATCACATTAGTACGTCTAAATGGCATCATATAAATAGCCTCATGATGGTCATATTTTCATCAAGTCGTAATCAAAACACCTTCTTAAATCCCTATATTTACTATCAAGTTCCCTTAAAATCGATGATAGTCAAAGAAAACAAACTTTTCAAGAGTATCAGAATCGATTCCTAGCAGAAGGGGGTTGTTCATAAGTCATATCTTCAAATTCGAAAATTTCTTCAAAAAATAGTTTCATCACCTAAAAACGAAATATAAACATGAATGAAATTCTTCAACATTAATTTATAGGATTATAAATTATTAACGTAAAGTTAAAGAGGTCACAAATAAATGTAATGAAACTTCTGCCTTCATAGAATAATTCATTCCAGAAATGTTTCAAATATCCGCTCATTCAACACATCTAATCTCTTCAAGTCCGGTTAATCTGTCTTCGTCTGTCCATCACTCGGGAAGTGAAACCAAAATCGTGTACTTGTGTCTGGTTCATCAAGCCTCCTGCAGTTCCTCTTGGAATGTGATGGAGTATTGTGGATTTCTGGCACGATCTTTAAATCTCTTCATCATCCAGTCTGCTTCCGCTCTCAATTCATCTTAGTACAACCAAGATGAATAAGGAAGTGAGACTGCATGTCTTCATCAGCTCCAGGTTCACCATCTTGACTAGAATTTCTTCCTCCATCGCCAACACATTCTGCCTTGTAAGGAAGTCTTCACTCTTCAGGGTAGTCTTTGTTGTCGTCAACTCCAGGTCAGGCAAAGAACACCGTTGTCTCAACAAATATCCATCTCCCTTCTCAGAAGTTCTTGTGGTTGCTTCTTCAGTCCTTCAAACATTTAATGAGGTCGTCTGGTACGGAATTTACAAAGATAGAACGAATCAATCATTGGCACGCGGAAATGGAAAAATGATTACGGGTAGTGATACGGTTAGGTTTACGATAGTTGATACGCTGACGCAGAATTTTCTCTTTCTTCTTCATAAACTAATAGGGGTATTCAAAGTAATCACAAAGGTGAACAAGGTCATATCCCAACAGCTTCTTCAATCTCTCAACTTGTATAGCATCATGGTTCGTCAACTGAGATCGGTTCAAATTCAATTCCACTTCTTAAACAGAAGGGAAACCCAAGAGTTTCATCAGAACCACCAGAATATTTGCACAACAAAACTTCCAATGCCAAGTTTCCAAGAGTGGATAATAGGTGTCAGGAGACAATCAATAATCAAGTGAGATCGAGGTAAATGTTTCCATAACATCGTTAAGCTTAACAGATTGGAGCGGTTAAAGGTTATCATAACAAAGTAGGATGAAAAGAGATTTCCAAAAGTCGCCTATCAGATATGGTAATCCCTGGCAGCTTATGAAGGCCAGCCAATACATAACTTAAGGACCTCGAAATCAAATATATCAAGAGTAAGCGGATTCGTAGGATGAGTACAGTCGTAAAACAGATAGGTAGTTCATATATCAAGGTCAATTACATGGTTCATCAAAGTGTTGAGATAGATAAGTGAACGATTCAAGGTGTTGGAAACTTGTTTAGTTATTTAACAAAAGTGGCAGGTAGGTTGGAAATCATCGAACATCGCATAACTGTCAAAAGTCAGGCGTACAGAATATCAGTTATCAGCATCATCATGCTCAGTTACCAATTTCGCATCGGGACAAAATTATCGTTCATATCCTTCCAAAGGGAACTAATTGGCGGCAAGATTCGTTATTCAAAGGGAGGGAATAAACCTCCCATATCCATGGTTAATAATCACCAGAGTTCTTATAGGAGTAATAATGGACGTTGCAAGACAGAGTAGTATCAGATGATACATTTCCATCCAGCACGGGTAATGAATTAATAGAATGTGTCAAAGGTATTAGGGTTAAATGACTTTCAGGATAGTTGGAGAAGTATCAAACAGATCGGAAGTGATGATCAAAATCAGGTAGTGGTAGCAAAAGTTTAACAATCGGAAATCATGGTAGGGAGTTCAAAATTGTTTCAAACGCCAAAGGCGAGACATAGAAGAGTAGTCGTCAATGATCAATCAACCTATCCTTTATCAGAACAACATCAAAATTAGCTATCCAATGAAAACAGATCGACAAAGCAAGTCTTATCGTGCAAAAGTGAAAGGAAAATGTTCTTATAATCATGGTTAAAACACCACAAAGCTTCTCATGGGAACAGAGATGTTTAAGACGGACTCAAATAGGATCAGAAGATTTATAGATGATTATCAAAAGCAAATAACAGAATGTATCAATTAGGTCATCGTCATGGAGGTTCTCAGAATGCCCGAAGAGGCATCAAAATGATTAACAAAAGAATCAGAGGTCGGAGTCGGAAACTTAGGTGGTGCAAAGCGTAAACTTTAAATCATCAAAAGTGGTCTCAATTGGCTTAAACCAAAAGCAAGGCACGAATCAGAGTGATGCGGAAGCAATGATACTTAAACAAAAGCCTTATAGTCTACCCATTTCTCACTAGTCAAAACTTAAGTTCTTATAGGGGAAATCCTAAAGCAAATTCTTAAAGGTTATCTTATGAGCGCCTACAGTGGACACCTAGTGGTCCAAACTTCACAGGTTAAGGGTAAATGTATTACGAGTCGCAGCCAGTCGCTCTGATACCATAATTGTAACACCTCAACCCGGCAAGGGTTAAGATATCACGATAATGGTTTCATATCAGATCAAACAAAGCATACATCTATAGTAATACAAAAAATTTCAAAGGTTACAATTGAAATACTGAAATTACAAGGTTACAAATGAAACTTCCGATAAATACTAATTCCAAAACAATATAACTTCTAGTCAATTCTAATCCAGAATAGCTATCAAGTCTTCTAAGTCCAAAGGTACTCTCACTCATTCCCAGCTTCCTACTAAAACCTGCCGCAGGAAAAGAAATGCGGCTGAGCTACGAGAGCTCAGTGAACAGATATAACGATAATAACAGTAGTAGAAAATAGTACAGAGTAACAGAAACAAAGGTCAAACAGAATATAATATGGTTCAAGGGATAAGTCAATGAATAAGTATAAAGGAAAGAGAAAAGGGATAGTAATCCACCACGAGCCTAGAAACAGATCATATCATATCGTAACCATAAATCTTCATAATCATACAGAGGGGAGATGATGAAGCAAAAAGTGTACCGCTTTTAGGGGGTCATTTAAGCCCTAAATCGTATTTATTTGATCAAATATTACCCTAAATCGTTCCTTTTGTCATTTTAGGTACTTTGGAGAAGAAATCTGGAAAAGGAAACATTTTGGACGTTTTTGGAGCATAAAAGTGAAGAAAACGACAAAGTCTCCAAAGCTGCTGGAAAAGTACACGTGACGGCGTCAAGTATTGCTCCTGACGGCGTCACGGCTTGGCAAAAGAGGTGGATATGACAAATACACATGACGCGCCAGAAAGTTTTACAAAGGAAGTCTGACGGCGTCACCCTTTAAGGTGATCAAGGCCGTCACGGTTTAAGTTAAAGAGAGACGGCGTCAAGCACAATTGTGACGGCGTCAACCCTTGACGCGCCAGAGTGGATTTTTGAGGATTAAAGAGGGACGGCGTCAGGAAGACCATCCGGGAACCCTAGCCGCGGCGAGGTGACGGCGTCACCTCCTACAACGTGACGCCGTCAGCCCCTAAATTCTATATATAGTTTTGCAATTTTTAGTCATTAGTGTGCAACTTTGTGAGGAGAAACCCTAAAAACGAATTTTCTGCCATTTTTAAGGGTTTTATACCCTTTGATCTCCCATGTTTAATTGAAGATAAGTAATCAATTAATCATTCAATATGTCTATGTGTTGTTTGATTATATCTTGTTCTTGTCTTTTAATTAACATGCTAGGCTAGATTTATCTTGTGTTTGCTTAGATCTAATGAAACCTAACTATTGATTATTGGTTGTTGGTGTGTTATCAATTGTATTGGATGATTGTTTATCGATGTTAGGCTTAAGAAAACTGGCTAACCTCCTATACGGTAATTTGCTTGAACGTCTTAAGAAACATGAACCAATGCGTACTAAGGTTTTTATGGTTGTATTTAATGCATGAGCGAATTCTAGTGATCCCATGTTAGGAGCTTCTTAGCCGGCTCGACATAGGAGTGAAGTAGGAGCTTATAGAGTTGGGGAAGTACGTACGCCACCCCACGATTGGTATTAAGGAATACACCCGTCATCCACGCAATTAATACACACTAATCAACCGGTAAAAGATAGTTAGGGAGTAAGGAAATCTAAGTAAACACATTTCTCTCCATATAAGTTCCACCACCTTTTTATTTTCAGTTATTTTATTTTATTTGCAATTGTAGTTATTTTGGTTAGTTGACTAGCAACTAATTCCGCCCACTCCTTCAAACCCGAGATTTTACTTGCTTTTATAAAAAATATAAAAATACAAAAAGAATCTTCCCTCACCCTTAGACCTATTAGAGTAGTTTTTCAATCCTAACGACACTATTCCCCTAGAGAACGATCAATCCCCCGGTACTTGCCACTTCACTATACTACATCGGTCAGGTACACTGCCTGGTGGGGATTGCAAGCCTCTTGAGATCCCTCGAGAGGTAAAACCTGTTGTAAGGTCACAAAACCACGCATCAAGTTTTTGGCGCCGTTGCCGGGGAATAGTTATTGTTTAGGTTGAATTTTTATTTTATTAGGTCTACTCACTAGATTCCTTTCTAGTGAGATTTTTATTTTTCTTTTTATTAGATTTCTTTAGTCTATCTTTTTCTTTGTGCCCTTTGTTTGTAAAGCCATTTTCATTTGTCACTATGATGGATGAAATTCCATTTAGATCATTGACAATAGAGGAACAATTATATTTCACCAATAGATTTGTTTCCTATCATTCCTATGAATTTTTGTGTGATCTTTGTGATTTCCAAAAGGAGTTAGGGGTAAGGTTAGATGGGTTTAATGAATTCTATGCATGTGAGATTTCTATTAGACGAGCATTATCTGGATCAATTCCTTTTAGTCAGGCCCTTTGGATGAATTTTGAGGAAAGCTTCCTAACCATGACCCATAAGTGGAACGAATTGGTGGATTCGTATGAGCAAAGAGACCTAGTTTCTAAGAACATGGGTGATCTTGATGTGATGGAGGATCTAGCCGAGCATGATCACATTGATCAAAAAGACCTAGGTTTTATGATCGATGACGATGAATCTCAAGAAACACATGATGAATCTTTTGGGCAATTTGAATATAGCAGTCAGAATATTGAGGATGATCCTTATGATTCGGATATAGAAGTTGAGATGCCTAGAGAAGCACTTGAGATACTAGGGAAAATGTTAGGGTTAGATTCTACTAAAACACATGATGAGGATATAGGTGATCTTGACACAAGGAATGATGAGGTAAGTAACATAAGCCCACCAAGTACCCCACAAGTCCTACCATCATTTGAGGCACACACACCACCCATGACTTACCCGGAAGAAGTAGAAGAGACTATAGGAACCCCAATAGAGGTAGAGCCCTTGGACCAAACAAAACTAGAAGAAATAGGTTTGAATACTTGTAGTCATAACCTTTCTTTTAGTTCTATGGAAGTTCCTAGTTTTGATGAACCGGATCCTAAACCAAAACCGTTACCTAATCTTCCATCCTTAGATGTGAACTTAGGAATTGAATTAGGTCCCGACCCACCCATCAAACCATATAGTCCGGGTAGTTTTATGTTAAAGGTAGTAGACTCTAAGCCTTGTAGAGAGGAAGCTGACATAGGAGTGAACCATAACCTTTCATACTTACATCACCCATTCATGATTAATCACAAGAAACACTATGGGTTTAAACCGGGTTTATTAGGTCAAGATGGATTCCCAACTAGGAGTCTCTCGAAGTTGATAGAAGATGATCCCTTTCTAGGAGAAAACTTCAATTCACCCATTGACCCAATTGAACTAAGTAAGGTTATGATGATTGGATCCCACATCTTTGAGCATATAATTCATCCACCACTCTTTCCTCACGTGGCATACTCATACCGAGTCGGTGTGTATCGCTACTATCACCCGCACTTAACCCTAAGTGTAGGGAAAACCTCTCCTTTATCCGTTAAATAAGGGTAGAGTCAGGCTCGTGACTCGAACAAAAATAAGCGCTTCTTGGGAGGTAACCCAAGCTTTATTTGCTTTGTGTGTTTATTTATTTGTTTGTTTGATTTTATTTGCTTCCGTATGTATGTTTAATTTTTATTATTATTGATTCATGTTCAAAACTAAATTGTGAAAATGCTTTATCTTGTTTTTAACTTCGTCTTAACTACATATAAAGGTATTTTGCAAAAGATAAGTGTAAGGGAAATCCAAATCGGTTTATTAGAACAAATGAACATGAATCATAACAATATTAAATTAACATACATATTAGTAATTGTTTGAGTCAAATGCTTGTATCGAGTCATAATGATGTTTTGCAGGAACTCCAGGAAGTAAGGTATAGGTTTTTCCAGAAATTTTCCGGAAACTTAACATGAGAATTCTGTCAGATCATTTCTGATGGCGTCAGGCCTTACAACCTGACGGCGTCAGGTTTTAATTTTCTGAAATTTTTGAAAGTTTTGTTTTTCTACCGGAATCATAAAAAGTTTTTATTAAATCTCTAACTTATAAACTCCAGGAATCTGCAAAATAATCATTCCACAAGCATTATATCCTTATATAGATTTATCCCGCCGATGTTATGCAGGTTTTCGTGTTTGTTTTCTCAGGTTTAACAGATTATTTTGGACAAGGAGATGTATGTGGAATCTAGCTTTTGGCGATGCATTAGTCTTGAAGCTTCAACATTACCTTGGAAGAAGATCTAACCATGTTACCTCTTTATCCACCAAACGAATCAGGGGAGTATTTGATTTCATTCTTTTACCTTATTTACTTTTACATCTTGTTATTTGAACATTGGGGACAATGTTCATCTTAAGTGTAAGGGGGTAAAGTACGATACTTTAGAGAATGCTATTACGCTTGATTTTTGTTTGTTTAATGGTAGATGTGTAATAAAACTGAGAGAAATACCTGTTAAGGCAATTTTAGTGCCAAATTTAAAATTTTTTACAACATATAGGAGTGAAACTTTGGTCTTAATGAGCGTCTCATGGATAGGAGTTATATGACTAGCACAAAAACCGTACCACTAAAAAAAATTTCCACCCCCAAATATGTGAGGTTCGCCCCTAGAATTGGTAGGAAAAGCATTTATGCTATGATGTGTGTACCGGTAGCACTTAGATTCTAGAACTTGCGTTAGGACCATTCCGAGGCCACAAGTGAGACTACATTCGTGTAGTTAGATTTACTACATGATAAGAGGCATTAGGATTAACCTATTGTTTTACACCTGTGTTTTTGTTATAATTACGTTGGCTACATTGGTCAAGTAATTCTCCCACAGCCTTTGCGTTGTACTCATTTTTAGTACACGATACCCCTAGTACACCCCTCAGAGCCTATCTTTTCGTTTCTAACTTTAAGCATTTTACTTAAAGGAAGAATTTGTTTACACCCCACTTAAATGTACACCCAAATCGCCTTAGCTTACCTTGTATGCACTCATTTTTAGTGCATTATTGTGACAACATTTGTTTAAACCCCAAGTTAATTATCTAATTGATTACATGGTTGCTAAGTCGAGTCATATCCTTGTACATATTGTTTTGGGACGATTGGGACTCATGGGTAAAGTACTAGTGTAATGGAGTAATGGGGAAGAACAACATTATTACCCCCATATGTGCTAAATATTTTAAAAGTACTCCAAGTGTGTCGATTATCTTAATTCGAGTCATTAGAATAGTTATTTGTAAAGTTATGTAAAAGTTCAAGTGTAAGGGGAATGCAACTCCCCTATGATGTATTATTTTGGATGGTAGGGCAAGAGCGTATGAAAAAAAAATTAGAAAAAAAAAATTAGAAAAAAAAAAAACAAAAAAAAAACAAAAAAATGAGAAAAAGAAAAGTAGAAAAAAAAAAAACATACGGACTACCATCCCGTTTCATTTTATGTTTATTTTATGTTTTTGTGATTTTGTTTTTAGCTTAGATTGAGTCGAGTCTTGGCTTAGCAACACCATATTGTACTTGTAATCAATCAAGATCTTTAACTCGCCACCAGTAAAATATCCCTTATCCAATAAAACCGTGTTTATCATATCCCTACACCTAACGTTATAACCCGTTTAAAAGCCCCCTTTGATAGTTTATCTTAGGTGCTTACGCCTAGTGGAGGAGGTTTTTGATCCTTTCCCAAGCCTATGGTAATCTATTTGCTATGACAGGTAGTGAGAGATATTATCCATTTTCATTTATGAGATATACTTTTATGACACCTGAGAGATGTGAGTATCTAAACACTACTTGTGAGGTGCTAGTTTGTAATCTCCATGCTTATTATGATTAAAGTGGAACGGCTATTTGTTGTAATTACTTTTATATTAGCGTTAAATGACCCCTAACTTGTATTTTGATTAGAATAAAAGCGCATTTGCTTGAGGACAAGCAAATCTCAAGTGTAAGGGTATTTGATGAAGCGAAAAGTGTACCGCTTTTAGGGGGTCATTTAAGCCCTAAATCGTATTTATTTGATCAAATATTGCCCTAAATCGTTCCTTTTGTCATTTTAGGTACTTTGGAGAAGAAATCTGAAAAAGGAAGCATTTTGGACGTTTTTGGAGCATAAAAGTGAAGAAAACGACAAAGTCTCCAAAGCTGCTGGAAAAGTACACGTGACGGCGTCAAGTATTGCTCCTGACGGCGTCACGGCTTGGCAAAAGAGGTGGATATGACAAATACACATGACGCGCCAGAAAGTTTTACAAAGGAAGTCTGACGGCGTCACCCTTTAAGGTGATAAAGGCCGTCACGGTTTAAGTTAAAGAGAGACGGCGTCAAGCACAATTGTGACGGCGTCAACCCTTGACGCGCCAGAGTGGATTTTTGAGGATTAAAGAGGGACGGCGTCAGGAAGACCATCCGGGAACCCTAGCCGCGGCTAGGTGACGGCGTCACCTCCTACAACGTGACGCCGTCAGCCCCTAAATTCTATGTATAGTTTTGCAATTTTTAGTCATTAGTGTGCAACTTTGTGAGGAGAAACCCTAAGACGAATTTTCTGCCATTTTTAAGTGTTTTATACACTTGGATCTCCCATGTTTAATTGAAGATAAGTAATCAATTAATCATTCAATATGTCTATGTGTTGTTTGATTATATCTTGTTCTTGTCTTTTAATTAACATGCTAGGCTAGATTTATCTTGTGTTTGCTTAGATCTAATGAAACCTAACTATTGATTATTAGTTGTTGGTGTGTTATCAATTGTATTGGATGATTGTTTATCGATGTTAGGCTTAAGAAAACTGGCTAACCTCCTATACGGTAATTTGCTTGAACGTCTTAAGAAACATGAACCAATGCGTACTAAGGTTTTTATGGTTGTATTTAATGCATGAGCGAATTCTAGTGATCCCATGTTAGGAGCTTCTTAGCCGGCTCGACATAGGAGTGAAGTAGGAGCTTATAGAGTTGGGGAAGTACGTACGCCACCCCACGATTGGTATTAAGGAATACACCCGTCATCCACGCAATTAATACACACTAATCAACCGGTAAAAGATAGTTAGGGAGTAAGGAAATCTAAGTAAACACATTTCTCTCCATATAAGTTCCACCACCTTTTTATTTTCAGTTATTTTATTTTATTTGCAATTGTAGTTATTTTGGTTAGTTGACTAGCAACTAATTCCGCCCACTCCTTCAAACCCGAGATTTTACTTGCTTTTATAAAAAATATAAAAATACAAAAAGAATCTTCCCTCACCCTTAGACCTATTAGAGTAGTTTTTCAATCCTATCGACACTATTCCCCTAGAGAATGATCAATCCCCCGGTACTTGCCACTTCACTATACTACATCGGTCAGGTACACTGCCTGGTAGGGATTGCAAGCCTCTTGAGATCCCTCGAGAGGTAAAACCTGTTGTAAGGTCGCAAAACCACGCATCAGGAGACCTCTCAGATAATCAGATAATATGAGGGGTGTCCTCATTCTTCTAATGGAGTAGCTAGCTCCCACTTATATGTGAAAGGCATGTATTGCACACAAGCACCAGTCACCAGAAAATAATAAATCATATATAGATAATCCACTAAACATAACAGATCTAGAATGCATCCATATGCCCCCGCAGACAAATAGTGGCCAAAATAATATAATGCGCATATCAGATAACAGATAAGGGGACGGTGTGTAACATCACTCAAACACACTAGATTCATGCCAGTGGTGCATCACAGACATGGACATGGAACCCCATGCCTAGGGTCACAGATTTTGGCTCGGGTATCAAACTAAGAGTCAGATATCATATCAAATCAGATATGTCATAATCAAAGGTTCGTATATCAAATGGTACTTAACAGATGGTTCATATCAAATATCCCAGAAGTAATATCAAAGGTCCAAATCATAGTTTATCAGATCAAGGTTCATATTCAATAATCAAGTCAGGGTTCCGATCAAAAGTCCGTTTCAAAAGTTTCTATCAAAAGTCCATTTTAAACAATCCTTTAATTCATGATTTTCATAAAACGATCCTTTAAAGTAGTTTTCATAAAAATAGTCTTTCAAAACGGTTTTTCATAAAGCTAGTCTTCAAAATATAGTGTTCATAAAAGTTAGTAACCTTTCATATAAAAGTAGTTTCGCATCATTTATAAACATCTTTTTAAATTGGTTTTTCTCAAAACATTTCCATGGTATAATTAAAAAGGTTTTCATAACATAGGTTCATAACAGAGGTCATATCAAATGGGATCAACAGAGAAGGTTCAAGCAAAGGGAATCATAGCAATGGCATCAGATCAGAAACTAACGGATCAGAATATGAAAGAGATCATGAGAAACCTTATAAGGAAGGTCAGAATATCTGTACCTTATCGCGAATGCAAACAAAGACAAGAACAGAAAGCACAAAAATGGATCAGGACCTCTCCTTCTTCACACCTAAAGGAGTAGAAGACGGAATTACAAAGGGGTTCAAGTTCAAATTACCATTTTTAGTTATCTTTCCATTTTAAGTAACTTTCCAGATTTAGTAGGTTTCCAAATTTAGTAAGTTTCCTTATTTGGCAGGTTTCTGATTTAATTAGCAGCTTTACTTATTTTATCAGATTTCACATCATTATATGTTTAAGTACTTTAAATAAATAAATTATATGTCTTTAGGGTTTAGTTTTATAATTTAATATAAGTTAAGGACTTAATTGGAAATATAATAAAGTATAAGGTTTTAAATGTAAATATCATAATTTCATATTTTAGCAAGATTAGTCCCTTAACTTACATATCTTACCATATCAACCTCATAGTTTAATAAGTTACATTTTAAACCCTAAAGTTTTAGAAATTACAAAACATACCCTTTTAAAATTAATATCAAATCGAATAATCCTTTAAATATCCAAAATTACATGTTTCATCCTCACACTTATTTTTATACGTTTTATCACCTTATTTTACTGTTTACAAAAATAACCCACAAGTTTCATATTTGGCAAAACACACCCTTTACTTTTAAAAACCAATCGTTAAACCCTCAATTGACTTAAACCCTAACCCTAGCTTCTTCAATCACTTACCACTCATTACCAAATCATTAGTTCATCATTTATTAACATAAATCCAGATTCAAAACCCTAGAACAAGATCAAAACCCTAGGGTTTTATTTCTTTTCATTCAAAAACCAAAATCCGATTATGAACAAAATTAACCCACGACATATTTGGACCTCTATAATTTGAACCATCATTTTTCCCAGATCATATGAATTATATAGAGCTTAGATAAAATACTTATCATGCCCAGAAAATTCGATTAGCATATATTAGAAATTACACACGTTTTAACACTTCAAATTCACAATGATTAACATAGGCTTCTATAATTCGAAAAACTATTTTTCCCAGCTTATGTGATGATCATAGAACCTATAAAAATTAATAACACAGCCCAGAAAAATCGTATAGCATGTTTTAGATATTTAACTCGTTTTACACATTTAAAATTTATTCGACCCTTTAAGCCTTGCATGATTCGAATCCTATATTTTTCATGGATTATATATGATATAATAAGCATAAGAAAAATATGAGACCAATTATTTAACATGTGGAAGAGCCAAAATAGAATTAGCCTCTCGGATGGTTTTTGCGACAAAAATAAACCCCACGCCCAAACGAACGAACTTCAAACCTTGAACCCAATTTTCTTATCTCCCTTAATTGATGTAGAATACCAGAAAAATAACCCACGAATTTTCCCAAGTCGTATGGAGCAGAATCGATTTTTGTGTGTGTTTTTATTATTTTCGGTAATACTTTTAATAGGGTAAAAGATTAGTTAGCTTAATAGGGGATGATACCGTGATTTAGGGGGTGAATTTGGGCTTAAGAACCGGAATTATAATGACCAATTCATTAGGATTGAAATTCTTAATCATTTCCATATTTTACTTTGTATTTAAATTGATTTATTTTGTTTTACAAAATTTTAAAAATAATAATAACATGAACAATGAAATTTTCGGCCATCATAATAATTTTGTACTTTAAAAAATGTTAAATGTAATAGTAGAAATTAATTTACTTCATATCTTGATCAATTCCAGAAGTTTGGGATTTATTTGCTAATTAATCAAATTTTAATATTATAGGGGCAATTTGGTCTTTTTACACGTTTCAGATTTTTAGTGTTTTACATGTGTGGATAGCAAGATCTCTAAGCTTGATTGGATGAATCATCAAGTGAAAGTATGCTTGCAACAAATGAGAGTTAGAAACATTACGATGAAGGGTTTATTGTGATTTTAAGAACATAAAATGTGTTAGACGTAACCTAAAAAAACTTGTTTGAATGTGTATAAAAAGTGGTGGTTTGAAGTGTGAAAATGAGCCACTATTTATAATAATAATAATTAAAAAAAAAAAAAAAAAAAAAAAAAAAAAAAAAAAAAAAAAACTCTCCGTTACAGACGACGATACCGTTAAATTTAAAGGTACCGTCCGTATTTAAAGGTAATGTCCCTGACAATTAACGGTACCGTCCCTGTTTCAGACGCTCCTTTTTGTCTTTTTGTGGTGGCTTGTTTATCTAGTAAAGGTGGTATTTATTTCGGAGGGGGAAATTCAAAATTTGTATTATATACTTATTAAAACATTTTCTAAATAATAGAATATAAGCTGTCTAATTATTTTTGTGTAAATGTTATGTCACATTTAAAAACATGAAGTGTATGACACAAAAATATTTCTTAGATAATAAATCAAGTTTTATGGTACCGTTATTTTTACCTTAAATGATTTACGTCAAATGAAAACTTGTAATAAAAGTGTTTAATGATTTGATTATAATGCAACGTAACAAACATATTCGAACCTGTGTTGAAACATACCTGGGACGTCGAGAGATGTTGATGTAAGTATGCTTTAATGACTTGTGGTTACGAGTAACTTGCGCATTTTGCGTTATGTATTACAAGTTTCATGTTTGTCATTATTAAAACCGAAGAAACCGTTTAGTTTAAATATCATAATATTTGCACTAACAGAAGATATTCAACAAAGGAAAATCCATGATATTATGTTGGAGAAATACAATGGATCTTCATTGATGTCACAATCACCACTAGGGGAGCAAGGTCATCATTTTTTGACCCAATTTGCGTTTAAAAAGTTCCAAGAGGAGTTTGGGCGAGCAATTCAATATACAGTTAAGGAGAAAACGAGTACAACTTTTTTTGTTAAGCATCACAAGGAGATACAATATAACAAGCATGAAGTGGTTTGGGATGGTAAGGTTGCTAAGTGTAGTTGCAAAATTTTAAATTTGTAGGCATACTTTGCCGTCATACATTAAATGTTTTTCTTCAACAATGATTGTTTTGACATTCCTCTTACTTATTGGCTTTCTCGGTGGAGTCGTAAAACAAGTTTTGTTTTTTTTTTTTTGTCGCAAGAAGCATTATTTGCAAATTCCACTTCTACGAACAATGATGAAGTTCCAGTGAAGTTAAAATATTTGGTTCAGTGTCTACCAAAATCGAAACTAGAAGGGCGTCCCAAGTAGAGACTGAAGGGAGGAATAGAATTGGCGGAAAAAAGAAAAAAAAAAAAAAAACACGCAGTTGTAGCCTTTGTAAAAGTGTTGGACATAATATTAGCACATGCCCAGAAAAGGATAAATTTGTTGGTAAGAGCGATGATTTATCAAGAGATGCCGCAAAGAAGAAAAAGGTTATGATGGAAAATGAAGATTTAAAGCCTATTTTCTCCTTGAAATATGGAGTTTAGTAATTTGTTAAAGTTGCAATTTGAAATAAAATTCAGCATATTAACTTCATGTGTTGATTTAAATACTAGCAACAAGTTTTATCTTGATTTTACTGTGTGCAATGTAATTATATAACACTTACGGAGTTTTTGACCAACTTATTGTGTTTAAATAAACTTATTTACCGTAGTTTACTCAAAAATATTGACTATTAACTACTATCATTTTACTTTCCAATTTAATAATATAACCTATTTACCATTGTCAAGTTTATTCAAAAAGTTTCCCTTGAGCTGCTAAACCATGGCACAACTAATGTTTTTGATGGACAAAGAACGTGGGGGGCTCGGTGTGTCTAGCCTCTTTGCTTTGAATAGAGGTCTAATGATCAAGTGGGTTTGGAAGTTTTTTACTCAGAGATCATCGTTGTGGACGAAAGTTATTAAGGCTATTTATGGGGAGGATGGAGACGTGGGCTCGATGAATATATCGGGGGTTCGGACTTGCTGGACATCCATTATTAATGAGATAAGGGTCTTGAAAAGTCAAGGTGTGAATGTGATGGACTTTATGCGTTTAAAGATAGGTAATGGGAATATAGCGTCTTTTTGGAAAGACAACTGGTATGGTGGTGGAACTTTCAAAGAATTGTTTCCGCGGTTGTATGCGCTTGAGAATCGTAAGGAGGTCAATGTTCGCGAGAAGATGAGGGATGCTTCTATAGATTATTCTTTTCGTCGTAATACTAGGGGTGGTGTGGAACAAGCGCAATATGATGCTCTTTTGGACTTGGTTAGCACGGTTAACTTTCTTCCGATGGAGGATAGGTGGACCTGGTCGTTGGAGAGCTTGGGGGAGTTTTCGGTGGCTTCCATTCGGAGGGTCATTGATGAGAAGCGTTTATTGAGTAATTGTTCTCGGACTCTGTGGGTGAAGTATGTGCCCATAAAAGTTAATGTTCTTGCCTGGAAAATCAAGATGGATGCTCTTCCAACGCGTCTTAATATATCTCGGAGAGGTATTGATATTCCTTGTATTTTGTGCCCTAGTTGCGATCGTGGGGTGGAGTCTTCAGAACACCTATTTTTTCAATGTGATTTAGCTCGTCAGATTTCTCGAAAGATTGCGGTTTGGTGGAATGTTAATTATGTGGATTGTAACTCGTATGATGAATGGGTATCTTGGATGGTGTCGTTGCGTCTTGGGACTAAAGCTAATTTGATGTTCGAAGGTATTTTCTATGCTTTATGGTGGCATATTTGGACATATCGAAATAAGCTCCTGTTTGAAGACAAAGCTCCCTTGAAGGCGGTTCTTTTTGATAATGTGGTGTATAGTTCATTTTGTTGGTGTAGGTATAGGTGTAAAACCTCGTTTAGTCAGGACGAGTGGCTTAAAAACCCTTACTTTATTGTGTTGTAAGTCTAGCTCCTTGCTAGTGTTTTGTTTTTTATATTATATCGCCGTTCAAAATTTCCCTTGAGCTGCTAAAAAATGGCACAACTAATGTTGCTCGAGAACTGTTCAATAAGATGCACCATGAGTCCATAAATTACCTCCATAGTTCGATCATATCAAGATTAATTTAATAAAAGCTGCACAATGGTAAATATTTTTAAACAAGCAACACAATGGGAAATAAGTTTTTCAAAGATAATTAGTTTGTAAAAAACTCAACACTTACGTCAAAGTTGGAAAGAAGTAAGAACATTACTTGTGAAAAAACTAAGTAAAGATAAGTACACATATTTATGCATTCATTATAATTATTTTTCAGCATTTCGTGACATTAAAAATGTCTGAAGATTCTATGTGACCTACATACATGTGTTGGGGGATTTAATTTGAAATGAAGATGTAATTATAAAATATTGGGACAGTCGTAGAACTGATTGGCGCCAAAGTTATCTTTTGTGATCAAATTTTGATCAAAATTTTATGGGTTTTGTTAACAACTTTATGGATTGTGGTTAAATATTACTTAATTAATAAATTAGGCATTTAATGAACTAATATATTTCATAATTATACATATTTATTTCTTTAATTTTAAACATAAAATGTGATGTTAAGCATAGTATGTTTGGTGTTAATTGATTGTTGATTTATTGATTAAAGCATGTTTAATCACAACCCCATAGGGTTGTTGTTAACAAAAACCAAATTTTGTTCTTCAAGATATAATTGATTTATTTTGTGGAAATGTTAGGATAGATCATATAAGGAAAGGTTACAATGGGTATAACCAAATTGCTATAACTCAATTAATATGAGGTGGTATTGAAGAAGGAAATGATGGTTTAATTAATGGCTTTAATCTAATGCCCACTGGTCACCTAATAGCAATTCCCCAAAAAAAGTATAACTAAATCAACCACTTGTGTAGATAAACAACACATCATATTAATTACACACTCCAAATATATACATGTAACTTTTAAGGAAACACAAAAGATCAATCAGTAGTAAAAGCGTAACTAAATCAACCACATGTGCAGATAGACTAAACGGTATGGGGCGGTTTCTCAGGCGATTAGCCTCTGGAACGCCTGTGGGTAGCCTGCTACACCACCCCCACCATGCAACTTTGAGTTCCGGCGACCTATATGGATCGCCTGGTTTTCTGACTGCTACCCACTTATTGTCTGCCACGTGTCCAAGATTTATATTACTCCACTTATTATCTGCCACGTGTCGTGAGTCGCCCTACCCTCCTAGGTAGCCTCACTCCCCCTTTTTTTTGAGGCTACCCAACATGCTGACTCAGCGCCACGTGTCGCGAGTCGCCCCTTAGTTGGGTAGCCCCACTCCCTTCAGTCTAAGGTGCTGTTTCTTTTTTTCTGTTAATGGAAGGAAGTGTGGGGCCCATCAATTAAATATTATTTGTTTTTTAAGTGGGGTTCATTTTTCCCTTAAATGGTCTATCCCCATGTGAGTGCAAGAATGGAGACTCTCCCCATAAGAAACAGCGTACCTAAATCAACCACATGTGCAGATAGACAACACATCATATTAATTACACACTCCAAATACATACATGAACTTTTAAGGAAACACAAAAGTTCAATCAAAAGTAACTGTGAACAGAGTCACTATCAACAAAGCAATCGATTTTGTGGATACTTGTAAAGCTATATAGCATTATGAAGATTACTTATGTTGTCGACTACTCTTATTGATTACCAACTCCTCTTTTGTTTTTACTTATTTGATTAACTTCATCATTCTGGTCCTAATTTTCACTGTTTTAATGGACATCGGTTTCACTTGTTTTCATGTAAGGATTATATGTTAAACCAATTGATTTCATAACTTAAAAAATGTTTCCGTACCGAAGAAAATGTTTCCACCAAAACAACAACTTCGACAACACAAATCACTCAACTATCGTATTCATGTATCTCTATTAGACTATTATCTCTTATGTAAAATGATATATACATACAAACATTTACAACATAAATAGAGAGACCCCTAAACACTTTCCTCAAGTAATAGAAAGAGAAGAAAAAACCAAGAATTGACATTGACCCGTAATCCAAATATGAGCAATTGTATTACAGATAAATTGAGAAGCATTAGAAAATAAGCCATGACCATAGACAATCATATTTACTAAACGAAATCCCAAAAACTACCATCCAAAATTGATCGAAGTGTCAATATTAAGATTTAAGACTAAGATTGGGCAGAAGGGAAACATGTTAAAGACACATATCGAATATGTGTGAGAGAAGCTGAAACAGAAGCTATAAATAACGTGTAAAAACATGACTCCGGCAATATCCACGTACATATTAAACTGTAGCCTCACTTGGGTCGTTAATCTAAATGTCCCAAGAAAACCCAAAAAAATTGATTTGATTGAATCATTTGTTCATCTATTATGTCTTCTTCCGTGATCCAGTTCATGTCAACTTTAATTAGTTATAAAAGGTATACATTACAAAGGGAACGTAGTTTCCCGGGAACAAAAAGTTTCCCGGTAACCGGCTGCATCGGCCAAGTAACCTTCGTTACCGTCATCACTTTGAACTCTCTCGATGGCTTCAATAGTTCACTGAATTTGGTGTAATAACTGCAAACCCTTCAGAAAGTCATCCTTTTGATTATGTAACTACATACAATAGCGTACTTCAAATTATTATATAAAAAGTAACAAAATGTGTATTACTAATTCTTTGCCAATGAAACTTTCTTAAAACTAAGTTTAACATTAAGGTTAACGATACATGACCAACTATTTGGTAATGGGAGAGAACTAACTTTAATTATTCATGGGACGTGAGTGAGTAGCTTTTGCTCTATATTTGAAGAAGCTAATTTGTTTCTGCTTCACCACAAATTAAAACATTTATTAGGAACACACAAATCTACCAAATAAAGAACATCAAATAGAAGTAGATAATGATTAAAAGAGAGTGGGACCCAAAAATAAATAATCGAAACCTACCTTAAAAACTAAACCTACCTAAGGATTAAATACACTGCAAAAACAATTATACGACAAAATGAAATACACCACAGTCATCTGTCAAACTTTGAAGGAACCAATATGTATTAAGGGCCGGGCTGTACTATACATACGGGGGGACAAGGGTAGCAGACACCTTGTCTCCCCTTTTGTCCCCCTTTTTTTTCCTGTACTGCACAGTTTTTATCAGTTTCTGTTCCGTATTTTTGACAGTTTTAAGCGTTTGACATATTAAACTTCATATTTTTTGTTCCGCACTTTCAGGTTTATAGCTTTTTGATATAAATAAAACTAGATATAATGCCCGCGCACGCGCGGGGTTTTTTCTAATCATTTAAATAAATTATTATTTTTAATTTCGGATTTTAATTATTATAACATGACCTTCAAAACCATTGTACTTTGATTGAGGTATTAAATTAGGATTATTTACGAATGTAGTGGGTTTTAATATTAATTAGATTTGGAGGAGATGTTCTTGTGTCAATGATTGTGCGTGAATGAATTATAAGAGATCGAGTTTGATTGATGGAGGAGGAATTTGGGAATGTTGGGACTTCAAATATTTAGTGGGAATGATACTGAATTTTAAGTTTCAGCCCAAATCTTTCAAAAACTTGCTCCACCGTTTTCAAGTTTTAATTTTTTATATTTTGACACATATATTTTTGTAAGTTTTTATTGAATGATTACAAATCACATTCGTTTTTTTGTAGAATATGGATAAATTTAGAAGTATTTAGGTTTTTCTTATTTAATATTTAAGAAAATAATAATAATAATAATTTGATTATTACTTAATAAGGTATGATTTGATTTTTTTGAAATGTAAAAGTCCCCACTAAGGGTTTTGTTTTATTATATAAAAGATTATAAAAATAAAAAAAAATAAAAAAAAAAAAATAATAAAAAAAAAAAGCTAAAAAATAGCCCCCGTCTTTATAACCAAATAGCCCCCGTCTTTATAACTCACCCCATATGTATTAAGGGCCCGTTTGTTTTGAGACTTTGGAATGGGTTTTGTATTGATCTGACATTAGTTAGTTGTTTGTTTTATTCTTTAAAAAAAATTATATATTGAATAAAAAATGATAAATGGACGGGCACTTAGGTGAGACTCAACTTGATTCATCTACTTTGTGGGTCCTATTTATTTGTCTCTCTTTCTATTTATTTGAATAACTTTTATAATTTTATAATTTAAATAATATATTTTCTTTAAAATCTATTATAAAAGATATTTAAAAATATACAATTTTTCTCTCCTAAACCTATCTGAAATCAAAATCATATACCAAATCCAAATCCTAATCCAACCCCACTTATAAACCAAACGGGACTAAAATGTTTAAAGATTACAATGTTTATGCAAATAATTTTCTAAAAACGTTATTTATATCTTTCGATAACTCCACATTTTGATGATAACAAAATGTGAAAACACTTTACGTCAAAATTAACTTAAACAAGTTTTTCGTCGAAAGATCCCGTTTCTACGAAAATCACTCTAGGTATGAACAAACAAATTTACAACTTGACAAATGATCAAAGAAGTGAATTTGTGTTTCAAACTTCACATTTTTAATGTGACAAAACATTTTTTCAAAAATATACCTTACAAGTTATTTTTGAATTATAAAGAAATGTTTATTTGAAAAATAAGTTTAAAATCATAACAGTTATTTCCCCCCCCCCCCAAAATCAGCTCCAAACTTCCCCGAATAAACTTTCACCACTAAAAAAAAAAATCAGAGCTTCCTTGTCTGGCACGGTACCACTAAATTTAGTGGTACCGTGTGGTATTTAGTTGTACTGTGTCCCTATAATGGGCAAATTTCCTCTGCCTATAAATACTAGCCCTCTTCACAGTTTTTGGGCATCCTTTTTTCACACACAATTTTCTGAGTTTAAAACTCTTATCACATCTTATCTCCTTTGATCATTTAGTTTAGTTTTCTTTTGTTTAAGAGTGGTCCAATCATCCAACCAAGTGATCACCTTCATTCATCTACTAGTGCAAGAGAAGAACACAAAGTATTAAAGAAGATACAAAGTGTTGTAGTTATAGTTAGTGCACTTGTAACACTTGTTACATATTTGTTGTATCCTAGCATACATCAAGGTCATTTTCTTTTGTGTAGTTAGTGAGAGTAGATCATTGTGATCTTGTCGACATCTTGGAGATCTCTTGTAGTTTGTGGGCTTGTGTGTTGATCAAGTGGATCAAGAATAGATCGGGTAGATCGAGTCAAGTGTGTTGATTGAGTGAATTAGCAAGGATCGTGTGGATCGTGGTAGATTGGTACTAGCTAAGATTAGTACTCGACATTTAGCTTAGTGTCAGAAATAAGGATAAGCGACGTTGTACGGTTTTCTCTGCCTGAAGGGAGCTATGTTGACATAGTGCTTAGAACTCTCGAGTTTGGTACTCGGGGAGTGGAGTAGGGCGAAGAAGAGCTTCGTGACCGAACCACTATAAATCTCTTTATCCCGGTTTGATCTTTCCATCTCACTTCTTTACATTTATTGTTTATATTAGATAGTATTGTTTAGTGTTCATATTGGTGTTGATTGATTTCACAAAAGAATCGAATCAAAGTTTTTCACAAGTAAAGTTTTATAAAGTTTTAAAAACCGGTAAAACTATTTAACCCCCCTTATAGTTTTCCACAATTGGTACCAGAGCCAGGTCAGGCAAGATTTTAAAATAAATTGTATTTTAAAACTTGAAACGATCAATGGATTTTGACAAATATCAAGAAGGGCAATCTATACAAAGACCACCACTTTTTGAAACCGATTGTTTTATATGTTGGAAACAAGATTCGAAACGTATGTGGAATCAAAAGACATTGATCTTTGGCATATTATTACCGATGGTGACTTTTAACCGATTGAAAAGAATCCGAAAACTAAAAGGGATGAAGTAGTTCCTTATTATAAACAAAGTGACAACCTTAAAAGAAAATTAGCCAAAAATGATGAGGCTAAAATGATGATTTATAATGCTTTGCCGAAAAAGGAATTTGAAAGAATTTTTATGTGTAACACGGCAAAAGAAATTTGAAAAACGTTGTTAGTCACTCATCAAGATAATAATCAAGTCAAAGAGAAAAAGATAGATCTTCATGTGCAACAATATGAATAATTTTCCATTCCGGAAGATGAATCTATTGATAATGCCTTTGTTAGATTTAATACTATTATTACTAGTCTTAAAGCTCTTGATGAAGGTTATTCTAGCAAGAACTATGTTAGAAAGTTTCTTAGGGCTTTACATCCCAAGTGGAGAGCAAAGGTCACCGCCATTGAAGAGTCAAAGAATTTGGCAACATTATCACTTGATGAACTTATAGGAAATTTGAAGGTTCAGGAAATAATAATCAAGAAAGACTCCGACATAGTCAAAGGCAAAAGCGAGAGAGTTAGATCTCTAGCATTGAAAGCCAAAAAGGAGTCTAGTGATGAGGAAAGTTCGGATTCTGATAGTGAAGACGAAGAGTACGCACTAACCGTTAGAGATTTTAAGAAGTTCTTTAGGAGAAGAGGTAGGTTCGTTAGACAACCTCGTGATGAAAAGAAGTCGTCACAAAAGAACCGAGATGAGAAGAAAGGAAAGAGCGATAGGAAATGTTTTAGATACAGAGATCCCAATCATCTCATAGGAGAATGTCCCAAACCACCGAGAACCAACAACCAAATAGCTTTCATAGGAGGCTCTTGGAGCGATAGCGGTGAAGAAGAAGAGAAGAAGAAGCCCAATGACGAAACATGTCTTATGGCTCAAGCTTCAAATGAGGTACATTCCGACTCCTCTTATTATAGTGATGATAATTCGTCAATAAATGATAATATACTGTATGATGAATATAATAAACTATGTGAAGTCAGTTCTAAAATCATAACTAGAAACAAAACATTAAAAGTAACATTGCATTAACTCGAAGTGCAAATTTTAGAACTGAAAGACCAAGTAAAAAGACTTGAGAAAAATAAAGAAATAAATGTAGGATGTAGGTCATGCATATGTCTTCGAGTAGAGAATGAAAAACTCAAAGAAAATGCATTAAGGATCATTAAGTTTGAAAAAGAAACAAAGACACTTAATGATATGCATGAAAACGTTAGGTATAGTGAACATGCCGGAGCGGGCTTAGGATTTGACCCAAACAAAGCTTCTACAAGTGATACTAAACAAGTAAAATTTGTAAAGTCTGGAGAATCTGAAATAGCAGAGGATGGTACCATTAAAGGTACAGACGGCACCACTAAAATTAGTGGTACCGTGGTATCGTCTGGTGCTAAAGTCAGAACAGGGTCAATTTTAAAAAATAACTTAAGTCCTAAACCGAGTCACATAGTAGTTAATAATGTAGAAGTACCTATTGCTAGTAAAAAGGAAGTCAAAAGTTTTTATAAACCTTTGTCAACCCCCGGGCTTGGTTTTGTAAAACTCGATACTAGATCAAAGACTCCTCCACCTAGAAGAACAAATGTTCCTAAACCTCGGTCAAGAACTCCTCTACCGAGAAGTAACTTTAGAAGACAAAGTTATCCAAGTAACTATCCCGTAACTTGGAATAACCGTCAACTACAAAGTTACTTACCATGGGAAATTTTTCCTCCATTCCATCATCCAAACCAAATGCAAGAAATTCATTGTATGTTTAACACTAACAACTTTGGACCCATGAGATATTGGGGACCAAATGTTTGAGTTTCTGTCTCGCTAGATAGATATGATTGAGAATCAACTTGTAGTCCAACGAATGGAGTATGATTAGTGAATTGCATTAATCTCATAACGGAAAATCAAGTCTTGTCTCATATTACTTAGCATACAACAAAGGTTAAGTCACGGTTTCGAGTTTAAAGCAAAATCTCAGGCTAAGGTACGCTTTCTCAAAACCTCCTTGCTATTAGATATACTAAGCATGTAGAGTTCTTAGAATCTAACTTAGTGAGCACTAACATAATGAACGTGAAAAGTGCATCCCTAAATGGTTTTGTCAACAAGGAGGTATATGTAATACAACCTCCGGGATTTGTTGATCTATAAAAACCATCTCATGTTTATAAACTCAAGAAAGCACTCTCCAAACGAAATCCCCGACCTTCTATCGAGGTCCTCACGTACCGGAAGTTTACCTTTGCGCGCTCTCCGAACGAAAATGTTGACCTTTTTAGGAATTAACTTGTTCCAAATTGTATCGTAACCACCGCTCTCCACTTGAAGAATCTTCTCCTCGATCAAACTCGTAAGCATTTTGACTTTGAATTCACCGTCTTCGTCGAGTGTCCACCTCCATCTATCCCTACAGGTGCTAGAGACAACAACGTTCTGAAATGCTTCAATTAGATCATCTAATTTCCTACTCACCCTCCCACTAATATTTCTTTTCCAATCCCACACTCAAGTCCACCCATTGTTTTCGCAAGTTCCCTTATCCTTTATGCTAACCTCCTTTCTACTATCCAAATGGTACAACCTAGGAAATATATCCCGAAGTGACCTATTATCCACCCATTTATCCTCCTAAAATCTAATGTCCCCCCATCCCCTAATATCCCCAAGCACGAAGAAGAAAAGTATACCCCCAACCCCTATCCCCCTCGTCCCCCCCCCCACCGTGAATATCCCCAAAACACCCACAAACCCTAAGTATACTTTTTATAAACCTAACCCATAACCCTCCACCCTCCATCTTAAATCTCCACCACCATTTCCATAACAACGCCAAATTTTTTTGCCATAAGAGATCCAACATTTAAACCCCCATCCTATAGTGAAACAACAATCGAATCCTATTTGACCCAGGTTTTTTACCCACCCCACCCCACCCCAAAAGAAGTTTTTTCTAGTACTCTTAAGATTTTTTAAAACACTCATATGCACACAGGACATCGAGAAATAATACAATGGCATCCTACCAAGGACTGATTTTACCAATGTCAGACAACCCCCAAATGACATCGTTTTTGCTTTCCAATCGGCCAAACGATTCTTGAATTTGTCCAACACTCATTTCCAAGCGTTCACCCGACTCATATTGTAAAACCCTAATTTCTCAATTCTCAATTTTATGTCTAATTTGAATTTTACCTAAGTTATGATAATGATTAATAATAAACCTAAGCTATATGTTGTGTTATGAAATACATGTAACAAAAATATAACCTAAGAATCTACATAATAATATAATTTGTTACACAAATCAAAACATATACACATATCATAATTCAAATAGAGGAGATAAGAACAAAAGATATATCTTGTGCATATTCCTTGAAAACTCACGATTCCCCCTTCCAAAATATAATCGGTGCAATCTACTTACCAAATATAAATACACGCCTTTCCAAATCAATATAATCGGCCTATTATCATTATTCCCAAACCGACATAATAACACACATAGAAAGTTTCCTGGTGATTTCATTCTCTCAATTTGAAGGCTAGGAGTTGAAGGCTTGATCATTCGTTTGTGTTAAGGTCTTCCAAGGTTGGATTGTAAACGGCTTTAGTGTTGAATCCTTGCCCTCGTTCCCTCTTTTGTCTCATTAATATCCAAGGTACATATGTGCTCTCCTCTTTGTCACACATCAGTTTATGGTAATTCAAGACGATTCAACAAAACATGTTATGACGCTCGCTAATACTGGTTGTCCTTTTTCTCCTCCATGTCGACTGGTGTTATTTTCCAAGCCTTAAATGATTTCGCCTAACCTTAACGAGGGTCATTAAATACACAGTTAAGGGAGATACTGATTCGTGAATTTAGTACGAATGGTGATTGTATGCGATGGTGTTTTGGGTTAGATCTACTGCCATTGTTCTTGTGTTCGTGGCTGCTTTGGTCTTGCATACGTATCCTTGTTTTGTCTCGACCTAGCACTCGACTAAAGGTACTCCTAAAAGCTTGAGTCTCTTGTACATGTAATCTTTTACAAAACCTATTATACCAAGATGGTCATATACAACAGATTACTTAAAAGAAATTAATACATGATACGTAAATATGATACGTAAAAACCATAACCAAATCGAGATTCATTATTAAAAAGGGACGAATAGGTGGTAGTATTGAACAGGTTACGATGGAAGAATCATGGTGTTAGTTTGGTTAAGCTTGAGTCATTTTGGAAGGGTTCTTGTTCGTTAAAAGGATTAAGGTTGTGTTGTTTCTGTCTCAACTGCATGCGGGCCAGGATTTTGGGTCATGTTGCAAGGGTCAAAAGTTAATGATACAAATGTGTTTTTGCAAGATTTTCGAAGCTAAAACTAAAATCAGTATGTGTGCTATCTGGATATCAAATTTCATAATTTTTGGAGGTCGGGAGAGAGTCTTTTGATTTTCGGGAGTTCAAGTGTCAAAACTGTATTTTGGATGTCTGAAAATCAGTTGGTGTTTTTTATTTTTAGTTTTAAAAACATAAGGAATTAAGAGGTCTCATTTGACAGGGATAAGTTTTTAGATGTATATGGCTTACTGGAATTTTGGTGGATTTTTCTAAACTCTTGAAATGGGTTCGTTAAGGACAAACTTTCTGGGTGTCTGTGCAGTTATCTTTCTGGGCTGGTTTGGGAAAACAATTTTTGAAAGGGTACTTGCACATAGTAATAAAATCTGCAAAAATTAGGGGAAGTACTAGACGTATTTAGGAGTCACATATAAAAATTGTAGAGCCTCAGGATCTCAGTTGATAGGTCTATAAATTCATAAGAAACTGAGTCAGATTTGCATTCTAAACCTAAAATCTGTTTTGACACACTTAAACCTTAACTAGATTAATTATTGATTTGAAACACATATAAAACCTATGTCGTGATTGTTAACTCAGTCTAACCGAATTCCATATTCGACTAAACCTATTTTGATATTACATTTATGACCTAATTAAGTTATGCCTTAATTATGAAACCTTAAACCTATGTATTAATCACTTAACTTAAGTAAACCCTAAATATGAAGATGTGATTGATAACAAGCATTAAAAATCCGTTATGATATTAAATGAGCGTATAAGTAATATATGATTATAATTCATGTAGATCCGGTGAAGTCGGAGTGATCCTCTTTCTTGTGTTCTTTTGCCCTTTTGCTTACTATTCATAAGGTACAGATATTCCGCCCTTTTTCAGTAAGGGTATCTCATGACTTTTGATTCCTTGATATTTGCTATTCTAAGTTATGATTCATTTGATATTTGTTTGGTTATTCTTTTCGATATGGTTTGATTCATCCGTTCTCCCTTGTGACTTCAATATACGTATTAGAATCCTTTGATACTTTGTAACCCATTTAATATTATAACTTCGTGTGAAAACCTTTCTTAAATATATCATGATAAGGTTTTGAGAAAAACTGCATTAAAATGATTGCTATGAAACCGAGGCGATGCCACTTTTATATGAAGGTTTAATGACTTTTATGAAAACTGTTTTTTAAAAGAATACTTTCATGAAAACAACATTTAAATGATTTTCACAATTACATAATCTGATTGTTCTCTATTCTTAAGGATTGCCATGACTAATTATTTCCTGATGTTTGTTATGCTTTGATCCGTATATGTATAGTTATTCGTTTGATTATTCGTTTCATGCTATATTCTATTCATTTAGCTATTATCTGAGTTGGATAATTTATAATTATCCCTTATCATTAGATTGCATGTGTTATGCCTATTATGTTGCCAATATTTTAATCCAGTCATGGGGTGTCCATGGCCGTGCCATTGATGCACTAATCGTATTGACACTATCTGTAGAGGTGGGTTTTAGTCCATAGCGTTCCCACTTTTGCTCTATAGCAACTATGGCTGCCATATTTATTATTATATTAACGTACGTATGCACAATCTCGAACTTGTATATGTATATCTGTTTTGCAGTGAGCGTATGGATGCATCCTAGGTACTTAGTTCAGTTTTGATATATACTTGTGAATGGACTTGAGTGTGTGCAATACACCCCATTTCACTTTTGGTACATTGAGCTAGCTACTCCATGTACAATTTGCTATATGTTTTGTTGGGCATTTCCTTTGATATTGTTATCCACTTTATGTTCATTATTATGATTTGATCCCTTTCATATGTTCCATATTCTGTTTGACATCTTGTTTAGCAGGTTCTCTTGGATTCATTCGCTTATTCATTTCGTTAGCTCAGCCGCATTTTCTTTTCTCTGCGGCAGGTTATAAGCGCGATGCTGGGCATGAGTGTTGAGAGTAGAAGATAGAGGACCTACCCTTGATTAGATTCCATTATTGGAGTTATGATTATAGACATTATGCTTTGGATATGTATTGTATTTAGATTATTGTTTGGATTATATTTCGTAAGTCCTTGTAATTCTTGACTTAGTATTTAATAAGAAGTCTTCCGCTTACGTTTATATGTTCTGATTGACACCATAATGTTACACTTAGGCCCTTTTCCGGTTGGGGTGTTACAAATATGGTATCAGAGCTTAGGCTTCGACCTGTAGTACTTTAAGTTATGACCTGTGAAAGATTTGGCCCTTAGGTTTGCACTATAGGAGCTTATGAAACAACCTTTGAGAATTTGCCTTATGATTTCCGCTCTGAAGAAACTTAAATTATGACCGGTGAGGATTGGGTAGACTATAAGATAATTGTTTAAGTATCATCACTTCCGCATCACTCTGATTTGTGCCTTACTTTTAGTTAAGCCCTTTTAAGATCACTTTTTTCGGAGATTAGAAACTTATTATTTTGCACAACCTAAGATTTGTGACCGAGTAAGTTTAGAATGCGTTGAGAATTCTGTAGTAATGTCTGACACTATTTAAGCCTTATTTTCTGATTCCGACCTTAACCTCTGATTCGTTTGTTAATCATTTAGATGCCTCTTAGATCATTCTGAGAATTCTTGTGACCATGATGTGTTTGACACATTTTTTGATTTCTCTTGCTTTTGCTAAGCATATTTAAGTCTCCCTAGACTATTAGATTCATCTTACCCATTCCTATTCATATAAGAAATCTTGTGCTGATTAACCACGAGTATGGGAATGTTTCCCTCACTCCTAAATGATAAGATCCACTCTGCTGATCTGTCTTTCTCTGGAGTATTAAATTCGATGTTATTCTGGTATGAATTAGTTGACTGAGCATCTAGATGATAACTACTGTCATACTGTACACCTTTGACAATTCGAACATCCTGAATTTTTTTTTAACCATGATTTCTGATTGGTTAACCCGTTGTTATCATTACAACCCTGGAAACTCGTACATTATTTTCGCGATTGTGAAGTTTTCCTAGTACCTATTTTGTACACCGTTGGCTGGATCTCACCTTGAGAGAGTCATTTTACAATCTGAGCTTTTCGATGTACTCCCTGAACGAACTACCAAGGTTTCCACCGGAGTTTGAAGTTGAATTGACATGGTACTGAAAGATTGTTTAGTCACGACTCGAGGTAGAATATGATATCAATAAAGGCATGTTTATATGATGCAAGTATTATGACGCCTGGCCAACGTGATAATAGTTACATCATATAACCTAAACTTATTGGAATCATAGGATGTCTTTGAGAAGTGCTTGAGAATAGTAAGTGGAATGAGTCTGAATTCTATCTGAGTAGAGCGACGTTTTGCCTGATTCTAAAACTCCATATCGAATGACACCATTTGGATTGGTAGAATTGAAAGAACAGCTACAAGAACTTCTGAGAAGTGGTTTTATTCGTCTGAGCGTATCTCCGTGGGGTGCTCCAGTTTTATTCACGATGAGGAAGGATGGTAGCATGAGTTGATATATTGATTACTGGAAGTAGGACCGTATTACAGTTAGAAACCGTTATCCATTACCTTGAATCGACAACTTATCTGATCAACTTTAGGATGTGAAGTCTTCTCTAAGACTGACTTAAGATCTGGTTATCATCAGTTGCATGTAAGGAGCGATATGTTCCTAAAACTACCTTTCGTACATGTTATGTTCACTATGAGTTTAGTGACGCCAATGGTATTGGCTAATGCTTCGACTGTTTTATGGACTTGATGAATCGTGTCTTTCGTGAGTACTTGGACAAATTTGTCATTATATGACATCTTAGTACATTCAGAGACGAAGGAGAAACATGAGGACCATTTTCGTATAATGTTGGAAACTTTGCGTAAGAAGAAACTTTATATATTCTGGAAGTGTGATGTTGATTGAGACAAGTGGCGTTCTTAGTTGATGGTATTATTAGGATCCTGCGAAGATGAAAACTATCACCAAATGGTCAAGACCGACGACAGTTACAGAAGTTAGAACCTTTTTAGTCTTGCAGAAGAATTGTGTAAGATGTTCACGACTGGCGTTACCGTTGACGAAGCTTATGAGAAGAGGAGAGAAGTTTAGTTGGGATGAGAACTGAGTTTTGGAAAAGCTGAGACAGAAATTAGCTTCTACTTCCATACTTACAGTTGGGTACCAATTTTGGGAGGTTTTAAGAAGAGACTTGGTTATGCCCTTATGCAGTACGAGAAGGTTATTTCTTATGCATCAAGACAACTAGAACCGTATGAGACAAATTATTCAACGCATAACTTGAAGTTGGCAGCAGTGGTGGTTGTTAGTAAGATTTGGAGGTAATTCTTGTATGGCGAATTATGATATGTGTTGAAGACTTGAGGAAACTATTTAACTGAGGCACACAGGTTTTACTTCTTTATTCATCTTAGTTGTACTATGATGAATTAAGATATGGAGCAGACCTTCTGGTGGAAAGACATTTAGCAAGTTGGCAGAAACCTTTAAGCTAGGGATTATTTGGTTAGTTAGCACACCTGCAGTGATCGGGTCTGAGATCCGCGTCTTGCTTCATAGTTCTGGGAAGATCTGCAGAAGGCTTGAGGAAACAGACTCAAGATGACAAGCTGATGGCAAGTGAATCCTTTCAAACTTATGTATGAACGGAAGTGTAGAGCACCTTTTAGTGGAATAAGGTCGAAAGATTGTTTATTAAAAGTCCAGAGTTGATTTTAGTGACGAATAGAACAATTACCGTTGTGGGAGAAGAACTTTGGAATTTTAGACCAGAGATTGTGTTTTCTTGGGGTGTCTCTGAACATAAGTGTTAGACGTTCTGGCATATGATGGAGAATTATTCAGCAATTTGTTAGTCCTTAGGTTCATCCTTATCCCTACGTATATTCGGCCGTTTTCGTTAGGTGTTTGGTACGCTCGATAATTCGATATGAGCTTCGTTTGATTGTTTGTATGCTTCTTTGATTCGTTCGGAACCTTAGATGGAAATGGTGAGAATTCCTACCATTTAGAATTTCCTTCGTATCTGTCTCACGTTCATATCATGTATCAGTTCATGTATCTCTTTGAGAAATTACAACTATCATCCGTTACATATATGTTTCGTATTCTTTGGATCAGATTCCTTATGATTTGTTTTGTAGGAGAGCCTGAAGCTACCCTAGATTGTCTGAATCAAGTCATGAGAAAACCTTTTCGTTCATTGAAATCTGATAGAAGAATCAATCTGAGTGAGTTAATCATTTTCTTTTCTTTTCGTGATTTGGGTACGTTTCTGTTGGACCTATCTACTTCAATTTCGAGGACGAAATTTTCTTTTTAGATGGGAAGAGTTGTAAAACCCTAAATTCTGAATTCTCAATTTTATGTCTAATTTGAAATTTACCTAAGTTATGATAATAATTAATAATAAACCTAAGCTATATGTTGTGTTATGAAATACATATAATAAAAATATAACCTAAGAATCTACATAATAATATGATTTGTTACACATATCAAAACATATACACATATCATAATTCAAATAGAGGAGATAAGAACAAAAGATATATCTTGTGCATATTCCTTGAAAACTCACGATTCCCCCTTCCAAAATACAATCGATGCAATCTACTTACCAAATATAAATACACGCCTTTCCAAATCAATATAATCGGCCTATTATCATTATTCCCAAACCGACATAATAACACACATAGAAAATTTCCTGGTGATTTCATTCTCTCAATTCGAAGGCTAGGAGTCGAAGGCTTGATAATTCGTTGGTGTTAAGGTCTTCCAAGGTTGGATTGCAAACGGATTTGGTGTTGAATCCTTGCCCTCATTCCCCCTTTTGTCTCATTAATCTCAAAGGTACATATGTGCTCCCCACTTTGTCACACATCAGTTTATTGTAGACGATTCAACAAAACATGTTACGATGCTCACTAATACAGGTTGTCCTTTTTCTCCTCCATGTCGACTGGTGTTATTTTCCAAGCCCTAAATGATTTCGCCTGACCTTAACGAGGGTCATTAAATACACAGTTAAGGGAGATACTGATTCATGAATTGAGTACGAGTGGTGATTGTATGCGATGGTGTTTTGGGTTAGATCTACTACCATTGTTCTTGTGTTCGTGGCTGCTTTGGTCTTGCATACGTATCCTTGTTTTGTCTCGACCTAGCACTCAACTAAAGGTACTCCTAAAAGCTTGAGTCGCTTGTACATGTAATCTTTTACAAAACCTATTATACCAAGATGGTCATATACAACAGATTACTTAAAAGAAATTAATACATGATACGTAAAAACCATAACCAAATCGAGATTCATTATTAAAAAGGGACGAATAGGTGGTAGTATTGAACAAGTTACGATAGAAGAATCATGGTGTTAATTTGGTTAAGCTTGAGTCATTTTGGAAGGGTTCTTGTTCGTTAAAAGGATTAAGGTTGTGTTGTTTTTGACTCAACTGCATGTTGTCTAGGATTTTGGGTCATGTTGCAAGGGTCATTAGTTAATGATACAAATGTGTTTTTGCAATATTTTTGAGGCTAATACTAAATTTATTATGTGAGCTATCTGGATATCAAATTTCATAATTTTGGGAGGTCGGGAGAGTAGACTTTTGATTTTCGGGAGTTCAAGTGTCAAAAATATATTTTGGATGTCTGAAAATTAGTTGGTGTTTTTTAATATTAGTTTTTAAACCATAAGAAATTAAAAGGTCTCATTTGACAGGGATAATTTCTAAGATGTATATGGCTTCCTAGAATTTTAATGGATTTTTCTGAAGTGTTGAAATGGGTTCGTTAAAGGCAAACTTTCTGGGTGTCTGTGCAGTTATCTTTCTCGGTAGGTTTGGGAAAACGATTTTTGAAAGGGTACTTGAACTTAGTAATAAAATCAGTAAAAATTAGGGGAAGTAGTAGACATATGTAGGATTCATAGATAAAAATTGTAGAGCCTCAGGAGCTCAGTTGAGAGGTCTATAAATTCATAAGAAACTTAGTCAGATTTGCATTCTAAACCTAAAATCTGTTTTGACACACTTAAACCTTAACTAGATTAATTATTGATTTGAAACGCATATAAAACCAATGTCTTGATTGTTAACTCAGTCTAACCGAATTCCATATTCGACTAAACCTATTTTGATATTACATTTATAACTTAATTAGGTTATGCCTTAATTATGAAACCTTAAACCTATGTATTAATCACTTAACTTAAGTAAACCCTAAATATGAAGATGTGATAGATAACAAGCATTAAAAATCCGTTATGATATTAAATGAGTGTATAAGTAATATATGATTATAATTCATGTAGATCCGGTGAAGTCGGAGTGATCCTCTTTCTTGTGTTCTTTTTCCCTTTTGCTTGCGTTTCATAAGGTACAGATATTCTGCCATTTTTCAGTAAGGGTATCTCATGACTTTTGATTCCTTGATATTTTCTATTCTGAGTTATGATTCATTTGATATTCGTTTGGTTATTCTGTTTGATATGGTTTGATTCATCCGTTCTCTCTTGTGACTTCAATATACATATTAGAATCCTTTGATACTTTGTAACCCATTTAATATTACAACTTCGTGTGAAAACCTCTCTTAAATATATCATGATAAGGTTTTGAGAAAAACTGCTTTAAAATGATTGCTATGAAACCGAGGCGATGCCATTTTTATATGAAGGTTTAATGACTTTTATGAAAACTGTTTTTTCAAAGAATACTTTTATGAAAACAACATTTACATAATTTTCACAATTGCATAATCTGATTGTACTCTATCCTTAAGGATTCTCATGACTCATTGTTTCCTTATGTTTGTTATGCTTTGATCCATATTTGTTTAGTTATTCGTTTGATTATTCGTTTTATGCTATATTCTATTCATATAGCTATTATCTGATTTGGATAATTTATAATTATCCCTTATCATTAGATTGCATGTGTTATGCCTATTATGTTGCTCATATTTACAGCTAGTAATGGGGAGTCTATGGCCGTGCCATTGATGCACGAATGGTATTGACACTATCTGTGGAGGTGGGTTTTATTCCACAGCGTTCCCACGTATGCTATATAGCAACCACGGCCGCCATATTTATTATTATATTAACTTACGTATGCACAGTCTCGAACTTGTATATGTATATCCGTTTTGCAGGGAGCGTATGGATGCATCCTAGGTGCTTAGTTAAGTTTTGATATATACTGGTGAATGGACTTGAGTTGCAATACACCCCATTTCTCTTTTGGTACATACAATTTGCTATATGTTTTGTTGGGCATTCCCTTTGATATTGTTATCCACTTTATGTTCATTATTATTCTTTGATCCCTTTCATATGTTCCATATTCTGTTTGACATCTTGTTTAGCAGGTTCTCTTGGATTCATTCGCTTATTCATTTCGTATACGCTTATTACCTTTCATTTGATTATATCTGTTCACTGCGGCAAGTTATAAGCGGGATGCTGGGCATGAGTGTTGAGAGTAGAAGATAGAGGACCTACCCTTGATTAGATTCCATTATTGGAGTTATGATTGTAGACATTACGTGTAACACCCCCAAAATTTTCAACGGTCGCGGAAGCATGCAGAACTTTGAGGGTGCCACTACGGGTGCAACGATTGGAAATCACAACACAACGTAACAAAGTACGGAATACATACTCCGTTTTAATTAAAATCAACATTTAGAGTTTTACAAAAGTTAATTCATTGTTTAGATAAAAATTAGGCCCATTGAAATATAGTGGTCCCACATAAAAACATGTCTCAAATAAAATTAGCCTAGTCAGTAAGAAAAAAATCTCCATGACCCTTGCCTTGCCAAATCATGCCATACAAATCAATTCACACACCTGAGAAAAACATGCTAAAAAGTCAGCAAAAAGCTGGTGAGTTCATAGGTTTAAATAAAGTTATCAAATAATTAGTTTGGACCAGCATGATCATTATAACACATATAATGTCATACAAAAGTATCTATCGCGCTAGCACTAAGTTGATGCAACCGAAGCTCGACAGTTTAGTGTGCTAATCTCTAACACATAAATAATAGTCAAGGGGCCCTTATCGAGTGCTTAACCCAATACACTCGAAGTCCGACTTGCTATACGTCCGCCTTGACCTGTCTGGCCAACCGAACGGGGGAGTCACCCCAATAGATCTATCTAAAGCAATCGCGCTTTCGAAAGGGAACTAATGGCTCATGAAAATGGGCATGATAGTAGGTTCAAGGGCTTAGGCTAACTACGCAATAGTTTTGAGAAAAAGTTATAACATTATGGCCTATAAAAAGATTTGCATGTTTTTCACCCCATATTTGTAAAACAAGTATAAGTAAAATGGGGCTACAAACTCACCTTTAATGGTCTGAACAGTGAATGCTGTGAAATTATGGAGTGCACGGCACCAACACGCAACCTAGATTAAATAACCATGTCTTAGTTTCAAGTATTAAATTCAAGTCCTTCCATATTTTAATTTCAATGTTTTTGAGTATTTATGTTGTTGTCACTTGTGTGGCAGCAAGTGTGTTTACTAAGGTCTTTCCTAAGGTGTGGTAAGGTGTAACTCTACAAATGACCTAAAGGTACAGAAATGAGAGGTGGGGAATATTAAACAATCTAAAGTATGAATGAATTAAATCTAGTTGTAACACATATATATATATATATATATATATATATAAAATATATATATATATATAATATATATATATATATATATATATATATATATATATAATATATATATTGTAATTTATTCGTTATGTCCGTTTATGTTGATTTTAAAAGTAAGACCTAACGTATGTGACGTTTGTTACCTACTAATTATATGAATTGAGAAATTGATTATAACGTTAATTTTTAGTACCTTGGATAATTTAACTAAGTCCTTATTATTCATTTATTAAAATTCATTTTTACGCAATACTAGTTTAGAATTATATGTATCGTCGAATTTATTCAAGTTAAGTTTTATATATTATTAGCGACGTTCGTATTGATTGGTTTAGTTTTGAAAATAATAAATGTAAGTGTTAACATATATATATCCCGATGTTTGTTATAGTCTACACTTATCTTGAAATTGATTTGTCATTGATTTCGCATGTGTACCATAAATTTAACTACGCAAGTGTGTCAACTTTTATATTTCTATTTTCTCGAATATATGTTATATCACTTATGAAGTCGTAGGACAATGTTTGTATATATTGTGCTATTATAGTCTAAACGTTTCAATCATCTTCGTCAAGTAGTACATTTCGGCAATCCAATTTTTCATTTACGTGTATGCTAATTTAAATGAACTTTCATTTTTGTACTCGGATATATAAGTCTTTACGTGTTTATATGCTAGTTACTACGAATTATTTTTGTGAACGGCTCATGTACATTTTAATTTTTTGCGACAAGTCTCACTATATTTGTTATCCGAATTTTGCATCTTTGATACCCATTGGGCTGCGGCCCACTGTGTTTAAGGAGGGGGAAATAAGATCGCTACTGGGTTGGGCTTTACAAATATTCTGGTGGGCCTATAGGTTTGTTCACAGACGCATGACGTGGGCTGCATTAAGGGTTGTGCTGTTGGGCTCTGCTTTGGTTCTAGTTGGGCTTTGATAATGGGGTTTCGGCCTGGTATCAACAAGGAAAAACACTGAACACTCAAGTTTAGCAACTTGATGTGGTGTTTCCTGGAAATCCTTTTCTTGGCCGAGAATGGTCACTAGCTTAGGCCTTATGATTCATATCTGTGGCCATGATTCGAGTACTACTCAACCTCGAGACTTGAGAGCCTAAGTAGTGACAACGGTTTGGGTTCTTGACACCTTTACATGTCTCGACAAGGGTAAAGATGACCTCAAATGGAGCCTAGTTTCTTATGACCCAATGTTTCCTATATTCACTTAACACGGATGTACAATATCATCCGTCATAAGTGTGTATTCCATCCGAGCACTCACAATCCTAGATGGGTTGCGTTTGAGGGCGAATTGGTGGTATCATTTTGTGGGTGGGTTCGAGTGAGTCTCTATATGCTTTGAACCGAGGGCATAACCCTCATGGGTTGGGTCTAATTTTCGCAATCTTAGCTTAAACTAAGACCTTCTCTACACAAGGTGGCTTTCCCAGCCAACATTCATCACCAATACCGAGTTCATGAGGTGTTCATTTCTCGCCTGTAGCTAGTTACAGTGGGTTTTTGTCACCCACTTGGCAAGGACAACATCCTACATAGTCCCTCTCTATACTAATCTATAATTTTCGACCATCAAATTCTCAGATTCGACCCACGAATCTGTGGTTCCTAGGGGCTTTCTATTGCACTACAACCATGATGACTAGTAACTTAAATCCACTAAACTAATTCCTACGCCACACTAACAACAACAAATTTCCTCAATCACCATTATAGTTTCTGGGAAATCAATTCGACCAAACTAAACATAATCGACACTTAAATTATTTCCATTCATTTGACCTAGTAAATTTATCACGAATGGATCAAAAATATATATATAAATAAATCCGAATGAGATTTAATTCTTAGAGTGTTTGTGAAGAACTCAAATGAAATTCTAAGTTGGATAATCCCACTGCTCCAAACCGAACAACCCACTCTCCAAATCGAATCACAAGCACCTTCACTCTTATCCTTCCTTGAGAAACTTCTCAGATTCTTGATGTGTTTTTGGTGAGTTGTGATTCGATAACCCTTGGAGGCGCGGATTAAATGGTGAATCTTGGAGAGTAGCTCCATAGAAACTTTCGGATTTGGGGGAAATAATCCTTCCCTTTGTGTGCTATTTCTATCTCAATGGTGTTTAGCCTAGGTTGACTTATGTGATTTTTCTAGATCCGTGAAGAAGTTAAGCTTCTAGGTCAAAGGGAAAAGGGTAGCAGACAAAGAGGGATGGGGATGTATCGAATGAAGCTTGGGAAGAAGGAGGGGCGGACAAAATGTGGTAAATATCTAGGGTAGCAGGTTTTTGGAGTTAGTGTGAGTGGGTGGGTTGGGATTTATTTTAAGTGTTTAGTGTGTTGTTTAATTCAAGAGTGGTATTTGGTACCCGTGTCCTGTTAAACTGAGTCAAAATTGGGTCCTTCCCGGATCCGACATAAATATGGGGGATTATATTTTCAGAGTCGTTTCTATAATACTTGAATGTATTTTGAGTTTTTAAGTATTCACTAGAATTCCTGAATCTCAGATTTATTTCTGGTTTCGTGTGGTGTCAGTCTGTGTGAAACTGGGATAACCTCCCGTTCTCATTACGATATTGTGAGTAAATTATGAGATGTGATAACTTCACTGTTCTTTGGTGAGATTTTCGGGTGACAATATGTGCAGGTCTGTTATCCGTGTTAAACATATAACGGTCTAGTTAAGTGTTCTAGTCACAGAAAATGAATTTTCATAAATATAAATATTAGGGAAATTTACCATTTGTCACATCCTCCCCGTCTTAGGAACAAAAATTTTCCTCGATTTTCACTTAGGGTTACCCGTTGGGTGTGTGAAGAGATGTGGGTATCTTCGTTTGATCTCGTCCTCCCACTCGCAAGTGTATTCGGGACCTCTACGGGAGTTCCAACGAACTTTGACGATAGGGATACGGCTTTGCTTTAGCAGTTTGATCTATCGGTCCATTATTTCAATGGGTTCTTTGACGAAGTTCAACCTTTCGTCAACTTGAATTTCTTCTAGAGGAATGGCGAGGGTTTCGTCAGAAAGACATTTCTTTAGATTGCTCACATGGAACACGTTGTGTACAGAACTAAGTTCCTGAGGTAATTCAAGTCGGTAAGCTACTGGTCCAATTCTCGTGAGAATTTTAAAAGGACCTATATATCGAGGGTTCAGCTTTCCACGTTTCCTAAAATGGATCACGCCTTTCCATGGCGATACTTTCAGCATGACATGATCTCCAACTTGAAATTCAAGTGGTTTTCGTCTTTTGTCAGCATAGCTTTCTGACGGTCTCGGGCCGCTTGCATTCGGCTCTTGATCTGTACGATCTTTTCCATCGTCTCTTGCGCTAACTCTGGACCGGTGAGTTGACTTTCTCCTACTTCAGCCCAGCAGATTGGGGATATGCATTTCCTGCCATATAGTGCCTCATATGGTGCAACTTTGATGCTGGTGTGATAACTATTGTTGTAAGAAAATTCGGCCAACGGTAGATGTCTATCCCAGCTGTTACCGAAATCTATCACACATGCTCTCAGCATATCTTCTAATGTTTGGATTGTCCTTTTGCTTTGACCATCTGTTTGCGGATGATATGATGTGCTCATATCTAAGTCAGTTCCTAATGCATCTTGTAGAGATCTCCAAAAATTTGACGTAAAACGACTATCTCTGTCGGATATGATTGAAAGTGGAACTCCATGTCGAGCAACTATTTCCTTCACATACAGTCGTGCAAGCTTGTCCATGCTGTCGTTTTCTTTAATGGGTAGGAAGTGAGCATATTTGGTAAGACGGTCAACAATCACCCAAATGGTGTCATAACCACTTGACGTTCTGGGCAACTTGGTAATGAAATCCATGGTTATACGTTCCCATTTCCACTTGGGGATTTCAAGTTGTACGAGTAAACCTGACGGTCTCTGGTGTTCAGCCTTCACTTTAGAACACGTTAGACATTTACTGACATAAGTCACAATGTCAGCTTTCATATTGGGCCACCAATACAGCTTTTTCAAATCAAGATACATCTTGTCGGCTCCCAGATGGATGGAATATTTTGACTTATGGGATTCTGCATAATGACGTCTCGTATACCTCCGTAGAGTGGAATCCAACTCCTGTCCTTGTAACAAAAAGTTCCATCTGCTTTCTTCACGAACCCATTTTTGCTTTCGGGCATTCCGTAAATTTTCTCATTAGGTCTATTTTCTTCCTTCAGAGCCTCAATCTGGGCTTCACAAATTCTCGATGGGAGTGGTGAGACAATGGTCATACCTAACGATCTTACTCTTAGGGGTTTCAGTCTCTCCTTTCGGCTAAGTGCATCCGCCACCACGTTTGCTTTGCTCGGGTGGTATCGAATTTCACAATCATAGTCACTGAGCAATTCTAACCATCGACGTTGCCTCATTTTGAGTTCCTTCTGATCTAAGATATGTTGCAAACTTTTGTGGTCGGTATATACTATGCACTTGGTGCCGTAAAGGTAGTGTCTCCAGATTCTGAGGGCAAACACTACTGACCCTAGCTCTAGGTCATGGGTAGTGTAATTTTTCTCGTGGGTCTTCAGTTGTTGTGAGGCGTAAGCTATCACCTTTTCTCTTTGCATCAGTACAGGTCCTAACCCGTTATGAGAGGCGTCACAGTAGACTACAAAGTTCTCACTGCCTTCAGGCAGGGCTAAGATAGGTGCGCTACACAACTTTTCCTTGAGAAGTTGAAAAGCTTCCTCCGCTTTCTCTCCCCAGTCAAATTTATCATTTTTCTGGGTCAACTTCGTCAAAGGTTTCACTATTTTTGAGAATCCCTCTATGAACCTTCTGTAGTACCCTGCGAGTCCTAAGAATTGGCGTATTTCGGTGGGCGTTGTAGGTGTCGCCCAATCCTTTATCAACTCAATCTTTGCAGGATCTACATGTATGCCATGTTTATCAATTACGTGACCTAAGAATTGGACTGTTGGTATCCAAAACTCGCACTTGGAAGACTTGGCATATAACTCCTCGCACTTCAATAATTCTAGAATCAGCCTAAGATGCTCTTCATGCTCCTTTTCACTCCTAGAGTATATTAATATGTCGTCAATGAAGACGGTCACAAACTTGTCAAAGTACGGCTTACACACATGATTCATGAGGTCCATGAATACTGCTGGTGCGTTGGTTAAGCCAAAAGGCATAACCTGGAACTCATAGTGGCCATATCGAGTTCTAAAAGCCGTCTTCGGAATATCCTCTTCCCGAACTCTTAGCTGATGATAACCGGATCTTAAGTCGATTTCAGAATAGGCGCACGATCCTTGAAGTTGATCGAACAAGTCATCGATTATGGGAAGTGGGTATCGGTTCTTGATAATCGGTTTATTGAGTTCCCTATAGTTGATGCACATTCGGAACGATCCGTCTTTCTTTTTGACGAACAGAACTGGAGCTCCCTAAGGCGAGGAACTGGGTCTGATGAATCCTTTTTCAGCAAGTTCTGACAACTGGTTAGACAACTCTTGTAGTTCTGTCAGGGCTAGTCGGTAAGGCGCTCGAGCCACGGGTGCGCCACCTGGCACTAGACCAATCCAAAATTCGACCTGTCGTTTTGGTGGGAGTCCGGGTAAGTCTTCAGGGAAGACTTCTGGAAAATCTCTAACGATCGGCACCTCTTCCAATCGCTTTCCCTCCGGCTCCTTTTCTTCCTTTCCATAGACCTGAGCTAAAAAGAGAAGACATCCTTTCTCAAAATGTCTCTGGATCTTCGCGTAAGAGATACCATTTAATCTTGAGATACTCCGTCGGTCTCTCCTATCGCCTTCGACGTTCAGAACCTCGTTCCCGTAAGGCAGTCGGACGATCTTTTCGTCGCAAAAGATTGTGGCATGGTATTTCGACAACCAATCCATGCCGACAATAACATCAAAACTTCCTAGTTCTACAGGCATCAGGTCAATATTGAATGGGTGGTTCAATAGGTTCAGGGTGCAACCTCTTACAATGGTGTCTACTTTTTCTATTTTCCCATTAGCCATCTCTATATTAAACACGTTGTCTAAGGTGGTCGGGGTAATACCAAGTAATGGACTAAAGGCAGTAGAGACAAAACTTCTGTCTGCTCCCGTATCAAATAGTTTAGATGCATATCGGTTATTTAAAAGGAACGTACCCGTTACTACATTTGGGTCTTCCTGGGCTTCCACTTTGCCCACCGCGTAAACCCTGCCACGGGCTCCTGCATCATTTCCCTGATTCCCTTGAGGCACCACAACTACTTGGTTCATGCCAGCTCTCGGGTTTCTCTGATTACCCTGGTTTTCTAGTTGGCCTCTGTTGCCACCGTTTCCCTGGTTCTTAATCTTACAGCATTCGCTCCGATAATTCCCTTTTTCACCACAACTAAAACACGTGATTTCGGACTTTGGGTTATTTACCGGTGCAACCTGTGCTGTCGCTAAAGGTCTTGCTTTGCAATTGCGGGTCATATGTCCTACTTTCTGACACTTATTGCATTTGACTGTGCATGGACCCTTGTGATGCAACTTGCATCGATTGCAAAATGGCAAGTTTTCAGCGTAGACCTTTTTCTCTGTCGGTCCGGCAGCATACACTTTGGCAATCTCATGCCTCTTGTTCGGGTGGTTATTGTTTCGGGGATGGTCATCCCATTTTCTTTTGTTGTTCACACCTGCTTCGATCGAATCTTCGAACACCTGATCCATCAGCTTGTTGGCTACCTCCATTGTTTCGTGGAGATCCGCAGCCTTATACGTAGTGACGTTTCCCTTAATAGACTGAGGTAATCCACCGATATACCTCTCCAACAAGCGAGTCTCAGTTTGAACCATATCAAGACTCGATAGCGCTAGTTCCTGAAAGCTTTGGTTATATACTGCCATATTGGTGCCTTGCACCTTAAGATTCCAAAACTCTACTTCTAGCTTCTTCACCTCATTCCTAGGGAAGTATTTCCTGAGAACCATCTCTTTCAATCTCTCCCATGACATTGCATACGCAGCGGTATAGCCAGATGATTTCAAGTAGTTATTCCACCAAGTTAGAGCTGCATCCAGAAATGTGAACGATGCAAACTTAACTCGGTCCTCCTCCAAACATCCATATATCCTAAAAACCATCTCCAATCTTTCGATCCATCGGACCAATGCAACTGCTCCTTCAGTACCACCAAAACCTCCAGTCATTATTTTCTGGAAGTCTTGATATGTACAACCTCGAGCATTGTTAGTTGCAGGTCTCGAGTTGCCAACGTCTGTTGTGGAGTTGTTTGCTGCAGCCAGTGCTGCTACTCGTTCCTCTACGAGCTGATCAAGCATGGCTCGATTCACATGTGGGGCTGCTGCAGCTCCAGCGGGGCCTTGGTTTGTTGTTTGTGCACGGGTGGCTCTAGTTACTTTCTTTGGAGGCATCTTGCTGTATAAGGAGGATAGAGAAAATCAAGGTTTGAAGAATTTGCACAAGTGTAATGTATACAGGTAAGGTAAATTTCATTAGAACGATAATACAATAAAATAGTCGATAAAGCTCGTCATATATTAGAATAAGGTTGTGCATACAAAATTTCGAACTCGAAACATCTAAAAAATAACATAAGTTCCTCGATTACAAATAAAAGACTACTACTACCACTAACTGGCAACTACCCAGTTTAGTGTAGATACATCTCAACTCCTAAAATCCATCCTGACCGATGCGTAGCTGCTCTAGCTCTTGTTCCATCCGAGCTATAATGGTCTCTAAGTTACCTACCCTAGTCTCGAGCTGTGCAACGCGTCTCCTTGACGCTAATACCTCCCTACGATCCTCATGCTCAGCTCTCGTGACTCTAGCCATAACTGACTCCAGCTCATGCATCCGATGCCAATTCGTCCACTCGGCATCCCAAGCCCTGGCTTGGTCTCTTCCTTTGTCCCCTAGTCTCTATCGGACTCCGGCAAGTTCTCTGCCGACCTGCTCATCCCGTCTCCCTAATCTCTCCAACTGATCGGAATGAACGTCCAACAAGTTACCCTGAGCACCCAACTGTACTAAAAACCTGGTGACATCATCTTCCTCCTCTTCTGCCACTGGTGAAACAGCAGGTGGAGGGGAAATCGGTATAGATGGAGATGGCGGCACAAAAGTAGGTGAAGATGGCTCATAAGTGGGACTGTCTGCCTGGAATGGAGTGCTATGAACACACTCAATATCCTTCCATACTTCGCCATTAATCTCACAGGTGACCGGAGCCTCATCCCTGGCTCGTAATCTAGCAGCTCTCAAACCTAACCCGAGAGGCATATCCCTGTCCTCTCCCACAATCTGAGCTACCCTGGAGCTCTGTCCTATCTCGAATGTACTGGGCACTTCTTCCATAACTCCTTTTCCGTGTCGCGGCTCAGCCGGTGCAACATTTTCAGAAATAGGGTCTACCACTGGTTCTTCCTCTGGATCCTCCTCAGGATCCTCCTCTTCTTCTTCTTCTGCTGAGTGTAAGTCATCGGCCCTCCTGAGCCTTTGAAGAGGTGGTGAACAATCTGGGGATGATGCTGGTGAAAGAGATACTGGAATGGTGGAGGTTCCCGCATAGATAACTCGAGCTCTCTTCTGGGATGATGACAGAAAATCTAAGTACCTCATCCGATAACCAGGAACTCTCATGCGAGCTGTACGTCTGACTGGAAGAGTGTGTGAAGCAGGTTGTGTAGTGTGATCAGTAGGCTGACTGAAAGTAGTGTCAGTAGTAGGCAATGCTGCTGTGAGTTTGGGCTCGAGTTGGTCAGGGTCCGGTGCATTGTAGGCTTGTAGCACTTGCATGTACGGGTCTTCTGAATTTGGTGCAATCGGTGGGATAGGATGGGAAGACATATTCTGTGACAAAATGGTATACGTGTGTAAGTATATCGAATATAACAATCTGTGTGGGTCAAGTGTATATAGATATATACATATAGTAATTATAGTAATAACTCATAAATCATAACATGCAGTCAAATCAATTAATCATCAAGCAAACTAGCAAGCAAGGCAAGTGGCGGTCATAGGGACTTGTTTTTATAAAAAATGGATATAGTTTAGGGTTTATATGTACCTAGTTCTCTATAACCTAGGCTCTGATGCCAACCTGTAACACCCCTAAAATTTTCAACGGTCGCGGAAGCATACAGAACTTTAAGGGTGCCACTGCGGGTGCAACGATTGGAAATCACAACACAATGTAACAAAGGACGGAATACATACTCCGTTTTAATTAAAATCAGCATTTAGAGTTTTACAAAAGTTAATTCATTGTTTAGATAAAAATTAGGCCCATTGAAATACAGTGGTCCCACATAAAAACAAGTCTCAAATAAAATTAGCCTAGTCTGTCAGAAAAAAAAGCTCCATGACCCTTGCCTTGCCAAATCATGCCATACAAATCAATTCACACACCTGAGAAAAACATGCTAAAAAGTCAGAAAAAAGCTGGTGATTTCATAGGTTTAAATAAAGTCATCAAATAATTAGTTTGGACCAGCATGATCTTTATAACACATATATTGTCATACAAAAGTATCTATCGCGATAGCACTAAGTTCATGCAACTGAAGCTCGACAGTTTAGTGTGCTAATCTCTAACACATAAATAATAGTCAAGGGGCCCTTAGCGAGTGCTTAACCCAATACACTCGAAGTCCGACTTGCTATACGTCCGCCTTGACCCGTCTAGCCAACCGAACGGGGGAGTCACCCCAATAGATCTATCTAAAGTAATCGCGCTTCCCAAAGAGAACTAACGGCTCATGAAAATGGGCATGATAGTGGGTTCTAGGGCTTAGGCTAACTACGCAATAGTTTTGAGAAAAAGTTATAACATTATGGTCCATAAAAAGATTTGCATGTTTCTCACCCTATATTTGTAAAACAAGTATAAGTAAAATGGGGCTATAAACTCACCTTTACTGGTCTGAACAGTGAATGCTATGAAATTATGGAGTGCACGGCACCAACACGCAACCTAGATTAAATAACCATGTCTTAGTTTCAAGTATTAAATTCAAGTCCTTCCATATTTTAATTTCAATGTTTTTGAGTATTTATGTTGTTGTCACTTGTGTGGCGGCAAGTGTGGTTACTAAGGTCTTTCCTAAGGTGTGGTAATGTGTAACTCTACAAATGACCTAAAGGTACGGAAATGAGAGGTGGGGAATATTAAACAATCTAAAGTACGAATGAATTAAATCTAGTTGTGATATATATATATATATATATATATATATATATATATATATATATATATATATATATATATATATATATATATATATATATATATATATATGGTAATTTATTCGTTATGTCCGTTTATGTTGATTTTAAAAGTAAGACCTAACGTATGTGACGTTTGTTACCTACTAATTATATGAATTGAGAAATTGATTATAACGTTAATTTTTAGTACCTTGGATAATTTAACTAAGTCCTTATTATTCATTTATTAGAATTCATTTTTACACAATACTAGTTTAGAATTATATGTATCATCGAATTTATTCAAGTTAAATTTGATATATTATTTGCGACGTTCATATTAATCGGTTTAGTTTTAAAAATGATAAATGTAAGTGTTAACATATAAATATCTCGATGTGTGTTATAGTCTACACTTATCATGAAATTGATTTATCATTGATTTCGCTTGTGTACCATAACTTTAACTACGCAAGTGTGTCAACTTTTATATTTCTATTTTCTCGAATATATGTTATATCACTTATGAAGTCGTAGGACAATGTTTGTATATATTGTGCTATTATAGTCTAAACGTTTCAATCATCTTCGTCAAGTTGTACATTTCGGCTATCCAATTTTTCATTTACATGTATGCTAATTTAAATGAACTTTCATTTTTGTACTCGGATATATAAGTCTTTACGTGTTTATATGCTAGTTACTACAAATTATTTTCGTGAACGGCTCATGTACATTTTAATTGTTTGCGACAAATCTCACTATATTTGTTATCCGAATTTTGCATCTTTAATACCTATTGGGCTACGGCCCACTGTGTTTAAGGAGGGGGAAATAAGGTCGCTACTGGGTTGGGCTTTACAAATATTCTGGTGGGCCTAAAGGTTTGTTCACAGACCCATGACGTGGGCTGCATTAAGGGTTGTGTTGTTGGGCTCTACTTTGGTTCAAGTTGGGCTTTGATAATGGGGTTTCGGCCTGGTATCAACAAGGAAAAACACTGAACACTCAAGTTTAGCAACTTGATGTGGTGTTTCCTGGAAATCCTTTTCTTGGCCGAGAATGGTCACTAGCTTAGGCCTTATGATTCATATCCGTGGCAATGATTCGAGTACTACTCAACCTCAAGACTTGAGAGCCTAAGTGGTGACAAGGGTTTGGGTTCTTGACTCCTTTACATGTCTCGACAAGGGTAAAGATGACCGCAAATGGAGCCTAGTCTCTTATTACCCAATGTTTCCTATATTCACTTAACACGGACGTGCAATATCATCCGTCATCAGTGTGTATTCCATCCGAGCACTCACAATCCTAGATGGGTTGCGTTTGAGGGCGAATTGGTGGTATCATTTTGAGGGTGGGTTCGAGTGAGTCTCTATATGCTTTGAACCGAGGGCATAACCCTCTTGGGTTGGGTCTAATTGTCGCAATCTTAGCTTGAACCAAGACCTTCTCTACACAAGGTGGCTTTCCCAGCCAACATTCATCACCAACACCGAGTTCATGAAGTGGTCATTTCTCGGCTGTAGCTAGTTACAGTGGGTTGTTGTCACCCACTTGGCAAGGACAACATCCTACATAGTCCCTCTCTATACTAGTCTATAATTTTCGACCATCAAATTCTCAGATTCGACCCACGAATCTGTGGTTCCTAGGGGCTTTCTATTGCACTACAACCATGATGACTAGTAACTTAAATCCACTAAACTAATTCCTACTCCACACTAACAACAACAACAAATTTCCTCAATCACCATTATAGTTTCTGGGAAATCAATTCGACCAAACTAAACATAATCGACAATTAAATTATTTCTATTCATTTGACCTAGTAAATTTATCACGAATGGATAAAAAAAAATATAAAAAAATCCGAATGAGGTTTAATTCTTACAGTGTTTGTGAAGAACTCAAATGAAATTATAAGTTGGATAATCCCACTGCTCCAAATCGAACAACCCACTCTCCAAATCGAATCACAAGCACCTTCACTCTTATCCTTCCTTGAGAAACTTCTCAGATTCTTGATATGTTTTTGGTGAGTTGTGATTCGATAACCCTTGGAGGCGCGGATTAAATGGTGAATCTTGGAGAGTAGCTCCATAACCCTTGGAGGCGCGGATTAAATGGTGAATCTTGGAGAGTAGCTCCATAGAAACTTTCGGATTTGGGGGAAATAATCCTTCCCTTTGTATGCTATTTCTATCTCAATGGTGTTTTAGCCTAGGTTGACTTATGTGATTTTTTGAGATCCGTGAAGAAGTTAAGCTTCTAGGTCTGTAACACCCCAACCCGGCAAGGGTAAAGATGTCACAACAATAGTGGCATATCAGAACAAACATAAGCATTAGACATAAATAATACAATAGAAATTCAAAGGTTACGATGGAAACTCTGAAACTACAAGGTTACAATACAATAACTCTAAATCTAAATATAAATTCTTCTAATAATCTTCCATAGCTAGTAGGGTCTTCTAAAATCCCAAGTACTCTCCACTCATACCCAGCTTCCAAACTAAAACCTGCCGCAGGAAAAGAAATGCGGCTGAGCTACGAAAGCTTAGTGAGCAGATATAACGATACAAAGCAGTAGTAAAGGGATAGTGAGGTAAAGGAAATAATACAAGGGGTAACATGATTAAGAAAGAAATGAGAAAGGTTATCAAGAATTGGTTACAAGGTCTAAGTGTAAAGGAAACCATAACCCACCACCAGCCCAATGTTCAATTCAAGTCAAGTCAAGTGTCAAATCGAGCATAGGTTATAGGGTAACAGAAACAGAAATCCATTACGAGCCCAGAACAAATCCAATCAAGTCAAGCAAGGTATACGGAGGGGTGACCTCGGTACCAAGTACAATATGAGGGGATACCTCCAAGGGTTGGAGTTGCAAGCTCCCAAGAGATGAAAGACGTGTACCGCACACACCCATCAGTCATCTAATATAACAAGTAATATAATCAACAAGTCAAGTCAAGTACATATCTAGGATGCATCCATACGCCCCTGTAGGCTGCCACAATGTCTTCATCTACGTGTACAAGTCAAATATCAAGTCATGGCAGGGACGGGATAGGTCATCACTTTCCTACCCAAAAGTCAAGCCATTGGTGCATCAATGACAAGGACATGAAACCCTCATGCCTAGTATGGCTCGTAATCTCAAACTGTGGGTCAAGGTCAAGCCAAGTGTACAAGTCAAGTTCAAGTTTCAAGTTCGTGTTTACATATCAATGGGTTCAACTCCATGTATCAAGGTTCAAGTCAAATGGTCAAGACAAGAGATCGTAGCAAATGTTCATAGTAAAGGTTCAATCTAAAAGTTCATTTGAAAACAATCATTTTAAAATAGTTTTTCATTAAAGAATCTTTTAAAATGGTTTTTCATAACGATAGTATTTTAAAATGGTTTTCATAAAATAGTCCTTAAAATAGTTTTCAATAAGATAGTTTTAAAAATGGTTTTCTTAAAACATTTTCATAAACAAATAAAAAGGTTTTCTCATCCAATTACATTATCAAACATATTAGGGTTCAAGTCAAGGTTTTATGGCAAGGTTCATATCAAGGTTCATAGTGGTTCAAGGCAAAGATCAAGGAAAGGGTTCCAAAACAAAGGTTCAAATCTAAGGTTCACAAAACAAGGGTACATAGCAATGGTTTGGGGAATCCTAAACGAGTCAATACAAGAGATCAAGAGAACAAAGGCACCTTACAAGAAGGGCAGAATATCTGTACCTTATTAGCAGCACTCAGAATAGCAAATGGTAAGGATCAAATTACTCCCTTCACGAACCTAAAGAGTAGAGGACCAAATTACAAAGGGTTTGAGTTATCTTTCCACTTTAAGTACATTTCCATTTTTAGAAAGTTTCCTTATTGGGTAAGTTTCTATAATTAGTAGGATTTAATTAAATCATTATTTTAATTTTATTATAGAATTAGGGTTTCTTTTATTATCTTATAATATTTTAGGGCTTATTATGACAACTTCCATACTTTAGGGTTTTAAATGTAAATATATAAAAGAATAAGGTTTAAAGTGAAAATACAATAAATTACTCTTTTAGCCCATAAGTTATCCATAATTACCACTCTAGTCCTTTAATGTTAACAATTTACAAATTAGACCCTTAATATAATTTAATTTACAATTTACACCCTTTAGTTATTAAAGTTACCAAATAGACCTTATAGTTATATAATTCCGTAATAATTAATCCATAATTACCCAAAATTACATATTATACTTCTAATATCATTATTTACACCGAAATACTCTAAGTTTCCAGAATTTACGCTTTTAGTCCCTCCTTTTTAATTTATTTTAATTCGAACCATTAAATAACCAATAAATCATTATCTTGTAAATTTTACACATAAGGACCTCATCTTATAATTTTTATACATTGGTACTGATCTAATTAACATTATAAAAATAACCCTTAAGTTTCAAAGTTGGCAAAACACACCCTTCTAGTTTTATTTTCAAATCGCATAACCTTTTTATTATGAAAATACAAACCCTAGTTCATCCAATCATTAACCAATCAATACTCAATCATTAATTAGCATTTATTAGACCAGATTCAACATACAAAACCCTAACCCTTATCGGTTCTAGGGTTTTTCACAATCTTCCTTAATTTTCCATGAATTCCGATTATAAACAAATTCCAAATCAATTAATCTAAGCTTCAATAAAACACATGGCTATTTTTCCAGACCTCTATAAACATCAAAGAACATGTGAAAAATATAAAAGCACCTCAGAAAATTCGGATTAATATATTTGGGATTTTAGTGTGTTTTAGCTCATAAAAATTTGTACGCCTTATTTACCTTGCATGATTCATGTTTCTTATTTTTCTTAGGTTATATTCGACCCATAGATCACTAGAAAAATGCTAAATCAAATTTAGAACGTGTGGAAGGGATATTTGGAATTTATACCTTGCGGCCCAAGAAAATCGACAACAAAACTTCTACAGATCAAATGAGTGAACCCACGACTTCTAGCCTATTTTTCCAAGCCTCCTTAGATGATGTACAACACCAGAAAAATATCCACAAACCTCCAGAAAATCGTAGGAATGAGGGAGAGTTTTTGTGTGTGTATTTTAAGGTTTTCGGTATTAATAAAAGGGAAATAATATAAAACCGATTATTTAAGGGGGGGAAGGCATGGATTTCGGTCCAAGCAAAGGTGGATGAGATCAAAAACTGATTTGAAAGATTTTCCCAATTTATTTGTATATATCCTTGATTTATTTTGTTTGTTATAATTAATATTAATAATAATAATACATAATATATATAATTCGGCCATACATATTTATTTGTGTGTTTATATAATTTTTGTACATTCCAAAATGTTAAAATGTATTAGTAAAAATTACTTGGCTTCATATCTCGTTCATTTCCAAAGGTTCGGGATTAATTTGGTACTTTATAAACTTATTAATCAATTTTTAAAGTTATAGGGGCAATTTGGTCTTTTTACATGTTTTAGATTTTTGGGTATTACAAGGTCAAAGGAAAAAGGGTAGCAGACAAAGAGGGATAGGGATGTATCGAATGAAGCTTGGGAAGAAGGAGGGGCAGACAAAATGTGGTGAATATCTAGGGTAGCAGGTTTTTGGAGTTAGTGTGAGTGGGTGGCTGGGATTTATTTTATGTGTTTAGTGTGTTGTTTAATTTAAGAGTGGTATTTGGTACCCGTGTCCCGTTAAACTGAGTCAAACTCGGGTCCTTCCCGGATCCGACATAAATATGGGGGATTATATTTTCAGATTCGTTTCTATAATACTTGAATGTATTTTGAGTTTTTAAGTATTCACTAGAATTCCTGAATCTCAGTTTTATTTCTGGTTTGCGTGTGGTGTCAGTCTGTGTGAAACTGGGATAACCTCCCGTTCTCATTACGATATAGTGATTAAATTATGAGATGTGATAACTTCAGTGTTCTTTGGTGAGATTTTCGGGTGACAATATGTGCAGGTCTGTTATCCGTGTTAAACATATAACGGTCTAGTCAAGTGTTCTAGTCACAGAAAATGAATTGTCATAAATATAAATATTAGGTAAATTTACCATTTGTCACATTATGCTTTGGATATGTATTGTATTTAGATTATTGTTTGGATTAGATTTCGTAAGTCCTTGTAATTCTTGACTTAGTATTTAATAAGAAGTCTTCCGCTTGCGTTTATATGTTCTGATTGACACCATAATGTTACACTTAGGCCCTTTTCGGGTTGGGGTGTTACACATATTTTCACCAATTGGAAATCTCAAATATGTGAAACAAAATTCACCAATAGCACACCCCATCGAAGTAGCCACATTCCCTAATTCCTTGTCATTAACCCCCAAACCATATAATTTACTTTTATCATAATTTACCCGTAAGCCCGATACTTCTTCAAAGCATTTAATTGTACACATAAGAGATCTAGCATTTTCTCTATTCCATTCACCGAAGAAAATGGTATAGTTCGCATATTGTAGATGACAAACCGTGACTTGGTTCAACTCGACCTTAACTCCTCGAAAAATGCCCTTTCCACCGCTTCGTTTACGATAGCATTTAACCCTTCCGCCGCAAAAATAAAAAGGAAAGGTGCTAACAGCTCACCTTGCCGCACTCCCCTCTCAATCCAAAATTCCTCCGATGGGGAGCCATTGACTAAATGGATGTTGAAGATGATTTGAGACACGCTTCAACCCATTTACACCATTGACTCCCGAACCCCATCCTTTTTGTTGAAACTATAAGGAGGGTTGAATAGTATTTGTAGAAAACCGATCTAAAATATAGGTTACAAAAACTTTAGATCGATTGTATGTGAAACCTTTGGATGATAAAATATAGACAATGCACGTAACTAAGAAAAGAGAAAAACACAACAAAGTAAAGAGAGAAAGAGATACAACCATTACATAATGATTTATATTGGTTCGGCTACAAGGACACCTTCCTTGCCCTACTCCACTCCCTGAGTACCCAACTCGAGAGTTCTTAAGCACTATGTCAACAAGCTCCTTTAACGGGCTGAGAAGCCTCACAACGTCGCTTACATTTTTTCCGGTATTAAGCTAAATACCGGGTCCTTTTCACGGAAGAACGAATCCAACACGACTAATACAACTATCACAACAACTATAAGAATACGAGAAGATGTATCAAATACAAGAGAGAACTCAGTGGTCTTGTAAAAATGATGAAGCCTAGGAATACTTCTATTAAAGCTTGGAAGACTTGTATGCAAGAAACGTGATCTCGGCTTGTAAGAAGAACCTTGGGATACACAAGAGAAAGAAAGCTACAAGAATGATCTTTAGATCTGAGGTTAGAGAGATGTAAGAATGAGAGAACAGATATATATGAATGGGTGAGGAAACAAGAGGTAATAGCTCACTATTTATAGAGGACACAGTTCACTGTTCAGCCGGTTCTGACGGATCCCTTACCAGAGGGATCCGGCCAGTGTAATCCAAGGGATCCGGAAACTTGGTTAGTCTAGTCCGGATTTTGAGTTACAATTCCGGGTTTTGGGTTATGGGTTATGTACTATGGGTCATGGGTACCCAACATGATGTCATGCATGATGCAAAGCATACTTTGGGTTATGGGTTATGGACTTTGGGTCATGGGTCATTGACTTTGGGTCATGGGTCATGGGTTTTGTAACACCTCCGTCCCGAGAACGGGTCAAATGTCACATTTATGGCACCAAACAGAACATACACAAACGGAAGACTTTAATAATACAATGTTTACAAAGGTATTCTAAGGAAAAGATAAAATACTAAATCTGAACATTTCAACTTCCATACTAAAATACAAACTAAGTCCAAAAGAAAACTCTAAATGTATCTCTAATCCATGGGAAGCTATCAAGGTGCAGTCCACTAAGAGCTCCTAAGCACTCTTCACTCAAACCCAGCTTCCAACCTAAAACCTGCCGCAGGAAAAGAAATGCGGCTGAGCTTAAAAAGCCCAGTGAACAGATATATACAAATGGATAACTGAAGCAAAATAATAACTGAAATGAAATCATAAGGATTTGCTGGATAAAATGATATAAGTCACAATAAGTAGTAAAAGGAATGGATAAGTGAAACGGAACCACGAGAACCTGCTGAATAAGATATCAATGAAATATGGGATATATGATAATGGAATCAAAGCATAACAAGGAATATGAAACGGATAACAATCATAACAAGGAAATGCCCAAGTAACAAACATATATCATATCATAGCAAATTGTACATAGGAGCTGCAGACTCCAATAGTACCAGTGTGAAATGGGGTGTATGGCACACACACAATCCATTCACCAAATAACTGAACTAAACAAAGTACCTAGGATGCATCCATACGCTCCCTGCAAAATAGATATACATATACAAGTACGAGACTGTGCATACGTATGTTAGTATAATAATTATGGCCATGGTTGCTATATAGCATTAGTGGGAACGCTGTGGACTAATCACACCGCCACAGATAGTTTCATGCCATAGGTGCCTCTATGATATGGTCATGGTACCTCCATGACTAGTTCAAATGGCTCAGGCAACAAAGATAAACAAATGATATGAACAGAATGTCAAGGGAATCATTAACCATATAACTGAACGAAAATTCAAATCAATATAATCATATAAGCATATCCAAATGGATAAGGAGCAAAACAGAATAACAGAAATCAGGAAACAAGTCATGAGAGAAAAGCCCTTACTGAAAAAGGGCGGAATATCTGTACCTTAACACGAATGAAAGGAAAGCAAACGACTGAATGAACACAAAGAAACAACGTCGCGCCTCTTCAAATGATCTACACGAATTAGGGATCATTTATTATTTATCAGTTCATTTATTCTATTTATTTAGGGTTTCCTTCCATTTTTAGTATCTTTCCATTTTTAGTAACTTTTCGATTTTAGTAACTTACCACTTTTAGTAACTTCCCGTTAATTGGTCAAATTAGGGTTTCCAAATGATAATCAGTTAAGTCTAGGTTTTAAATGCACTTAAAATCAACATATAACAAAGTTAGGGTTTAAGTATAATAAATGGTTAATTAGGGTTTATATCGTATTTAATTTACATTGATGACCAATTTAGAATTTAAGCAAAATCAATTCAATATAGGGTTAGGTTGAAAGTAGGTTAACACATGTTTAAGAGTATCCGAATTAACTTTACAATGTTATTAAGGTCAAAACTAGGGGTGGAAACGAGCCGAGCCGCTCGTGAAAAGCTCGGGATCGGATCGGTAAAAAGCTCGAATGAGCCGAGCCTAAACGAGCTCGAGCCTAAGTTTGGGCTCATTTAATAATCGAGCTCTATAAAAAAAGCTCGAATAGGCTCGTGAGCCTATTCGAGCCCTAGAAATATATACGTATATATATTATCTATACGTATAAACGAGCTTAAAAGTAGTAAACGAGCTCGGACCTTATGTAATTAACGAGCCGAGCTCAATTTTAACTTTGTTTTCTTTAAAAATCATACAAATTAGTCGAGCTCGAGCTCGAGCTTATAAAATTAGCCGAACCGAGCTCGAGCTCGAGGCACGAGCTCGAGCTTTCTAGAATATAAACGAGCCGAGCTCGAGCTCTGGCAGGCTCGGGCTCGGCTCGGCTCGTTTCCACCCCTAGTCAAAACACATTCAATAGTTTTAGGTTATACTAGATTCTTAACTTGAAAGATGGTTCAGATTTTTATCCCATTCTGGTCCTGATATTTATGAATTTTAAACCATAATTAAGTGTCTACTGGGAAGCTAATATTTTTATCACAGATACCTATACATGCTTAGCACTTACTGCAATATTCTTAGATTTTATTTCCAAGTGATAGTACCCTTTCAAAAATCGTTTTCCCAGACCTGCCCAGAAAGATGACTGCACAGACACCCAGAAAGTTTGCATTTGGCTACCCCATGAGAACCATTCAGAAAAATCTATAAAAATTCCAGTAAGTCTCTTACATCCTAAATACTCTACCTGTTAAAGGATATCACCTAATTCATCACCGTTTAGAAACTAAAATTTAAAAACACCAGCTAAATTTCCAGACTCCTAAACTCAGGATTGACATCTAATGTTATTAAAATCAAAAAGTCATCTTCCCGACCTCCAAAAGTTATGAAATTTTATATCCAGATAGCACACAACCTGAACTTAGTTTTAGACTCAAAAATATTGCAAAAACACATTGGTATCCTCAAATTAGACCCCTTTAATCCGCCCCAAAAATCTGAACAGCATGCAGTGAGACAGAAAACAATTTCTCAACCCATTCTTTTAATCCGTTTTAAGTGCACAATTTTAAACAAGTCTTGATATGATTCAACACATGATGTACACACCCATACACAAACACCAATCTCAGATTTCACGACACCACAAGGGACCATAAACCTTAAATCCTTTATCCCGATTGGCAACCAAAATCTACATATTAGTTTTAGGCCTTTAACGACACATGATAAATACTCTAACCCATTTAACCCATACTTACACAAACACCAAATAAATGAGACATGACTTATACCAAAACCATTCATACGAGCACACATAAAATCATAAATTCCAAAACCCTAAACCCTCTAATGCCCTCGTTAGTTTATCACTTAGGGTTTCCAATTTGAGGCCTCATTAAATGATTATTAAGGACTGATTTTAGGGCTTGTATATGTTTAATATATGTCGATTAGGGCTGTGTTATAGGTCGACATGGGGAAAAACAACACAACATCATACGACACCAATAAATCCAATATAGGCGTATAGTTTGTGATTTCATGTGGCGCCTCTAGGTGATTATAGATTATCGAACCGCAGCCATTCAAACTGATCATACGAGTATGTTATCTGATTAGTTTAAGGTGTTATTAATTCAGATCATAGGTGTGTCGAATGGAAACAAAACAAAAGGGAATAATCGTGATACCTCTTGAAGAATCAAATCAGACAAGAACAAGGATGAGAACTACACGAACCAAACCCTAATCTTCGATCAATTAGAAACAATTACTCACGATCTCAGCCACTCTTTGCACTCCACGAATTAACACCAACAGCAAGACAACTTCGACCTTGGTTTTTTAGAGGAAAAAATATAACAGACTATATGTGTTTGTGTTTTGTCGAATGGTAGAAGAGGGGGGAAAAAAAGAAACGCATTATAACTCGATAAGGGAGGAGCAGGGTAGCATATAAGGTAAGTTTTTAATGTTAATAATTTTGGTTTGATTTTCTCATAATTAGGATCATGGTACCGAAATTTAAGGGATTTGATAGTAACCAAATCGGGTGTTAATAGCTACAATGAAACATGTGATGTAGGGATTGTTAGGAAAGTTTTATTTATGTGCAAACATTATTTATATTAGATATAACCTTAGGTTAACTAATTATTAATTTGATTATTATACTTAACATATAGTTTAGGGTTCCAATTAAATTATTACCAACTTAAAGGAAAATTTCAAAATTAGGCGTAAAATTAGAAATCCGAATTTTTGGGTTTTACAGGTTTTACCCAACTTGATGTCATGCATGATGCAATGAACATGGGCCATGGATCATGGGTCATGGGTTATGGGTTTTGGATTTTACCCAACACATTTACATACATTTCTATTATTACAAACAAATACATATCTAAATAAATGTAAGTAAGTTGTAAAAAAAAAAGTGTAGTAACATGTAATCTTTAGATTTTTACTTGATATAATTTTATGGTTGTTATCGACAATACTTAAAGAGATCGAGAAATATTAATAAACGTTTTTACGATTTATTTGTATGAACACTTTTCATAATATTCATCAAGAAGCTCCAATTAATTCTATTATAAGCCTTCTCAAAATCACCTTTGAAAATTAGACCTTTTTCTTTTGTTTGCTTCAAATATGTCATTGTCTCGTTTTCAATGATGACCCAGTCAAGAATATATCTACCATTTTATAAACGCATTTTGAACTTCTCCTACCACGAACCCCACCACACGTTTAACCCTTTCCGCTAAATTTTTTGTAATAATTTTGTAGTAACACACAATAAGACTAATGGGTCGAAAATCCCCTATGACAATAGGATCTTTCACTTTAGGAATTATGGTGATAAAAGATGCATTGCATCCCCTTGAGCTCTCCATAAATTCCCAACACCAAGTGACCAAGTGTCTTTTATTAGATAAAATAGATAACTAGGCTTTTGTCAATCCAAAGGCTCCAAGTTTGATTTTTTGTACTCGTATATTATTGAGCAATTTGTTTGTTTCATTAAGATGTTTTGGGCATGAATGTAATTACCACATCTTAGTGTTAAGATGTGCTTCAGAAGTATGAATCTGAATCATATACATGTTTTTTGTTTTTTGATATGGTAAAAGGTCTCGATGGTGTCAAATTTTGTTATTTAAATAAGAAAAACTCGTTGAATGTTTCAAAAATGTGAACATATATTTATGTCAAATTGGTAAATGTGTTTAAATTTATTATACATATATGTGTGTTGAAGTTCCAAATTTGTAACACATTTTTGGTTACATTTTTTGTAAAATAAGAATAATTCTATGTATATATTTAATTAAAAAAAAATTATAAATATAATTAACGTAAGAACATAACTACAAAATAAAAACATAAATAGAAACAAAAGTATAAGCCATTCAAAGGCAATAAGATACTCACTCCACCTCATAACAAGTAAGACCTAATACATATTACCGCCTCTTACTGAAAATGAAAAAACAAACACTCCAACCTCTTACCGAGTCGGAGGTAAAAGGCAATAAAAGATACTTTTTGAAAAACAAACACCCCCATCAAAAACTCGCCAATAGTGACGTGGATAAATATTTCACCATCAAAAGAATTTTATTTTGAATATTTCAAATCGTTTTCACCTCCTAAAGATGATTATATAAAGAAGTAGTTGTGGCAACTTCTTTCATATCACCCCCACAAAAGTAATCTATCTTTTATTAGTTTTGAAACAAAGACACACCCACAAGTCATTTTGGGAAAATGGGAAGAGCACCTTGTTGTAAAAAGGAAGGTCTAAATAGAGGGAGGTGGACTTCTGAAGAAGATGAAACATTGATAAAATACATTGAAGCGAATGGTGAAGGTTCTTGGGGGTCTTTACCTAAGAATGCAGGTATTATACACAACGCATCATTCATGCTAGCTATATACTTGATCGATCATGTATATGTTTGTAAAAAGATAATGAGGATATCTGCAAGGTTATCCTTTTCCTCCACCTAAATTGTCAATATCTACTTTGTTTCATGAACATAAAATGTTCTAAATGTGAAGAAAAAATAAACAATATACATTTTAGAAAGGACAAAAAAGGTCATGTAAAATATATCAAATGAGAAGAAGAAAAAAAAAAAGTCATATGAAACATTGAAAAATGTCAAATGAAACAACCCTAACGTATATATCTGAAAATGAAGACATATATGTTTTACTAAATCCATAACTCTTTATAAATCTTGCACTAGCATTTAAAAGCCATGGTTGCTGAATCGTAAAAATTCCGAAGTGTTTTATGGTAATTTAGCTAAAACTCTTAATACTGATATGGCGAATAATCCGGGTATATAAGTGAACTTAGATTAGTTGTTTGAATGGCTTAGACCAACTATTTTACTGTTCATTACTCAAAATTTTTGTAGGACTTTTAAGGTGCGGAAAGAGTTGCAGACTACGATGGATTAACTACCTAAGAGGAGACTTGAAGAGAGGGAATATCACTACAGAAGAAGAAGAAATCATCGTCAAATTACATGCATCCATAGGAAACAGGTTTCCTCACCACTTATTCCTTACATAAGAATAATTCTAACTTTATTAGGTTTCTTACATAAATTTCTATATTTTCTAGTCTAAATTATATATAAACATTAATATACTATTTAAATGAGCCAATGACATTTCTAGTTTAGTAAAAGAAACTTATCAAAATGTTTAGTTAGTACTCCGTGATTATAATCTTTTTGTCCCACGTTGTCAATTAAAGTTAAGTAGCTGTAATAGACTAACTGATCTGGTATAAAATTAGTTACAGAAAGGGTTAATTTCACCTGGGTGTTATTCTACTTTGCATTTTAATTCACTGATGTTACTCTGCTATTTTTATGTTTACTTGGACCATTAAACTGAAGGTTAAATACATACATATAGTATTGCGCTTCTGATACGAGACTAAACTAAGATCGTAAATAAGTTTCTAAGCAACTAAAATTGTAAAAGACTACTAAACATGAGACTAAAACAAACTGAAATAACTAATGTTCTTTGAGACAATTTTCTGCTTGTTGATTAACTGATGCAAGGATTACATTAAATAGTAAACTAGAACATGTGCCACTATCCTTAACTTACGATGCAATACTCAAACGTGGAAACAAATTTGGAGAACATGGATGTAAACATGGACTAAATGCAATTGTGGGTTCCACTTTTAATTCCTAAAATGATGCATTGCTTCAAACTTCTTTACGTGCATGGGAAAATAAGGAAAGGTTGTTGAGACCCTAATAGACTTGGTCTTGACTTGATCATCCACGTATCAATACCCTCGTCTTTAGAATGGACCTTGTCCTCAAGGACTCAAGGTCCTGCATTGTCATAGTTGACAGTAAATAGCCCCCACGGGGGATCCGTTGTTGCGGGTTTGGGTTCGTTTTTTGATTGAAGAAGAAGAAATTTAGGCGGGTTACATTGGTGACCCGGTTGATAGCTGTAGGGCTTAGGCGTTTGATCGGGAGTGTCTCAGAAGGGCGGGCTGGAGCCGCTAGCAAGGGTGTGTTTGCTGGTGTCGGACGTTGATCAAAAGGGGTGGCTGGAGCCGCTACAAAGGTTGCATTTGTTGGTGTCGAATGTTGATCATTTGTTTTGTCCATGATTAGTTTTGCAAGACCAATAGCTTGGGTGATGGTTTGGGGTTGAAGAATTGTGAGTTATTGTAGTATGTCTTGACGAAGGCCGGAGATAAAGCAATTAAGTAATGCGTCTGGAGGCAGACCGATTACACAGTTGCTCAATCTCTCAAATTCAGTTTGGTAGTCGTAAACAATTGAAGTTTGTTGGAGCTTGAAGAGTGCGGCTTGGTGGTTATCATAGGTTGACGGGCCAAACCGTGTTTCGAGGGAACGTGTGAATGCTTCCCACGTGGTAAGGAGACGGTTGTTACAGAAGTACTTGTACTCACTTAGAGCATCTACGGTGAGGTGAAAGGCAATCATGGAAAGACGTTGGGGTGGCGATGAGGGCGGCGATTTGTTCATATTGTGTTGCGAGCTGTTTGGCTATAATATCGAGTTGTGGAGATGATGTTGTGCGAGTGGCCATGATATGGTATGTGGAAAACGTAAAGGGGGTGAATACGTTCCCGTATAAAAACTTAAATTTTTGTATCAAACACCCGATCAAGTGTGACGTAATGTGAAAAGTGTCAATACTAGTCTTACAAGAACTAAAGATAATATAAAGCAACAAGCAAGGCATGTCACAATAACACAAACTTGGACATATTATAAATAACATGTCATGACACAAACACAACTAACATAATATAAACAACAAACCACACAAATATAAGTGCAATGCAAAGTCTAAATGTAAAGCGGTAAATGCAAGAATAAACGTAAAGAGATAAGTAAAGAAAGCGCAAACCGGACACGATGATTTATAGTGGTTCGGTCACGAAGCTCCTCTTCGCCCTACTCCACTCCCCGAGTACTCAACTCGAGAGTTACTTCACTAATCAACAAGCTCCATTCTTGGCGGAGAAAACCATACAACGTCGCTTACAATATTTTCCGACACCAAGCTAGATGTCGAGTTCTTCTTCGGGTATAACCAAACCCGTTATGTTTTATGGCCCAACATAACAAACCTTGTGTTTTGAGGCCTAAACACATAAACCGCGTCGCTTACATTATTTTTCGACAATAAGCTAAATGCCGAGTACTAATCTAGCTAGTACCAATCTCACACACGATCTACCCGATCCTCAGAAATCACACAAGCTACAAGATCCACATGATCTACACTCGATCTACTCACGATCTACCCAATATACTCACGATCTACCCGATCAACACAATCTACACGATCTAACCGATCTTCACATGATCTAACCGACCTACACATGATCTACATGAATAACTCAATCTACACGATCTTCATGATCAACCTAAGTATGGTGACAAGAACATGATGTACGGCGACATACAAGAAGTGCGTAGCAAGAGTTACGAGTGCACTAAACTATGACTACAACACTTTGTATCTTTGTGATACTATGTGTTCTTCTCTTGCACTAGTAGAGGAATGAAGGTGATCACTTGAATGGATGATTGGATCACTCTTAAACAAAGATAAACTAACTACATGATCAAAGGAAGTGGATTAGAGTGGGTGTATAAAGAACAAAAAGTTCTGTGTGAAAAACCTTGCCAAAATAGGTAAAATGGTCCACTATTTATAAAGGAAGAAAAAACTAGCCGTTACAGACAGACGGTACCACTAAAGTTCAGACGGTACCACTAATTTTCAGACGGTACCGTTAAATTTAGTGGTACCGTCCCAAACAAAAACGCTCCCTTTTTTGTTTTTAGTGGTGAAGGTTTATTTGGGGATGTTTGGAGCTGTTTTGGGGGAGAAAATAGCTGTTGGAATTTTTAAACTAATTTTTCAAAATAAAACATTTCTTTTTAAATCAAAAATAATTTGTAAAATGTATTTTTGAAAAAATGTTGTCACATTAAAAATGTGAAGTTTAGAGCAAAATATAATCCATTGATCATTAGTCAAGTTGTAGATTTGTTTGTTCATACCTTGAGTTATTTACGTCAGAATGAAAATCTACGACTCTGTTAAAGCATACTTGAGACGTCGAGAGATGTTGATGTAAGTATGCATTGATGATTTGTGTTTACAAGTAACTTGCGCATTTTACGTTATGTATTACAAGTTACATGTTTGTCATTATTAAAACCGAGAAACCGTTTAGTTTAAATATCGTAATATCTACACACAAGTTACATGATTTTGTGCATGAAATAGGAATCAGACTCAAGTTTTTGGTTATTGTTGTGTTTGGTTAATCTAAGGTTCAAGCTAAGGTTTTATCTACTCACTAGGTTCCATTAGTCCTAAACCAAGTCTAAGAAAGTTAAAGGGTGCTCTCTTAAGAGGTTTAGTGAGAATGTCGGCAATGTTGTCCTCTAAGGAAACTTTCTCTATTGAGATGTTTCCCTTCTGAACATTGTCGCGTAGGAAATGGTGACGTATTTCTATATGTTTGGTTCTAGCGTGTTGGACTGGATTTTTGCTAAGGTCGATAGTTCCTTTGTTGTCGCAACGAATGGGAATGTCGTTGAGTTCTATTCCATAGTCGACAAGAGCTTGTTTCATCCACAGTGCTTGTTGAAACGCCTTTCCTGCAGATACGTACTCGGCTTCAGTTGTTGATATTGCTAGGGCCGTTTGCTTCTTGGCAAACCATGAGGTGAGACAATGCCCAACAAAAGTACAAATACCACTTGTACTCTTTCTATCGACATAGTCACCGACATGGTCTGAGTCGGCATACACTATGGTTTCCATTCCCGTTCCTTTGGGATACCATAATCCTAAATGTGTAGTACCTTTGATATATCTAAATATCCATTTAACGGCCTCAAGATGGGATGTTTTGGGATCTTCTTGAAAGTGTGCACATAGACAAACACTAAACATGATGTCCAGTCTACTAGCCGTGAGGTAGAGTAAACTTCCAATCATTCCTCTATATTTAGTGTTATCTACGGATTCACTTTCGTCATCCTTGGTGAGTTTGGTTTCGGAGGACATGGGTGTTTTCATGGGTTTGGATTCTTCAAGACCAAATTTCTTAAGCATATCCCTTATATACTTAGATTGGTTGAAGAATATCCCATCTTCTACTTATTTTATTTGGAGACCTAAGAAAAAGTTTAGTCCCCCCATCATACTCATTTCAAACTCATCATGCATGATTTTAGAGAATTCATCGCATAACTCTTGACAAGTTGAACTTGAATATAATGTCATCAACATATATCTGGACTATGATAATATGTGATCCCTTTTTCTTAGTGAAAAGAGTGTTGTCTACTAGGCCCATGATATACTTATGGTCAACTAGGAAAGTCTTAAGTCGATCATATCAAGCTTTTGGTGCTTGCTTAAGTCCGTATAATGCTTTCTTAAGTTTGTAGACATGATTAGGTTTTTCAAAATAGGCAAAGCCGGGAGGTTGTGCAACGTACACTTCCTCATTAATAAAACCATTTAGAAAAGCACTTTTAACATCCATTTGAAATAATTTAAAGTCGTGTGCACATGCATATGCAAGTAATATTCTAATTGACTCAAGCCTAGCGACGGGTGCAAATGTCTCGTCGTAATCTATACCTTCTTGTTGATTGTAGCCTTGAGCTACTAGCCTAGCTTTGTTTCTAGACACTACTCCATTTTCATTCATTTTGTTCCTAAATACCCATTTAGTTCCAATTATGGTTTGATTTTGAGGTTGAGGGACTAATGTCCAAACATCATTTCTAACAAATTGGTTTAATTCTTCTTGCATCGCTATGACCCAAGATTCATCTTTTATAGCTTCATTAACATTTTTAGGTTCAATGGTTGAAACAAAACAAAAGAAATTACTTTGGTTTTGGACTTTTGACCTTAAGGTTCTTTCGTTAATTTTTCCTATGACGTTGTCTAATGGGTGACTTCTAGATTCTTTTATATTGACTATTTCTCTTTTTACTGGTTCATCTTCTTTGTCATTTTCTATGTTTCTTGGTTTTCAACCATTTGACTTTCAACTAAGTCATCATCTACTAAAGGTGATGTCTTAGAGGGAGGTGGACTTTTGTCGAATGTTACGTTCAACGATTCCTCGACTCTTCAGGTTTCTTTGTTCAAAACTATGTAGGCTTTACTATTTTGCGAATACCCAGAAAATACACCTTCATACGACTTTGGGTCGAACTTGGTGAGATAGTCCTTAGTGTTTAAAATGAATCACTTGCTTCCAAAAACTCTAAAATATCCTAAAGTAGGCTTTTTTCCTCTATATAACTCATATGGAGTCTTTTTCAAAAATGGTCTATTTAATACTCTATTTAAGATGTATGTGAATGTATCTACTGCGTGACACCAAAACTTTTGTGGTATGTTTTGTTCATTTAACATAGTTCTACTCATTTCTTGAATTGTCCTATTTTTGCGTTCTACTACACCGTTAGATTGAGGAGTTCGAGGAGCCGAGAAATTATGTGTTATGCCATTAGCATCACAAAAAGCTCCGAATTGGATTTCGTTATCAAATTCACGACCGTGGTCGGTTCTAATAGACACAATGTTATATCCTATTTGATTTTGAATTTTCTTACTTAGAATTTCAAATTTATCAAATGCCTCATTTTTAGTTTTCAAAAACTTAGTCCAAGTATACCTAGATTAATCATCTACTATTACCAAATTATAGAAGTTTCCCCCATAACTTTATATAGCGGATGGACCAAACAAATCCATATGTAACAATTCTAGACACCTAGATGTAGACACCATGTTTTTAGCCTTATGGCTATTATGAACTTGTTTCCCAATTTTGCAAGCATCACAAAAGTGTTGGTCGTATTTCAAATTGGGTAGGTTCCTAACGAGTTCCTTAGATGATAAGGATTGGATTAGCCTCATATTGGCGTGACCTAAACGTCTATGCCATAGAGTTGAGTTTTCGTCCAGAGAGGTGAGACAACGTTTGTCTTTAGGTGTTTTGTCTAATTTCATAACGTAAATGTTATTCTTCAAAACACTTTTTCCTACGGTTATGCCATCTTTAAGTATTTTACTTCCATTTTCACTGAAAAGGACGTTATACTTTTTGCGGCATAATTGACTAATACTAAGCAAGTTAAATCCTAAGTTATCTACATGAGCAACATCATCAATAGTGAGAGTGTCATGAGAGATTGTACCTTTTTCGATGATTTAATTTTAAGCTTGCTACCGAATGTGACATTACCTCCGTCGTACACCTAGTAGGTTGAGAAAAGGCTTTTGTTTCCCGTCATGTGTCTTGAACACCCATTATCTTTGATCCACTCGTCCGGTTCTAACCCGACTTTCAAGCACACCTAAGTTAAAGAAAAACTCAAGCGTTTGGTCCCCAATATCTTATGGGTCCATTTGGGTTAAACATTACATTATCATGATTCATGTATAAAACTGGTGGACAAGTGTTCCATGGCATGTAGTTGGGACCTTGATAGTTCCTAGACATGTTTTGGTTCCAACTATGATGATGATTTTGTGGGTTAAGGTTACTCTTAGGAAAGGGGTGTTTGGGAAAACTAGTTTTAGGCCTAAACTCATTTTTAACTTGACCTTTTCCTATAGTAACTGCTGGTTTTTGTTTGTTAACAGTTTTACTAGTGTTAGGTATTCTAGTGAATTTAACGAACTCAGTACGATCCGAAGTACAAACCTTCTATTCAGCAACAGTACCCGCGGACCCTTTGGTCAGTACTGGCGAAACCAAATTTTTGGGTCCGCCAGATCCGTAGGTGTCTGACTTTATTGGAACAGGTTCTTGTACTTTCACTGTTTGTTTCATAAAGTCATTTAAGTTTCCTGATTTCATGAATCCTAGTCCGGTTTTATCATGAGGCAACTTTTGAATTTGCATTAACTCATCTGCTAAACAAATTTTGTTATCAAACCTTTTAAACTTAGAGTTTTGTTTGATAAGATCTTCCTGTGTGGTTTTAAGTGTTTCTATTTCTAGTTTAAGTTCCTGACATGAGACACATGTTTCTTTAACACTTTTACCCTTTTCTGATCGTATTTCTTTTTCTTTTAGTCAATAGACTTCGTTTTCTAAAAGTGTCGTTTTGGTTTTTAAGAACTTATTTTTATTTATGATTTTTAGAGTAATATCACATAGTTTGTTATATTCTATATCTAAGGTTTCATCATCAATAGAGGAATATGACGAGTCAGAATGTACCTCTTCTGAGTCATGAGCCATGAGAGCAACTTCGTCGTTCTTAGGCTCGTCGTCATCACCATCACTGTCACTCCAAGCTCCACTAACAAATGCTTTTTGAGACTTGTTCTTTGGAGGCTTTGGACAATCTCCTATTAGGTGACCGGAATCCCCGCACCTAAAACACTTCCTATCCATTTTTCCTTTCCTATCATCACGGTCTTTCCGGAAGGTTTTCTTTTCATCACGAGGTTGTCTTACGAACTTTCCTCGTCTCCTAAAGAACTTTTTGAAATCTCTAACGGCCATGGCATACTCTTCGTCTTCACTACCCGAAATAGACTCTTCATTACTTGATTCTACTTTAGCTTTTAAGGCAATGGACTTCATCTTCTCCTTTTTGCATTTAACTATTTCTGAGTCTTTTTCCATCACCATCTCGTGAACTTTGAGATTTCCGATGAGCTCGTCAAGTGTCATGCTTGAAAGATCCTTGGATTCTTCAATAGCCGTCACCTTTGCTCTCCACTTTAGATGAAGTGCTCTAAGAAATTTCCTGACAAAGTTCTTACTAGAAAAAGATTCGTCAAGTGCTTTAAGAGAAGTAATTATAGTATTAAACCTAGCAAAAGCACTATCAATGGTCTCATCTTCAGAGATAACAAATTTTTCATATTGTTGAACAAGAACATCAATTCTGTTATCTTTGACTTGTGAGTTCCCTTGATGAGTGATAATCAATTATTGCGAAATATCCTTAGCCGTTTTACACATAAAAACTCTTTCATATTCTTTCTTAGGTAAGGCATTATAAAGCATCATTTTGGCTTCATTATTTTTGGCAATCAGCTTCTTTTGCTCATCACTATGACGAGTAAGAGAAGTACCCTCATCCCGACCATCCAATATATTTGATATAGGTTTATTATCGCCTTCTACAATAATATACCACAAATCTATATCATTTGACTTCACATAAGTTTCAAAGCGATTTTTCCAATATTCAAAACTATTTGGTTCAAATAGTGGTGGTCTTTGCATAGATTGCCCTTCTTTGAAGTTTTCAAAATCCATTGATCATTTCAAGTTTTAAAATACAATATATTTGAAAATCTTGAGTAACGTAGCTCTGATGCCAATTCTGAAAAACTAGAATGGGGGTTCAATAGTTTTTCCCGTTTTAAATTTAATTTGCTTTGAGACTTATCGTGATTTCAAGTTAATGCATACACACAATCAATATAATTAATGTAAGTAAGGAAAAGAACAATCAAAGCACAACGCGGAGATTTATAGTGGTTCGGCTACAAGGACTCTTTTCTTTGCCCTACTCCACTCCTCGAGCCTCTAACTCGAGAGTTTTTCTTCATTAAGAAACAAGCTCCCTTCTTGGTGGAGAAAACCTTTACACACGTCGCTTACACCTTTTTTCGGTACTAAGCTAAATACCGGGTTCTAGTTCAAGGTAGAACCTACCTGACGTCGCCTATACAATTTCCTACACTAAGCTAGATGTCGAGTTCTTTACAAGGGTTCAACTACTCCTGACACTCTATGTGTTTTGAGGACTAAAACACTAACCGATCACTACTGAATGAATGGTATAACAATGATGTGTGAACAACTAACAAATCACACAGTAACTATACTAACAAGATTGCAACAGTTTGTTGATCCTTGATGCTTGATCTCTTTGCTACAAAAGGAAGATCAGTAAGAATGAAATGAATGAGTTAGTAATGTATAAATGAGTGGATATGTACTTTATGCTATGTAAGTAATGATTGTGCTTGAATGATCAGCTTGCTATTTATAGGCAAAACTGAGCAGACAAACCACGGATTTGGCGGAACCAAAATCTGGGGTCCGCCAGTTATATGGTTTGGTTCCGCGGGAACATGCCAGCTAAGATATTCCCAAATCTTTCCATATTTTGTCAAGTCTTATCAAGATCTTACAAAGTCCACTATTTAGCTTCAAGATCTTTCCAAAATATATTGTAAAGTCAACTAAGATATGTAAATGATGCATGCCATGATGTCATGTGTATTTCCATTTTTAAGAAATAAAAATAAACATGCAAATGTATATATGTATGTAATGTGTAATTCCTAGTGATAATGTGATATGTAAATGTGTTTTAAAAAGCTTGTTACTAAAATGTAAAAGACTTTAACATATACTTATGTTTTGCTAAAGATAAACCTTATAATTGTCATTAACAAAATAAAACAAAGATCGTAAAATATAAATAACGTTTTTAGGACGATATTTGTATTAACAAACATTATAGGGATAGAATACACATAGCAAGACATACAAGGGTTAAACTATGTTAAAACGTAGCTACTTAAGAAAAAATGAGTTTGGTGAGGTATGTGAGCATATCAAAATATGCAAGAAGTTAGACACGTGATGAAAGTGTGCCAAAACGAAGAAGAAAGCCCAAGAAAGTTGAGCAAAAAAAATGAATGCTTATTGCAATTCAGAGGCACTAGAGGGTCACAATCTGACCGACAACCTAAGGTGTAATTGTTCAACCAATCATGGGAATGACACATGAAATTATGGGAATAACTTCTTCCAAGTTGTCATTGGGAAGGTGAGTTCCAACAAACCTTTTGAACTACATAATTATCTACCTAAGATGATTGGCGTAAAGAGCAGTTTGTTGATAAGACATACTCTAAATGAGGTAGATATATGTCACTAATATTATGACAAGTTATGTCATAATATAGACTCGAGGAAAAAAATGAAAATGAGAGTGATACGCACCTAGATGTGAATGAAAATAATTCCAAAGAGGGAAAGTGTTGGATTTGCCCTTTAAGAAAAGGTGGGCAAAGACGGTTTAGATTAATATATCATTTGCACTGACAATAAGATGCATGATATATTTCAAAGGAGAAAAGGATGTGCATGTGATCCTATTTAGGGTGAATTTATCTAACGAGGTTGAGGTAACGAAGTTCTAGAGTTCTAGTTTTGGATGATCCTAGTTGTGTGTTAGAGATAATTTGGTGCGTAAAGGATTTCATGTGATTGTGTAGTTATACACTTTGGGTATGATGATTGTGAGGATTGAAGGTTCTTAAACTAAATATCACTGTTAATAGTGAAGTTTAGTTATAAGAGTTGAGTGCGATGATGAATGACATTATTGTGAGGTTTGATGTGAAGGTTGAAGATGGTTATATAGAACAAATGTCTAGGTGGTCACAAAGAGTAGAGGTTAGGAAGCTAGGACCGATTGTGGTTTTGTGACCGAGGTTTTACTAAGTAGTGGGTAGTTAAGAAGTGAGTGTTTCAGTAAAGAATTCTAGGGAATAAGAACCACATATGTGTGTTCTTGAGAGTGTTTGGTGAAGGACTATAAGTGTATGAATGTGTTTTCTCTCCCCCTTAATCGATGGCCATTCGGACAAGATGTGTTGAAAAAAATGAAAAGCAAAGAGGAAAACAAACGTTGACGGAAGCGATGAGCTTAGTAACGTCATGAAAAGTGGTGGATAGCATACAATAAACTTCACATTTGAAGTCACACAGCTCTTCTCAATCATTGTGAATATTCATAGAACATTCATATGATGAGGCATGCGATTATGTGGAAATGTGCTAAGGGTTAAGAAGATAGAGTCTTCAAGGTTGTGGAGTTGGTGATGGAGTTCTTGTAGAGTTATCTTTGCTAGAAGAAAATATGTTGATGAAGAAGGGTTATCTCAACTTATCCTAGTGGTTCATCACTTGAAGTGTGTAGAAGATGAGTGAGATGCGGAAGCATTGGTAGTGTAGAACGAAGGTTGAGAATTGTGGATAAATTGAGAGGGTAATGGATACGGAAGTAACCAAACATATGGTGTGTTTAGTACCATGTGGAATTATTGTTTGACTCGATGATCAAGAAGATGATCATAAAAGGTTGTGAAAGTGGAAAAAGCTAAGGAATCAAAAGATAGGCAGAATCTATTTAGATAGGAGACAGTTCTGGTTCAAGACTGAGTGGGTTTTGATAGTGCTTTTGAAAGTTAGGGATGTTTGAAAATGCAGAGTGAGGGAAAAGAAGGATTAAAAACATGCTCTGTCAGATACACGGTACCACGGTACCACTATATTTAGTGGTGTCGTGCCCACTTTAGTGGTGCCGTGATCTGCTGGGATAGATTTTTGTCCCGTTTTGATTTTTGACGAATAAATTTCGCTGTTTTAGTGAGACTTTTTGGCATGATAAAAGAACTTATACATAATAAATTCTTTTAGGATTCGATGAACGATTCTAGATGAATAGAGATGACTTGAATATTTCCAATGAAATATCTAAGTAGTCCTTAGAGGGATTCGAGGGATGACTTTAATATTTCCAATGAAATATTTAGATAGTCATAAGACGAGACTTAAAGGATGACTTCAATATTTCCTATGAAATATTTAAGTAGTCATTGGATGAGATTCATAGGATGTATTTGAACACACGTGAATTGCAAAATTCACGGAATGTGTTCCATCATTCCTAGACCTAAGCGTAAGTAGTTGACTGGTTCACGTTTGAGAGGTTTGGTTAATATGTTGGTGATGTTGTCTTCAATCGGAACATTTTCGATGAAGATGTTTCCTTTCTGGACGTTGTCGCGAAGGGGATGACGACGAATTTCGATGTGCTCACGTGAGTGTTGCACGGGGTTTTGAAAGGCGTAAAGCAAGGCCTATGGTGCTGATTCGCAGCAGGGTTTAGGATCTAAAAGAATGAAGTATTTAACTGACACAATGGTGGTAGATGTGTGGGTGAGACTCGATTTGGAACATAAGGATGATATGTTGGTTTTCTACCCTAAAACCAATGGATAAAGTTCGATCCTCATTATATATGAGGTGAGCTTGACGATAAAATACCATGACAAACTTATGGGGATGAAAGGGACATATGGAAAGAATATACTTGGTCTCAAGGAGTGTTTATTCAAAAGAGGATGAAAGAAACTACAAATCCCTTAATGTAGGAACTCGTGCGTCCTTTGTGACCCGAAGGTTGATGTTAGCTTTTAGCTTTTGGATGAGCGTTTTAACATATGTTGTTAAAAGGCTTGAATATGATGTTTCGGATACGACATTTAACAATTGCGATCACAAGTTAAACTTGAATATTTCGGATGAATGATTTAAGTTGTCAAACCTACTCCGAGTTCTACTAGTTTTGTATCTAACCTTCCCTTGACAAAAGAGTGTATCACTTGGAAGAAAACGAAATGATGACCAAGGAATTAGGGCAATTTCGCGACTACCCTAATTTTTAGATTTTGACACTAGTGTAAGACTAAATGACGTCTAAAAGTTTATAGTGATAGGCATACCTAATTCATTATGTTTCAAAACAACTTAATGTGGGTGCATAAGAAAATCATCTAAAAAGCACATAAGGAATAAATGAAAACATCATGCAAAACATGATAACATTTAGCATTTAAGAGCATGTATCATAGATATACATATCAAGATATATTATAGCAGAATATCTAATCGAAAGCAAAATCTTTCTAATAAATATGCATTCAACAATTAATCAAGTAATTACTGAGCATTAAGAAAGCATGAAGGCATTTAGTCATATCTCACAAGAACATGTTATCACTTTGAAGCACATATGTGGGATGCAAGTAATCTAGGTTCACTAAGGAAGATCCTAATTACTACTTGTTCAAAATGAAATCCTAATGGGAGATAAGGTTCACCGATGTAAACTATCTTTAGTCAAATGTAGGAATGAAAAATTTTCAAGTTAGAGAATGAGTATGAGACTATCACTAGTAGTTCTCAATTCAGGCTAAACACGACCATTTTTACGGGTTATACCATGAACCCAACTTCTCTCCTGGAAGCAATTCAACCATTAGGTCAAATTGAATTTCTTGTGCGATAAGTTCTCCAGTAGTCATTCTCATGTTAGAAAAATTGAAATTCCTATATTTGCCTATCGAAGTGTAGCAAAGATGATATTAGCTTATTTCGCTAATACATGGCCTACTATGACTCAACTAAACATATTTTGAAAGTCTGTTAAGAGGATGACATGTCTTACACAATATCCTACCAAAGGCAAGCACAATGTTTCAATCTTGTGTTTGAGATTTAGAGGTTATTGAGTTTAGATGGTGCATTTCATGATCTCTTGGATGAAATCTTTGTTTGTTGAGTTTTTACACGTTATTTTAACATGATTTGGTTTTATAGAGCCAAGAGATGCCTTAATGTGATACAATGTAGAATATGCTACATCGAGAGTGTTTCAAGAATGCTCCTTTGCATATCTTTAGAAAAGAATCTAGTAAAGGTTACTTACCTCAAAAGATCTTGTGAGTATTATATGATGTATGATTGAAATGAGACATATTGTATCTTTCAACAAATATGCTTTTCTAAGAGGAAACTTATCACTCTTACGAATGCTTAGTAAAACAAGTATTTTAGTGCATGACCAATTTTACTTGTTTATGCAATGACACATGTTGTATTGGGTTATTATTCAAATCTAATATCCTATATTTGTTAACAAGATGCAATGTATTCTCTTGTAACATAACCATTCATGTTACAAAGAAAATGAGATGCATATGATATAAGTTATCCTTTGTCAATCTTTTGATAAGAGAAATACATGTGATTTTCTCGAAGATTGATGACGTACATAATAGTTAATAACATATTATGTGTGACACTTTTACTTGACATGTGATTTTTAGTGTTGAGTCGTTCATGAGCAAGGTTTACATATGTTGTTTGTTTGCTCGTGTTTGGTTTTTCAGAAATGACACATTTACTAATTGCATTGCAAAGTAAATTACTTGAATATTTCGGATGAAACATCCAAGTTGTCAATCCTACTTAGTTTTGTATTTTATGCATCTTTTAAACATATTAGTTTAATGTTTGGAACACAACCATTGGACAAGAAGACTTAATATGGCATCTTCAACACAAGTGTGAGTTATGATCCGATGCATATTATTTTCGTCTTGAGAGGACGTCATTATTTTCATAACAACCGAGTGTGATTGAGTATGTAGATTCAAGATAATATATTTCGTTATATTTTGATGTTATCTTGAAGCTAGACAAATAATGACTCCAATTTCATGTCCATACTCTAAAACTTGTCAATTAGATTCGATGACGATATCAATCATAATTTGAATAATGAATTGATATGTACTCGAAATCTTTCTTGACCCTCGCGATCACTCCTTTTAAAAAGAAAATAAAAATTTAAGGAGTGTGTTCCATTTATTTTAATACTAGTTATATGTGTGAGGTTAATGACATATTAACTTACCACTTAGAGATTGTCATTTATTTTTATGTGCGAAAAACTATTTATTATTAAGTATAATATTCTTAGTTTTCGACATATTATAAGTATAAAAATAATTATCTTAAATATTCTTATACAACATACGTAAAATACTAAATGTTTAACGCATTTCGTGTGTGTGTTAGATCAATGCAAGTTTAATACATTTTCTTTTACTTAAATACTAATGTATTAATATGATCTTTTATCTTGTTTAGACAACCCATTGTCAAGCAAGACAAAAGGATGTAATGTTTTAGAGACCATGTTACGGATTTAATGGAAGTGTTAAATATTTTGAGGTGATATATTTTTTACACTTAAGCCTTTGGAAAAATAATTGTGTAAGACAATATCTTTCGACACACATGATCAACCAACTTAGTTTCCATTCCTAAGAAGGTTACTAAAGCATTTTAAAACTTGCAAGATGTCGAAAACACATATGCAAGAAAAGTGGTCTATGCCTATATGCAATGCAAAATCAATTATGCAACTTAGTGAAAGAAGTCTAGTCTAAGTCCTACTGACGCATAAACCAAAAAACTAATAATCAACACATAGCAACAAGGCATGTAAAACGCTTGTGATTATAGATATAATTAGCTCAACTAAAGATAACTATAAGCACTAAAAACAATATTAACTAACAATACTAGGACACAAAGAAAAACAAATAACCATTTAGCATAACACACAAAAATACTTATCGTCATTTTGTGTATTAAGTATAACAATGTATACCTAGCTTGAATTTATTTATTTTCTTTTAAATGAATTGGTTTTCTCCCCATTTCAAATATTCTTACCAAGTCACTTTGAAAATACATCAATGTTCAAAAGTTGAAACACCATTTTTCATTTTGGCCAAAAATTGCGCAAACGACATAACTAAAAAGATCTTTCGTTGAAAATCAAGGACTCTAATATATTTTCATTTAGAAACAATTCATAAATATATTTTTAAATGAAAATAGACTCAATTACGTTTAAAACGATAGAGGGCACGACTCATATGGACTTACGGTTGATTTTATACGAATTTATGAAAATAGCCCAATTCTGAAAACAGACAAACAGATGCACGGTACCTTTAAATACCCCACAGTACCATTAAATATAACGGTACCGTCCTATATTTAGTGGTACCGTCCACTGTTGTTACAGTTCTGTCTCAGACTGAATTTCTGTTTAGACGTAACGAAGAGATGTAAAACTTAGTAAACTAGATACCGAACATGTAGAATATGTTAAGTAACATTTCCATGTTTAGGACTAAGAAAAAAACCATTTACAAACATATATTTACTATAAAACAAAGAGTTATCCCAAACGCTCCTTTCAAAACCGCAACACTTTACGACTTGTTCTAAAAACATAACCGGACACTTACAAACTCTATTCTTTAATTGTTTAAGAAAACCTTCAAGCTAGTATGACAAAGTATCCTTAACAACAAAACTTTTAAGTATTAAGCAACTAAATACTTTTCATATTTTATCCCCCTTCATGGGTAATTTGATACATGGATCGTACTCAATTTTGAAAACCATTTGTTCTAAAAAATTAAGCGACGTGGCTCTGATACCAATTGTGGAAAACGTAGAGGGGGGGGGTGAATACGTTCCTGTTTAAAAACTTAAATATTTTGTATCAAACACCCGATCAAGTGTGACGTAATGTGAAAAGTGTCAATACTAGTCTTACAAGAACTAAAGATAATATAAAGCAATAAGTAAGGCATGTCACAAGAACACAAACTTGGACATATTATAAATAACATGCCATGAGACAAACACAACTAACATAATATAAACAAAAAACCACACAAATATAAGTGCAATGCAAAGTCAAAATGTAATGCGGTAAATGCAAGAATAAACGTAAAGAGATAAGTAAAGAAAGCGCAAACAGGACACGATGATTTATAGTGGTTCGGTCACGAAGCTCTTTTTCGCCCTACTCCACTCCCCGAGTACCCAACTCGAGAGTTACTTCACTAATCAGCAAGCTCCATTCTTGGCGGAAAAAACCATACAACGTCGCTTACAATATTTTCCGACACCAAGCTAGATGTCGAGTTCTTCTTCGAGTAACCAAACCCGTTATGTTTTATGGCCCAACATAACAAACCTTGTGTTTTGAGGCATAAACACATAAACCGCGTCGCTTACATTATTTTCCGATATTAAGCTAAATGTCGAGTACTAATCTAGCTAGTACCAATCTCACTTACAATTTACCCGATCCTCAGAAATCACACAAGCTACAAGATCCACATGATCTACACTCGATCTACCCGATCTACTCACGATCTACCCGATCAACATAATCTACACGATTTAACCGATCTTCACATGATCTACCCGACCTATACATGATTTACATAATCAACTCAATCTACACGATCTTCATGATCAACCTAAGTATGGTGACAAGAACTTGATGCACAACGACATACAAGAAGTGCGTAACAAGAGTTACGAGTGCACTAAACCATGACTACAACACATTGTATCTTTGTGATACTATGTGTTCTTCTTTTGCACTAGTAAAGGAATGAATGTGATTACTTGAATGGATGATTGGATCACTCTTAAACAAAGATAAACTAACTACATGATCAAAGGAAGTGGATTGGAGTGGGTGTATAAAGAACAAAAAGTTCTGTGTGAATAACCCTGCCAAAATGTGTAAAATGATCCACTATTTATAGAGGAAGAAAAAAATAGCCGTTACAGACAGACGGTACCACTAAAGTTCAAACGGTACCACTAATTGTCAGACGGTACCGTTAAATTTAGTGGTACCGTCACAAACAAAAACGCTCCCTTTTTTGTTTTTAGTGGTGAAGGTTTATTTGGGGATGTTTGTAGCTGTTTTGGGGGGAAAAATAGTTGTTGGGCTTTTTAAACTAATTTTTCAAAATAAAACATTTCTTTTTAAATCAAAAATAATTTGTAAAATGTATTTTTGAAAAAAATATTTTGTCACATTAAAAATGTGAAGTTTAGATCAAAATATAATCCTTTGAACATTAGTCAAGTTGTAGATTTGTTTGTTCATACCTTCAGTGATTTACGTCGGGATGAAAATCTATGACTCTGTTGAAGTATAATTGAGACGTCGAGAGATGTTGATGTAAGTATGCATTGATGATTTGTGTTTACAAGTAATTTGCGCATTTTACGTTATGTATTACAAGTTACATGTTTGTCATTATTAAAACCGAAGAAACCGTTTAGTTTAAATATCGTAATATTTGCACTAACATGGTCGTTGGTGATGGACTGGGACTCGAGAAGTTTAGAAATATCATCAGCCATGGTTATTTCTTCAAGTGGTTTTTTTTTTTTTTTTTTTTTTTTTTTTTTTTTTGAAGCATGACTAAGATGAATGAATGCTCCAAATTAATAAGAGACTAAACTAAGATTGTAAATAAGTTTCTAAACAACTAAAATTGACTACTAAACTTGAGACTAAAACAAATTAAAATGACTAATGTTCTTTGAGACAATTTTCTGCTTGTTGATTTAATGATGCAAGGATTACATTAAATAGTAACTTAGAACATGTGCCACTATCCTAAACTTATGATGCAATACTCATACGTGGAAACAAATATGGAGAACATGGATGTGGACTAAATGCAATTGTGGGGTTCCACTTTTAATTCCTAAAATGATGCATGGCTTCAAACTTCTTTACGTGCATGGGAAAATAAGGAAAGGTTGTTGAGACCAATATAGACTTGGTCTTGACTTGATCATGCACGTATCAACTTCACACTTTGTTTCAGTTATATTAACGTACTATTTTTCTATTCAGTTATATCGTTAAACTTACTGAAATTATTCATTAACATTTAGAGACAAGTAATCTTTTCATTTAGTGACATGAATAATGATGTATTAACTAAGGTGTTGTTTGAATTCGACTTAATATGATAAAAACATAATTTATTAAGTCATATGAAAACTGTTTGTTTGTGACTTAATAAAGAAAGATAACTGAAAATATTAAGTAATAAAACTGAGGGTGTCTTCATTAAGTCATCTTTTAATTAAACATGACTTAATAGAAAATTTTAACAAACAAGCCCTAAGTGACCTAAATATTGTGTTTAATATCAAAGTTACTATTTTGATAAGTCAACGTATGAGTTTCATGACTTAAGTAACTTAAATATCGTATTTGATAAGTTTAGTTACTTGCGGAGTACTTACTTGGGTGAGCAAAAAAATAGTACAGCAAACTAAGTGTAAATAAGAGCAAAGTATAATTGCCGTTCAAAAAAAAATAAGACAAAGTACATTAAACTCTTCATGTATTACGCTTCTAAAAATACCCTTATATAAAAAAAAGGCTAAGGCTAGACACTGTGTTCGGTCGACTTCGGTCCCGATCGGTCGCCGCCAGTGTGGCTCTTCGGTCTTGATCGGTCGCTGGTGGATCGAATTCACAATATGGTCATTTGAAGACCGAATTGGTGAGACACAAACAACCAAAAAAAAGTTTATTGTTTGAATATTAAGTGTGTTCGTGTGTGTGTTTGCCAAATATACAAAGTAGAAGATGAAAAAAAAAAGTTTAACAATTAATAAGCGAAGAAGAAAATGAAAAAAAAAAAAAATTTTATTTTGCCAAATATACAGTATTGGTCCTTGAAGTTTTATATTAATTGTAATTTTTTTTCTTTTTTGTCTGTTTTGTAGTTTGATACTATGTAATTATATGTAATTATGTAATAGTTTTTATTATTAGTGAAATTTAATTTTTTTAGTTATTTTTTTTTTATTTTAATTTATTAGTTTGTTGAAAAAAAATCGGTCGCCCCACTGTGACAATTTGGTCGTCGTCAAATTATCAGAGAGAAAAAGCTGATGTGACAGATCGTCTGCAGTTCATCAGTGTGTCTAGCCTAATATACCTTTGTCCAATGATAGGTTCTACAACTAGAAGAGGTTGTAAATTCATGTCCAAATATAAATGCATGTGGATCTAAGGTTTGTAAAGTAGGTTTGATTAGAGTAGGTGTGCTTTTGCCTTTGGCCTAAAATTTCTTAAGGATAATTCTGTGATAAAATACCTTTTATATATATATATATATATATATATATATAATATATATATATATATATATATATATATATATATATATATATATATATATAGGGGATAGCTTGGCTATAATTATATGTAGCCAATTCCTTCACAAAAAACACACTAGCAATAAATCAGGGACCCACAGAAAAGAATCAGGACCTACAAAAAAAATCAAGGACCCACATTTATATCACAAAATTGTAGCCAATTGGCTACAATTAATTGTAGCTAATATATTCCCATATATATATGTTTTTTCTATACTCGGAATATAATTTTAGTTAGGAAAATGATAAATCTTCCTAATTCATGTTCCTACAAATCCTCCTACTCACATGATTCTGATAAGTGTCAGAATTGACGGTTTAGATGCAGAGAGAGAATGAGTGGAGAAAAAATATATAATATTGTTGTATGTGTAATATGAAGATATTGTAGAAGGTTTTAGCAATGATGTTTTAGTTATTGTACTTCTCTAATCATAGGGATCAAAAATAATTTAGGACTCAAATGTTTTTTAAATAAATCGGTGGCAATAAATATAGTCCGTATTTTCCGGCCTTGAATTTGGTGGCTAAATGTCACCATGCAAGGTGCTAAGGCGTAATTAGAACGAGATGATTTGCACACTTCATCGAATGATTGGGACACTTCAAATAATTGTGTTTGGACATTTATACTCTCACATGGGTGAAAGTGTTTTTGGGTAACTGTAGGGGTATAAATGTCCATACACAATAAATTAGAGTGTCCCAATCATTTTGTTAAGTGTGCAAATCATCTCCCTAACTATAATAACAAAGCAAGGTGTACTAAACAATAAATATAGTCCGTATTTTCCGGCCTTGATATGTGGTTAAGTAGCTACAGGACCATAAGATGTACATGTAATTCAAGGACAATCAGTGCCAAACTTAACTGCACCTTTGAGAAATCAAGCAAATCATTTATACGGTGTATCCTGGTCTGTTGCTACACCTTAGAACAGAGGCTCGTAGTTTATGTTATATGCCGTACAAAAAAGGTCGACAACGAAATATGGGTCAACGACTATACAATCTACATACATTATTTCGAGTATTTGAATCCACAATCTAGTATTAAGACTTACCATTCTACTCATTGCCAAAAATAACTGCACCTTTGCAAAATCAAGCAGCTGACTTATAAATTGCATCCCGCCCCCCGTTGTCATTGCATACACCTTATAAAAGAGGATCCAGTGTTTTATAGAGTATTAAAAGATCGACTACGAAAAATGGGTGAATTCTACGATCCACGTACATTATTTGGAGTATTCAAACCCACAATGTAGTATTATATGTGTACACCATTCTACTTCTTATAACTCTTATGTCTTGAATAAATATGTTATGCCCAACTGAAACACTGAAAGGATGGGGGTTTAGTTCTAGTAAAATTTCTTGTTAACGTAAAAAAGGTAGGACGTGATATTCAATGTGTCAACTATAGAGAGATATGTAAAAATCCATATAAACTGTCTTCTAAATCGTGTTATATTCTCTTTTTAACGATCTTTATTTTTTATAGCATTACCCGTTTTACAGACCTAATACTACGTAGTAATTAATTTTATTGTACTTTCATACATTTAGGAACTTTATTTTTTTTAAAGGGAATACTGTATTAACAACTAGCAACTACGTACTTATTCATTCAATCCACACTGTATTTGATTTCTTTACTTTTTTGAAGGTTTCAAATCAAAACAAATATGATTTAATTTTTAAACCCCTTACCCGAGTTAGTTTTGTGATTTGAATAACCACATCTTAGGGACTGTTAACATGAACTCTGAAAATAACTAACACTTACCATATTTATATACTCATATAAGCATAAACTTTAGTATAAAATTTGGGTCTTTAGTTCTTATTTCTTGCACACTGTGCATGAACCACGAAAAGAATAAGCTTTGACGCATCATATATCCTTTGTTATGACCTTTGGGACTAATTTATATACTTTCTATGATAGATGGTCCGTGATTGCTAGCCAATTACCTGGGCGAACAGATAATGAGATAAAGAACTATTGGAACTCACATCTGAGACGCAAGATTTACAGATTCTTGAGAGCTAAAAAGAGTTCGCCACAGGCCTCAGTTGACTTAACCAACATACTTCAAATGAAGCGAAAAACTGGACGGGTTAGCCGTAGAGTTGCAAAAAAGTATAACAAGAATACAGTGGTTGCGAAAATCAAGTCACCGCCACCATCTACTAGCAATGAATCAACCAAAAACAGGCTAAATACAGAGACAACAAATGATCAAAGTATTGTCAGCAATGAAATTTGTCTGAATAATAACGACACAGCTGAAGATCATTTTGGTGGCATTAACTTGATTCTTGAAGATATAGAAAGTCAGGAACCGGGACCAAATGAAATAGGGTACCACGGTGATGAATTAATGGATATCGATGCGTTTTTTGAAAGTTGGTCTGTGGATTCAAATGGATTATTGAGCCTCCCCGACCAGCAAAAAATAGAAAAGATTTTTGCAGATTTGAGTGCTGAATGTGATAGAAAGAACGACAAAGAAGAGGAAATCTTTAGCTTGAGTGCTTCAGTTGATGTAACCAACACAATTCAAATGAAACGAAGAACTGGACGGATTAGCCGTAGCGCTGCAAAATACTATATCAAGAATAGGGTGGTTGCGAAAACCAAGTCACTGCCACCATCTACCAGCAATGAATCAGCCCAAAACAGGCTAAATACAGAGAGAACAGATCAAAGTATTGTCAGCAATGAAATTTGTCTGAATAATAACAACGCAGCTGAAGATCATGTTGGTGGCATTAACTTGATTCTTGAAGATATAGAAAATCAGGATCTGGGACCAAATGAAATAGGGTACCAAGGTGATGAATTAATGGATATCGATGCGCTTTTTGAAAGTGGGTCTTTGGATTCAAATGGATTATTGAGCCTTCACGACCAGCAACAAATAGAAAAGATTTTTGCAGATTTTAGTGGTGAATGTGATAGAAAGAACGACAAAGAAGACGAAATCTTTAGCTTGAGTGCTTCAGTTGACGTAACCAACATACTTCAAATGAAGCGAAGAACTGGACGGACTAGCCGTAGCGTTGCAGAAAGTTATAACAAGAATATGGTGGTTGCGAAAATCAAGTCACCACCACCATCTACTACAGAGAGAACACATGGTCAAAGTATTGTCAGCAATGAAATTTGTCTGAATAATAACGACACAGCTGAAGAGCATGTTGGTGGCATTAACTTGATTCTTGAAGATATGGAAAATCAGGAACTGAGACGAAATGAAATAGGGTACCGAGGTGATGAATTAATGGACATCGATGCGTTTTTTGAAAGTAGGTCTATGGATTCAAATGGATTATTGAGCCTTCACGACCAGCAACAAATAGAAAAGATTTTTGCAGATTTAAGTGCAGAATGTGATAGAAAGAATGACAAAGAAGACGAAATCTTGAGCTTGAGTGCTTCACATTCTTTAGGGTTTTGCTCTTACAAAGATCACAAAGAGATTGGATTTGATGATGATATGATGCTTTGGTAGTGGGAAGAAGATAATCTTGAGCTACATCGCTACTAGGGATCAATATCGTAATTGGTTATTTTTGTGTGACGTTCTATCCATACAAGTATACTATGTACTAGATTCAAGGCCCGTCTGATGGATGGGCTAGTTGCGGTTTTATTACATAATGTTACTCATTATATGTTGACCCGTGAGGTAATAATTCATGTTTGGTATTTATGTTGATCCGTTAGGACATGATTTCATGTTCAATATTGATGTTGACCCGTGAGGACATGATTCAAGGCCCGTCTGATGGATGGGCTAGTTGCGGTTTTATTACATAATGTTACTCATTATATGTTGACCCATGAGGTAATAATTCATGTTTGGTATTTATGTTGATCCGTTAGGACATGATTTCATGTTCAATATTGATGTTGACCCGTGAGGACATGATTTCATGTTCAGTGTCCATGTTGACCCGTAAGGTCATGATTTCATGTTCAGTATTCATGTTGACCCGTAAGGTCATGATTTCATGTTCAGTATTCATGTTTATTTGTGAGGTCACGATTTAATGTTCAATATTTATGTTTACCCGTGAGGTCATGATTTCACGTTGAGTATTCATGTTGACCTGTGAAGTCAAGCTGTTATGTTGAGAATTTATGTTGACCCATGAGGTCATGATTTCATGTTCAATTTTCATGTTAATTCGTAAGGTAATGATTTCATGTTCAGTAATCATGTCGACCCATGAGGTCCTAATTTCATGTTCAGCATTCATGTTGACCCGTAAGGTCATGATTTCATGTTCAGTATTCATGATGACCTGTGAGGTCATGATTTCATGTTCGCTATTAATGTTGAGTCGGGAGGTCATGATTTGATGTTCAAGATTCAATTTGACCCGTGAGATCATAATTTATATTCAATATTCATGTTGAGCCCGTGAGGTCCTAATTTCATGTTTAGAATTCATGTTGACCTATGAGGGCATGATTTCATGTTCAGTATTCATGCTGACCCTTGTGATCATGATTTCATGGTTAGTATTCATGTTTTTTTTTTTTTTTTTTTTTTTTTTTTTTTTTTTTTTGGTAAAGGGAAATTGACCCTGGCAAAATATATAACCACAAAAAATTACAATAGAGTACAATGAAATGTGACTGACAACGTCACATTAACCTCAAGACAAAGCTTGAACAGCCACTACCCCTATCACGCTTGTGACATGCCACAAAGCGGAAAACAAACTCAAACTATAAATTACTTTAACAAGAACACCAATGGGGAAAAACCACTTCAACGAGCATGAATCACCAAACCAAATCATCCTCATCGAATCGGGAGGAAGAGGAACCAATTGAGACTGCCTCCTTAAAAAAACCTTCCCAAGAAAAAAACCCAGCGGGAAAAACCCTGGAGAAGGAAAAAAGAGAACAGCTCGCAATTGGCACTCCCGAATCGAAACCCAAATACTTCAACGAACCCCAATCCTCCAACAGAAAAATATGTGAGAAGCAATCCATTAACAAGAAGTCCGGATAAGGGAATTAGGTAACTTCCAACGATGTAAAAAAGCCTCCACTTGAGTCGTCCTTTTAAATGTGCATGTAAGAAGCTTGAGACGAACAGTAGACTTGATAACATCAACAACTTGGTCTTTAGACCTCTTCTGATTCTTGAAAAGCCGGTTATTCCGCTCCTGCCATATGAAATAAGTAGAAGCCGCAAAAACCAACTTGGCAATAACACTTCTAGCCGATCTCTTCTTGGACATAGGAATGACAAAATCCACAATATCATTAAGAGAAGCCGACACATTGGATAAGCCAGCAAAAACCTTCATATGAGACCAAACCTGCAAAGAAAAAACACATTCAAAGAAAAGGTAGTCATGGGAGTCAGGCTGCAAATCACACAAGGGACACTGAAGCAGGTTTAAGTTAGTATTGCTACTAACATCCCATTGCCTCAGCATATCTTGGGTCTTCAATTTACATTTAATGACCAGCCACATATGAAAAGCATGCCGGGGAATACATTGAGAGAACCACACGACATTAAACCAGGTTATCTCATCACCTCTCGGTCTAATACAGTCCCAGACCGTAGCAACAGAAAAATCTTTGTCCGTACCATCAGTTAATCTCCAAACTAGACGATCTAAAGAGTTTGGCATAAGAGGAGGAACCGCAATAGAGAACAATGTAGGGTATTTTAATACCCATTCAGAAGGCCATGCCCAATTCCCATTAATAATAACATCCTTGACCGTAGCCGAGACATCAAAACCAGCCCTATAAATATCACGAGTCGAAACAATCTGCGAAATAGGACTTAAGGAACACCATCGATCAAACCATGCCGATACCATATCACCAGACCCTACTTTATACCATATAAACTGTCTAATCAAGGGGTGAATATGAAGAATCTTCCTCCATCCCCACGACATATTACCACGAATCGGAATATCCCAAAAATTACAACCTTTCAATTTGTAAACATGAATCCACTTAACCCAAAGGGATTCCTTGAGCGTAAGAATACTCCAAATATGAGACGTAATGAGAGCCGTATTGAAATGATCAAGCCTTCGCAAACCAAGACCACCTTCAGATTTGGGACGACAAACGACTTCCCAAGCAACTTTAGACTTACCCTTGTGCAACTCACCATGGCACCACAAGAAGCCCCGCATCAATTGCTCAATATCCATCATAATGCGGGAAGGAAGAATAAAAACTGATGCCCAATAAATGTGCATAGAGGCAAGAACTGATTGGATTAGCTGTAATCTACCCGCAAATGAGAGGGATTTATTCTTCCAATCCTTAATCCTATTATGGACTTTCTCAACAAGCTCTTTACAATCACGTTAAATAAGTCTAGAAGTTATCAAAGGAACACCCAAATATTTAACCGGGAGGTTACCTTCTTCAAACGGGAGAACCTGAAGAATAGCAAGCTTAACATGATTAAGGACATTACAGAAGTAGGTCGTACTCTTAGGCAAGCTAGTAACAAGCCCCGACGCATGTTTAAATTCATCTAAGGCATCCATAATGACACAAGCAGAATCCACGTCACCATGCGCAAAAAGAAATAAATCATCAGCAAAACATAAGTTAATAATATTTAAATTAGCACAATAGTGATGATAAGTGAAGGCCCTAGTCTCTCGAACCCGACGATGAAGCATAAGAGTAAGAACCTCCATAATAAGGGTAAATAAATAGGGTGGCATGGGGTCACCTTGACGAAGACCACGTTTACCCTTAAAGAAACCATGCAAGACACCATTAATGCTAATCAAGAAGGATGTCGTAGTGACACATTCCATAATCCACGCAATCATACGAGGGTGGAACCCAAAACCAACCAGCACATCTTTCAAAAAAGACCAATCAACCGTATCATACGCTTTTTGAATATCAACTTTAAAAGCACATCTAGAGGGGCCACGATCCAAATGATAATTATGCATAAGCTCCTGTGTAAGTAAGATATTATCCGAAATCCTACGACCCGAAACAAAAGCCGACTGATTGGAGCTAACCAAGAAAGTTAAAGAATCCTTCATACGATCAGATATAATCTTGCTAATGCACTTAAAAAGCACATTACAGCAAGAGATTGGCCGGTAGTCATTAATACGAGAAGGAGAGGCCACCTTAGGGATCAAAGCAATAATAGTATGATTTAACTCTTTAAGGAGAGTTCCATTAGTGAAAAACTCTTGAACTGCATTAATCACATCTTCTCCTACAATATCCCATGCTTCCTTAAAGAAAGCAGCCGTATACCCATCAGGACCCGGGGATTTATCGTTTCCCATAGAAAAAATAGCACTTTTAATCTCTTGAGCCGTAACATCACGGATTATATCATTAGCCACATTAGACGAAAGTTTATTAATAAACAGATCATTACAGTGAAAAGAACCTGTATTGCCATGTTGGCCAAGAAAGGACGTGTAGTGGTTAACAAAAGCCAAAGGAACCTGGTCTCCTTCTAAAAGAGAACCGTCATTGCTAGAAACAACCTCGATGCGACTTCTAGCCTTTCGGCTTTTCACCACTTTATGAAAAAAAGCATTATTAGAATCTCCAACCCGTAACCATTCAATCTTAGCTTTCTGCTTCAAGAAACGCTCTTCCATAAGAAGAGCATCATTAAAAGCTTTAAGATACGCAACTTCTTCCTCACGAATATCCGTATTGGTAGGGTCCAAATCAAGAGCACGCTGAACCGTATCAAGGTCATGTCTTAACCGTTTAACATTTTCATGAATATTGCCTTCAAGAAATAACAATTGACGCAAGGGTTTCATTAAAAGTTTTAACTTTTTGACCACCATGAACATAAAGAAACCACTAATGGGCGTGTTCCAGTATTCTTCAACACACGCCTTAAAATTAGAATTATGCACCAGAATGTTAGAAAATTTAAACGGCTTAGGTTTATACCTAGATATCATAGGAATCTTGAGGACAGCAGGAGAATGATCCAAAATTCGGTACGGTTGGAAGATAGCATGAGCACCTGTAAAACTATCAACAAACTCAACATTAGACATGATTCTATCAATTTTCTTGAGAATACCATCCTCCCCATGCGGCTTTTGATTCCACGTATATTGCAGCCCGGAACGATTGACATCAACCATATCAATATCCTCCACATATTCCTTGAATTCCCGCATAGCAATATCAATATTAGAAGGACCAACCGATTTATCTTCAAGATTGAGAGCAACATTAAAGTCACCAAGTAAGCACCACGGTCTCCCATTAAAATAAGCCCTATGCATATTAAGATTGTACCAAAGGGCCCGACGATGGGTGTAACGATTGTGAGCATAAATAAACGAACAAAAAAAATTCTTTCTTGTCCGCCTTGAACCAAATACGAGTATGCATGACCAGATCATCTTGAGCTATAATATTAACGTCAACAACATCCGGATTCCATCCCAAAATGATACGAGAGCCTTTGGAACAGTACGAACTATTAGATATCCAATTCCAATAACGAAAAACCTTAGAACAAAGTAACTCCAATCGGGATTGAGCCACATGAAACTCCAAAATAGCACAAACCGATAGATTATTTTCATTAATAACTTGGCGAACCTCATTTTGTTTAGGGGATAGGTTTATTCCCCGAATATTCCAAGAGGCAACACTATACATGAGGAACATCATCATAGGGAGTGCTTGCCCCCTCTTTTTCAAAATGGTCATTTTTCTTTTCCATAAAATTGGCTGATTCATCCATAATGTTTTCAACAGCCTCTTCATCCGAATCACCCGTATAGGTGCCAATATCATTAGTATGTTCAATATTATCATCAGTGGCCAATTCCATAATATTATCCTGTCCTGTTAACACATCAAAAGAATTTTTTAGCGAGACCAAATTAATATCATCAGAAAAATAAGTACCTGTTGTCTTAGGATCCAAATTGACATCCTCGCTACCAGTTGGGTCCTTTTTGGACGTATCATTACATTTCACCGGCGAGTCTAATTTATCCTTGGTTTGCGAAGTGGACGCCTCATTATTATTGGAGGGCTTGTTAATGGGACGATAATAGTAGTTTGGCTTTGGTTTATTGAGCCGCACCCCTCCAATATGTCGTGAACCAGAATTATCCTTTTGTTTACCCTTGCCTTTCTTTGTTTTAACCTCCTCAAACCCATCATCAATATTCATGTTGGCCCGTGAGGTCATGATTTCATGTTCAATATTCATGTTGACCCGTGAGGTCATCATTTCATGTTCAGTATTCATGTTACCCATTGAGGTCATGATTTCATGTTCACTATTCATGTTGGCCCGAGAGGTCATGATTTCAAGTTCAATATTTATGTTGACCCGTGAGGTCATGATTTTATCTTAAGTATTCATGTTGACCTTTGATGTTATTATTTCATGTTGACCCGTAAGGTTAGTATTTCATGTTGAGTATTCATATTAACCCATGAGGTCATGATTTCATGTTCACTATTTAAGTTGACCCATGAGGTCATGATTTCATGTTATATTGACCCGTGAGGTCATAATTTAATGTTTAGTATTCATGTTGACCGGTCAGGTGGTAATTTTATGTTCAATATTCATGTTGACCCGTGAGATAATGATTTCATGTCGACCCATGAGGTAATGATTTCATGTTCAATATATTCATGTTGAACCATGAGGTCATTATTTTATGTTTAATATTCATGTTGAACGTGAGGTCATATACTTTTAAATATTTTAGGAAGTATAATATTTTATATTTATCATTTTACTGGTTAAAAATAACTTTACATGTTTTATTTTATTTTAGTGTATTTTATTTTATTTTATTCCTTAATTTTTGTTGGTTAAGATTAGTATGAAGTATATATTTTTTTAAGCTTGTTTAATATGTAAGATATGTTGAGATATCGGTTATTTTACATTAATAAGATTATAATTTTGGTTTCGAACTATATATTTTACTAATGTGTAATATAGGTTACGGCTGCTGGATGCTGATCCCGACGGTTATCAGCAACAGGCTTGAACACAATGCCTTTGTTCATGGGTTTAAGTAAGCAACCTTTGCTTTTATGAATACGAATAGATTGTACAATGTCCCGTGAAGCATTATGAGGACTTAATTGATGTGCCTCATTGTCAAATCTAGAGAACACTCCCTCAATCGATTGCATAGTTTCAGGCTAAGGAGTATAGTTATAGTAAATTAGTAATACAAAAAATCAACAATACAACTATACTATACAAGAATAACAATCTTATATTACAAATACATACTTTATGCCATAAGAAAAATAAATAAACTATATAATAATGACTTACAATTAAATATTTAAATGAGATCTTAGAAAAATAATTGTTTATTAGACCAAGACAATCAGTCCATCACCTTGCTGACTATTCGTTTCCCACAAGGTCACAACTGCTGTTATTATTATTATTATTATTATTATTATTATTATTATTATTATTATTTTAAACATCACTTTATTAGAAACAAATAGGATTTATAAGTTATTATTATTATTATTATTATTATTATTATTATTATTATTTTAAGTTAATTATTAATTATTAATTATTACATGGGTTAATTTTATTGGGCTAATTGGGTTTTATGCTACAAATATTTTATACAAAAAGTAAGTTTTGTCAAAAAAAAATTCTATAGTAGTTCTCATATAATTTCTAAGGTGGTTCTTAAAAAAATATATGCATCGCTTCTAAAAGATTTTGTAGTCCAAGGTGGTTCCCGGGCACCGCCTATGCAAAGCATAGGTCCACCTCTGTTGATGGAGAAAACACATTTTCTATCATCTTTTGAGAAAAACGCTAAATTTTAAACTTTTTGTTATTTTTCTTATTTTAAAAGTTATTTCCTAGTAATATTAGTTTTAGTTTTAGTATAAATGTCATACCATTGAATTATTTTTATAGTTACGTTTAGAGTATCGACTTTAATTTCTTTGTTCACATATTCAGATTTGTATGTTCGTCTGATCTTTTCTTTTAGCGCGCATATGTTATTGATGATACGTAGCAAAAATTTATTAACGGGGAGTATCTTTACCAATTATTCTGGTATTTTCCAGATTTATTTTCCTTTTTAACATAATTACCTTCTTTGTTTTTATTAATCGGATACACATAAACAAAATTTTCCGCCACACTTCACATCTACACAATGATAATGATATGTCTTGGTAATTTTAGTGTTATCAACTATTTAAGTTGATTATGTTTTACTTGAGACCAACGGTCTTATACGAGTTTAGTTGAAGACGATTCAGGAAGTACATATTCCACGGTCGTTAAGCTTGATACCGACACGACAAAGACACGAGGGTCAAGGGAAAGTCTCTGCTCGCGGGGTTTGGGGCACTGCCCCAAAACATAAACGGTTTTTACAAATCATTGGTAACAAATTTTTCCGCCAAAATCCAACAGACGCGTCTTTTACTAACCAAGACAATGGTTGGTAAATAACCGAAAATAATTGAATTTCGGTTGGTAGTTATAACCATATTTCTAGGTCTCATTTGTAGAACATAACATTAAACAATACACTAACGTTTCTAATTGATTTCACGTACCTCAGATTTCAATTGTCAATCTATCTTATCCGATTAAGGATTTCGTGAACCCGACATATAGGGTCAAGATACTAATTTAATATGAAAGTGATTACATGATTAAGATTGATAAATTTTCCCACAATAAGATGTTGTTCGTGTAGAAATCAAAGGAATACTGAAAAAGTATATTAATCAGATTCAATAAACAATGAAGGTTACAAAATATTAAAAAGAAAACAAACTAACAAAACCTAGCAAATAACGGGCCAAACCCAACAAGCTTACGGGCCTTTATTATCTAACAGTTCGCTAACCTAATCTCACATTATTATGATTAACATGTATCAGTTGTCATTAAAAAAGAATTTTACCATGGAGTTCTTAAATAATACAACGAATATCTTTATGCTTCAAGTTAATAGTATTACCAGTGTTGCAAAAATTGGCCGAATCGGCCGATTAATCGGCGATTCCAAGGTAATCGGCCCTGGAACTTGGAGAGAATTCCAAGGTAATCGGCCGATTAATCGGCCGAGTCAAGAAAATCGGCCGATTAATCGGTAAAAAATCGCTAATCGGCCCCGGACCGCCTCAGTATCGATTCACGATTTTTGCAACATTGAGTATTACTATAATCGTTATGGAATTGAATTACTATGATTATGAATTTTACCGTCTATTGAAATGTCAGTACTAAAATTGTTCGTCCAACATACTTGTGAAAGACTTTTGTATATAGAGAATTTATAGAATTGAAATTTCACTGATACAATACACGAATACAAACTACTAATGCACTCTGATTTAATGTACAATCAGTGTAAACTATAAATTTGAATACAGGAATGATTAAAATATTCATAAGGTCACTACGAGAGTGACTTTGGGCCCTAAAAATTTAAAAGGCCTAAAACGTATCTTATAACCAAATATTTAGTTAGTAGAGAAAAGTTTGCAAGAATATCTCACGCAATCTCAATATTTTATTTAGAAATTTGAATTATTGAAAGATATTTTTATAGTGTCACAAACTATGATTTAAGATCATTTGAGGACCAAACTTTTTTTACATACCAAGGGACTAATCTCCACCCTCCATCTTTATTTGATCTAATGGATGAGATTAATCCCAACAATTTAAAAAAACCACTTTCATCATTTTTTTTCAAATATTAATATCTTTCAAACCGTTAATCGTTAAGCGAAAAAAAATATGCCGTTACGACGAGCATTTAATTATCTTTCTATAGATAGGCAATTTGATATATTTTCGACAATTTTTTTTTTCTTCATTTTTTTACGTTTTTTTTCGTGGCCGAAAAAATCATATATGATATATCATATATGATATTACATATCATATATGATATATATGATATATGATATATGATATATATGATATATCATATATGATATATCATATATATCATATATGATATATCATATATATCATATATGATATGATATATCATATATATCATATATGATATATATGATATATGATATCATATATGATATATCATATATGATATGATATATCATATATGATATATCATATATATCATATATGATATATCATATATATCATATATGATTTTTTCGGCCACGAAAAAAAACGTGAAAAAAATGAATTTTTTTTTTTGTCGAAAGTATATCAAAATGCCCGTCTATAGAAAGATAATTAAATGCTTGTCGCGATGGTGTAATTATTTTCGCTTAACGATTAACGGTTTAAGAGATATTTAAATTATAAAAAATGGGTGAAATATTAAATGTTTTTAATCTCAACCATTGATTTCTTTTTAGATGGATGGTGGGGATGAGTCCCTTGGTATGTGAGGAATGTTTGGTTTCTAAAATAACTCGACTCCACAAACTATAATAAAGCTTGAAACAAAAGAACTTGCTTTAGGCTTTCAAAACCTTGAGCCGCCTCTCGGTTTTAGACCACAAATTACTTTTGTAGGACAAATTTACCTATCTTGACTTTGTTAGCTATTATTATGTATGTTCAACTAGGTTGTAACTTGTAAACCAGTGTGTTGCCACGGGGTCTTTGCATACGCAGGTTGGCCGAAAAAAAAGTGGTAAGTTACTATGTTAGGTTAGTGTGTTACGATGTATTGGGAAATGCATGCATTTGTAAGAACTAAGAGTGGAGGGAGTGGAGTCGGTTAGGACTCGGCAAACTTCGGCAAACGTCGGTAACACCGCCGCAAGCCATTCGGCAAACTTCGGTTAAGGGTCCATTCGATTAACTTTGCCGAAAGAGCTACATTTCATGGTTGTGGGGCCCCTCAACGGTCAAATATTTAAATTTTAGGCCGTTGGCCATTTTTTTAAAAAAAAAAAAAAAAAAAAAAAAAAAAAAAAAAAAAAAATCCTTTATTTTTTAACTATATATACATACACTTTTCTTCTTCCCAAATCAACCATTTCACATATCTTCTTCCCAAAACAACTATTTCACATACATACATACATTTTTCTTCCAAATCAACTATGGACTCTAGGAGAGGAAAAAAAATCGCTAACCCCAAACAAACCCGATCCCAACCTAGTCGATCGGTTTATCCGCAACCACAAAATTTTCTTCCAAATCAACTATATTCTCAAGTTTCCCCAAATCAATTTTCTCAACCATCTCCAAATCAATTTTCTCAACCATCCCCAAATCAATATTATGTGTCACAACCCGCGTCTCCACATCCAATGTATAATATGGGCAATCCTCCAATGAATCCACAACTCTACAACATGTCAAGGTCGATGGATTTGGACCAACTTGGTATTTTTAACAATCGTGAAGATGATGAGGTCGTACCTGAGACACAAGAACCAAACTCGTGTGGTATACTTTCTTGACTTTTTTTTTAACAATCGTGAAAATGTTATGTTTTAATTTTATATAGTTTTTGTTGGATTTTATGTATTAAAAAAAATTAAAAAAAAAAAAAAAAAAAAAAAAAAAAAAAAAAAAAAGGTGATGTGGCAAATTGGTGAAACCGCCGCAACCAAATTGGTGAAAATTGGGGTGAATTGGTGAAATGTGAGTTGGAAGGTTTTTATTGGGTATTGATGATGTGAAAATTTGGCAAACTTTGGTGATGTGGTAACCACTCCCTCCACTCTAATAAGTAACGTAAATTCGACATGATAGTAAGATGACATGATAGGAAGTGAAGGTGTCGTATACCATTTTGTGTTTTCATAACGTCGTTGTTTCTTAGGCAATAAATTGAAAAAGTAATATAAATTTTGTATTAGAAATTGAGAATTATAACTTGGGTGAAAAAAGCTAATGTTTATAACTTTGGTGAAAAAAGAAAATGTATAAGTTTGGGGGTAGGCAGGGTTTTTTTTTTTTTTTTTTTTTTTTTTCATACTGGTAACCGGGATCTATCTATTAGGGTTTGGCACAAAGATCCTGTGAAGAATAAGCAATCCCATACAGAGCACAAATCATCATAGAAGTAGTAAGTTCGGTTCACTTTAACATCTAATATTAATTGTAATATCATACATCTATTATTAATTGTAATATCATACAATGTTTGCTTTATATAGTCGATAATAATATAAGTTTGTTAAAAAAATGAATAATGTGCTGGTTAGGACGTATTTGTATTGGAGGTTGCATTGTCTAATCTTTGAATCATGGCGAGTCGATTTCCTATGTGCACTTTACTCTCAAAGAAGGCTGGAGGGTCCAAGTGTTGGAATTTAGTAATCATGACAATCATATATTAAACCCATAATCAAAGTACACAAGAATGCGGAAGCGTGTAAACAAGTATAACACATAATAATTAACTAAAACATAAAAGGAACGTACCGTATTGATTCTAGCCCGGACAAGAATCAAAAGCAATTGTCTTGAACAATATGAAGAACCCTAATTAGGGTTTATATAAATCAATGATCAATCCCTTACCGTTTTATTGATCGATTCCTTGATAACAACTATAGTGAGTTGTTACCTTGTTCTTGTACACACAAACTATAACGAATAAGAGATTATGCAAGTAATAAGAAAACACTTATTTTGGATTAACCAAAATCGACCAAAAACCCTAAGAGGATGTATGGTTCGATCGGCCAAACAAAAGAAAGAAGAAAAACAAGTTTAGGGTTATGTGTGTGTGCACAAAAGGTTAGAAACAAATAACCCTTAGCCTTGTATATATACTAGAGAAACTTAGAGAACAAGTTTGAGTGGGATTGGGTCTCCCACTCCCTTTGTCGACCGGCCTATCAAGCCCAAGAGGGTTTCCATATCCTTCTTGGCACTTAGTTTCACTCTAGTCCTTTTCTTTCATATTTAACGATAGTTAGTCCATACGGTTAAGTACTAACGACCGTTAAGTCCGTTAAGTGTTTAAATAATTATATATACATAACACTTTACATATATAATTATTATACTCTTATTCTCGTTTGCATTGTGTGCAATCCCGAGGTCTCGGGTTCGATACTAGACATTTACACATTAATTTATAACCATATTCCAACAGCTCCCACTTGGTTATTTATTAATAGTAAAATGACATTGGTTGGCGTCTTGCAACACTCCAATGCCCCTAGTTCAACTCGAGCTAGGTTTCCTGGAAAACCTTTAATGATTCATCATTATTATTATCCTTTTGTTTCTAATACCACGTTAATAAAGATATGGATCTCAGTCATTCTTTAATTAACAATTCTGTTTCTCGTTATTTATGATTGAACAAGATTACCAAAACATCTGAACGTATTCCAGATAGACTTTGGGCGTGCGCATGCAAACACCTTGTCAACCCTACGAGGGGCCCAGCAGTATTAAACTTCAAAACGAATTTGAAGGAACAAATTCCTTCTTGACTACAAGAATAACCCATAGACTTTGCAACATTTCTGAAAACAATCCTTATAACTCCCAGTTACGGTGAGCGGTAAATTGCTTCATAGAAATGCACTACATCCTTGACACTTATCTGGTATCTCAAGTCTGAGGATAACTAAATTCATGATTTACTTACTGACAAGATCCACAAAGTAAAATCATGTAGTTGGGATAAGTCCTATATTCAATTCATTGAATATCATGTGAAATTGGTATGTCTTCGCATCAATATACTTTCAAGTATATTCTAACCAATACTTAGATTTGTCTTAGTTTAATGACATTCCCATATCATCAATTGACAATGGACAATTTAGAATAACATAAGTTATTCATGGATTTAAACATGCAAATATAGGACACAATTTATTATTAATGAAAACAAACATACTAAGTACTTTAATTCATTATAAATAATAATTGCTTAATGTCCTTTATCCAAACACTAAATAGATCAATGCATGATAATTCTAGTTAATGAATTTTGTCTCAAGTGATGATTTGTTGACAACTATGCCTCAAGTACTGACAATTATACTTGTTGACAAGGCATTAAATTTCAACTAACTTTGATCTATAATAATTTTGAGAATACTTATTTACAAGAATTATTGAAATTCTCGTATGTGTGCAATCAACTATATTGATACTGCCACATATTATTTCATAAATTGTGTGACATCCTCAATCACCAATTTATAATATTCAAACTTTCAAACACTTTAAAGTTTAAAGTATTCTAACTCTTTAATGTATAATGCAACTATGCTTCTTAGTTAAGCATAACTAGTTCACATGGCCATTATCAAGGATAAAATCCTACCATGACTAGTATTGAGTGTCATTTCAATCAAACAAACACTATTGTATAAAACCAAAATATGCCTTGTAAACTTAATATCAATTGTGTAATTTTGATGCCTTATAATCTTTCAAGATTTGTTGGCTATAACAATTATGCAACAACTTACCATATTGTTTATACTTAGAATTTAGGAGCAATTCCAGGTTGAGGATCATTATTCTAAGTCCAACCATATTCGATTAGAATATCCATTACACAATTTATCAAATATCTTTTATTAGATATCAAATGTTGTCAAATCATTTTGCATTCAACATGATACAACAATAACATGATATACATGAAAAATCCTAGAATCATACTTAGACTTCATTCATGTTCTAACTTATCAAAAGATATATTCTCATTTAGACTTTCTAAATGATACATCATGTCTAAATAGATTTAATTACCGCACATGTTTATAATAATAAACATATATCTCAAGGTTGTATGTTTTACTTCTTAAATTCTTCAAGTAAAGTTTTATTCCAAGTTAAGACTTAACATTTTAACTTACATGGAATGTTACTTCCCATATGTTATACAACATACATTATTTAAGAAATTAAACATAATACTCCCACTAGCTTTTAGGAATACTTAGAAATTGTCTTATTTCAATTATAAATCAAACAATGGATTTAATAATTAAACATAAGAATATTTCATAGATGCATGCATTAATCCATTCATGGATTATTACACTTTGTACACTTCCAAAATAATTATGAATTCAAAAATCCTTTCGATTACTTACCGTCCTCGCTCAAGTAATCACTCAAGAAAGAGTTTTGATATTCCATTGTCATCCTTCATATAAATGAAAATAGATATGACAATTATTATCTTTATATATTTAATGTGCTTATGAAAGAGTATTCAATCATAGTTAATTACTTAAGTATGATTAATAATCTTGTCACAAGACATACATTAAATATGTGTACAATATTGTCCATATGATTTCTACATAAAGATTTAAACCACTAGGGTTTTCTATCTTTAAATAAACTCATCATCATTCTCTAACTATTAAGAATTAAGATAAACCAAATTTGTAAAATTTGAATATCTTTATGAACAGCATCTATAACATTCATAGTATGAGTAATTTACCCAATTCATTATTTGGTAATACTTCATCATATAATCCTCAGCATATTAATCAAATATCTGAGATATCCAAGTGGATCTATGAATGAGAATTCCATCATTTGAGATCCAACATTTACATGTCTAATCTCATCATGATATTTGCTAGTGTATTTTAGAAGATTATGTATCTTGTAACTTCATCTCTACAAGATAAACTCCCACTTGCTTTTTGTAATTTATAGATTATCTATAAATAATTAGCAAGTTAAGCAACACCAATTTGTTCTTATTTGGGACATTACAAATACACTTTGATAGTTCCTGACATTCGTTTGTTAAAATCCAGCTTCATCAGAAGTTTAACAAATTCAGAACTTCATTTTAAGACTTAATGTGATTCATCACATTCCATAATAAATAATGTCTTATAAATCTTCTAGGAGTCTAATTGAGTATATTCAATCCATACTCAGTTTCCTAACCTTGATAACTTTTGGAAGAAAAGAAGTTATAGTTATCTTTAACCAAACAATACAAATAAAGTTTGATCTTCCTAACTGAACACACCACAAATATGTGGTATTTCATTAGAACTCATATTGTGAGATAATCTAACAATATGAAAGATAACTTTGTATTCCTTTTGGCTTACCTATTTCCCAACTAAGTCATCTTAATGGTGAAATAGAATTTCAAGCCTCTTGCATGCATTATAACTCAAGTACTTATTAAATAAGTCACTTCATGTTCATGTCTCAATCAAGAAGACATAAACCGTTATAATCTCACTACACGTTATAAATCATTGATCAACTCAATGACTTCTTGTATATGTCTTTTATAAAGAAGACATAACAAGTTAACGTCTTACTTTAGATTATACTAAGTCTTAAAGACTTCATATTTATAACTTTACAATAAAGTATAAATATTTATAACTAAAGTAATCATGAACACCATCATTTGGTTTTAATAGTATTTTCAAGTTAACTTATTTACTTCATTTATTTATGTCATTCAAAGAATACATAATTATTGAAGTAGTATTATATTACTTCATGCATTTATGTCATTCCAATAATACATAAATATTAAAGTTGAAGTAATCTTGTTATCACATTGACACAAGTTCTAATAAGTATCTAATTTAGAAACTGTAAATTTTTCCATGTGTGGTCTCACGCACACTTGGAAATTTACCTTGTCATTAATTTTGGTCCAGGTCTCACGCATACCCAAAATTAACTTCAAGTGTTCTTAAGAATAGATATGTATAATCATATTAGAACAAGAATCTCTTACCTTGCGGTTAAGAGAATCTACTAAATCATATTCTTATATGTTGTACCTTGCACACAATAAAGATTTCTCCCACTTATGCATGGAACAACATCATGTACCACATAGACAACACTACACGTGTTTGTTAATGTGATCAATATGATTTGTGTCATTAACATAACTTAGTAGATATAGAGTTACTCAATCAATCAAGGAAGCGCACATGACTATCCTTGGAAATATTAGTATCTGTATTTGGAAAGTAATTATCTTGAGGCATTCAAAAGATAGTCCGAGTTACAATCAAGACAATAAATCTTGTAACTCCCACTGATTTAGAGAACTTACAATAACCCCTTATTCAGTAATGAGAACACAAAACTCCCACTGAATTCGACACCATAATAAGTGTTTCATAAACCAGTGAAAGGAAAGAGTGTCCTTGTTACTTTCCTACATCTTTGACAAAACCTATTCGTAACAATTACTTAGGTTCTAAAAGATTGTATTCTACTATGTAACTGATGGACTATCCACATTTACGCCAAATGTGATTCATCACATTGCTTACTATTAACTTGAAAAATTGACATGCAATTTCTTCCTTAATAGCTCTACAATTCCAACAATTGTATGTAGTACCTTCAAATGGTCAAAACAAAACAAACAGATATACTAGCTTGTCTTTTACCATTATGCGGTAATTAGTCTAGCTTCTAATTTAATAACTCATAAATTCGCAATAACCTTAACGATTAAAACTTGCTATGAGTTATGTATTTAGAATTTAGACAATTCTAATTTTTCCCATCATACCTTTCTCATTCATGAAAAGGAATAGGATTTAGTCTCACGCTTCTCATATGAAAGGAGACTTGGTTTATTCTTTTAATGAAATTGACTCTAACCAAAACCCCTATGGGTGTAAATCAATTTACTAATAAAGAATATCCCTTGTTTACGGTTTATCGTTGCATTAATACAATTAAAAGAATTTACAAAATTCAGTTTAGTATTTTCGATAATAGCTCTTTAAGAAAATAAAATACCCATTGGTAAATATTCATATCAACCATAGTATTTTCTTAAAGCTAGGATCCCAATTGACATAGTACCATTACATCAGTTGATCTGCTAGTAATGATAGTATTCAACTAGGTAATCTGTCGAACAATAATTGGCAAACAATTTTCCAATTCCTAGATCATTATGGGATTTACATCAAATTGATTCATCAATTTACAATGTAAGCATGTTTCATCCCATCTCATACCTTAAGCTCTAGGTCTCACGCATCAGCTTAATTAAGTTGTCTAACTTAGAAACTGTAAATTCATCCATGTGTGGTCTCACACACACTCGGAAATTTACCTTGTCATTAATTTTGGTTCGGGTCTCACGCATACCCAAAATTAACTTCAAGTATTCCTTATAGTTAGATGGCATGTAACTTAAATTATAGGGTATTTAGTTTTTGATGTGACAAAACATGTACAAAGACGCATGCACTCATCTTTGTATCATTAGTTTTCAAAACAATTTTTATTAACCAATTAGTTAAGAGTAAACCAAAACTATGTACTTGAGGTATTGGGTTCACCAATTAAAGAAGTACCAACAATTATCGCCCACATATCCTACTCTTACATGTTATTCGGATATTTGCCACAAAAGTGGCGCGTGGAATTGAGGTAAATCACCCTTAAGATGATAGTGTACGTAAATAGTGATATAGGTAAGTCGCAGTTGACGCACAAGCGGGCCCGGAGAGCCGGTAGGAGCGAATCTCTTAAAAAACCCCTCTCTAGATAAACCCACCACACAGTTTGTCAACTTTGGTCCGCCTTTCACACACTATTGTACAAAAACATCAATCAAGCAAAAGTTTATGATCTTAGTCTTAAAAAAAAATTAAGTGACAAAGTTTAGATCTTGCTAGTCTCGCCTGGGAGCAAATTACCGTGCGAAGCGAACCACTGTCGGCACATAAGACTTTGCAAGATCCTTACTTTATTACTTTATGTTTCACCATTATTAGTCCAATTTAATTTTCTTTGAAAATTACCCTTTTTATTGCTTACTTTAACATATCACATAAAAAAACAATAAACAAGTAATTAAAAGAAAATAACAATCAACTAATAAAACAACAATTGTTAGTGAAACATCTAGCCACATGCAACCTTTTAAACAAATCCTATTAATAATCTATATGTGAATTATTATGTATAGAATCAATAAAACTCCCATTGGTTTTTGAGCTCATTGTACCCAATGGACCACAGTCGCCAACAATTGGCCGCGTAAGTTTTAATAATAATATACCACGTTGCACATAACCGATTCATTAATTTAATATATTAGGTCTTCCCTAATTTTTAGATTTATCTAAACATGTAGCAAACATCTAAACAATTTAATTCAAGTAATTATCCGTGACTAATATGCATGTTTTGTCACGGATTCATGCATATCACATAGCAATTAGGTCACAAGATACATACACAACAACTTGTTAAAGACCTAGGGTTTCTAATTAATCATAATTAATTATGAAAACCACAAACCCTAATTAGGGTTTATGGACAAAATCGACACCCCCCCCCCAAAATTAGGGTTAGGGTTTCGACTTTTATTTAAAAAAATCAAAATTTTAATAATAAAACCCTAGTTTATAAAACATGTATAATCTAAACAATTTAAAGATACGTTTTTTTTATTGTTTAAGTAATTAATTACATGTTATACATAGCTCTTGATGCCACTGTTGGAATTTAGTAATCATGACAATCATATATTAAACCCATAATCAAAGTACACAAGAATGCGGAAGCGTGTAAACAAGTATAACACATAATAATTAACTAAAACATAAAAGGAACGTACCGTATTGATTCTAGCCCGAACAAGAATCAAAAGCAATTGTCTTGAACAATATGAAGAACCCTAATTAGGGTTTATATAAATCAATGATCAATCCCTTTACCGTTTTATTGATCGATTCCTTGATAACAACTATAGTGAGTTGTTACCTCGTTCTTGTACACACAAACTATAACGAATAAGAGATTATGCAAGTAATAAGAAAACACTTATTTTGGATTAACCAAAATCGACCCAAAACCCTAAGAGGATGTATGGTTCGATCGGCCAAACAAAAGAAAGAAGAAAAACAAGTTTAGGGTTATCTGTGTGTGCACAAAAGGTTAGAAACAAATAACCCTTAGCCTTGTATATATACTAGAGAAACTTAGAGGACAAGTTTGAGTGGGATTGGGTCTCCCACTCCCTTTGTCGACCGGCCTATCAAGCCCAAGAGGGTTTCCATATCCTTCTTGGCACTTAGTTTCACTCTAGTCCTTTTCTTTCATATTTAACGATAGTTAGTCCATACGGTTAAGTACTAACGACCGTTAAGTCCGTTAAGTGTTTAAATAATTATATATACATAACACTTTACATATATAATTATTATACTCTTATTCTCGTTTGCATTGTGTGCAATCCCGAGGTCTCGGGTTCGATACTAGACATTTACACATTAATTTATAACCATATTCCAACACCAAGTGCTTGCATGATATCTTGGGGGAGCTTCTGAAGCAAGAGTGGGAAGGTAATACTTATGCTGTGAAGTATTACAAAGATATGATGTCAATGATTGAGAATCGTATGGCTTTTAGGCGAAGGATTATGAATGAGTTTGAGTGTTTTGGGGAAAGGGCTGTGTTCCTTCGCACTATCGAAGGATTAAGGGTGGTAGAGGAAGAAGACATTGAGGAGATTGGGTATTTGAATCTGCTGGTAAAGGCTTGTGAGCGACACCAGGCCGCACAGACGAAGGTTATGATGTCACTTTTTAAGTGAACAGTCTGTAATTAGGTATGTAGGATTTAAGTTTGGATGTAATGGTGTAGCAACATGTGGATCAGTATGTTTGCAATGGTTAGGCGAAGTTTATGTTAGTAGTTTGCTGTATCGCGTCTTGTGAATAGCGTCTGGGTATGTTTGCGTTGTGCTAAACTTGTAGGCTTTAGTGAAGGGATCAAAGCGTCTGGTAGTATGGTGGTGTCTATGTTGTTTAGGCCTCTGCATTTTGTTTTATGGTCCAACCGTGTGGACAAATTTTGCGCCAGCAATGTATATGTCTAAGTTTTATGTGTCAATCAACTGCTTATGGTTTTATGAATGAAAATAGCTGTTATTATGTATGTGAAGCTGTTTTGTTTAATATCCTAGCATTGCTCAATGTGTTTATTAGAATGGCATTTACATACCAAGAGTGTATCCAAATTTGAAAGGAAGGTGAAATAATAAAAAAGTGTAGCTTGTTATGCAGATGAGTGTTCATGTTATTTGATTGTGAAGGCAGGGTAAGTGAAGCTAGTAATTCGTTTGTAGCAGCTGTAGTTATTCTCATAGTTTTATGTGTGATTCCTGTATGTTGCAAAAATGCAGGTTTTATGGCTGTTTGAAACAGCCGACATGTCCGCGTTTGAAATAGGATAACACATAGGTAGATTGGGCCTTGTTTGTATATTTCGAAGGTTTAAAATGTTTGGTATATATAGCAATTATGATGGTTAACATGTCTGAATATTGGTGCATCACCAAATGTTGCGGAACTAAAACAAGGGTGTAGTTCTAGCCGGTTTAATTCCTGGTTGAAATTCCATTGTGTGCAAGAATGGACAAAAAATGAAGGCTTTATTATGTATGTTGGAAAGAAATGTGATGGTCTGTTTGTTTTAATATTTTTTTTGTATGCAATGACACAATTACATTTTGTTTGCTTCCTATTTTCTTGTGGTTATAAAAGAATGGGTGGAAGAAAGGTTTGGTTTGATGTTGTTTGGTTTTTTTAGCAGGATACATTTAAGGCGAATGGCTGCAACACCAAAGCTCGATGAACTAAAACAGGCTTGTCATTAGATTTCAAACCCGTGTGATTACATCGGGTCTGTCGTTAGATTTCAAACCCTTTTCAACCACAAAACATTCAATCTCGGGCCAATTTGGGTTACACGTAAATGTAATGAACAAATCTGGGTATCCGTATACCTTGCAAATTGTCATTGCGTCTAAATAATTCTGCATCATATACCTTGGGCTTCCTGTAAATGATGATGGCAATATAACTTTTTTACCTCTTAGTTTCACTCCTGAATCTTCATCATCCGCCAATTTAGCTAATTGTGAGTAGATTTCGCTCCTTAAGTCTTTTTGTTGGTTTTTTATGTATGAAATCCTTTCAGATTCGACCATTGTGTATGTGTCTACAATAAACTGTTGACATAGCCTCCTTGCATTCAGTACCGTTGAGAAAACATTTGCTCTTTCTTGTAAGCGATATGCAAAATACTCTCGCATTGTTACTCTCATCTTTTTGTTGGTGGGTGTTTCATCAGTGACACCAAAATGCTATATATCTGTTCGATAACCATCTTCAGCGTACGGAAACAGCAATGGATACTGGAGTGCAAGGTATGAAGGATGCAGCTCGCTGATTCGCCTGAGTCCGCCTTCTTGCATACGTAGAATAATGTCCCTTTTATGTTTTGTAGAGTCAAACTCTCCTACAATTAGTGCAGCAACTTCAGTAGCCGTAGGAAGATTATAATTTCTTCCATCTCATTCTCTTGTACCAATAAGTCGTAACTTAAAGTTTTTTTCTTCTTTTTCACTGACAAAACATTCACCAGCCATTCGGAACTGAGCAACTAATGGATTTATGCTATCTAGCATGTCTCGTATATCAACTGTTAGCTGGTGGTCCATAGGATGGTTGTTTGTTGATGCATCTGTTTCTATGCTGTATTAAAAAAAAAAAAAAAAAAAAAAAAAAAAAAAAAAAAAAAAAAAAAAAAAACTTTAGTAGGATGAATATATTTATTAAGTTATATAATATTGTTATGGTAAACATGATAATTGTTTTGTTAGAAATTATGTGTAAGAATATTGTACGATACCTGACACCATTGATCCTATTTTGGATCTCATTTTGTGGATCATAAATATATAGCTGAGCAAACTTTGGAGGTTTTTCTTGTTGTGGTAATAACGTACCCATTCTATGGTAATTTTCGCCTTGTATTATGTAACAATATGGACCACCGCCAATAGTAACAGACATATCTTGTTTTGCGCTTATAGAAGTGAATGAAAATATTGCATTATATCGTCTGATATTCTCAATGAATGATTTTCTTTTCGGGTGGTTTCCGTTCATAAGCTCCATCAACAATTATGGTGGATTTTTCACCTCATCTCCTAATTTGATTTTTCCTCTGCCACAACACATAGAGTATGAATCCGAAGTTGTATGTGTGTGTCCTACCATACTCTCAGCATGCCATAACAACGCGCCGCAAGATTCACACGTGAAAACTGGATCTCCATGGTTGATGTAATCTGTTAAAACTCAATTAATCAAGACAAATTTCAAAGTTGTTTATCTTAATGTTAATAAAGGAGTGTCTAGAACATCGGTTTGGAAAAAGGATAAAGTCTTTGTACAATTTGATATTCCAACAAATGATTCTCTTTGTTGCCTTTATTCGTTGGCTTGGTCTGTAACATTAGAAAGTGAGTGATGTGATGTTTTGTGTCTAACCATTTTCGTTTTTTCTCTTAGCCTTTCTGATTTGCGTTTAGAGTATTGTCCTCCGCATGGAGTACATTAAATGTCACCAGGTGTTTTTTTTATTGTCGGAACTGCTTCACCTGCAAGGTTTTTGTTCTTGATAGGGCGTCCTTTTGGTCGGCGTGCTATATCCATTGGTTGTTGTGATTCTGTTCCAATGTTGTTGTTATCACTTAATTATTAATGTTACGTTATATGAATTTGTTTGAACATTACAAATACATCACTTTGTTGTATGGATTAGAAAAAGTATATGTTACATACCTATTGTTGTATTCACAGGTCTATCTGATATCGCTGAAACTGCATTAAATTCATAATTTATGTTATTGGCAGGGCGTCCCATTGGTCAACGTGCGGTATCCATTGATTTTTGTTGTGCTGTTCCACGGTCATTTATTATTTAATTATTAACGTAACATATATAAATTTGTTTGTACATTACAAACACATCTATTTGTTTTATGAATTAGGAAAAGCATATGGTACATACCTATTGTTGTATTTACAGTTCTTTCTTTTGTCGTTGAAACTGCATTATATTCATGTTTTTTGTTCTTAACAGGGGGTCCCATTGGTCGATGTGCGGTATCATGTTGAAGAAGTACACAGTGTGCTGGAGCTTTCAATATATGTTTTTTTTTGGAGGTCTGCCAATACGTCGCGGAAGATAGTCATTAGTTACGGCGTCGGTACCATTATGGATTGTGTTTTGATTTGAATAATTCAACATGTTATCATGTAAGATTTTGTTAACAGCAGTATTCTCAACTTTGCTCATATGATGTATAGTGTTTTATGTTTTTTGTTTCTCAGGATTACAATATATATTTTTTTTAAATTCGTTTGGTATATTTGTTAAAATATCTTTTAAATACAGTTGTGATCATCTCCAAAGTTACAACGTTTCAAATTTGGTATTTATCCCAAACCAAACTTAATATCACATATGTAAATTTCACCCGTTTTAAACTTATATGTTTAAAAGGTTTTTTTTTTTTTTTTTTTTTTTTATTTGAATGCATTGAAATAACATATTGTTGTTTAAACATACATTAGGGTAGGTGTAGTATATTAGACTTGATTAGTTTGTTAGCTTTTAAAGTGCTTATTCAGTTGCTAAAAAGCTTTAGCAGTACTAAGTTTACATGAGCAGTACTAACATGAAAGTTAGCACTGCTCCTTTAAACTTAGTACTGCTAACGTTTTTTAGCAACTGAATACGCACTATAAAAGCTATCTATGTGGGACATCATGTATTTATTTACATCAAGCTTATAAACCCAATAGAATTTTCATAATAACACCACATATCATATTCCTTTTTGAAGTATTCAAATAACATGTTGAACCATTAAAAAAATATACAACAACTAAACAAAATGACACATTAAGAAATATACAAACTACCTTGAATACCCTTGTAAACTCCAACAATTTTCTGTTGGGTATCTTCTATTTCTTGTTTTCAAACATCAATTTTTCTCTGGTGCGCCAATATGATCTTCTGATCTTTATTGTTCTTTTCTTCAAGCCTTTTGATACGCTTGTTATAAAGTTCAACCAATGTTTTCTCGGTGGCATATTTGCCGGAATGATATTTGTCCCAAATATCTTGGGGTACGTCAAAATTTTCATATTTTGAAGGGATTGGAGAAGGAGAAGTATCTCTGCTACGTTTATTCTTCTTTGAATCAGGTTTAGAAGATGATGAAGCCATTGAAGTTATATATTAAAGAGTATAATACAGGATGAAATTATGCAATATATTGTTGTTTATATGTATGTATTTATACACATTGGAAGGGTACAATGTTTCATAAATGATCTTTAAGTTGCAACTGTTTATATTCTCTAATCTTATACGCTATTAGTGATATAAATGGTCAAATTGTTAGTTGAATCTAATAATCTTTATTATTAGTGTGTAACTTAGATGTTAACATATCTTAAAATATATATATATATATATATATATATATATATATATATATATATATATATATATATATATATATATATATAGTGAGACTTTCTTGCGAGAACCATTTTATCTGCGAGAACTGAGAGAACCACCAAAAACATACATGCACGTCTTCAATAATTGTATTTTTGCACATATGTTCTAAAAAACACATATATGTTTTTAAAAAAACATAGTTGTTCTAAAGAATTTGATAAGAAATTGGAAATACAACATTTTCCTTTGAAAGTGTGCATGTATGTTCTTATAAGGCGTGCAACGACAATATTGCGGCCTTGTGTAAGGTTTTTGTGAAAAAAGAGGATGAGTTCATGATGATATTGAAGAACATAGGTGGATACTTACGATTATTGATGATTTGCATGTATTTTTATTTTATTTTAAAAGGCGTGCATGTATGTTTTTTGTGGTTCTCTCAGTTCTCGCAGATAAAATGGTTCTCGTAAGAAAGTCCCCCTATATATATATATATATATATATATATATATATGTGTGTGTTCAATACGTGTGTTTTTTAATCATGTGCAAACTTAGTATGTGTATATTTCATATTTTTTAGTTGTAATTATCGTTAAAATATCCATAAATGTTGTATTGATATATTTGGCGGTAAAAAATAATTACCAAGATTAAAAGACCAAAATAATCATTAAAAATATATCATAGTAATTGAATAAAAATCATGATTTATAAATCATATAGACCCTCACAAATCTTCCTAATAAAATAGTAATTGTCATAAAATAACAATTGTCACAAATAAAAACATAATTTTTGAAAAATCTTGGCATGCTTGATCAAAATTCATCATCACTATTCTCATCATCACTAGTTTCATAATCAGTTGAGCCGTCATTAATAAAACTATCTAAATCATCGTCATCAGGTACCGATCTCACACTATACGCATCGGAATCGACTTCCCAAGCTTCTTCATCTATGTAGTTTTTTACACCATGTTTACCATGCACTTTACCATCAGTATCAACCATATCATCCCACATGTCATTGTCACTCATGTTATGCTTGCATAAATTCTCTCTATCATATTCCTCATCAGAGACACTATATTTGTAATCATATGCGTAAATCCAAAAATAAAATATGTAAGTATAAAGTTCCGACATTTAAAACACTTTACAACTATAAATGTTTATAGAATTATTTTAGAACAAACAACCTGTTGGGAAGTCTTCAATGATTTCTTCATCAAGGATATTATATTTGGGCTTATATTCATCTAAAGCATAAAACGGTTCTTCCAAATCATTGATATTTGTCCAAACGCCATCATCACTGTTGCTCTTGCTGTTATCAAATTCATCATTTGTATCTTCGTCTAAAAGCATATATTTGCTATGTAATGTGTTTTTTTTATTTATGTGATGTTTTAGAACGTTTTATCATAACGTGTTCTTCATCATCAGACTTATACAATTCCAAATGCATAATATAAAAAACATATTGTAAGTTATAATGTATCCATGATCAAAGATAATTTATGATATTGTAATGTAAATTCATACCATTGTTTCTTCTGCTTGATTGTGATTAGTATTTTTTTTTAACTGTGTCAAATTTTGGTTATTGTTCATCGTCTGATGAAATAATAACAAAATCATTGGTGTTGACACTTTTGTTGTTCTTGAACAACCTACGTCGTTTGCGTGATTTTGAAACAGGTTGTAAACGTGAAATAATAAGTAAGACATATGTCTTTGTTGACATGTTTAAATTAATGTTGAATCAGTAATTTTACCTCATCATCATCCGATAAAACAATAATTGGTATGTCTTTTTTGTTGACATCTGGAGAAAAAGGTTGAGTATGAGTTTTTGAAATTTGGCTATTCTGCATATTTTTGACATTCAAAAGTATCAAGTTAATATAACATGAACCTAGATTAATAAAATTATAAACAAATTAGTCTTAATTAAAACACATATCATACCTCTTCATCGTCTGATATAGTGATTACTGTTACATCTCTGTTGAACTTATCATTTGTTGATTTAGGTGTCAACATCGTTGGTGTTTGTTGATTCGTTGAATATTATGTTTTGGTTTAATGATTTACATTCAATATACCTTTATTTATAGACTGCATTGTCGAATATATTTTTGGAACATATATGTTTTGATACTAAATATAAAATATAAATATATATTATATGTACATGTTTATCTTCAATTAAAAATTAATTATGCATAATTTGGGTATTGATATATTATACTTTTATTCCTTATATTTTTCCGAATTTTATGCATTGATGATTTGTGAAGTAACCATTAAATCAAAATTTGATATGTCATATATAATTTATATATTGATATATATTATACTTTAATTTTGTATACCAAAATAAATATTATTCGTAATTATCTGCATTGATAATAAGTTGATTTATATGAATGGTATACGAATTGAACACTTAAACCATATGTCAGTTCGATAAATGTGTTTGCGAGGAGAGTTAGTTGTGATTGCATTTGCAGGCATGCTTGGGTTATAGATTAGAAAGCACATTCACTCAATAGTATGTGAGCAACTCTTTTGTTTGACGTAGTTACTATGGAATATGGCATATGAGTTACATATTTTATGTAAGAACATATTAGTATTTTGGTTTGTATGCAAACTTTGGCATCAGTTTGGTATGTATGAAAAGTACTTTTGATTAATACTCTTATGGTCCATATCAGCTGTATTTTATTTTATTTTTTTTATTTAAAACATAAGCATGATACTAAACCATACATAAGCATTGAATTCATAATAGTTGTAACAGGTTACAATAGAGTTATTTAAGGGCATTTAAGCCATACATAATAAACCATGATGCTACACCATACATACTAAACCATCTATTTTTTTCCCTTCCCTTTTGGACTGGCACTTGCATCTGTGCGATTTTTGGTAGCAAATGGCTTGATACAAAGTAAATCACATGTTTCCTTATTTTCCATCCCTAGCACCTTAATCCTATCAGCAAAACCTTGCTTTGCAATATGGTTGGGGGTTGGATTCATGCTAGCATAAACCATCTTTGTGAACTTGAACCCTTTTTTTGTTGATACATTTGCATCTCATCATATCCTGAATCACTGCTTGAATCTTCATCTTGCTTTGGAAAATACTTAGACCATGACATTGGGTAGGATGCTTCAGAAGAATCACTCCTTATGGTAATGATTTCTGCACACAACAAAAAAAAGAAGTTGTAAATTAAAGATATGAGAAATGAGGTTGTGCAGTTGAAAACAATACATGGTTTCTTGTTTTTTCTCATTTTTCTGGTTGTAAGTTTTGTTAGAAATGTGAGATGAAAATGAGGTTTTGTTTATGCCTTTATATAAATAATATGTGAAGGGCTGGTTGGTGCAAGAATCAAAAGGCAGTCAATGTGCAGTGCTAGATGAGGAAAAAAATAGTGTAATGAATGAGACTAATAAGGCAGTCATGACCTAATACTAACAAAACCATGACTGTATTATTAGTCCATATTAGCAAAGTATCACTTTTTTTTTTTTTTTTTTTTTTTTTTTTTTTTTTTTTTTTTTGCATTATTAGACCATGCATGCAAAGTACTTTATCGATATTTGTTTAACTTTGGATCTGATTGAGCACAAACCTTGAATCATACATAAAGCAAAATTCCGACAAAGCTTTTCTCAAAAATATTTTTTATATAAAAATGTATGTGGAATTTTGAATTTGATTATATTGATAAATGTTGAACCATATTGCAATGAGAAATCTGACTGAGAGCAATAAGGAATTTTGTTAATTATGTGTTTGTATTCTATCTATTTGTGTATTTTGGATATTGATACTTTGTTCTGTCTCATGTGTATAGACGCGGCTTTACCATTCATATAAATCAGTAATACCAAACAAAGCATTTTCATTAAAATTTTAAAATCCAAGTACATCTATAAAAACTAATTATATTCAATAAACTATGATGAATATGCCAAATGTAATTCATCATAAGAATAACATTCTAAATCCGCATCATCATCATCTCCTTGTGTTTCTTCAGTATTAAACTCTTGAATAGTTTTTTTATTTACGGAATGATGCGACCTCTCTAATGTGTTTTTTAGCAGCAATCCTTCTTAATCTATTCTTTTCATCTCTTCTTTTTCCTTCCATGCTGTTTTCTTTTTGATTGCCTTTTGAGCACACCATCAATCATAAAAACATTGTATTTTATCTGTCACAATTTTGTTTTCATACACTTGGTCATTATCTAAATGGTTATAAACATGAAATATTAATTCAATTGACTAATAAAACTATAAACCATGCTTTTATTTTAAAATTCATAACTTATAATTAACCATTAACATACCTTTCCTTGCAATATCTTCTTTTGTGACATTTACTTGAACACACATTTTCCTGTCATTCAAATGAATTTGTTAATCTAATCTGGTATTTATGAATCATAATTATATTTTAAAAAATATTATTAATTAGCTTACTTTGATGATTCGGCAACTACAAACTCTTCATCTTCTTCAGATATTGGACGTTTGTAATTAGCAGACATTTTTAAGAAGTTGTAAAACTGTAAAATAGTATACCAAGAGAAAAAACAGTTTTAAATTTGTGTTGGAAGTAAGAATGGAATTGGTTGGTGAGGGTTTTTAAAGTAACAATGTGGAAGTTAAAGAGTTTTCAATTTTTAAATTTTACAAATAGTTTCATATATCTTCTAATCGTTTGAATAGGTTTTATGACACTTAAATTCAGATAGATGCAAATTTCGCTGTTAGATATCTTTTTGTAAATTTAAACGATTTTAGATATCTTTATTTTTTTTTAAAATCAAAACATACAACTACTAAATTATGGCAATTGCTATTTAAAAACAAAACTTATCCATGTAAATATAAAGTCTATGAGGGAAACATGAATAACATAAGTCATTAACATATAAGCTGTAAATAAAAATAGGAAAACATGAAAAACATGCACTATTATTATTATTTTTTTTAAATTAAGCATTCATATAAAGTTGCATTATAACTTGTGTAGCTAGATGTATAATAACATTTAACCGCACAAGATATAATAGAACTCCATACTAAGCTAAACCCAACACATACCTCTTATGCACATCACGTTTTATAAAGTAGCTTCAATTTTACTGTTTCATCTATGTGGGACATCATGTATTTATTTACATCAAGCTTATAAACCCAATAGAATTTTCATAATAACACCACATATCATATTCCTTTTTGATTGTCTAACAAAAGCAGTTCAATAAAAGTAAGTCAAATAAATGAATGGCCACTTAAAAAGCTGAGATAAGCAAATTTTTATGAATGCACTTTTTCAAAAACTTTTTAACTAGGCCGGAAATAAGTCAAACAGAACCAGCAGTACTAACTTTCAAGTTAGTACTGCTCCTTTAAACTTAGTACTGCTAAAGTTTTTTAGCAACAATGAGGTTCCAGCAGTACTAACTATCACGTTAGTACTGCTCCTTTAAACTTAGTACTGCTAAAGTTTTTTAGCAACTGAATAAGCACTCTAAAAGCTATCTATGTGGGACATCATGTATTTATTTACATCAAGCTTATAAACCCAAAAGAATTTTCATAATAATACCACATATCATATTCCTTTTTGATTGTCTAACAAAAGCAGTTCAATAAAAGTAAGTCAAATAAATGAATGGCCACTTAAAAAGCTGAGATAAGCAAATTTTTATGAATGCACTTTTTCAAAAACTTTTTAACTAGGCCGGAAATAAGCCAAACAGAACCAGCAGTACTAACTTTCAAGTTAGTACTGCTCCTTTAAACTTAGGGGGTGCTTGGTAAGGGGGTAAGGGGGGGGGGGGGTAATGGGTAAGGAAATCAAATGGGCCCACATTATTTCAATACTTGTGCTTGGTAAGATAAGGGAAAGGTATTGATTACCCAGTACTGGGTAATCAACCATTATAGAGTAAATTGGGGGGTAAGGTAATGATTACCCACCACACTCATTCCTTTGCATTCCCTTACCCTTTCCCTTTCCCTTTCCCTTTCCCCACTGTCAACCAAGCAGCCCCTTAGTACTGCTAAAGTTTTTTAGCAACAATGAGGTTCCAGCAGTACTAACTTTCACGTTAGTACTGCTCCTTTAAACTTAGTACTGCTAAAGTTTTTTAGCAACTGAATAAGCACTCTAAAAGCTATCTATGTGGGACATCATGTATTTATTTACATCAAGCTTATAAACCCAAAAGAATTTTCATAATAACACCACATATCATATTCCTTTTTGATTGTCTAACAAAAGCAGTTCAATAAAAGTAAGTCAAATAAATGAATGGCCACTTAAAAACCTGAGATAAGTAAATTTTTATGAAGGCACTTTTTCTAAAACTTGAAAGTTTGTACTGCTGGAACCTCATTGTTGATAAAAACCTTTAGCAGTACTAAGTTTAAAGGAACAGTACTAACTTGAAAGTTAGTACTGCTCATGTAAACTTAGTAAGCACTCTAAAAGCTAACAAACTACTCAATTATAATATACTAAACCTAAAAACCACTATGAATCCTCATTAAGTCAAAATGAGATACAACTAAACAAACATTATATGTAATTTGTAATATAAAAAGCCAAATAAAAATCCATTAATAAAATAACTGCTAAACGAAAAACAATTGTTCAATGTAAATTAAATGTGAAAGGATAAAACTAAGTGCATTCTGTTTCATATCACACATCCTTTTCAATGATGCTTGTACTCATTTTTTTATTCTGATGTGTATCCTCCTCTTCGTCTTCTGTTTCATAATTTGGTTGCTCAACCATTTCACGGCTTCTTTTTTTATCGCATCCATGGGGTTCGACCATGGTAGGGACACCGTTGTTAACATCTCCTTCTTGTGTTTTATTAAAACATGGTTAATAATATAAAATTTTCATTTTAAACATGTAACGGGGTTAAATGGATTTAAGAATATGAGTAAACATTTATTTATTAAGGGAGTGAATAATACCTCATTCATATCCGTCGATAATGTTGTAGTGTCATCCAAGGTACCACATCTGGTTTGATTTAAATTGTTTTCCTGTGGTGATTTCAAGAAAGGGTGAAAACTAAGTTTCATTTTTATGCATGTTTTCATGTTGAATGAATTTAACTATTAAATATTATACTACCTCATCGATACCATATGATGTGTTTGTAAAGCCATCTTCAACAGCCTACAATGTTCAATAAAAAAAGCAGTAATACAAAGATGTTATTGTCTTTAAAATACGCATATAATACCTCATTCATATCTGTAGATAATTTTGCATTGCCATCCTGATCTTCATATAACTCATTGTCAGCATCATCTGGAACATTTTCATCATTTTCAAAATCATCTTCGTCATCTTGTAAGTAATCTTCGGCTTCCTGTTTTATTTGACAACGAAAAGTTCAATTTGTAACAACTTGGGGTATATGGATTAACAAATAATACAATAATGCAGTGTCAAAACCTCGTCCTCTAGGAAGCCATTCTTAAATTAGTTGATTGTATCAACATCTTCAGTAACTTTTTCACTTCGATATATGTGGCTGTTATTGTTGTGGTTATACTCAGAATACATAATCTTAAAAAGATATTGTTTTCCAATGATTTTATCAAGCTCATCTGGAAAATATTGATCAGTATCCATGCCATGTTGTTGCATGATTTTAAACGCGGTCAAATTAGTCATCTTATGCACATTGTTGTCAAAAAGCACAATCTGTGCAGTACCAGTTTCATCAACTATACGAACAATGATTTTCAACCTATACATGAAACATAAAGAATATTCAGTTTTGTATTTTTATATTCAGTACGGAGGATTTACTTTTTTATTTTTTATTAGAAGTGTGAGTTTCATACCTTGATGCAACTGCATATGTTTCTCCATGTTTCTTATAGTACCACAATTGTTTCTTGTTTCTTGAAAAATTGTTTCCTTCTGACGTAATTGCAGAAACTCTACTGTTGCATGCCTTGCAAGCTGTATAAGCCCATCCATTTTCATATTGTATACTGTGCACAGTTGCATAAACAACACAATGTGTTTTCTGCATTTTGGTTAAATTGATTGGTTATCATTTTTTTATGCAGTATTAATACAAAGTTGAATGCAACAATTTCATGTCTCAAATCTTCATAAATCAATGATTTCTTACCGGTTCAATGCTACGAATCATACCAACCATTTTCTTTAAGCAGCCATGCATAAACTCCGCAGGTGTAACAACACGCGCACCCTGAGAATAGGCTTCAATACGGAACTGAGTCGCATCATAACCATCCTGTGTCTCATACCTGCAACATGTGAACATTTTAGACATTTAGGATTTCACATGTAATTACATGTACATTTAAAATCAAATATACATGTATTAAAAATATTACCGCTCTCGGAAAGACAGTAGCTGGGGTATTCTTCTATTAATATAGATCTTTGATCCGAATAGAGCATTGTGCATTACAGGCTTGTCTGTATTTAATAATGAAGTTACATCAACAACTGTATCAACTATATATAACATAATTTAATGTATTCAATTTACAATAAATATATTTTAAACTTAATATCCCAGTATTTAACTTTCGCTAACATCAAAAGGATGTCTAAATGCCCAACTTCTTCAAGTTTCTCATCATATGCACTCCACATTTGTGCTCAAGTGTCCCAGAAAGTACAATCAAGTCTGTAAGATCTGTATATTGCCATTTTAAAATATTGTTACATGAATCTTGTGTTTTATATTTATTCTTAAAAACTGTATATATATGTACTCACTCAGCATCTTCTATAACAACTGTCCTACGAATTTTAGGACCACCAGCACTATTGACAGTTACAATGTTTCCAATAGCAACAACTGTTCCAATCACATCTGCAATGAATTTATACAAAATGTCACTGTTAATAAAATCTTAAACTCAAAAAGTTTTCTAATGAAGGAAAACATAAAATACATACCGACACAATCATGTTCATGATACTCATTGTTGCTGTCTAAGATACGTGTAAATGGTTCATGTATAAATCCAACAAAGGTATCATCAATTTGCTCTATTCTATTCACTTCTGTTCCTTTGTAAAAGGAAATTTTCCACCTATTGGGAAGCAATGGCAATCTTCCACTGTTTTTCGACACACCGAAATCAGAGATGATTTAACACTGACCCTCTTGAAGAAGGGGTTCAAACTTAAACATCAATTCTTTTTTTATGTAAATCTGAATTTGGTCGCCCTGTTTATACAATTTTTCCAAATATACTTTATTAAAAAAAAATACATGTTATTCGTTATAAATGTAAAATCACCTCTTTATCTTGGAAGACACAATCCAAACTATATGGATCGTGTTCTTCATTCAACTTGTGGGAATGCCATAGAGAAATACATCTTGCTTTTATTGCCATACTATCAACCATTGGACTGATATGACTAACGACAGTTATTATTCGTTCCTTGATCTTAGTTGCTGTTAAATTAAACCATACATATTATAGTTATATAGTGATTTAAAACAATAATGTAAATGCAAAACTCTTGATATCTAAATACCTGGTGAAACACGATAAGAGCTAGAATTGTGCATTCCCTTGTTTTTCTGATAATGTGATTTAGGCACTACAAAATAATACATAAAACATAACATGTTTTAAAATTATAATATAAATTTAATATGTAACAAATAATTATAATGTACAATGTGTTCTTTATTAATATAAACCTGATGTGGTGTTTCCAAAACTGGTTGAATGTAACCTATTGTTCCTTGTTTGTTGTGGCTTAACTCCTGCAATTTAATGAGTATAAACTTGTGTTGTAATTCATTTTTAAATATATATACATTCCTTTATGTATAATCAAAATACCTATTGATGAAAACTGGAAGAATGATTCTGGAACCTCAAATGTTTATGCACCTTCATACCTATACAATTTTTAACATATTCTTGTTATGCTATGCACCTTTCCTTTATGTATAATCAAAATACCTATTGATGGGTTTTTAAAACTGGAAGAATGATTCTGGAACCTCAAATGTTTATGCACCTTCATACCTATACAATTTTTAACATATTCTTGTTATGTTATGGAGCATATGTTAATTTAAATTTTTTAATAAACATTATTTATTAAATGTATAACAACTAAACCACCTGATGAAAAATCCTCAGAGTTTGTTTAAGAGTTTTCATGATCTAAATGGCAGTCAAAAGAGGATGTCTAATATCCAAAACTTTGCTTTGAGGATGTCTGTTCTTGTGTTATCTTCGGCAATACATTCACTACTGTCAAACAGTAAAGATTTCATTATAATGCTCATATATTATTAATATTATGTAACCATGCAAAATTATTTAATTGTGTAACTATAATACCTCTTGTTGGAGCTCTCAAATCTTTTTGATGACTTCTGTTATAGGACATCTTTTCAGATTCTAACCTCTGCTGCCCCCCTAAATTCAACATATGAGACCTAGAGTTCTTTCTAGGAGTATCACTTTCAAACATGCATGCATCTATTACATGAGATAAATAAATATATTAAATTATCTCCTGAATTTTTATAACTGAGTATGTTAAAATAAAAAACAAACAACAAACATACAAACCTGGAACACTTTTTTCTTCATGATGTTTTGACAAATTGCTTGTTGACTGGATATCTAGATTAGAATCATGTTTACCATACATCTTATGAGTATTTCCCAATGCAAGTTTATTGCATCATGTCGATCACACACCATATTATTACTATAACTCTTTATATTAATAGTTATAAAAATATTCAAAACTATATTTGTTTATAACATAATTACCTTTTGGCGGGTTTTCTAAATTGAGAATATGAGTTCTAGATCTTCTTCTAGGTGTGTCACTCACAAACATACATGCATCTATTAAAGAGTCTTTATTTTTATGTGATTTTAAGAATACAAAGTAATTAATAAATTGTGTTAACTGATAAAATACCTTGTAGGCTTTTATTCTCCTGATTATCACCTGGTGCTTCATTCAACGCTGTAAATTAAAGACGATGTAATTGTTAATCTAATAAATATATATGAATCATGCTGATTAAAAAATATGAGTTATCTAATGAATGTTTAATATGCATTCTATTAACCAACATACAACAACATATATAAATCATGACGATAGAAAACATTGAATATCTAATGAATGTTTAAAACCATGCATGTTTAATTGTTAATAAACAAACCACCTTCTGAATCCAGTATAATGTTGTTGTTTGCCTCCTCAGTTGCTGCTGAAAATTTTTACACAAACAATTTTTAATTACGTCTAAAAACCTAATCGTACATACTATAACAATTAGGTTCCAGCAGTACTAACTTTCAAGTTAGTACTGCTCCTTTAAACTCATAATAGCAGTACTAACTTTCAAATTAGTATTGCTCCTTTAAACTTAGTACTGCTAAAGCTTTTTAGTAACAAAAAATTCAAAAGTATATAAGCAGTTCATAATACGATTCATATTCATAAACAAATAATCAATGTTTAACTCATAATACGATTCATATTCATAACCAAACAATCAATGTTTAACTGTTTATTCTAAAAATTACCCAATGAATCAACTATAGTGTTTTTGTTTTTCTTCTTTTTCGTTCCAGTTTCAGACATCTTCTTAACGTTTGATCTTGACAGCCTTGCTTAATGTCTTTGTGGTTGCATATTGATATATGGATCGTGTATAATGTGTGTTTGTGAATGGGTTATGATATGACATAATAAGCCATATATATAATGAAGAATTAGGTTTAAAAACATACACACCCAATCCGAATGGGGCTAAGATCACAATGAATATTTTTCATACTTATCAAATACTAAAAATATGGTGATTGCGTAGTATCCTTTGTAGAAATTCGTCTGCATAATATAACAAAAAAATTTAGGTGGTTCAGTGGGTAACACACCACATAATACGAACATGGTATTGAGTTCGAATCCATGAATTGGATTTTTTGACAAATAAATTAACAGCCGAATTATTGCTTATATGGACTTTAATGTAATGATGTGGACTTTGACGTGGACTTAATGATGATGGCGTGGACTTATTTGTGATGATGTGGCTTTATCTAGTCATGTTTATCCTGTTATATATATATATTATAGATAAATATATATACACACACTACCCATTTCATTCGCACACTTATACATATAACCTATATATATATATATATATAGGCTAAAGATCAAATAAAAAGACAAATATCCGTACACTACGTAAAAAGATTTTTTTTTCTAAAATATTCGCAAAAAATTCCAAAAAAATTCCATAAGATGGGAATGTTGGTGCATGAAAAAGTTGTGAATGAAGTTTTTCTAAAAGTGGATACATTTTCCGAAAAATTTTTTTGAAAAAATACGTTTGTGCATTAAATCGTTTTTTTGTGCATCAAAAATTCGTTTTTGCACCCAACTTCTTTTGACTTTTTTCATCAAAATAACATTGCGCATCTAACTAAAATAAGTTGAAATTTTTGTGCATCAAAATTTTTTTGCGCATCAAAATTCGTTTTTTGTGCATTAAAAAAAACGTATAAAAACTCAAAATTAGAAAAACTTCTTTCACAAAAGTTTTATGCACCAACATTCCCAATCTTGCGGAATTTTTATGGATTGTTTTGCGAAATTTTTTGAAAAAAAAAATCTTTTTACCTAGTGTACGGATATTTGTCTTTTTATTTTAACTTTACCCTATATATATATATATATATATATATATATATATATATATATATATATATATATATATATATATATATATATATATATATATACACGCACTTTAACAATAATGTTTCCATATGTCGTCAACGTCTAATATTTATTGGTAATTATTTTCCGTATTTGTCTTTCGGTTATTATCGAACCAAAGACTTATTCATCTTTGATACTTTCATAATTGTACTTACGCACTTCCAAGAGCCAATACATAGAAAACTGTTTTCATACTTAAAAGCTGCCACACAAGCAACAATAACACAGCACATTAAAACTTTTGAGTTTAATTAAATTTCGTTGAGTCTTAAATTAAAATTGTGAACTAAGACATGCCTTACTAATCTAGGTCGCGTGTCGGTGCCGAACACTACCTGATTTATTGCACTATCTGACTGCTATTCGCTGAGGTAAGTTTATAGCCCCACTTTACTTATACTTGTTTTACAACTATGGGGTGAGAAACATGCAAAACGTTTTTTGGACCACAATAATGTTTTACTTTCTCAGAACTATTGTGTAGTTAGCCTAAGCCCCCTAACCCACTGTTATGCCCACCTTCATGAACCGTTAATTCCTGCTAGGAAGCGCGATTGATATAAATAGATCTATTGGGGTGACTCCTCCGTTCGGTTGGCCAGACGGGTCAATGCGAGCGTATACCAACTCGGACTACGAGTGTATTGGGTTAAGCACTCGCTATGGGCCCCTGATTAATATTTATGTGCTACATTGTAGCGCACTGAACTGTCGAGCTTCGGTTGCATGAACTTAGTGCTAGCGTGATAAACTATTTTGTATGACATTATATGTGTTGTAATGTTCGTACACAAATCTATTGGTCCAAACTTATTACTTTGCTGTTTCATTCTAAACCCATGAAATCACCGGCTTTTTCTAACTTTTAGCATGTTTTTATCAGGTGTTTAATCTGCTTGAATGTTGCAAGGTATTGGCATGGCAAGGGTCATAGACTATCTTCCGAAGTGTTTTTACATATAACTATGACTTGTTTGTATGAGACAACTAAACTCATGGGCCTTATTTTCTGAATTTGAAACTTTATTGTAAACTCTATTTAACTTGGATGAATGTATTTAAACGGTGTATGTATTCCGTTCTTTATTACCTTGTGTTGTGATTACCAATTTAGTAGCACCCCATGACCCGAATGCTTCCGCGAATACCAAATTTGGGGGTGTTACAGATTGGTATCAAAGCCTAGGTTATAGAGAACTAGGTACATATAAACCCTAAACTATAACCGCTTTTTACAAAAACAAGTCCCTGTGACCACTACTTGCCTGCCTGCCTTGCTTGACAATTACTTGTTGTTTACTTGATTACCTACGCGTTACGTTTTTATTGATTTTACTCTACAATACATACTATAAGTATTTTATATATACTTACACACATATACTGTCTTTGTCACAGACTATGCCTTCCTTCGACATCACTGAGGACATCTTGCTCACTCACACTTCATCATCTTTCAACGATCCATACATGCAGGTGCTTGAGGCATATCATGCACCAGATCCTGACACCATTGAGCCAACACCTACTCCATCACTACCTACTCAGTTTGCACCCACTCTCATCACCGATCACATTCCTGTTCAGCCTACACCTACCCCTGTTACTGATCCTGCTATACAGTCCACCTCACCTATTTAGACTCTTCCTGGCCGTCACACAACCCGCATACGCGTCCCAGGGCGCCGACTGCGGTATTCAGACCTACCATCCCCACCTCATAAGAGGACCCGAGCCATCTACATGGGTACCTCCACCACCCCACTATCTCTTTCACCTGTTTCATCTCCTAACCATTCACTACTTTGCCAGAGGCTTAGAAGGGCCGATGATTCATGTTCAGTTGGGGATGATGAGGAGTCAGAGGATGAGCCCGAGGAGGAGTCAGAGGATGACCCAGAGGAGGAGTCGTAGGATGACCCAGAGGAAGAGCCAGCAGCAGATCCTGCATCTGAGGAGACTTTACCAGTTGAGCATGCCCCTAGATGTGCATTAACAAATAGGGATACAGGTTTGCCAGCAGGTCTAGGTCAGGGGGTGACTATGCAGCGACATGGGAAGATGATTTTGGAGGATGTGCCGAGCATTTTTGAGACGGGGTAGAGTTCGAGGGTTGCTCAGATGTTGGGTGGTGATGTGGATGTACCTCTTGGGTTAGGATAAAGAACTGCCATGCTACGTGCTAGAGAGGAGGGTTTGGATGTTGTTCCTACTACTTTTAAGATTAATGGCAAGATATGGAGAGACATCGAGTGTGTGCACAGCACCCCACCTCGTGCTGATAGTCCAGTATATGAGCTATCCTTACCATCTTTTGTACCACCATCTCCATTGATACTAGCTTCCCCTCCACCCGCTGAATCACCAGTGGCCGAGGAGGAAGAGGATGATATTATGAGGATCTTTGCTCAGTTGGGGGCACAGGAGACCCTGCTAGATGTTCACTCAGATCAGCTGGAGAGACTTGGGAGACTCGATGAGCGGACAGATAGGTTTGGCAGAGAGCTTGTAGGTGTGCATCGCAGGATGGATGACATCGGGAGGGATCACGCAAGAGCTTGGGATGCAGAGTGGACCACTTGGCATAGGATGCATGATATGGAGTCAGTGATTGCTAGGGTGATAAGGTCAAAGCAGGAGGATCGTTGTGAGGTCTTGGCGTCAAGGAGGCGCATTGCACAGTTGGAGTCTACTGTAGGACGGTTGGCAGCAGAGTTGGAGCAGCTACGCCTTGGGCATGATTGATTCTAGTTTCTAGTAGTTTATGATGTATTTTTCCACTAAACTGAGTAGTCATCAGTTAGTGGCAGTTGTACTCTTCCTTTATGTATTCGAAACTTGTACCTTTCTCTTATGTATTCTAAGCTTGTAATTTCGTGGACATGTATTGACTTCTAATCTATAACAAGCTTGGTTGATTACTCTATTGTGTCATTCTCTCTATGATTGATCTTATTCATATACTCTACTTGTGGTGATTATACTCTTGTGTAATAACAAACTCTCCGAATCTCAATTGTCTCTATCTTTTGTTTGTGGTGCAGCAAGATGCCTCCTAAGAGAAAGTCAAACAGGACTACTCGTGCGCAACCAGTCAATCCAGGCCCAGCTAGGGCTAATGCAGCAGCTCCACCTGTGAACCGAGCTATACTTGATCAGTTGGTAGAGGAACGGGTGGCAGCAGTGCTGGCTGCAGCAAACAACTTAACTACTGATGTCGGGAACTCAAGACCAACAAACAACAACAACCGCGGCTGCATCTATCAAGAATTTCGGAAGACCATGACTGGTGGTTTCGAAGGAATCGAGGGGGCGGTTGTTTTAGTCATATAGATTGAAAGGTTGGAAACTGTGTTTCGAATATGTAGTTGGGCGGATGAAGACAGGGTTAAGTTCGCATCATTCACTTTCATGGATGCTGCTTTAACCTGGTTGAATAACTATCTGAAGTCTGCTGGCTATGACACCGCTTACGCAATGCCATGGGAAAATTTCAAGGAAATGGTCTTCAAAAATTTTTCCCTCGCAACGAAGTTAAGAAGTTGGAGGTCGAGTTTTGGAACCTCAAGGTGCAGGGTACCAACATTGCTGCATACAACCAACGTTTCCAAGAGTTAGCTTTGCTATGCCCTGAGATGGTCCAGACTGAAACTCGTTTACTAGAAAGGTACATTGGAGGATTACCCCCATCCATCAAGGGTAATGTCACTACCTACAAGTCTGCTGATCTCCATGAGACTATGGAAGTGACTAACAAGTTGATGGACCAAATGATTGAGGATTCGGCTGAAGCGGTTGTGACTAATAAGAGGAAATGGGATGATCACTCCCGAAACAACAACAACAGCCACCACCCAAACAAAAGACATGAAGTTGCTAAAGTTTATGCTGCGGGACCAACAGAGAAAAAAGTGTACGCAGGGAACTTGTCATTGTATAACAGCTGCAAGTTGCACCACAAGGGTCAGTGCACAGTCAAATGTCACAAATGCCAAAAGATAGGACATATGACCCAGGATTGCAAGTCAAGGCCCCTTGCAACTGCACAAGTTGCACCAACAAACAACTCGAAGGCTGAAATAACATGTTTTGGATGTGGTGAGAAAGGGCATTACCAAAGTGAATGCCGAAAACCCAAGAATTAGGGTAATGGAGGTAACTGAGGTTACCAGGGTAATCAGGGTAACAAAAGGAATCAAGGAACCGGCAGATATCAAGGAGCTGCTGGGCATCAGGGAAACCGAGGTAACGATGGAGAAGCCCGCGGGAGGGTCTATGCAGTGGGCAAGGTGGAAGCCCAAGAGGACCCGAAAGTCGTGACGGGTACGTTCCTTTTAAATAACCGCTATACATCCATATTGTTTGATACGGGAGCATATAGGAGTTTTGTTTCATCTGCATTTAGTCCACTACTTGGTATTTCTCCGACCACTCTAGACAACGTATACAATTTGGAGGTAGCTAATGGGAACGTAGAAAGGGTAGACACTATCATAAGAGGCTGTACCTTAAACCTGTTAAATCACCCGTTCAACATCGACCTCATGCCGGTAGAATTGGGTAGTTTTGACGTTATTATCGGTATGGATTGGTTGTCAAAGTACCATGCCACCATCATTTGCGACGAGAAAATCATTCGGCTGCCTTATGGGAACGAAGTCCTAATCATAGAAGGCGACAGAAGAGACAAAAGAAATGCGTCAAGACTAAACATCATCTCTTGCACAAAGGCCCAGGAGTACGTCGAGAAAGGATGTCACCTCTTTCTAGCACAAGTCACCGAGAAGAAAGAGAAGGAGCCAGAGGGAAAACGTTTGGAAGATGTACCAACCGTGAGAGACTTCCCGGAGGTCTTCCCTGAAGACTTGCCTGGACTCCCGCCAACCCGACAGGTCGAATTTTGAATCGATCTAGTGCCTGGTGCTGCACCTGTGGCACGGGCACCTTATCGATTAGCTCCGATGGAACTATAGGAACTATCGAACCAATTGTCGAAACTTTCAGAGAAAGGATTCATCAGGCCGAGTTCCTCGCCTTAGGGAGCCCTGGTTCTATTTGTCAAAAAGAAGAATGGGTCTTTTAGAAGGTGAATTGACTACCGAGAGCTAAACAAACTAACCATCAATAACCGATACCCACTCCCGAGAATCGATGATTTATTCAACCAACTCCAAGGTTCGCGTGTTTACTCAAAAATCGACTTGAGATCTGGATACCATCAACTAAGTGTTCGGGAAGAGGATATCCCGAAAACAGCATTCAGAACTCGTTACGGCCACTACGAGTTCCAGGTTATACCTTTTGGCTTAACCAACGCACCGAAAGTATTCATGGACCTTATGAATCGGGTGTGCAAGCCGTACTTGGACAAATTTGTGATCGTCTTCATCGACGACATCTTGATTTACTCCAAGAGCGAGAAGGAGCACGAGGAACACCTTAGACTAATCCTAGAACTGCTGAAGAAAGAGGAGTTGTATGCTAAGTTTTCTAAGTGCGAGTTTTGGATACCAACTGTTCAATTTCTGGGTCACGTGATTGATAGTCAAGGCATTCATGTGGATCCTGTAATGATCGAGTCAATAAAGGATTGGGCGACACCTACAACACCCACCGAAATACGCCAATTCTTAGGACTTGCTGGTTACTACAGGAGGTTTATTGAAGGGTTCTCAAAGATAGCAAAGCCTTTAACTTAACTAACTCAGAAGAATGTAAGGTTTGACTGGGGAGATAAGGCGAAGGAAGCCTTCCAACTCCTTAAGGATAAGTTGTGCAGCGCACTCATCTTAGCCCTACCGGAAGGCAGTGAAGACTTTGTAGTTTACTGCGACGCTTCACACAGAGGTTTTGGAGCCGTCTTGATGCAACGAGAGAAGGTGATAGTCTATGCCTCTCGACAACTGAAAACACAAGAAAATAATTATACTACACACGACTTGGAATTGGGGTCAGTAGTGTTTGCACTTAAAATCTGGAGACATTACCTCTATGGCACCAAGTGTGTAGTTTACATCGACCACAAAAGCTTGCAACATATCCTTAACCAAAAAGAGCTTAACATGAGACAACGTCATTGGTTAGAATTCCTCAGCGACTATGATTGCGAGATTCGATACCACCCAGGCAAAGCAAACATGGTAACAGATGCTCTTAACCGGAAAGAATGACCAAAACCCCTGAGGGTACGATCGTTGGGTATGACAATCGTTTCACCCCTTCCATCGAAAATCCTTGAGGCTCAGGCCGAGGCACTCAAGGAAGAGAACAGACCCAACGAGAAAATCTATGGTATGCCCGAGAGTGAGAACGGATTCGTGAAAAGAACCAATGGGACGTTGTGTTTCAAGGACAGAAGTTGGGTCCCACTCTATGGAGGGATACGTGACCTCATCATGGATGAATCCCACAAGTCTAAATACTCTATCCACCCAGGAGCCGACAAAATGTACCTCGATATGAAGAAACTATACTGGTGGCCCAACATGAAGGCTGACATTGCGATGTATGTCAGTCAATGCTTAACGTGTTCGAAAGTCAAAGCTGAACATCAGCGACCATCAGGTTTACTTGTACAACCAGAGATTCCCGAGTGGAAGTGGGAACGCATAACGATGGACTTCATTACCAAACTGCCAAGGACATCAAGCGTTTACGACACCATTTGGGTAATCGTTGATCGTCTCACCAAGTCCACCCACTTCTTGCCAATCAAAGAGAACGACCGCATGGATAAACTTGCACGGTTATACGTAAAGGAGATAGTTGCACGACATGGAGTTCTGATTTCTATCATCTCCGACAGCGATAGCCGTTTCACGTCGAACTTTTGGAGATCACTACAAGATGCTTTGGGTACTGATCTTGATATGAGCACCGTCTACCATCCCCAAACAGATGGTCAAAGTGAGAGGACCATTCAAACCTTAGAAGACATGTTGCGAGCGTGTGTGATAGACTTTGGAAACGGTTGGGATAGGCACCTACCATTAGCCGAGTTCTCTTACAATAACAGCTATCACACATGCATCAAAGTTGCACCCTATGAAGCACTTTATGGTCGAAAGTGCAGATCACCTATATGCTAGGCTAAAGTCGGAGAAAGTCAGCTTACTGGTCCTGAACTAGTACAAGATACTACTGAAAATACTGTGCAAATCAAGAGCCGAATGCAAGCGGCTCGAGACCGTCAGAAAAGCTACGCAGACAAGAGGCGAAAGCCACTTGAGTTCCAAGTTGGAGATCGGGCTATGCTGAAAGTTTCGCCATGGAAAGGTGTGATTCGCTTTGGAAAGCGTGGGAAATTAAATCCCCGAAACATTGGACCTTTCAAAATGTTCACCAGGATCGGGCCGGTAGCCTACCGACTCGAATTACCACAAGAGCTCAGTTATGTGCACAATGTGTTTCATGTGTGCAACCTCAAGAAATGTCTCTCAAACGAAACTCTTGCCATCCCTCTGGAGGAAATCCAAATTGACGAAAGATTAAACTTCATTGAAGAACCTGTGGAAATAATGGACCGAGAAATCAAACGGCTTAAGTAAAGCCGCATTCCTATTGTTAAAGTCCGTATAAACTCTTGAAGAGGTCCCGAATACACGTTGGAGCGTGAGGATGAGATCAGGCATAAATACCCACACCTTTTCTCAAATCCTTCGGGTAACTCTAAGTAAAAACCGAGGACGGTTTTCCTCCTAAGGCGGGAAGCATGTGACAAACGGTAATTTTCCAACCAATATTTTAATAATAAATGTTAATTTATTATTACCTAAGTGTTTGATTTAGCATCCATGAGCTTGCATAACTAAATCAGGAAGCAAAACCCGCACACTATGGCTTACAGTAACTCACTACCTTGTTTATTTTATCAGAAATGTGAATATTTCCTTTCTTGACTATTACTGATTAATTACGTATTCAAACGAGAAATATCTCACACACAACATCACACGCGTACCAACACAAATCTAGTAACGGCATAAAACCAGAACTTATTATCCGGGAACCAAAACCTTGTTTTTACGTAAGCCTTATAAAAACGCACTCAAAAACGATACCTCTCGTGCTCACGACAACCCGGAAAACTCAAATTACACTGGAGCTCAACGGGACACGGGGTACACTGGGGCTGTTTACTTTCTGCTTAATGTCCTGTTTGGTAACAAAATTGGTTGGAAACAGAAAACTTTGGTGTTTCTTTTTAACTTATTGCAAAAGAGAATCCTTAATGTGAAAGGGGGCAAAATTTGATGCTGTTTCTATCCAGGACGTCTTAATACAAGTTTTTTTCCCGAACTAGTGTAGGCGGAAAAAATAAATTCGAAAAATTTAGAAAACTTCGAAAAAATTTATAAAAATTCAAAAAAATTTTAAAAATTCGAAAAATTTATAAAAATTTATAAATATTCGAAAAATTTATGAAAATTCGAAAAAATTTATAAAAATTTTTAAAAAATTCAAAAAATTTTAAAAATTCAAAAAATTTTAAAAATTCAAAAAATTTATAAAAATTCAAAAAAATTTATAAAAATTCGAAAAATTGATAAAAAATCAAAAAATTCGAAAATTTTATAAAAATTCAAAAAATTTATAAAAATTCAAAAAATTCGAAAATTTTATAAAAATTTATAAAAATTCAAAAAAACTTATAAAAAATTTGAATTTTTTAAATTTTTTTTCGAATTTTTATAATTTTTTTGAATTTTTAAAAAATTATAAATTTTTACAAAGTTTTTGAATTTTTAAAAAATTATAAATTTTTATAAATTTTTTGAATTTTTTAAAAATTTTAATAAGTTTTTTCGAATTTTTATAATTTTTTATAAAATTTTCAAATTTTTTGAATTTTTATAAATTTTTTTAAAATTTTTATAAATTTTTTCGAATTTTCATAAATTTTTTGAATTTTTATAAATTTTTTCCACCTACACTAGTTCGGGAAAAAACTCGTATTAAGATGGTCAATTAAGCATAAAAAGGAAACAACATATATCCACACAGACGCTAACTAGAAACAGGACACATATATCACTAACTAGAAACAGAAAAAAAAAGAAACAGCCCTTAATACCAACAAAATTAATAAAAACTCAAACAAACTTTATCCTTTGTACTTATATTTCTTTTTTTCACCGAGCCCACACACTTATTCTTAATAAAACGTTATACAAAAAAAAAAAAAAAAAAAGAGAATCGTCCTTGTTCCTATCCCTACCACGATTCCCTCTTCTCTCCCCCACCCTAACGTCATCTACCATCTCCACCATCTGACCCTAGAAGTCAACGCATCCCACCAAAGAGATGATAAAGCTAAAGGAGACGGTATCTATTTTTGGCTTAAGGGTTGACTGAATACGAGGATTGAAGGGTCAAACCCTCCTTGTTTCAATCTCTTCTTATAACCCTAATCGGTCCACAAGCAAACCACATCCCAAAAACTTCACTCAAAAATCAAAGGGTTCACCGTGGTTGTTTGCTTGCTTGGAATCAGATTGGATTTATTATTGTTCAAAAACTTTGTTGGTCTTCTCTTCAAAGTATTGTAAGAATCTTAAATTCCTTGTTTTGATGTTGTTCGAATATGTATGTGCTTCTGTGAATTTTTGGAATCTTGATCTGTTATTCTTTTTTGTGTGGGATAATGAATCTGAAATTCCTTTCTTAAACTCACGAATCGAATTATATACTTTTGCGAATGTTGTTTTAATTATTCGTCTGTGTATCGATTCGTTAAACCCATGATTGACTGATTTTAGTTGTTGTTGATTATTGTGTGGCAAGCTAATAAATCTCATCACTAAAACTAGTTGGCTCTTGTATAGAAGTGTTAAATTATTTGCTTTTTCGGATGACTTTTGCTTATTCATTCAGTTAGGATTTGGTTAATTGACTTGGCCTAAAACCTGTAACAATCATTAGTCGTGTTTGGAACTGTTTTGGAGTCGCCACCGATAGGTTATACTAGTCTTGGGCCGAGGGGCCAAAAATTTGTGACTGTGTTCGGATTGTGTTTATGTCGAGACTAGTATTATCGTGGCTCGAATACAGAAGTCGTGTCCCTTTGTTTTAGTCCTTGATACTGCATTTCACAATAAGCCTAGCCGTTGTCAATAAGTGGTAAAAGGTTGTTTCGGTTTGGAGTGATAAGGGTGCAAAGGGTTCGAGTCGAAAAAGAAAATGGGGCTGATATACCACTGCTAAACGTCCTTGTGTAATTAAGTCGGGTAGTCGAAAAAGAAAACCGGTTAACCATGCTTGGAAACGTTTGAAGTCTTACTTGTTGTGTCGAATTGGCTAACTCATATTAGTGTGTTAAACGAACCCCATTTTTTTTTGGTTAACTGCCTTGGTCAAGTCGTAACCTACCTCGTGCGTCCGTTTAGGTCTCTAGTGAGCTAAAACATATATAATGTGTACGTTACAAGTTGAAGTATGCTTGTGTATGAAAGTTAAACAATTCAACCTATTTGTATGTTGTATTTACCAGTTAATTAGTTTTGTATTAGTGTAAAAAAAAAATTAGAAGTTTGAATGATGATTTGTTATAACAAAACCTGTGTTCTTCTTTTTACTAATGTTGGGCCGAAGCCCAGTAAATAAGACATGGGTTATTTGGTGGACCGCAGTCCAAATAGTTAGAGTCTAAAATTATTTCACTACTAAGGCCGAAGCCCAAATAAGTCTATTAAGGGGTGCGTTTGGTGTCCACAGAAGCAAATTAAGGGGTGATATATTTTCGGTTTCACTCCATGACGTCGTCATGTGTGTTGATTTCTTATTCGAGTTGGACTTAAACCCCGGCTTATCTCCATTTCGCTCGACCACGAGCCCGCAACGTTATTTATAATAAGTCTATAAAAACATACGTAAAACTCAAGTTTTATATAAACAATACACATTCAACTAGTAACTCCTATACATTAAAAACTTACACAAATTAGACCAAAACTAAACTTGTAAAATTTAAACTCATTCATTAATACATACCACCTATTTGATTTACATATAAACTTGACATACTTTACAAAAACTCATAAAAATTTACTAGATACTAAAGACCTAAACTACCCATTTCTTTTGCACACTTATATATATATATATATATATATATATATATATATATATATATATATATATATATATATATATATATATATATATATATATATTTATATATACGAGACTTCATGGCCCGCCTGATGGGCGGGCATGACTTATAAGCCCTCCCGGGCAAGGTTTTAGACTTCAAACCCCGCTCAAAGGGCGGGCATGACTTATAATTATCGTTTACATGTACATGACTTATAAGCCCTCCCGGGCATATAAGCCGCCCGATGGGCGGCCATGACTTATAATTATCGTTGAAATATTTTTGTATAGCGTAAGAAGGGTGGTAAAGAATGGTTAAAAAAGTTGACATGTGGAAAATTGGCCTGCACAATGGGCGGTCTACACTTATGTCAAAAGAGTAGGATTCACCAAAAGTTAAAATAGAGTTGTTGGCCAAACTGATTTGAAATTACAAAAGCGCCTAATTACCTTCAATGTAGTACTTTGAAATAGTGTGACCTCCCTATTTAGTGTCTCCTCGAGCAAATTACCAACTCTAATTTTGTCTATTACAATATCTTAGTCAAAAGTAGTACCTTTACGGCTCTCCTAGCCATTCTATGTTTTCTTTAACTTCATCTTCTAACAATGGTTCGTACCTAGCTACTCACCATGTTAATAGCAATAATACCCTCTATTTGTCCACTAACTCAAACACCATATTATTTAACACACACACTAAAAATCTTACCGCGTAGTATAATGTCGTGCTTAATGTAAAGCTCTATCACTAAATAATACACACCTTAAGAACATATGTATAATAAATCAGACCAAAATGGAATGATATCTGCAAGGATTAAATATTTATACAAACATAAAACCCTCAACATATAATTCTATTCATAAGTATATTACTGAAACATATTTCATTAACTACCGCGTAGTATAATGTCGTGCTTAATGTAAAGCTCTATCACTAAATAATACACACCTTAAGAACATATGTATAATAAATCAGACCAAAATGGAATGATATCTGCAAGGATTAAATATTTATACAAACATAAAACCCTCAACATATAATTCTATTCATAAGTATATTACTGAAACATATTTCATTAACTAAAACAAAGCATAATTCGAGATTTTTTATTTGACTTTCGGCCCATTTGACCCGTTAGCAATATTTTAATGTTACCCATTCCATCTGTTATAGAAGGATTTAGAAAATTATTGAAATTGAAACTTTTGTGATCATACAAACCTGTGATCATATTAAACTATCTTCGATCATATTACAATCTTGTTTATGCAACCTGAAAAATCACCCATCTTATTTCTTTTCAAATTTCAAGCCTATTCAAAGCAGTAATGTTACACAAAAGAATTGTGATTTATACAACTCATTATAAAAAAAAAAAAAAAAAAAAAAAAAAAAACTCTACAAATTCATTATACCATTTTTAATATCGACCACCATACTGGGCAACCTGCTGCTAAAGCGTTTGCAATTCTAAGTGCCATTGTTGCTCAATATGATGCCAAGTTAGCAATCTCCAAAAGTGCTTGAGCTTCATGTCGTTTAGCAATGGCTGCCTCTTCTGACCACCTTGCAGCTTCTTGTGCTTCATGCACATTAATATAGGCCCTTTTCGAATCTTTCAACACTTTTTCATCACTCACCATTGCTGTTCAGATATTCGAATCAAAGGATTAATAAGACTTGGATAAATCGGGGTTTTCACATCATTTATTAGAAAGTACCAAAGCTTTAGTAAAGGAGCTCAAATATACACCTTTCTTGAAACTGCTTTTCTGCAGCACGTCCCTTCCTGTATGTGGGAAACTAGAAGGGGGGGGGGGGGGTTGAATAGTTTACCGGTTTTAATTTCTTTTAAAAAATCTTGTTTTAAAAGTTTGCTATTGGAAACTTTGATTCGAACTCTATGTGTAACCAATCAACACCAATATGAACTACACACTAAGCTAACAAATGGTAAATAATAAAAGTAAAGAGTAGAGTTGGAAAGATCAAACTGAGACAAAGGATTTATAGTGGTTCGGCAATGAAGCTCTTCTTCGCCCTACTCCACTCCCCGAGTACCACACTCGAGAGTTTCAAACACTATATCAACAACCTCCCTTCAGGCGGAGAAAACCGTACACGTCGCTTATCCTATTACCGACACTAAGCTAGATGTCGAGTGCTAATCTTAGCTAGCACCAATCTACCAAGGTCCACGTGACCAATCAATCAAGCCCAATGGCTACACGAGATCACCAAGATCTCAACACGATCACAATGATCAACACTCTCTCAACTAACACTAATCTATCGATCCTTGATCTTCTTGATCAATCACATAAGCCCAATGGCTTTAAGAGATATCCACTATCTCTATAAGATCACACTTGATCTTCACTCTCACTCACAAAAGATAAATAAACATGATGTATGCTATGATACAACAAGGTTGTAACAAGTGTTACAAAAACCTAACAACTATAACTCTTATATCTTCTTGAATACTTTGAGTTCTTCTCTTGCTAATGAAGAGGAATGATAACACCTTGTATCAACTTGGATACTTGTGTTCTTCTCTTGAAGAGGAATGATAACACCTTGTATCAACTTGGATACTTGTGTTCTTCTCTTGCTAATGAAGAGGAATGAAGAGGATCTCTTGGTGGATGATTGGATCACTCATAAAACAAAAGAAAACTAATCTAAATGATCTAAAGAAGAGAAAGGTGTGAGAGGTTTAAACTCAGAAGTTTTTCTGTGTGAAAGGGTGCCTAAAAACTGTGAATGGGGTTGGTTTTTATAGGCAAGAAAAATCTGAACGTTACAGAAAATTTTGTACGGACGGCTCCACTAAACATGCCACGGCTCCACTAAATTTAGTGGAACCGTGGAGCCGTCCTAGACTAGGACGCTCCAAATTTTGTCTTTTCTGGTGAAAACTTATTTGGGGAAGGTTGGAGCTGATTTTGGGGGGGGAAAATAGCTGTTGTGATTTTCAAACTTATTTTTCCATTAAAACATTTCTTAATAATTCAAAAGTAATTTGTCAAGTTGTAAATTTGTTCTAGAGTGATTTGCGTAGAAACGGGATCTTCCGATTAAAAACTTGTTTACGTTAATTTTAACGTAACGTGATTTCACATTTTGTCATCCTCAAAACGTGAAGTAATCGAAAGATATAAATAACGTTTTTAGAACATTATTTGCATCAACAATCTCCCCCTTTTTGATGATGACAAAATATAAACTCATTTTTAAGTTAAAATTAGTTTTAACAAGTTTTTAATGAGTTTACTCCCATTTCTCCCCCTTTTTGTCTAATCAAAAAGGTGACTAAGACTCCCCCTTGATTTATACTCCCCCTCATTTGGAGAATACCAAGGAATCGAGCAATGGTGTATGCTACAAAAAAAAGTTAGATGACACATATACAATATCTAACAAGTAGCACATTTGACAAATATCCAACCACACAAGAAGAAAATTAGCCAAGCAGCTAAAAATAAGACAACCACATGAATGCCCATTAAAAGTAAAATACATGTCATACATGAGTATGACTACAATAAGAAAGCAAATTAAAATTACAAGAAGACACATAAACATCAATAGTAATATGAGGCTTCAAGATTTGCTTCCAACTTCAAAAGGGTTCCTAAGCATTTATTGGAGGGACTAAACATAACCATGTTTAGTTTGGGCTATTGTGTGGTGGAGGAGGTGGAAGGATGATGGGTCCTATGGGTGGTGTGAGGAGGTGTTCTAGGTATGAGAACCTAAAGCTAAGCTCATCTCTAATGTTCATGATGAGTTCTAGGTTGTGATGGCAACAAGCACAACTAAAGGTGTGTGGTTGTAGGGGATAAAGGATGGGATGACCCATTAAAGGTTGAGGTGATGGTGATAGGGAAGATGATGATGTGTTGCTCCCAAACTCAAACGGAGTGATTGGTGATAAGGTTAGGGTGAGAGCTAGAGGTTGTGGTGATGGTGAAAGTGATGAGGATGATGTGTTGGTTCCCACTTCAAGGGAAGTTGATGGTGATGAGTTAAGTGTTAAGGCTAGTGATGGAATGGGACTTGGTTGAGGTGAATGTGTGTTGGTTCTAATGGTGGTGGAGGATGAGGGTGTTGGTTTGATTGAGGTTGCCTTGGATGGAGCTTGGGGTGTAGTGAAGGAAGATGATGATTTGGTAGAGGTTATGGGTGTTTGTATATCATCTTCATCATCCAAGGTGAGATCAATGAGAATCATCTCATTGGAAGGTTTGGTTGAGGTTTGTGGTGTGTGAACACTTTTGATCCATTGATCAACAAGAGTGGTTTGATTGGTTGGTTTGATGTTGAATCTTGGTTTCTTGTTTTTGTGTGAGGTTGAAGCAATGGTGGAAGACATGGTGGTTGTATGGTGAGTGTGAAGGTGTAAGGATGGAAATGCATGATGTTAGCTTAAATAGCCAAATCAAAGACATGCAAGGTTGAAAAGGATGTTGGATTTAGGGATTTGGGTGCATAGGAATCAGGTTGTGTTTGCAGATTTTCAGGGAAAGAAAGTCAAAAAGTGGAAGAGAATTGTATTTTTCGTCTTCCAGAGGCACGGTACCACTAAAGGTACCACGGCACCACTAAATTTAGTGGAGCCATCGCCTATTTAGTGGAGTCGTGGCCTCCATTTGACCTTCTTTCCAGGTCTGCTGGTTTTAGGCAACCTAAATGGGAAAATTTTTGGGGAATCCATTGGCTGCAAATCTAAAAGCCTCAAACCACTAAACACATAGAATCCCTAAAGCTAGTTTCAACTAGCAACTAACATGATCATGTGATCATCTATGTATTTAGGCAACTATTAAGCATGCATGAGTTCAAGCAAATTTAACATCTAGTGCATGTAATAAAATAAGATAACATGCATGAACTAGGCAAGATTGATTAACATAGAGGTTAATTAACTAAGCAAATTAACCATGTTTAAGTGTGGAATGTTAAAAGAGAACACTTCAAGCTAGTTAATGTATGATGGACATTTCCATGACTTTATTTATAATAGCTTAATAATACTTAAGTTAATAGTACTACTTAAGCTAATCCTAACTAGTCTCTTCTTTTCCCCATCTTCTTTATCTTATTCCCGAGTCCTTTGATTTCCTTGCCAATGGACTTGAACCCCCCAACCGTCTACTCATGCATCGACACTTGTCGGTTATACATCATAGTTTGCCTTCTCATTACGGCAGATAGGTTGGTTTCGCCGAATTGAAGGTCGGTGGTTCGTTGGAACGATGAAGTATCGAGGTTACGAATGTAGCTGTCGGGAGAGGGGGTATTAGGACGAGACGTTGACGTTCCTTCTTCGTTCACCTCATCATCGTCCTCATCTATAGGTTGAGATGATGATCCATAACCGAAGGAAGAGGATGAGAGAGGAATGTCGGAAGTGGATTTACGACCACGCTTGGACCCTTTGTCCTTACGTTGCTTAGTGCGACGTTGTGGTCCACCAAGAGGTTTCATAACCGGATTGACTAGGACATAGTCGACACTTTGGAGATTGGGAAAGTGTTCCATGACCCAATGAAAAGACGAGTAAGCAGCATACCATATGGCATGAGCTTATCCGAACGACTGTGAATATTGGCCATCCTTTTGACCATATAGTATGTGAGGTTATATGGTTCCTCGATACTAAGACAGTAGAGCATATGGGCGAGACTCGCAGAGACGTGATCACGGTTGCCAGCAAGGCTCAACACGTTCTCACGTAGAAGGAGTTCCCAACTTCTAAGGTCGGGAAGAAGCTCTTTGAGGTAGATGCGGTTGGGGTCAAGATGAACAGTGGAACCATCACGTTTTTTGATACGTGTGGACGACTCGAGGTGTTTGGATGACTTGTTTGATGAGTTCGAGGTCGGGAATTTCAGTATGATAAGTACCTACATTCTCAAGGTTGTAGAAAAGAGACTCAAGAGAATGGTCTTCAGTGTATGCACACTGACCATATGAAGGAACACCGATGATTTGACCAATCTCGGAGACGGACAAGTTGATATTTTGGTTTTGAATCCAAAAATCGAGAAAGACATTACCATCATCATCAGTGAAGGTTCGAACTCGACTGTAAAACTCGAGGACAAAACGAGGACAGACTTGATCGTTTATTTTGTATAAACAATCGAACTCGATAGAAGGGAAACCGACACGGATGTTGTCTGTCATGACATAAAGTGCATCGACTACACGCCCTTCGTATATGTATCGATCTTGAACTTTGGCTAGATAAGCTTTTTGTTCAATGGAAATGTTTCGGTCGTCAACAAGACGAGGGATGTAGTGATGGGTATCTTGGTAATCATTACGAGGCATTGTTACCTACAAATTTTTTTTTGTATATGTTAATTCGTTGCATTTTAATGATCATATTTCTAGGGTGTGTGTCTGCCTAAGTGCAAACAATGTGGAGGTGCAGTAATCTCGACTCTAAAATAAAACCTATGAGATTACCCAAACGCTCCTAACTTCACTTTTGCTCAATCAAATATGTTGAACAATACATATTAATTATGTACATCGACCCATATTTGAGAGTTCGCGTATGCATGCAAAAACGTTTTTAATTTGCATCAACAATGCACGAATTTTTTTTTCATGATCCTAGACTTGTGAAGTTTTTCGTAAAATGATCGAATTGGGGTGTTTGGCAAACGCCTCAACATGGCGCCAACAAGCTTTAAGTTTGAAAAGCTTTAATGCAAATCGTTCCTAATCCTATTTTAATCATCCTAAACATGATTCCATTACAAACAATTAATCATAATCCGATTTTAGTTATTAAATTCGGACTAGGTTTTGCAACATAAGTGGGTTTATGAAAATCCTAGGTTTAGGGAATCATGTGAATGCTACATTGTCTAATCCTAGTATTAATTTCCCAAAAGTTTAACAAAATTTGAAAATCCCCAATTCGGATTTATGCTCAAGAACAAATCCTAGACTCAAATTGAAAGAAATTAAGAATGATTTACTTACAATTAGTGTAGTTGTGATTAGGATTTGTTGATTCCAATGCCTCAATCTTGATTTGCAAGAATTTAATTGAATTATGGTGTTTGGGTTTGGTTTTGACAGCAAGAGGAAATGGTTTTGGGTTTGTTTGAAAAGGCTGTGCAGAAGAAGAAAGGAAATGGGCGCGTTTTTCAGATGCAGGGCACCACGGTTCCACTAAACATTAGTGGAGCCGTGTCTATTTAATGGAGCCGTGTGTCTGATTGAGCCATTTTTCTTCTGTTTTGACTATTGGCTGATTAATCTTACTTATTTAGCAAGACTTTTTGACACGAGGAAAAAGTTTATACCTAATAAACTCTTTGACGAAAACGATTAGGCGGGATGACAAGGAATGACCTTAGTGTTTGACTAAGTTGTCATTGGATGAAGATTGACTTCTAATATTTCCTGTGAAATAATTAGAAGTCATGAGTCGTGTTTTGGTGGATGACTATAATATTTTCCATGAAATATTTAATTAGTCGGAATACGAGACGCAAGGAATGACTTAATATTTCCCGTGAAATATTCAAGAAGTCATGTGACGAGTAGAAAGGGAATGACTTAGAATTTCTTAGAGAAATTTCTAAAAGTCATGAGACGAGTGAGAAAGATGACTTAAAGAGTCATGGGTCATTTGTAGAGAATGACTTCAATGTTTCCTGTGAAACTTTTGAGAGGTCATAGAGGGGATGAAAGGTTATAAGGTATGACGCGAAGGATGACTTTAATATTTCCATAGAAATATTGAAATAGTCATGAGCGGGATGAGAGGAATGATGTAATACCTGAAATTCACATGACATGTTAAATGACCTAAATTCCCTCACAACTTTAAAATGTAATTAAAAGCTATAATTAGCTAAATAAATTCGAATTATATGAAATAAAATATATATAAATTACAATAAAATTTAGACAAGTCTTGTAATAATTTTGCATGTCCAAAATAATTATCATTTTACCTTACAATAATTTAAAAACCGAATATATATTTATTTAATTAATTTCGGTATAGATTAAAATTTAAAAAGTGAAGATAAATATCAAATAAATATGGATATGATCAAATTATATCAAAATCTGATTTGGTTTACTTGTTTAGGCCGAAACTTATGTATTCCCTCCCCCTAAGACCGGATCAAATATTCTATAAATTTATTCTATTTATTTCCTTCCTATTTTCACATACCGTAAATCACAAAACCACCAAATAATTCATCTCTCATTCCTGCGAATTTCTGGAGGTCCAAGAGTATTTTTCCTGAGTTTATTATATTTCTAGGAAGCCAAGAAAATTAGTACTTCGAATTATAGAGGCCCGGATTCTTTGTTGTCGAATTTTGTTCAAAACGTGAGGTAAATCCCATTTTAATTCATACGACCTTTCATAAATTCGTTTTCTATTTTTCCTGAGTTCCTTACATCATATATGATCTGTGAAAAATGATTACAAGGTCGTGGGATCATTCGTGTGCTCGTGGGGATTATTTTGGTGTCGTAGTGCTCATTTGAGGACCAAATTCGTCACGCTCTTTCTACACGTCCAATACTTGGTCTGGTATTTTTATCGTGGTTCTTACATCATATAAGTCTCAAATAAAATGATAAACACGAACCATGCATGATCTATAATTTATTTGTGAATTAAACCTTAAAAATGTAATAAAACTCTAAATAATTATATACGAATTTTCTGGACATGAGGATTATTTTATGTGGACTCTATATAATATATAAGATCTCAGAAAAATACTAATTCGAATTGTTGAGGCTTGGATCATGTTTTGTGAAATTATGTTCTAATCACTATTTATAAAATAAAAGGGAATAAAAAGGAACCCTAATTAATTCGACCTAGGGTTAGGGTTTTGGATATGGAATCTGATCATTAAATGATTTTTAAGGTTGTAAGAATGATGGTGTAATGATTGGGATTAATGTTAGGGTTTTAAGTGGTTTTTGTATTTTAACGATTTGTAAAATAAAATAGGAGGGGCTGTTTTGTAATTTTCTGAAACTCGTGTGTATTTTTGTAAGGTGTTTTAATCAGGGACTAATCATGTAAAAATATAAAATAAGGGCCATGTGTGTTAGATTTGTAATTAAAAGGTTTAAAAGGTAATTATATAAAATTGTTAATTCGAATTGCAAATAATTAAACTAGAGGGACTAAAAATGTAAATTCTGGAAACTTGAAGTTATTTTGAGTAAATAATAATATTAAGAGTGTTTTGTGTAATTTTGAGTATTTATGGGCCTAATGTGTAATTATTATGGAATTATGATTTAATTTATAAGTTTTGTAAACTTAAGGGACTAATTGTGTAAATTCTGAAATCTGAGTCTGAATAGTGAAGTACATGAATTAATATTAAATAAGTTATAATTTAAATTTGTAATTATGTAAGTAATGATGATACATTTTTGTAAATATACTAATATTAAATCTGAATTGATTGATGAATCTGAATGTAATATGATTATTATTAATTAGTTATATGTTTTAACTAATTATTAAATTACTATTGACATTATAATTCTGATACTTGAAGACTTACATTAATTGAAATGATAATTTATCTGAATTTGGAAACTCTGAATTATGGAATGTTATCTAATCTGGAAAGTTCTTACTAAATGGAAAGTTACTAAAATGAAAGTTACTAATGACTAAAAGTAATAATCTGAATTGGAATCCTTTGTAATTCCGTCTTCTACTCCTTTAGGTGCGAAGAAGGAGAAGCCTTGATCTGTTCAGTATTTATTTGCTTGTTTATTTTCTGCACTGCTAATAAGGTACAAATATTCTGCCCTTTTTCAGTAAGGGTGTCCTCTTTCTCATTTCATTTTGTATTTCTGATTCATCATAGGGTTTCCCTAAGCCATTGCTATGCTTCCCCTGTTCTGTGAACTCTGAAATGATCCCTTTCATACTCCGATCTGTTTAACTTCTGATTTGATGCTATGACTTCTTTGCCTTGAACCTTTCAATTGATTTCCCTTGTTATGACCTCTGATATGAATCTATGTTGTGAAAACCTTTTAAATTATGACCTGTAAATGTTTTGAGAAGAGTTATTGGTTACAAATGATGTTTATGCTTTTACATGAAATTCTACTAGCTTTTATGAAAACTATTTCAAAGACTATCTTTATGAAAAACCGTTTCAAAGGATCATTTTTATGAAAACAATTATTAAGGGATTTCTTAAAATGGACTTTTGATAGAAACTTCTGAAATGAACTTTTGATCTGAACCTTGACTGGATTATTGCTATAAACCTTGATCTGATAAACTCTGATATGAACCAAATTGATTTTGAACCTCTGATATTTAATTCTAAAATATTTGACATGAACCTTCTGATATGATTCTCTATTCTGATCCTTTGCTTAAACTCTGAATTGAACCTTTGATATTTCTGGACTTTGACATGAACCTTTTTGCCATGTACCCTTATGATATGACCTTCTGATTTTGGTAGTACATATGACCTCTGACCTCTGACCTACAGATTGATATCCGAGCCACTCACTAGGCATGAGGGTTTCATGTCCATGTCATTGATGCACCGATGGCATGACTCTAGGGCAGGAGAGTGATGACCTGTCCCGTCCCTGACTTTATTTTATCTGGTGTGTTGAGGAGTTTCTGGCCACCTGGGGCGCATGGATGCATCCTAGATCTGACTCTGACTCTGTTATCTGTTATCTGATTATCTGTTATCTGATTATGGTTTATTATCTCTGGTGACTGATGGTGTGTGCGATACACGTCACTCACATTCTCTGAGAGCTTATCACTCTACACAGGTTTGTTATATTATATGGTTATGCTATGGTATTATCTGTTCTCTGGGCTCGTGATGGATTTCTGTATTTCCCTAAACCTGATTTGTTCATTATCCCTTTCTCATTTCTTTTCTTTTACCCTTATTCCTTTCCTATTCTTTCACTTTGATTCTGTATCTGTATAATCTGTATTTCTGATTTGTTTATGTATTGCTATCTGTTATTGTTTCTGTTATCTATATATCTGTTCACTGAGCTCTCGTAGCTCAATCGCATTTCTTTTCCTGCGGCAGGTTTTAGTAGGAAGCTGGGAATGAGTGGAGTGTGTACCTTTGGACTTAGAAGATTGGGTAGCTATTCTGGATTAGAGTTGACTAGAAGATTATATATTTTAGAATTAGTGTTTTTGGAAGTTTTCATTTGTAACCTTGTAGTTTCAGTATTTCATTTGTAACCTTCGAGATTTTTGTATTACTGTAGATGTATGCTTTGTTTTGATCTGATATGGAGCCATTATTGTGACATCTTTACCCTTGTCGGGTCGGGGTGTTACAAATGACTTGAGAAGTCATATGATGAGACGTGAAAGATGACGTTAATATTTCCAGTGAAATATTCAAATAGTCATAAGAGGGGATGAAAGGTTATAAGGTATGACGCGAGGGATGACTTTAATGTTTCCACAGAAATATTGAAATAGTTATGAGCGGGATGAGAGGAATGACTTGAGAAGTCATATGATGAGACGTGAAAGATGACGTTAATATTTCCAGTGAAATATTCAAATAGTCATAAGAGGGGTGACGAGAACGTATGAGTTAGAGAATTGACGATGTTGTCTTTTAGGAGAGATTTTTCAAAGGAAAGATTTCTCTTTTGACATTCTCGTGACGGAGGAGATGACGTACTTCGACGAGCTTCGTTCATGAGCAAACTACAGGGTTCCCGGTCAAGTCTAAAGGCATCTTGACTGCTACTCTTCATAGGGGGTTGTCTCATCCATAGTGTTTGTTGTCATGCCTTTCCGGCGCTTACGTACTCGGCTTCGGTCGTGGAGACAACAAGAGTAGTTTGTTTCTTGGGGAACCAAGAAGTTTGTTAATCAACCTATGAAGGTACAAATATTACTCTCTATGTTTCAATCCACATTTACTCTCTCATTATCAGAGTTGGTATAGAAACATTTTCTACCTCAATCTCTTTGAGATATTGTAATCTCAAGTGTGTAGTACCTTTGATATATTGGATGATACATCAAACACTTTGATGTAAGAAGTCTTGGGGCACTTCTTACAAGTGGGCACAAAGCCAAACACTATTCATGATAATGGACCTACTTGCCGTTAGGTAAACTTCTTTACCAATTAGGCCCCTAACTTAGTAATATCCACTCACTCACCTTCATCATTTCTTGTGAGATTTGTATTTGTGGATATGGGCGTAAATATAAGCTAAGTATCTTATATATGTAAATATATATATGTAGTATACTAAAGTTTATGGGGATACTTTATTTAGGTTGAGTTATCTACGGGCTAGAGAAGAAACTTAATTCACTCATCATTTTCATTTCAAACTTTTCACGCATGATCTTAGATCGATCATCGTACATTTTTGGACAAGTTGAGTTCGTCATGATGAATTGTGAATCTTTGTTTCTTTGTGATAGTGCCTACTATGTTAGATACTAACACTACTTCATGCCAAGCATTTCTACTAACAAAGGGTGTTTTAAGAAAGCGTACCTGTGCTTGAGGTGTTACTCTTAAAACTAGAAGATTAGACTACCTTTGTTGAATGTTAAGCATATGAGACACGACTTGACTATTTCGTCGCAAGATTTGTTTGATCACAAATCATACTCCATTTATTAGACTCCAAAACTTATTTACAGCCTTGTTTTCCTAGCAAAACAGAAGTTCAAAGATCTGGTCCCCAGTATTTCATGGGTCCAAAGTTGTTAGAGTTAAACATCCTACGCATTTGTTGCGTCAGTTTAGGATGTGAGAATGGAGGACACATTTCCCATGGTAAGTAACTTTGTTGTTGATGTTCATTCCAAGTTACGGGAAAGTTACTTGGATGATTTTGTCTTCTAAAGTTACCTCTCGGTAGAGGAGTTCTAGACCGAGGTTTGGGAGAATTTATTTTTCTAGGTGGAGGAGTAGTCGACCTAGTGTCACGCTTTACAAATCCATGTTTGGGAGATGACAATGGTTTGTAAAAGCCTTTGGCTTCCTCTTTACTTGGTGTAGACACTCTAGTACTATTTATAACTACGTGACTTGGTTTAGGACTTAAATTATTTTTTAGAATTGACCCAGTTTTGTCTTCAGCACCAGACGGTACCACGGTACCACTAAATTTAGTGGTGCCATCTGTACCTTTAGTGGTGCCGTCACCTTCAGACTTAGACATTTCAGGCATTACAAATTTTACTTGTTTAGTACCACTTGTAGAAGCCTGATTTGGGTCAAATCCTAAACCCGCACGGTCATGTTCACTATATCTAATGTTTTCGAGTATATCATTAAGTGTTTTGGTTCCTTCATCAAACTTAATGTTTCTTAAAGCATTTTCTTTAAGCCTTTCATTTTCTACTTGAAGACTTATACATGAACCACATCCTAAGTCTACTTCTTTGTTTTTCTCAAGTCTCTTGACATGATCTTTTAATTCTAAAACTTGTAGTTCTAGTTCTTTTAGTTTTAATTTTTGCTTTGTGTTTCTACCTAAGATCTTAGTACTAACTACACATAATTTGTTGTATTCGTCATGCAATTCACTATCATCTATTGACGAATTATTATCACTATAATAAGAAGAGTCGGAATGTACCTCGTTAGAAGCTTGAGCCATTAGGCATGTTTCATCGTTAAGCATCTTCTCTTCTTCTTCACCGCTGTCACTCCAAGAGCCTCCTACAAAAGCTCTTTAGTTGTTGGAGTTCGGTGGTTTAGGACATTCTCCTATGAGGTGATTAGGATCTCCGCATCTATAGCATTTCCTATCACTTGTCCCTTTCCTTTCATCATGATTCTTTTGAGATGACCTCCTTTCATCGCGAGGTTATCTAGGAAATCTACCTTTCCTCCTAAAGAACTTTCTAAAGTTTCTAACGGCTAGTGCAAATTCTTCATCTTCACTATCGGAACTCGAACATTCCTCATCACTAGTCTCCTTCTTGGCTCTTAATGCTAGAGATCTAACTCTCTCGCTTTTGCCTTTGACTATGTCGGAGTCCTTCTTGATTATCATCTCGTGAACTTTCAAGTTTCCTATTAGTTCATCAAGTGACAACATCGCCAAGTCCTTTGACTCTTCTATGGCGGTGACCTTTGCTCTCCATTTAGGATGTAGAGCTCTAAGGAACTTCCTAACATAATTCTTGCTAGAGTAACCTTCATCAAGAGCTTTAAGACTAGTAATAATAGTATTAAATCTAGCAAAAGCATTATCTATTGACTCATCTTTCGTAATGGAAAATTGTTCATATTGTTGAACAAGAAGATCTATCTTGTTCTCTTTGACTTGGTTATTACCTTGGTGAGTGACTAACAAAGTTTTCCAAATTTCTTTTGCCGTATTACACATGAAAATTCTTTCAAATTCCTTTTTAGGCAAAGCATTATAAATCATCATTTTAGCCTCATTATTTTTTGCTAATTTCCTTTTAAGTTCATCACTTTGTTTATCATAAGAAACTATTTCATCCTTTTTAGTTTCCGGATTCATTTGAATAGGTTGAAAGTCACCCTCGGTAATAACATGCCAAAGATCAATGTCTTTTGATTTTACATATGTTTCGAATCTTGTTTTCCAATATATAAAACAATCGGTTTCGAAAAATGGTGGTCTTTGCATAGATTGCCCTTCTAGATATTTGTCGGAATCCATTGATCGATTCAAGTTTTAAAATACAATATACTTTAAAATCTTGACTGACGTGGCTTCTGATACCAATTGTGGGAAACTAGAAGGGGGGTTGAATAGTTTACCGGTTTTAATTGCTTTTAAAAAATCTTGTTTTAAAAGTTTGCTATTGGAAACTTTGATTCGAACTCTATGTGTAATCAATCAACACCAATATGAACTACACACTAAGCTAACAAATGGTAAATAATAAAAGTAAAGAGTAGAGTTGGAAAGATCAAACCGAGACAAAGGATTTATAGTGGTTCGGCTACGAAGCTCTTCTTCGCCCTACTCCACTCCCCGAGTACCACACTCGAGAGTTTCAAACACTATATCAACAACCTCCCTTCAGGCGGAGAAAACCGTACACGTCACTTATCCTATTACCGACACTAAGCTAGATGTCAAGTGCTAATCTTAGCTAGCACCAATCTACCAAGGTCCACGTGACCAATCAATCAAGCCCAATGGCTACACGAGATCACCAAGATCTCAACACGATCACAATGATCAACACTCTCTCAACTAACACTAATCTATCGACCCTTGATCTTCTTGATCAATCACACAAGCCCAATGGCTTTAAGAGATATCCACTATCTCAATAAGATCACACTTGATCTTCACTCTCACTCACAAAAGATAAATAAACTTGATGTATGCTATGATACAACAAGGTTGTAACAAGTGTTACAAAAACCTAACAACTATAACTCTTGTATCTTCTTGAATACTTTGAGTTATTCTCTTGCTAATGAAGAGGAATGATAACACCTTGTATCAACTTGGATACTTGTGTTCTTCTCTTGAAGGGGAATGATAACACCTTGTATCAACTTGGATACTTGTGTTCTTCTCTTGCTAATGAAGAGGAATGAAGAGGATCTCTTGGTGGATGATTGGATCACTCTTAAAACAAAAGAAAACTAATCTAAATGATCTAAAGAAGAGAAAGGTGTGAGAGGTTTAAACTCAGAAATTTCTGTGTGAAAGGGTGCCTAAAAACTGTGAATGGGGTTGGTTTTTATAGGCAAGAAAAATCTGAACGTTACAGAAAATTTTGTACGGACGGATCCACTAAACATGCCACGGCTCCACTAAATTTAGTGGAACCGTGGAGCCGTCCTAGACTAGGACGCTCCAAATTTTGTCTTTTCTGGTGAAAACTTATTTGGGGAAGGTTGGAGCTGATTTTGGGGGGAAAAATAGCTGTCGTGATTTTCAAACTTATTTTTCCATTAAAACATTTCATAATAATTCAAAAATAATTTGTCAAGTTGTAAATTTGTTCTAGAGTGATTTGCATAGAAACGGGATCTTCCGATTAAAAACTTGTTTACGTTAATTTTAACGTAACGTGATTTCACATTTTGTCATCCTCAAAACGTGAAGTAATCGAAAGATATAAATAATGTTTTTAGAACATTATTTGCATCAACACTGTAGATTGCTTTTGACAACAGTGACACAGAGTTACTTACGCTGGAAGATTGTTCGGATATTCGGTGAGAGCATTTAAAGGAATTAGAGTTTGAAAACTTTGCAGACCGGGTGGGTGAGATGGAGTTTGTGAAGCTTATACTGGCCAAGTCACCTGTGCTCAAGAAGGTGAGGATAATCCATAACGATATATTTGCTAATGATGAAGAGTTAGAGATATTAAGAACTCTCTCAGGCTCCCAATGTGTATCACCGGTGGCAGAAATAATTGTTGTGCGTAATCTTTATTTGGAAAACTGAAGTTGTGTAAAAAATTTATGTCGTTGGACTGCAATTGGCTTCGTGTCACTCTAGGCGTTTATAACAAAAAAAGTTAGATTAGTGAACTACAAATGTTATAGTCCTGTAGTTAGAAATCCGGAGAATGAATTGCTTACAAAAGTTACAAGTTCTCGATGATCGATTATGGTTGTTTTTTTAGCTGATCGATTATGGTTGTTTTAAGCATATGTGGAGGTTACAAATCTCTGTTCGAACAACCATCTAAAAGTCCTAATATCACTAAAGCATTACGATAGAGTTTTCGAAGCCCTTTGACGATTCCACTTTAGCTTATCACCGCCGCTGCAGAAACCTCGAATAAAATCTAACTCTAATAATAAAACATGAAAATAATAAAACATGTAGAATTAGTGCTTTAATCGCTTATGAGTTCTTCATTAACCATATTCGTTTGCATGATTCAACAAACATAATATTAAAATCCAAAACCATTCGTTAAGCTAATTTAAAGTGAAAACAACTAATATATTACGTTAGTATGTGTCACAAGAAAACTTAGTTCCATGGAACATTACCAACTAACATCCAATCTCCATCTCTATCTTCATAAATAAAATTGAAAAAACAATTCGTTAAGATAATTAATAACATAAAGTAAATTCTCTTAGAAACTATGTGAGAAACATATAATTCTAAGAAACTTGTTTATAGTTTGTTTATGATACCTGATGCATTAATCGTTTATGAGCTTTTCATTAACCGTATTAGCTTGTAAGATTCAACAAACATCTATTTAAATAGAAAAAAACCCATTTGTTAAGCTAATTTAAAGTGAAAACAAATAATGTATTACATTAATATAGGAGACAACGTTAAGATTATCGCTCACCGACAACATCTTCATTAGTGTGACGGTCATCAATGTGAATATCACCAACATAATTCACATGCACGTCGAATAATCCATGGAAGCAAGTTGCTGAGATAGAAATCCTTAATAACAGGCATGAAACATAAATATTAAATATCATGCTACACCATGGCTGAGAAAACTAATGCCTGATTCAATTGAGGAGTGTCTTTGATTAGTGTTACCCTTACTTTTTAAGAAAAAGACATATTTCTGTAAGTTTATCCTGGTTCTTTTAGGCCTGTCACCTAAGAAACAATCACACCACCATTTATTTAGTCACCTCTAATATATCAAACAGCTGATATCCAGCGGTTTGATCTTCAAAACAATTAGCCCAGTATAAAACTCAACTAACTAATAAAAAAGTAAATCACTTATTGGAAGCCCACTTTTACGTATCCTCTTTTACGACACAAACAAAATTTAACAGTCAAATTCCAAAGTTAATAACATATCAGTACATATTTAATTACCTGCAATGCACTGATGGTTGAATAAGTAAAAGGAAAATAACTTACATATGCAAGCATTTTATGATCTGATCATCAAGGTTTTGTCTTACCATAACTCCTAATATGCTGCAATACCTTCTGTAAAATCCAATTTTGTCTTCCACCTTATCGTTTTGACCTTTCCCACACTCCAAACCACCATTGATAATGTTTATGATCACTCCATAACCCAAGATATGCCACGCTGACCTGTCTGCAGCTGATGGACTCCACCTTCCGGTGATCACATCATGGCTTGATGGTTTGTTAGCTTGTGGAGTCATCCAGAACCATATCGCTGATCGAAATAATATTGTATTATAGGAAAATTTTATTTTTTAAAAACCTGTTGCAAATGATGTCATCTTTTACCTGCAACCCTTTGGTTAGTACAGCTTCATGATTAGCTAATATTGCCCAGGACTACACTCTAGCTTGTAAGTGTTGTAACGATAGAGAAGACCAAGAACTTACTGAGATAGTTGGATAGGTCCTCTTCCAAAGTAGCTTTGGGGACACGGCCACTCATTAGAGTTACAATACCTATTTGTTTGATCTTGTTCTCTAGCGAAGCAATATTCCCATGCAAATTGACCATCCGGTGCAGTGGGTCGTCCACCTAAGTCGCCAAGCAAAGAGCTCGTTAGCATAGCGAAACTGACAATAAACGTGATACCGATGACAATGGTAATGATTATGAACAATTAAATCTGACCTTTAATTAGCCTTTGGAAGACCGTGATTTAGTGCAGCAACTCAAGCTTGTCTTGCTAGTTTGTTTGGGGTTGTCTGACTTGCGGGCTTAACTCCACAATCATCATCTTATTCATCTTCATCTACTTCCTCAATCATGTCCTCGTAAAACTCATCTTCAATCTCACGATCATCATGATCAGTGTCCGGATGTGGCAAGTGATGGTCTTCATCTTCTTCCAGACCATTGCGGCCTTCATCATCCCCATTCTCATCTTCATCAATTTCATATCCTTCGTCCCCTGACATATCCACCTCATCTTCATCAAGGCTCTCACGAATATGTGGTTGGATTTCAAACCTTATTTCCATAGAACCAATACCATTATTAAATCTACTACTTTTATACTTGACACTTTATTAGCCATTTCCTTCTGTAAATGGTTCATGGGCTAATTAGTATATCATTTTCCAATTAAAATAGATCAGACAGTAGATATTGATCTAGATTTAGTCTTAATTCATACTTCACCATCAATGGTTTTTTGGTGGCTTAATGATCTTTGGTGTACCTGATACACATGATTAAAAAGTAATGAACTTGATGGGTCATATTAAATCTTAGTAAAAATCAAAATGATGCTTAATTATTTACCATAAAAGCTTTTGTCTCAGCTGCTAGTCTGCTTAAAAAGTTGACCAAAGTGTGGCCTGCAATATATAACTCCCACAAAAGATTTGTAGTTACTAAGCTGCAATCAGCCCAAATTCAAGATTCAATGGTTAGTAAGTTAGTAACATCACTAAACCACAGGTGCAGATCTAGTGACATTAGAATATTTATAAAAAAGAACCTTGAGGGTGCCTTTGCAATGGTGGCATAATATCCAAAGTATATAACAACTAAGTGAATAACCTCGATGCATTGACTGGGCGCATCTGTTATTTCTACATGAACCATTAGAACTTGTTCCTGCTTGTTGGGTTGTACCTAAAATAGAATTTCCTATGAATCAGCTAAAACTGTGTCAAATAAAAATTTTATAATGATATCAGCTAAATGTAAAAATTGATATAATAAAAATAAATCAGAAGATTTAAGAATTATAACTACACCTTAAGCGGCATTTGGCCCGTTTGACCTGTGTACCCCTTTGGCATATTTTTTATACCCATTTGACCCAGGAAACCCATTCACCCCTTTGGGTTTTTCAAGTCTCCAAAATCTGACAGTGAAAGCTGGGGGAGGTGGAATGATGGAATTTGCAAACAATCACATTCTATTATTTCTTTTAAAGTGTAGGCTGACTGAAAGCAGTTTGTTTGTCTAACAGATTTGTATTTGTGACGTAACGAAAATTCTTTGTGCGTTAAAATAAGAATAAGCAAAAGTTGATCACAAAATGGGCCACTGAGTATAGATACAATATTTTTTTATCAAGATCAATACGTCTATAACGAAAAATACTGTCAAATGGTTAAAGTTATGGCACTGACTTACACATTATTGTAAGTCCATGTTTCGTTTCCTGATGATGATCCGGTTGAAGTCACCTTTTCATCTTTCTTGTAGGTGCAGACCATGAAGTTGCATGATCCAACGTACTCTCCAACTGTTAGATATATTCATTCTTGGCCGATCGCGTCTATCAATTTCCCTTTGTTCCTGGAATCTCCAAAACAAACTACAAATAGATATTGTTAGTATCAATAGTAGATCACGTTGCTTGTAACAGAAGTTTAAGGCGAAGTTGTAAGAGTTATCTTTAGCCCTGTTCCTTCCATTAGCTTTTTAACTTTTGCAAGCATTGTAATACCACTTGTGTCAATATTTCCATCCATTAGCTTTTTAACTTCTGCAAGCGTTGAGCCTTTTTGTTTCTTTTTATGATTTCTTATTCTCCAAAGAATATTGCTGCTTCTTCTGGATATGAGTTTCAACGTAATCGAAAGGCAACTGCAGGCTGCAACGAAGAACCTTGATACAGAATTTGCACTGCCAAAGAAACAACAATACATTGAATGGATTATCGTTGCTCAAACCATTCTTGTTATGTTTTTATTAATTTAAAATCAGATAAGCAGTTTATCATGTTGTTCACAACAATTTATCAAAATTGGAATCCAAACAGGAACATCTTACCCAAGTATAAGAGATTCTCACAGTTTTTCCACAAAAAATAAGAGATGTCGAATCATTATCTGGAAGGTTTCCTTTAGTTGTCAAATTAATCTGAGACGTCGTAGATGTAATAAACTCCTTAAAATGTGCAAGTTGTGTTGCAAATCTCTTACATGCAGTTTCATAGAAGATATAAAACATAAAGTTACCTCATTAGATGTTCCATTTATACTCACTGGAACATATATATCATGAACACTTCAATCATGGCAGCCATTCTTAAAACCCTAAAAAGATTTTGGAAGAAAGAGAGATATATTAGAGACTATGATTAATAATCAAAATCTGAATTCCTTCTTAGAAAAACATACATTTGATTTAGGGTTTTGTAAAAAAAACATAAATGTATAAAGAGAGAAAGTGAGTGAGGTGAACCTGTGCGAATGGAGCATGATTGTAGTCGCGTGATTTCAGAAGCATCATGGATTCCACTACACCTGCTGATCCCCTCCTCTTACCATTTTTTTGTTAACCACAACAAAACTTTTATAAAAACATAAGAGTTGTTATTTAATTAGAAGAATGCATAATTTTAAGTAATAGATCAAAGAAACATTACACGGCATGTCAAGCGTTCATGGTTGCAAACCTGTGATGAAGAAAACACAAAAAATGTAAACCGAACATTAGAAGAGAAGAGGAAAAAAAAGGATATTAGTGTTTTTGAGAAAAAATATATTATGAATGAAGTGCAGATTTTTTTACGTATATGCTTTTAGGGTTACCTAAGTTGTAGGGATTCTCCTACTTATCTCATATAATTGGTTGCTATGCATAATCTATTCCTTAAATATAGCTTAACAATATCAAATTTTTAAGCATGACTTAAATATTTTGTATTGTAAATCACAAAAAAAATTGCTTGGTCTAGTGGTTGAAGCATTTGTATGTGGATTAAATGGCCAAGGTTCGAATCTTGCAAAGGACAATTTTAATTAAATTTTTAATTTCGGATTAACATAGGAATTTTAATTAATTAAACGTTATTTCCATTAAACTAAATATAAAAATTCGAAATTTTAATCAAATCTTGCTTAGGTGGCATTATGACATGGCATTACATGGCATTACTGGGCAATCCTGCATTTGATGACGTCATGCGCATCTTGTTATATAATATATACATATATATATATATATATATATATATATATATATATATATATATATATATATATATATATATATCCTACACTATATAATAGCCTAACATGACTATATATATATATATATCCTACACTATATAATAGCCTAACATGACAGCGACACATAAGCGTAGAAATGCCACCTCAATTCCACCTCATTGCCTACATGGCACACACTATTCATGCACTAAAATCCGGATATTTAAAAAATGTTCATTCATGGGACTCGAACCCATGACCTCTTGAACAAACAAGAAACACTCAACCGCCGGAGCAAGCCATTTTTGTGATAGACATTTGAAAAACAAAAATGACATGCTTTAACTTCCCTAAAAATCAGCATATCATTGTTCTCTTAAATAATTAAGCTTCTCAAATTTCAAATTCTCATAATCAAATTTGAAAAAATACCGAAATTTATTGTAGATAATTAAGGCAATAATGCAGGCACAATTAATCTGCTTATCAGTTACATTCACCTAAATCAAAGTTTTCAAATTCACAATATATTTTCTAAAATTATCTCAATTCAACCTAAAACAAATCACCAAGTATGTCGCCATTATCAAATTCAACCACATTTCACAGCTAACCAAAAATAAACATCTACACCAAAAATCATTGCAACTAACCTAAATCTATCACACCAACCAACCAAGTTCGTGTTTGTTTTTTGGTTCTTCCTCGCGATTTTTAATCACAATAACATTGTAAGCGTTAATAACTTTGATTTTAATCACGATATTTCTGTTCATTTTTCAATCTTTTCTATTATGTGGGATTTAATTCAAGAATTAAACACCTTCAATCATTGCTATTGGGTTTAACTTTGCTGATCATAAATGTTATTTGAATGATTTGCAGAGAATAAGGGTTAGTAATGATGCTGAGATATCGAATATCAAGAAAGCGAGATTGTTGTTGAATTATTGATCCAAACAAACTTCTGAGTTTGATGGCAAGCAAAAGATTGAATAAAATAATCTATGCTCCAGTAAGTGTAAAATGTTTATTTTTTGAAAGATATGTATGTTTCAATGTTTGTTTGCATGATTCACTTATTTCCATTTACATTATCAAAAATATGTGTCTCATGAGGCTTGCCAAGAAGTATCATCAGTGGGTCAAACAAGTAGTTTGTTGATGCATCTCTTATAAGACGTTTAGTTTTAGTATGCTTATATTTAGTTTTTATTTGTAATGTGTAATAATCTTGCTAACATATATAAAATGGTTGGTAGCAAGAGCTGCCTAGATTTATGCGGAATTCTTTGGAGGAAGCTTTACACGAGATGCATACCACATGACTAAGCCTCATCCTGATGGTTACCCAATGCTTCACTGCTCATTCTAAATGTATGTGACCTACTCATTTAACGATCAAATGTTACATACTTTTCTTTAATACCCTTACTTGATGATCCTATTAAAAAAATACCGAGAAAATAATAGGGTTCTGGAAGGATAAAAGTATTGGTAGAACATGGGATTGACATGTTAAAAAATAGTTGGGTCGGACCAGACGACAAGTTGCCATACATTGTCATGTTTATTTTTGAATCCGTGAATCAAGGTTTTGATAAACTATGGTGATTTAACCAGTATAATTTATTGAAGTTGTTGGATATCGATTTGTTTGTTGATAATGAAAAGTTCATAATCGCTACTTAAGATTCAGTGTTATTTCATACATTATGGAAGGTTTGTAATTAATAAGCTATAGATTTCATGTTACTAACATTTGGATTACTTCTTGCTAAACTATTGTATTACTTTTTTCAGGTTCTGCACTTCCTATTGTTCCCATGATGGGAGATACCTTTCATTTTAAAGGACCATTAGACGATGAGAGGCTGCAAGTTTGTATCAAGAAGGTAACATATTTTATTTCTTTAAAAATAAATAAAAGACCATGAGTTGTTAGGTATAATTATTGTTTCCTCATATCTTTATATTCGGGTTAATTATGATTCTTTTTATTAATATATGTGATCGCCTTTCACAGGAACAACAAGCATGTTTAGCTCAATGGTTAGAGGGAGTGTAACAAGAATCACAAGAGTTGGAGGTCAAATTGACGATGTATGCCATGAATTTGAGAAAGCGAATGCGGTATATCCAATAGCTTGAGAAATATAGGGTATGCTCTTCGGATAAAAATTATTTTAAATTCGCTTATCTGTGATGAATTTAGGATAGTTTTTTTTAATGAATATAAACCTCATTTTGAGAATTGAAATCGATTCATAGTTTGTTTGATCACGTAGTCAATCCACTTTTGCAATCTGCTATTAAAAGCTAATTGTATTTATGTAAATTTCAAAAGGTTCAATAGCCGAAAGAACATGAGCTCTTTCAAATCCATATAAGCGCATAAAGATGTTAAAAAAGTAGCATAAACACCCTTGAAGCCCCTGCCACAAGCCCACAATATACAAACTTAGTCCTATTAATTTTATTTAACTTATAATCCTCTACATCAATTGATAGTCATTCTTTCGCTTACTTGATTTTGATATTTTTCGATAGTTATGATGAATATTCAGGTGCGGAAAAGTCGGAAATGGATTGAAAACCAGCAAGATCAGTGGCTCTAACAGATTTTGTAAATGAGTCTATATACAACATCTCAGTCTACTTACAAATGAAGCCTTTGATTTAGGTCGGAAATGTTGCGGAATCTGATTTAGCTACTTCTGAAAGTAATCCTCACGTCGAAAAGGTCATGGAACTCGCTTCCCAGTTATAGTCTGGCATTGTAACAGTCTCTGCACATGTATTTGAAGTAAAAAAAAGATAGTAGAACTTTTGACGTCAAGATGAACTAAGTTATTATTATCGTTCTCACACTGAGTTTTTACCAAAATTCATAGACTGGATAGGATGATTACTGGCACTCCCCGGTTATTGCTGAAGAGCGCGAAAACATCTCAGTGTGGAGACCTGTACTATTTAAACTTCCTTCCAACGAGCTGCTCCTCTTCTACAAGATCAGCCCTGATGTTCAAAAGTATGTTTTACTTTTACTACTTTTTTCACCTTTGGTAAGCCTCTTTTATTCATTACAATTTTGATTTTTTTTGGTCATATCATAATCTGGTTCAGCATTGCGCTAATTATTGTTCATATCATAAAGAGATTATTCAAAAAGGAACATGAGTTGAGGATATTTCAAGAGAGTTCAAAAGACACCATTGTTTGAAACAACAAAAGAGAAATATGAGTGTTTGGCTAATAGTAACATCAATGGCAATGAGAAGAAACTCACAAGATAAAAAGTAATATTTTATTTAGTTTTATTTTATATCACCGATCTCTAATACTCATTTGCATTGGTATTAATTATAATGTGTGGGAGGGTGGTTAGAGAAGAGTCGCAGAGCAAATAAGGCATTCATACTATAAGCACACCATCAGGGCCCTGAACTGTGTGGTTGGCTTTTTAGGGCCATAAACTGTGTGGAAGTTATTATTTTTGAAGTGATTATTTGTTTATTGATTTTTATAGGTGCTTAGGGGGTGTTTGAGATTGTATTTCCGTAACAGATATGCAAAGACGGAAAAGGCACGTACTCCTCCAAAGCAGCCTTTAACTAAATCAAGGACCAGACATCGCAAGCCATTTTGGAATTGTATTAAATAATTTTCTTACAAATTTGCTCAATCTGATAAGATAATATGTTTAATAGGCGTCGTGTTACAATCTGGTGGATGAGGATGATGAAAAAGTATGGGAGCCTATGGCAACCACACTTTCAGCGCCATTTTGGACCCATTGACTTATCAATGGGTCAATTTGGTTATCTATTCTTGCTTAATGGGTCAAATGGGTAAACTGGTCATGAAAATGGAAATGGTAAAAAGTAGCAGTCTTACAGGAACATTATTGTGAAGTTTGGATTAGTATTTTTGGCACTGGTTCTTCTCCGAATTGTATGATAATTTTTGAAGTGATTATTTGTTTATTGATTTTTATAGGTGCTTAGGGGGTGTTTGAGATTGTATTTCCATAACAGATATGCAAAGACGGAAAAGGCACGTACTCCTCCAAAGCAGCCTTTAACTAAATCAAGGACCAGACAGCGTAAGCCATTTTGGAATTGTATTAAATAATTTTCTTACAAATTTGCTCAATCTGATATGATAATATGTTTAATAGGCGTCGTGTTACAATCTGGTGGATGAGGATGATTAAAAAATCGCGGAGCCTATGGCAACCACACTTTCAGCGCCATTTTTGACCCATTGACTTATCAATGGGTCAATTTGGTTATCTATTCTTGCTTAATGGGTCAAATGGGTAAACCAATCATGAAAATGGAAATGGTAAAAAGTAGCAGTCTTACAGGAACATTATTGTGAAGTTTGGTTCAGTATTTTTGGCATTGGTTCTTCTCCAAATTGTATGATAATTTGGCAATTGGTTGTTCTCCGGATTGTATAGGTATCTATGTTATCTAAATTTATATTTGTTTCAAGACATTATTATTAATTCGCATGATACTTTCAAATGTAATGCAAAGCATCCCATCTTAACTCCCCACTTGAATCTTATTTTTTCTAACTAATGCAGTTGGAGAGCTTCGGGAAGACGCTCATGATTTTGCTTCATGATAAAGATGGAAGTTCTGTAAGTAATTCCTATATAAGTTACAATACATAAATGACTGTCTTTTATCGTTTGAGGTATATGTGTATGTTGCATATGTAGATTAAAAAGTCGGGGAGTTAAGGCAACCACACTTTCAGCGCCATTTTTGACCCATTGACTTATCAATGGGTAAATTTGGTTATCTATTCTTGTTTACTGGGTCAAATGGGTAAACCGGTCATGAAAATGGAAATGGTAAAAAGTAGCAGTCTTACAGGAACATTATTGTGAAGTTTGGATTAGTATTTTTGGCATTGGTTCTTCTCCGAATTGTATGATAATTTTTGAAGTGATTATTAGTTATTGATTTTTATAGGTGCTTAGGGGGTGTTTGAGATTGTATTTCCGTAACAGATATGCAAAGACGGAAAAGGCACGTACTCCTCCAAAGCAGCCTTTAACTAAATCAAGGACCAGACATCGTAAGCCATTTTGGAATTGTATTAAATAATTTTCTTACAAATTTGCTCAGTCTGATATGATAATATGTTTAATAGGCATCGTGTTACAATCTGGATGATGAGGATGATGAAAAAGTCGGGGAGCCTATGGCAACCATACTTTCAGCGCCATTTTTGACCCATTGACTTATCAATGGGTCAATTTGGTTATCTATTCTTGCTTAATGGGTCAAATGGGTAAACCAATCATGAAAAAGGAAATGGTAAAAAGTAGCAGTCTTACAGGAACATTATTGTGAAGTTTGGATCAGTATTTTTGGCATTGGTTCTTCTCCAATTTGTATGATAATTTGGCAATTGGTTGTTCTCCGGATTGTATAGGTATATCTATGTTATCTAAATTTATATTTGTTTCAAGACATTATTATTAGTTCGCATGATACTTTCAAATGTAATGCAAAGCATCCCATCTTAACTCCCCACTTGAATCTTATTTTTTTTAACTAATGTAGTTGGAGAACTTCAGGAAGTCGCTCATGATTTCACTTCATGATGAAGATGGAAGTTCTGTAAGTAATTCCTATATAAGTTACAATACATAAATGACTGTCTTTTATCGTTTGAGGTATACGTGTATGTTGCATATGTAGATTAAGAGCAAAGGACAATACTTTGAACTTTGACAATACGATATTCCAATTCTTAGCTAATTGCACTGAATAACAACCAAATTTAAGGATCCTTTGGTTGATGCATCAACAACGCCAAACCATGCAAATGTTCCCGTTTAACTTAAGGGCTAACCAATCCCCTCATTCAAATTTAACTTAAGGGTTGGACATCTTTGGTTCGGTAATATAGCTAATTGCACTAAATAACAACCAAATTTAACTTGAGGGCTAACCAATCCCCTCATTCAAATGTTCCCGTTTTGCAGGTTAAGGATCCTTTGGTTGATGCATCAACAACGGCAAACCATGTAAGCTTATTGTCCCAATAAATTACTGGAGGTTATCTAATTTCTAATTTGACTCCACATATTTATAATCCATAGAAGAGCTTCAAATGAGAGTAATTTTTTTCCTAAGATGAAGAGGAGAGACCGCTACCTCCACATGTTTTTCTGTGGCCATTTGGCTATTGCATTCTTTGGACCTGATGTCAACGCTACAAGAGTAACACTCGCTAATTTTGTCGCAACTTCATTAGAGCTGAGGTGAAGTGTTCTTATCTCAATCACTATACCGTGCTTTACAAATTACTACCTTATTTATTTGATTTCCATGTAATGCATCTGATAATGTATTTGCACTTTCTGTGAAGCTAAATCGGAGATAGTTTCTGTAAAGGCCAAACTTTAATCATAAGTTTGGTTGTTTCTCCAACAACCAGTTTTCTCATACGGACAACTATATGTGGCCGTTTCAAGAGTGAAAATCAAGAAATGATTGAAGCTTCTATGTTGCAACAAAGACGAAAACTACATAAAGTGCACTGCCAACGGGTTTACAAAGTTCTATTTTGGATTTGAATGAGCACCGTTTATTTTGTTCTTTTGACATCTTAATTCATTCTTTTCATGTATCACATGAATATTTAATTTTTTTCATTTAGTAATAATATGTTGGTATTCTTCAAGGTTGTTGACATACTCATTGCTTATAAAAAGGATAAAAATGAGGTAGCAGTAAGGTTGACCATGTAGTGTAATGAGGTTTCTCAATTATTTTACTGCATTTGATTGGAAGCTTCTTAAATGAATAACTAATAATGATTAGATAATTTTAGTTAATAATGAATAACTAATAACTAATAATGTTTTTGTTTATATTTTTCCTTTTGCATTTGCTTTAACAACGTGTTTTGATAATAATCTTAATGTTATTTTCTACATATAATACATGATCAATTAATAAAGCCATTCCAGTTATTTTTGTTAAACATAATCTTTCGATTATCAATATTTCATTATTGTTAAATTAATTACGAAAAATAATTTAATGAAGCATACCCGCCCAACGGGTGGGTCATGAAGCTAGTGTATATATATATATATATATATATATATATATATATATATATATATATATATATATATATATATATATATATATATATATATATAGGGTCCGGTTCTAGAGAAAATTATAATTAGATAGAAGAGTTAAAAAAAAGTTATAGGGTAGATTTTGCAAATATTTAAAACTTTAAGGGTAAAAACTAAAAAAAACACCAAACAAAGATGGGATAAGAAACCAACTCCGATCATTTCATATCACTTAAACAAACTCCTATCATTTCTCTAAGAAACACACACAATTTCTATCATCAGAACAAAACTCCGATCAAAACTCCAATCTTCATTCTCATATCTCTCTTTCGTATTCTCATGGAGATGAGCTACCATCACCGTCGCCAGCGTCACCGTCACCACCACCACCACCACCGTTGCCACCGTCTTCCATCGGGCAATCACCGGGTCAATCTTCACTCCACCACCGTACCACCACTGCCGCTCAAGCCATCAAGATATATCTTCTTCAGGTTAATTAATTATATATAATATTTTTAACTATTTAATTTATATAATTTTTTATAATGTTTTGGTGGAGGTAATGAGGCTGTTGATTAATGATGTAATGATTTTTGAAGTTTTGACAAAAAAGAAGCATCAAAAATGTGTTTATTAAAATTGCTCGCTAGGTGTTTGATAAAATGTCTCAATAAGATTTTATGAAATGTGATGCACTAATTTAATATGTGTCTAATTTGAATGATATGACATCTTAGGGCATCCAAGTGTATATTTGCAGCATGAGATTACATGTTAAGGCATCATATTGTATAGCGCATTTGTGTTTGTGGTTGTTGAATCATGTTAAATGTTTGTATGTTTGGTGCATTATTGAACATATTAGAGCATCTGATTGTATGAATTAATTTATGGAAACTAAATAAGCGTCGCGGCATCTGTATGTAGCATTATAGCATCAAAAATTGTTGTTGCAGCATCTGTGTATATAATATGTTATAATATCTTTTTTTTTAGATTAAACCATCTGTATGTATGATTAATGTTTAACTCTGTTATAATAATTAAAGCACCAGTTTAAAAAATTAGCGGATATTTGTTAGCAAGATTAGTAAGTAATGGATTCATGATTAGAGCATCTATTATTTTGATTAAAGCATCATGCAATACATTATGATTAGAGAATTTATTTTGTGAGATTAAAGCATCATAAATTAATTTAAATGCATCTATTTGTTTCATGAAATAACATCTGATTGTTTTAAGGGCATCTATTTGTATGATTTAAGGGCATCTGTTTGTTTAAGAGCACTGATTATTTAGAATATTTTTGAATTATTTGACATTTTAGGGGCATCAATGTGTAAATAGATGATAATTTAAAATATTTTTGAATTATTTGACGTTTTAAGACATATGTGATAATTTTGTATAATCTATGTGCATATGTGTCGATTTATATGATTGGTATATCGATTTGTATGATTGGTAGATCTAATGGCATCTGTGTTGATTTTGTATAATCTAAGGGCATCTGTGTCGATTTGTATAATTGGTAAATCGATTTATATGATTTTGTGCAATCTAAGTGCATCTGTGTTGTATAGTCGGTGCATATGTTGTATAGTTGGTGGATCATATGCTATAATTTAAGGGCAATCGATTTGTATGATTGGTAACTCAATGAAATATATTTAGAAAAATCTTAATAGGTTTAAGGTAATCTGTTTGTATCACTGGTGTATATGATATGTATAACTAGTGCGTAACTGAATCAGTAGAATAGGTACATTGATTGAAGCATTATATTATAGAATATAAGGGCATCTGTTTAGTTTAATTGGTGCATCTGATTTGATTAATTGGTGCATGTGTTTTGTTTAATTGGTGCATCTGTTTTGTTTATTTGGTGCATCTGTTTTGAATGATTAGTGCATTCAATTTCATAAAAAAATATAAGGGGATCAGTTTGTATAATTGATACGTTGTTTGTAAAAAAATGATGCAGGGAATGAAGATGGTTAAAAAAAAAAAAAAAAACTTTGTCAATCACAACGGGTTTTGATTTGTGGATAACTGGATATCAGTTATCGATGCGTTTTTCATTTGGTAGGAATTTTGGATCCTCTTAATTTGGCTTTGATTACCAGCATTAATGCTAACATGTGTGGAGGGGGATTGGCTAGTATAAGTGAAGAAGGAAATAGCGCATGTTCTTCTGGCAATATTGATCGATGTCTTCGTCTAAGTTTAAATATCTTTATCACCCTTTTTCAAATGTGGTGTATGTTTGGTTTGTCCATCCATTTTTTGTATTCTAAAGGTTGGTGCATCTTTGTTATGTCACTACATAGATACGTATAGGTGGGAGGACATGGATGATAATGGAAATAATAGATTAAATGGGAATAGGGAATCTATGAGTATGATTAGTGCATCAAAAAGGTAGATATTAGTGCATCTATGTGTATGATTAGTGCATCAAAAAGGTAGATATTAGGGCATCTTGAGTATGATAAATGCATCGAAAAGGTAGATATTAGTGCATCAAAGAGGTAGATATTTACATGGCCGTACCTTATCTAGTCTTGGGTCGGGGTATATATCATATGATTTTTCTTTGATCATTAGTGCCCGTGTCAGTTTTATACATGTTGTATGGAAATGATTGAAATATTGAATATCTTGTCGCAAAATGGCTTCTTTAACTATTTAAGTGTGTTCGTGTATTGAAATTAAAGTGTGCTTGTAAGCTACTACGATATACTAAATTTGCATGTATTTATAATTGGTGATGGTAGCTATTGTTTTGTTTTGTTACTTTTGTTCGAAACCGAATGCTATATTGGCTTCTAGTTATGCCAAAATTGTTGCATAAAAAAATATTTCAAAGTGCAGGTGCTTCCTTAGTTATTTTTTTTAATTCGGTTTTAATCAGCCCCAAACCGTTTAACCTAATGACTAGATGGTTTGGTTCAGCTTTGTACAACTTTGGTCCGAATGTTCAGTCTCTTTCGTATTTAACCATTAGGATTATCTTGATGCCAAAAATGTTCTTAAATGCAGCAAAAGTAGTAATAGGACGCAAGCCATGATCTATCTGATATGTTTCATCTGTTTAAGGTAAGTTGTCTGTTAATTGATCATTGTGGGTGATGTATTTGATCAACAGGTGATCTATGTTGAAACATTATGATGAGGTGCAATGGAAGTGTTTTTTGAGTTCAAGGTATTGTTGTTTTTAATGGCTTTAACCATATTTTCTATGCGATGGCACCATACTATGCTTCTCCACAGCTCTTGCTACAAATTTTTGTGACCTATTAGAGCATCAGTGAGTATGGTTAGGGAATCAATGATTATGATTAGTGCACTGTTAGACATATTAAGGCATCGCTGTGTTTGTTTAGTGCATCAGTTTGTAAGTTTAGTGCATCGTGGGTCATAGTAGGGCACCCATTTGTACATTTAGTGCATCATATTGTATTGTGATTACAACTTAAGACTGTAGTTACTTATCTAATGACCAAGCAAGTTGGATTTTATTGTTGTTTTCATATTTTATTTTGTTTTTCCCAAGTCTTTAATTAAAATTCTAATAATTGCTCTGAAATGCAGGCAACCAGACCTGCAAGGCGGGTTTACGTTGGTGGACTTTCTTCAACTGTCAACGAACAGCAATATTAATTAAAATTCTAATACTGCTGGTCCAGGGGGTGAACTTGATGATGTGGTAACTGATCTATCGACTCCTGTTGAGATGGCTGTGACTGGAATTCTTCAATATGAGGGTTCTAAATTGAGAGAGAAAAAGAAGAAGAAAAAGAATGCTCTAGTATCAAGTCAATCTGGTTCTCTGAGTGTATCAAACAATACTGATTCTTGTGATGAAGGAGTGAGTTCAAGTATCTCCTCAGCGGAAGCTATACTTTTACAAATTCAGTCGATGCAAGAAACACTTGCTCAGGTAAATACGCGGAACACCATTTATTCTTATATTTGGTTCTATGAAGATAGTTTCTATCTGCTAAACATGTCTTTGCTAGTTTATAACTTATGCTATCTTTCCATGGGTGAAATAATTTGAAGGTCGTCTTACTTTAGTGTATTTTGATAACATATCTTATATATGGCATTAAGTTATGCTCATTAGTTTTTCCTAATTGCATATAATGAAAGAAATAAATGCTCCGTCAGTAGGATTTCTAGTACAAATGTCATAGGTCTTTGCTATGTTATACCCAATACATTCACGTTTATTATATAAATTACTAGGATACACTCTAAAATCTGGTATTGATATTTTTTGTTGCCTTTTCAGCTCCAATAGTATCGGTAGAAGAAAGATGGTAAAGGCAGTAAATCCTCAGGTAAGGCCAATAAACCTGTTACTGATGTGGTTACCAATGAATCATCTTCCGCTGCTAAACCAAAAAAGGTAAAGAAACAAGCTCCAGCCTATGAAGCACCTGCTCAAACTTTGCCGACAGAGCTTGTCGATACATCTAATGCTGATGTGGCAACTCCTGATTAAACTAGGTGACTCATTTAACTTGCTGTTTAATCTAGTATTTGTTTTATATCTTATGATGTTTAATCTAGTATTTGATTTAGTGTATCCGTTTGTATGTTTAGCCCACCTAAATTAGCATCTAACAGGAAGTATTTCTCATCTGACAGTAGTAATCCAACGGAAGATCCCTCACCATCATCTTCTCCACCTGTTGTTCAAAGGTTGTTCCTAACAAAATCTTAAAGAGAAAGATTGAAGCCTGAGAGTATGTGAACTAGTGGTGAGATTACTTTAGATACTAAAGCTAGTAGTGGTCGCGGTCGTGGTGGTGGCACCACTATGTCTCTTGAGCTTTTTGGTGGACCAAATGGGGTAACTGATAATATTTCAATTCAAAGTTCACCTTATCGAGCTGGATACGCATCTTCATCTGGATCTGATTAATCACCTTCCAGCTTGAATTCTGATCCTCAGGTTCTTACTCGAACCAATCTATGCTAAGAAAACCCCCCTTCTGATTTTTTATGTGCACATCTAATTGTATATGTTGGTGTTTTTCTAGGATCGCACCTGCAGAATACTCTTCAAACTGTTTGACAAGGATCCAAGTCATTTTCCTGGTTCACTGCGTACACAAGTGAAGAGTTTGTTGGTTACCCTGATGAGAGAACACGGTTACGAGGTGTATTTTGTGACCTATTTTGTGACGCAAAGATCAAATGTATAAAAAAGATATACTCGAACATGGTATTTTAAGTCATCAACATCTTAATAATGTATTATGTGATGTAAAGATATCAGGTTTTAGATATACGTGTATTAAAAATATTTATACCGTATTTTTAAATGTGACATATGTTAAGCAGTTATAATCCTAAATAATGTGACATAACAGACATATGGAGTGAACCAGAGTAATAACAAGTAAAAAAGTAAGATATTTGGGCATTTTATATGACGAGAGTAGAAGGTAGGGTCCAATTTATAAAACAGCCCTTGAAAAATAAATGAAGTTACAATAAGGCCCTTTGAGTTATGGAAAAAAAGGAGGGGGAAGGGGAGGGGGTGATTTGTACACTCTTCTCACTTTTCCACCAAATGGTACTTTTCTCATGAACCAATATATATATATATATATATATATATATATATATATATATATATATATATATATATATATATATATATATATATATATATATATATATATATACACACACACACACACACACACACATACACACTACCCATTTCATTCGCACACTTATACATATAACTGTTGGGTTTTAGAGCTGCTGTTGCTTGTTTGCTTAAGACTGCTGATGGAAATTGCTCTAAGTCATTGTTGCTACTAGTATTAAAGGTTACAACTGCTTGTGTATTTTGCTACTGCTAGTGTTGTTGAAGATTTTCAAGAAAATACACCAGGTGGTTACTACTGCTAGACAACAAGTTGCAACTGCTAGTTCAGAGTTTAAACTGCTGATGAACTTGAAGAAAAATACTCTAAGTATTGTAATGCAGCTAGAAGAAAAGTTAGTACTGCTAGTACAAACTTACTACTGCTAAAGAGTTTATGTTGCTAGAGTTAAGAGTTAAGACTGCTAGAGTGTATAGTTAGTACTGCTTATGAGATAAACATGTATAGTCGGTTAGATAAATATAGAAAAGATTCTTTTAAGATTTATCTTTTTTAGCAAGAAATTGTAAGCCGACTAGGACTCCTTAGTCTATAAAAGGAGGACCTAGGGCATAGAGATAGATACGTGATTCTTTAGAAAATTTCAAGGTTGTAAACCCTAATACTTTAGAGTATTCGTATTATTAATAATATTGAAGTGATTTGTTTGATACTGTTTTGTTAAATTCTTCTTAAGATTAAGGTTTAGATTCCGCATAAACTTTAATACAATCAAAGACAGTTTCTACATAAGTTGTATTGAATCTATTCAATATTACTTAACCTTTACAAGCTAAAGGATTCGATCAAGTGCTCAACTGGGATCAACAAGTGGTATCAGAGCTTGTGATCTAAGAGACTGTGAATCAAGAAGAACCTATTTAAACTCATCTTATTGAAGAAGAAAGACATGGACTCAGAATCTACTCACATTATTACTGCATCAAAGGTGCCCATGCTCAAGTCTGAAGAGTATGAGGTGTGGAGAATGAGAGTAGAGCAGTATATTCAGATGGTTAATTACTCTATGTGGGAGGTCATAGAGAATGGCAAACAACTACCTAAAACTGAAACTTCTGCTGAGGGTGTCATCATTACTTTTCCTATCAAAACTGTCGAAGACAAGGCACAAAGAAGGCTGGAAGTAAAGGCTAGAAGTACTCTTGTGATGAGGATTTCTAATGACCATCAGTTGACCTTCAATCATATCAAGGATGCTAAATTGTTGCTACAAGCAATTGAGAAAAGGTTTGGAGGGAATGTTGCTACCAAGAAGACCAGGAAGAACCTCTTGAAGCAACAATTTGAGAATTTTGCTGCTCCAAGTTCTGAAAATCTTGATCAGACTTTTGACAGACTTCAAAAACTCATCAGTCAACCAGCACTTGTGGAAGTCTCAATTCCTCAAGAAGATGTCAATCAAAAGTTTCTGAGAAGCTTGTCACCAGAGTGGAATACACATACTATGGTATGGAGAAACAAGGCTGATCTTGATACCATGAGTCTAGATGATCTGTACAACAGTCTTAAATTCTATGAACCTGAAGTCAAAGGGTCATCTAGCTCATCATCAAACACACAAAACCTTGCTTTTTTGTCCTCCTCCAATAACAGTTCTAGCAGTACTAATAAAGCAGTTAATATTGCTCATGAAGTTAGTACTGCTGGCACACAAGTTAATGTTATTGGGTCTACAACCCTTGATAACTTGAGTGATGCTGTTATCTATGTTTTCTTGGCTGGTCAATCTACTAGTCCTCAGATTATGCATGAAGATTTGGAACAGATCCATCCAGATAATCTTGAAGAGATGGACTTGAAGTGGCAGATGGCAATGTTGACAATGAGGGCAAGAAGATTTTTGAAGAAGATTGGAAGAAACCTCAAGGTCAATGGGTAGGATAACTTGGGTTTTGATAAATCAAGATTGAATGCTACAACTTTCTAGGAAGGGTCACTTTGCAAGAGAATGCAGGGCACCAAGGAGCCAAGAATACAAGACTGGAGAGAGCTCTAGGAAAGCTGGGGAAACTACAACTTCTACAGCTTTAGTGTCTCAATGTGATGGTTTAGGAGGATATGACTGAAGTGACCAAGCAGCTGAAGGACCAAACTTTGCACTTATGGACTACTCTTCTTCATCAAGTTCTGATTCTGAGGTATCTAATGATTCTGGTTGTTCATTTAAATCTTGTTTAGATAATATTGAGGAATTTAAAACTAGGAATGAAAAACCTTGTTCATAACATTGATGTTCTTATTTATTATTCCGTTGCATATTCAATGTTATTATATCCTAGGTATAAGATCTAATCAATCTTGAGCTTAAACGGTCCTAAGAACTTATAGATGGCGTGCATAAGTTTTAACAATAACACACACACACACACACACACACACACACACACACACACACACACACACACACACACACACACATATATATATTATATATATATATATATATATATATATATATATATATATATATATATATATATATACATGCACTTAGTATTACATGCTCTTTTAACTATAATGTTTCCATATGCCGTCAACGTCTAATATTTATTGGTAATTATTTTCTGTATTTGTCTTTCAGTTATTGTCGAACCAAAGACTTAATCATCTTTGATACTTTCATAATTGTACTTACGCACTTACATGAGCCAATACTTAGAAAACTGTTTTTAAACTTAAACGCTGCCACACAAGCAACAATAACACAACACATTAAAACTTTTGAGTTTAATTAAATTTCGTTGAGTCTTAAATTAAAATTGTGAACTAAGACATGCCTTACTAATCTAGGTCGCGTGTCGGTGCCGAACACTACCTGATTTATTGCACTATCTGACTGCTATTCGCTGAGGTGAGTTCATAGCACCACTTTACTTATACTTGTTTTACAACTATGGGGTGAGAAACATGCAAAACATTTTTTGGACCACAATAATGTTTTATTTTCTCAAAACTATTGCGTAGTTAGCCTAAGCCCCTGAACCCACTGTTATGCCCACCTTCATGAACCGTTAATTCCCGCTGGGAAGCGCGATTGCTATAAATAGATCTATTGGGGTGACTCCCCCGTTTGGTTGGCCAGACGGGTCAATGCGAGCGTATTCCAAGTCGGACTACGAGTGTATTGGGTTAAACACTAGCTATGGGCCCCTTATTATTATTTATGTGCTACATTGTAGTGTACTGAACTGTTGAGCTTCGGTTGCACGAACTTAGTGCTAGCATGATAAACTATTTTGTATGACATTATATGTGTTGTAATGTTCGTACACAAAACTATTAGTCCAAACTTATTACTTTACTACTTCATTCTAAACATATGAACTCACCAGCTTTTGCTGACTTTTAGCATATTTTTCTCAGGTGTTTAATCTGCTTGAATGTTGCAAGGTATTGGCATGGCAAGGGTCATAGACTATCATCCGAAGTGTTTTTACATATAACTATGACTTCTTTGTATGGGACAACTAAACTCATGGGCCTTATTTCTGAATTTGAAACTTTATTGTAAACTCTATTTAACTTGGATGAATGTATTTAAATGGAGTATGTATTCCGTTCTTTATTACCTTGTATTGTGATTACCAATTTAGTAGCACCCCATGACCCGAATGCTTCCGCGAATACCAAATTTGGGGGTGTTACAGTATTTTACAAAAAGATAAGGGTAGGGAAGTTCATATTTCTTTAAAGAACACATTCGAACATGAAAGTTAACAATTGATGATTGGCATATATTCTATCATATTTGTGTGCTCGTTTGAGTCAAATGCTTGTATCGAGTCACAATGAATGTTTTACAGAATTTCCGTGTCTTAATTATTAGATTTTTTCTGAAATTTTCCAGGAAACAAAATGTAAAAATTCTGTCAGGTCTATCCTGACAGCGTCAGGGTTTACACCCGACAACGTAAGGCACTGTAGCAACAATTTTCCAGAATTTTGCTTTTCCGTCGAAACTAAATTTTTGAAAATTTTCAGAAATTTTAAATTTCCCGGTTTCTGTAAACATTTATTTTGCAAGCATTATATCTTATTTTCTTTCTAATTTTATGATATATAGTCTTAACCACCGATTTTATGCGAGGTTTCGTGTTCGTTTTCTTAGTGATATACAGGTTATATTGGACAAGAAGATGCAACTATACATTGGAAGTGAAGCATATCATTCTTTTTTTTCTTGGAGGAGGATATAACCATATTTCACATCATCCATGCCGAGCAAATCAGGAGAGTTTTAGTTTCTCTCATCTCTTTTATTTTTCCCGTAATCATAACTTTGATGCTTTTCAATAACATTGGGGACAATGTTCAATTTAAGTGTAGGGAGGGTAAAAATGGGATACCTTAGAAACTAGAACTCGCTTGATATTTGTCTTGTTTTTAAGTAATTGTGTAATAAACTGAAAGAGATACTTGTGAAGGTGATTTTAGCACCAAATTTAAATTTTTTTATGACATATATGAGTGAAACTTTAGTTTTAATAAGCATCTCATGGATAGGAATTATATAGCTAGCACAAAAACCCTACCACTCAAAAATTTCCACCCTAAAAATATGAGGTTCGCCTTTAGATATATAGGAAAAATCATTCACCTTTAATGCTTATAAGTGTACCCGTAGTATATAGATTCTAGAACTTGCGTTTGTGATGCATCCCGAGATCGCTAGTGAGACTACATTCGTGTAGTTAGGATTTACTAAATGATAAGAGGCATTAGGATAACCTTTGTTTTAAACTTGTTATTAGAATTGCATTTGCTTCATTGGTCAAGTAATTCCCCCACACCCTTTCTATGTACTCATTTTTAGTACAAGATACCCCTAGTACACCCCTCAGAGCCTATCCTTTAGCGGTTCTCATGATATTTTGGTGGATTCCGAAATATTAATGAAGAACATTGTTTACAATCCACCCCCAAATATACACTCAAATTGCCTTAGCCTTCCTTGTATGCACTCATCTTTAGTGCATTATTGTTACAACATTTATGTTAAACCCTTTGTTAATTGTCTAGTTGATTGCATGGTTGCTAAGTCGAGTCATATCTTGTAAATATAGTTTTAGGACGATTGGGACTCATGATGCGCGTGATGTGTCGTTGCGGTTTAGCAGTTTTAATGCCTACTCAAGTTTTAAATTTATATTTAGCCGACTTATCAATAACACACACACTTAACGAGCAGTGTACCCGGTCAGTATGAAGATAATGGTAAGTAGAGTGTCGATCACTAAGAGTGAAACGTATTATCTAGTTATTCTAATCAGTATTTTAATATCCTAACGCAAGGGGGTTTCAGCCTGAGAGACTGGCACAGTTTTGTAGTAATTAAATGATAAAATAAACCACTAGGCACGAATCAGCAAGTAGCACACACGTACACAGATAGATACTCGAGACAATAAGAGGGCTGTCCTTATGATTAAGTAGATTGTCACTTGTTTTATTGATAGCTTTATATGAAGTGTATGTAATTAACCCTTTCTCGTTGGTCCTATTCTCATCGGCGAGTAAAACCCTTAATGATTACTTATGTCTAAAAGTTATTCCTAAGTGATCAATTTAGAAACAACCGTGGGAGCCACATCTTGTCCCGCAGTCGGATGCCCGCAAGCCACTAATAAACACAGAGGTTATCAATGCACTAATAAGTAGTAACCAAAGACATCAACATATAAACTTTAATTGATGGGAAAGCAAGTATTAAAGGGAGTGCAATCTTTCGTTGTCACATTACACAAGCCACCAATCCTGATGAATTAAAGTTTGCTAACACAATAAAACAAAACTACTTAATGAATTAAATACATGCAGCACCTTCTTACAGCTCTTGTATCTTCGATTTGGGTGTGTCTTGTGCTGCCTCCTTGACTGAATTCGTCCTTTTGCTCTGCTGTCCGAACTTCGGTTTTAGGGTTTCGAACTCCCGGAACTCGTCTGGTCTACGGGGTATTTATAGTTTCTGTCTGAGGGAAGATGCGGCGCATCTACTTAAGTAGATGCGGCGTATGTACTTAACTTCGCGTGGGGTCCAAGATTATAATATTCAGGAATATTCGTACACCGCCAGAAGATGCGGCGTAACTCTTGATTAGATGCGGCGCATGTCCTCTTGTATCTTGGATCGTATCTGGTGATATCTTGATATAGATGCGGCGCATGTCGAGAGTGAGATGCGGCGCATCTGGAGCAGAATTGACTTGATCTTGTCCATGTCAGTAGACTTCCACTTTATGCACGTTTTGCTCCATTATTAGTCCATAATCGCTAAGTTTCACCAAATGCTTGTTTTTACCTGAGAATTACAAAAGTAAACAATTAAGTATCAATCCTCATACATAATATAGTAAAACAAGTCAAATTAATAGGATAAATGATAGTAATAAAATGTACTTATTTGAGTTCATCAAATATCCCCCCACTTGAACTTTACTTGTCCCCAAGTAAACCTTAGAATTTCATTTATGAAAATTTATCCTAAAAGATGTATTAGGATTTATTTTTATATTTAAGCATGTATTCGTTTATTTCATAATCACACAACTAAACACTTAACGAATTAGAAGTAAAATAAAATAAGTCGATAAAAGCAAATCTAATCGTTTAACTGTCCAGTCGCGACGAATATTCTATCATAAGCTTGGCAATTATACACATCTCCACCACTAAAGCTAAGGAATAACAAGTCTAAAGCGGTAAAAAGGGTTTTTAGGCTAAAGGGTTAATTATTCTTAATCACTATCGATCTCAAATTCCAGAAAAGGCGACAAAATCACAAATACATGATCGAATCCACGAACACGATACTTGCAATTGCTCAAATCCTTAACTCGAATAGGCTAAAGATAGGTCCAAACTTCACCAATAATAATATATCAAAAAGGGCGACAAAATCATAAATACATAGCCGAATCCACGACTACGATACTTAAGATTGCTCAAATCCCTAATCTCAATAAATCAAAGGTTTGGTTGGATAAAGAATAATACAGGGTATGGATAACATTTGGGATATAAATTGGTGTAAAAATAAAAATAAACAAAACAAAACAAATAGATTAAAATCCTAAGTGTGGTTAATCACTATCCCAACCATCCCATGAATAAGACTCATATCATTGAATAACTCACGCTTTAACACTTGAAACACACGCTTTTGGTAGACACGAATTATACTCAACAAAATCTTAATCAAAGAATAAACCTTAATCGGCATTCCCATAACTGCCAATTCCCATTCAATCCATAAATATAGTATAACAAATAGTGGTGATATCGACCACTTACATAACTCTACATCGTTGGCTTAAAATAAACATCCAACTCTTTTTTTCTTTCTTTTTCTTTTCTCATTTTTTCGATTTTTTTTTTTTTTTTACTTGAAACATAAACATAGATGTGTAAAATTTCACCACATCACTACAACTTTCTTTCCGGATAATTTTTTTCATACTTTTCATACTTTCAGAAATAACGGTAATAGTGAAAGTAGTAAACACACGAAAAATAAACTCAAAAATATACAATATTTACTTTCACTCCAATTTGCATTGTGCAATTTCCCGACCTAACCATAGATAATGAATTACGCATGCGAACACAGGTAATGTAAGGAAACACACTCTGCCTATAGCAATTAACCAACCACGGATTCTAATCTACAGGGTAGGCTAAGGTGTAAGGGTGTAACGAAACATTTTAAACATAGGTGTAAGAAACGAAAGGAATGGCTCTGAGGGTTTTTCTAGGGGTATCTTACTCTAAAAATGAGAGTAACAAAAGGTTTTATACGGGGGTTAACTAACCAGTGTAGTTAGCTAATAACACATAACATATAAAGGCTATTTGGTTGTAATCCTAGAATTTTACCAAGTTAGACAAGTCATTCCAATTATATAAATAATACTCATTATGGTGGTCTCGAATAGTATACAAGCCAAGTTCTAAAGTTTACAAGTCACCGGCACACTCATAGATTTGTGAATTTTGAAAAATCACAATTTTTGAAAATAACGTCATGTGTGCAGTTATGTAACTTAGATCTTAAACAAAAACATGCTAAAAAAATTTTTAAGTTTGATATATTAAGCACATTTTAAGCATAATTTTTGAAAAAGTAGGACAAGTAAGTGTTAAGTGTTCTAATTCTCCTATCCCCCCACTTAAGTTAAACAACGTCCTCGTTGTTTGTATAAAAGGTTAAAAACTGGAAAGAAAAGAATTAGAACAAGAAAAACTCCCCTGAGATTTGCTCGGTATGATCCTCCATTAGTATAAGAGCAAAAATCATCTTTCTTGTGGATTAGAACGTTAAAACTTCATACTTGATGTATCCACAGGAAATCCAGGAAACTATTATACCACCAACACTTTAAAACACACCTAAGATAAGAAAGGTTCAACTTGCATAACACATTAGTAGTTAGGAAAAATAAAACTTAAAAATTAAAACTGAAAATCATCAGGTCAGTCGATGCGCCGTATCTTATTGAAGAAGATACGCCGTATCGAGCCTGGAATTAATACGGATCAGAATAAAGATGCGCCGCATCCTTAACCAGGGATGCGCCGCATTAAAATAAACTGATAAATAGTTTTAAAGTCGAAAAATAAAAATGCAGAAAAATAAAATAAGATATGACCATTGCAGAGGATGCGTCGCATCTCAGGACTGAGATGCGCCGTATCTTCGTGCGGCCTGGACTGACTCGACACAGAAAACAGAATAATAAAAGATAAATCCGGGTTGTCTCCCGGTAAGCACTTGTCTTTATTCCAGAGTCTTCAAGTTAGACTCACGTTCAGCTCATTAGTATCGATCATTGAAGGAGTCGGAAACATCACGCTCCTTCATTGCCAATTTAGTAATATTGAACACTCCTTGCTCGTCCTTAATTTCCACGCCGTTCTTCTTCAATATCTGTATAAACAAAGTCCTGTCCCTTACGGGCAGAGATGACAAAATGATAGACGGGAAATTCTTATTATCATATAGGCACAGATAAGCAAGGTGGGGTGGTAGTTCAATAAACACATCATTGTTCAAATTCGTTTTCTCAACTACTCTCCTACGTTTATTAATTACTACACAATCATACCACTCATCATCAGAATCACTAACAATATCGCGTCTAAGTTCCGTAGGTACATTAAGGTCAATGAATTCCTCAAAGTCTTCATGATTAGGATTAGTTGAGTTGTTTTGAATCAATGTTTCTCCCATAAGTCTAGCTTCAAGATCGAGGTCCATACGCTCTCTTAATCCTAGCACATAAACACCTCTAATTATGCTTTTAACCGGATCTTGGCACTTATAGACTAGTTTATTATTCCCTACCCTTAATGAAATTTTTCTCTTAAACACATCAATCTTAGCATGGGCAGTAGACAAGAAAGGTCTTCCGAGGATTAAAGGAATCTTAACATCCTCGGGCATGTCTAGTATAATAAAGTCTACGGGAAAAATAAATTGCTCAATCTTAACTAGCACATTATTAGCAATCCCTTCAGGTCGTTTTACTGTTTTATCAGCCAATTCAATAAGTAATTTAGTTGGTCAGGGATACGGCGCTTCGGATATTTAGATCCGCCGTATCTCTATGTTAGTTAACGAATTTTAAATAAAGAACGTACCTTGGCCTCCGCAACACAGTTCCTTATACATCAAATTTGGGTAAAAACGGCACACCATATAGATGAATTCAAAATAAGAGTAACAGGCATAAATGTTTCATTAATAATTATAATCTTATTGTTTAGTGGATAAGGATTTATTCCGAGGTTAGGAACAAATATCGTTTTTAAGCGTACAAATTTAAGATTACGATTTGAATCAGATGTATAGTATGGATAATAAAATTGAGATCATAGTGTAGAGAACTTTCCTTAGGGCAGTTGAATTATCGTAGAGTTTACCTGGGATTCTATTTCAAGAATTAAAGAAGTTCAATGTTACCAGTACTGAGTTTTCCTCCACTCTTCCCGTCTTATGTTCGGTCACTTCAGCTAGCGTCTCTTGGTTTGGTTCAGAATGTAATCCTTCTTGGTGATGCTTGAGTCATCATTTATCCTGAAAATAAACAACTTGCACACGAGAGTAGCGGACCGATCAAGGTAAATATCAAAAATCAACTATATTTATCAAATTATATTCGTCGTATTAACAAAAGTTAATGCGCCGTATTTTCGTTACGTTTAAAAATAAAAGATTTTTGATTCAGTAAGATGCGCCGTATCGACAGAGATCGATACGCCGTATCTGTTTAATAATTCGCAAACTGTTTTTAATTAAAATAATAGATACGCCGTATCTGCAAAAGCAGATGCGTCGTATGGCGTTAATGTTTTAGAAAAAATTTTATTAAAAACAGATACGCCGTATCTTGGGGAAAAGATGCGTCGTATCGAATTAATTAAACGCGTTGTATATAAAAAAATTAAACGCAATACGCCGTATCTGAGAGATCAGATGCGCCGTATCGTTTGATTTAGCACAGTACAACGATAGCAGAACAGAAAAATACGAAAAATAAAAAACAAATAAAACACACGAAACAAAAATAAAACACACAAAAATAAAAAGAAAACAATTAACACACAATACAACAAATATGCAAAATAGTACAATGATGCAATTAATCTAATAAAAAGAAAAACCTAATTAAAATACTAATCAAATTAACAGATAATAACAATTCACTCCCCGGCAGCGGCGCCAAAAACTTGATGCGCGTGATGTGTCGTTGCGGTTTAGCAGTTTTAATGCCTACTCAAGTTTTAAATTTATATTTAGCCGACTTATCAATAACACACACACTTAACGAGCAGTGTACTCGGTCAGTATGAAGATAATGGTAAGTAGAGTGTCGATCACTAAGAGTGGAACGTATTATCTAGTTATTCTAATCAGTATTTTAATATCCTAACGCAAGGGGGTTTCAGCCTGAGAGACTGGCACAGTTTTGTAGTAATTAAATGATAAAATAAACCACTAGGCACGAATCAGCAAGTAGCACACACGTACACAGATAGATACTCGAGACAATAAGAGGGCTGTCCTTATGATTAAGTAGATTGTCACTTGTTTTATTGATAGCTTTATATGAAGTGTATGTAATTAACCCTTTCTCGTTGGTCCTATTCTCATCGGCGAGTAAACCCTTAATGATTACTTATGTCTAAAAGTTATTCCTAAGTGATCAATTTAGAAACAACCGTGGGAGCCACATCTTGTCCCGCAGTCGGATGCCCGCAAGCCACTAATAAACACAGAGGTTATCAATGCACTAATAAGTAGTAACCAAAGACATCAACATATAAACTTTAATTGATGGGAAAGCAAGTATTAAAGGGAGTGCAATCTTTCGTTGTCACATTACACAAGCCACCAATCCTGATGAATTAAAGTTTGCTAACACAATAAAACAAAACTACTTAATGAATTAAATACATGCAGCACCTTCTTACAGCTCTTGTATCTTCGATTTGGGTGTGTCTTGTGCTGCCTCCTTGACTGAATTCGTCCTTTTGCTCTGCTGTCCGAACTTCGGTTTTAGGGTTTCGAACTCCCGGAACTCGTCTGGTCTACGGGGTATTTATAGTTTCTGTCTGAGGGAAGATGCGGCGCATCTACTTAAGTAGATGCGGCGTATGTACTTAACTTCGCGTGGGGTCCAAGATTATAATATTCAGGAATATTCGTACACCGCCAGAAGATGCGGCGTAACTCTTGATTAGATGCGGCGCATGTCCTCTTGTATCTTGGATCGTATCTGGTGATATCTTGATATAGATGCGGCGCATGTCGAGAGTGAGATGCGGCGCATCTGGAGCAGAATTGACTTGATCTTGTCCATGTCAGTAGACTTCCACTTTATGCACGTTTTGCTCCATTATTAGTCCATAATCGCTAAGTTTCACCAAATGCTTGTTTTTACCTGAGAATTACAAAAGTAAACAATTAAGTATCAATCCTCATACATAATATAGTAAAACAAGTCAAATTAATAGGATAAATGATAGTAATAAAATGTACTTATTTGAGTTCATCAGGACTCATGGGTAAAGTACTAGTTATTATGGAGTAATGTGGAAAAAAGTATAATGTTATTACCCCCATATGTAAGTTAAATGTTTTAAAGTACTACACGTGTTTTGATCTTTGCAATTCGGGTTGTTAGTTAGTTTTTATTTATGTAAAAGTTCAAGTGTAGGGATGCAACTATAAATCCCTTTTGTATGAATGTATATTTTGGATGGTAGGACAAGAGTGTATGAAGAAAAAAAAATGAAAAAGAAAAAAAAATAATAAAAAGAAAAAAAAAACATACGGACTACCATCCCGTCTTTTATCTTTTGTTTAAGTCAAGAAAGTGTCAAGAAAAATACAAAAAGAGTTAGTTAGTGAGTCGAGTATTGGCCTAGCAACGCCACCTTGTACATGTGATTGACTTAGATGATTGACTTGTCACCAGTAAAAATCCCTATATCCACAAAATCGTGTTTTTCATACCCTTACACCTAACGTTACAACCCTTTAAATGCTCTCTTTGATAGTTTATCCTAGGTGCTTACGCCAAAGTGGTGGAGGTTTGATCCGCTCTCAAGCCTATATGTGGGATTGGTGTGGGGCTATGAGGTAAATTGTAACACCCCAACCCAACAAGGGCAAAGATGTCACAAATACATGGTTTCATATCAAATACAAGCATTCAAGAAATAAAATAGCGGAAGCCTTAACATAAAAATCCAAAGGAAAATAAGTCAACACGACTTATATCAAGTGCAAGACAGAAATAACGAAGTACAAAACTCAAAATGCCAAACAATGGCATAACAGAAATAATATCCAAATGGTCACACTAGAATGACAAGGTCTAAACTTCACACAAGTTGCTCTCATCCCAAGTTAAACCCAGCTCCTAGCTTAAATGTACCTGCCGCAGGAAAAGAAATGCGGCTGAGCTACGAGAGCTCAGTGAACAGATATAACAGAAACAAAGCAATGATACAGGATAATGAATAAATAAAGGAATACAAACCGGTCAGAGTCAATGTACAAGTATAATGTAACAGTAATGAGAAGCAAGTGATATCAAGGTCATGTGAATATGTCAAGGTTAAGGAAAGTAATACAGGTAAGTGTAAGGGTAACAGAAATCCACTACGAGCCCAGAAACAAATATCACATCAAGTCCAGTAATCAGGGTGTACGGAGGGGAGACCTCGGTACCAAATACAGGGTAAGGGGCTACCTCTCAGGGGTGGAGTCGCGGGCTCCCAGGATGTGAAAGACGTGCATCGCACACACCATCAGTCACCAGATATAACAAGTAATATAACAAATCAGGTCAAGTCTAGGATGCATCCATACGCCCCAGGTGGCCAGAGTCTACCAATACACGCCATATAATCAAGTCAGGGACGGGATAGGACATCTCTCTCCTACCCTAGAGTCAAGTCACTGGTGCATCAATGACAAGGACATGAACACCTCATGCCTGGTGGGTGGCTCGTAATATCAAACTGTAGGTCAAGGTCAAGTATCAAGTGTCAAGTGGCAGGTGCCAAGTATCAAGTATCAAGCAGTTCAGGATCAAGTTTCACATCAGGGTTCAAGTCAGGAGATCAAGACAAAGGTTTAAGCAAAGGTTCTCATCAGAAGGTTCAATATCAGGTAGGTCAATATCAGGAAGGTCAATATCAGGAAGGTCAATCTCAGTTTGTTCAAAGGTTCATAATAAAAGCTCACTTTAACAGTTTATATTAAAAGTCCATATCATAGGTGTTAAAATAATTCTTAAGTAATGGTTCCATAAAAGTAATCTTTAAACGGTTTTCAATAAGAAGGTCCTTTAAAATGATTTCTGTAAAGATAGTCTTACAAATAGTTTCTTAAAACATTTTCATAATTAATTAAAAAGATTTTCTCATCTAGTTATAATATCAAGTGTATCAAGGTTCAGGTCAAGGTTCATGGCAGGGTTCAAAGCAAGGTGTGAAACAAAAGATCAAGGCAAGGTTCAGCCAAAGGTTCAAGAAGAAGTACAACAGATCAAAGTTCACAAACAGGGAAAACATAGCAATGGCATAGGGAAATCCTAATACGAATCAAGATCAACAACTCAAAAGAGAACGAAGGCACCTTACTGAAAAGGGCAGAATATCTGTACCTTATTCGAATGCAAGCAAGAATACAAAAGTAGCAAAGACTGACAGAAATCAATCACTCCCTCCTCGAACCTAAGGAGTAAAAGACAGAGATACGAAAGGGGTTTCAGTTATCTTCCCATTATAAGTAACTTCTATTTTTAGTAACTTTCTATTATTAGCAGGTTTCTAGAATTAGTATATTTCCATACTTAGCAAGATTCAAGTGATATAATTCAAGTCAAGTTATTAATGTAGGCTTATTATGGAAGTCATGTCCATTTTGACAGGTTACACAAGTTCAGGGTTAATTATGACAAGTTTACCAAAGTTCAAGGTTAAAATATTATATTTTACCATTCGAATACTTTATTTTCCAGAATTACACATTCGACCTTCAAGTTTCAAATATTTACAAGTTACACCCTTTTAGTTAATTAATTTACAAATTAAACCTTATAATTATATAAATTACAATTTAACACTTATCATATATGCATTACACATCAAGCCCTTTTATTTCAATCAATTTATAGAAAATACCCTTCATTTTGATCATGTTACCACAACCCCTTCATGTTTCGGTAATTTACATAATTAGTCCTTATAATTTCCAAAAGTGCAAAACGAATTATAATTTAACCATAATTACATATTAAGCCCTTAAATACTCAAAATTACACATTCGACCTTCATAACATTAATAACACCGAGAACCCTTGAGTTTCCAGATTTTACATTTTTAGTCCCTCATTTTTATTTATTTTCAATTCGCCACAAATATTACAAATAAATCATTATCTCGCCAAAATTACAAATAAGACCCTCATGTTATAATTTTTACATATTCTCCCAGGTCTATAAAATATTACAAAAATATCCCACAAGTTTTAATAATTACAAAACACCCCCTTAATTAATTATTTTCCAATCGGTAATTACAAAATATTATCAAAATCAAACCCTAATAATCCCAATCATTATACAATAATTTTATCATCATTATATCACTTTTATTTCCAGATTTCATCCATTAAAAACCCTAGATCCATCGGTTCCATTATTTTCCCACGATTTTCCTTTTTATTTCCAAAACCCGATATAACAATAAATCCATAAATCACGATTTTGACTCAGACAATTCGAATGACTATTTATCTCATGTTATACGAAGCATATAGAACCCACAAAAATTATTTACCAAGTTCAGAAAAATCGTGTATGTTTTATACGACCCGTTTTCATTTTTAGGGTTTAATAACTCATTAATTTTCAAATGATCGATCTATAGTGCATGACATGTTTCCACCATTTTTACCACGTTAAATATGATTACTAAAGTGCTAGAAAAATACCAGAAGGTTTTTAGATCAACAGGATTACACGCTATGAATTTATGCTGCTCGGTTCCAAGTTTTTCGACTCCAATAATCACCATGACCAAACTAGCGACTCCAGGCCTTTGTAGCTATTTTCACAACTCCTTTGCACAATGAAGAACTCCAGAAAAATGCTTCTCTTCTTCAGAAAAATCGGATTTCTTGTGTGTGTATTTTTTTGTGTTTGTCGGCTTTGTTCTTTTAGGGTTTAATGGAGGATCAATTATAGGAGTTGGTTATGGAGAGAATGCCGAGTAATTTGGGAGGTAATTGATGCTATAGAGTCGGCATTCATTGGACAAAATAAATCTTCCATAAATAAAATGATTTACCTCATTTATTTTGTATTTTTAAATGTTTTTAAGTAATTAAATTATAACTTATGAATTTTAATCAAAAATTTCGGCCCATTGTGTATTTGTGGTGAAATAAATACATTTTGTACTTTGTAAAAATATTAGGGCTTGCCTCAAAATTATCTCGCTTGATTTGTAGTTCGTTTCCAGAGATTCGGGATTAATTCGGTACTTTAATTAAGCTTTAATTAAATTTTAAAGTTTCAGGGGTAATTTGGTAATTTTTGCATGTTTTAAATTTTCGGGTTTTACATAAATGGTGCGAGCTGTGTATTAGCAAGTGGGCTGGATGGAGAGGTTGTGGAATGGGCAGTGGGTTAAAGTGGGCCGGCTGGAGGATGTTGGTGTTGGACAGTTGGTTGATAAGGATTTATTTGGTACCTTTTTAAGAGGTCATTTAGTCCCAAAAGTCATATGTATTTGATCAAAAATTGCCCTAAATCGTTTCTTTTTTCATTTTAGGTACTTGGGACGAGAAATATGAGAACCGACACATTTATGGCTATTTTGAACGAAGAAACGAAGAAAAACAACCAACTCAAGAATCTGTCAAAGATGGGACTCTGACGGCATCACGCTCCAAAAGGCGATGCCGTCACTTGTATTTAAAGACCAAGATTCAGTGATAAATTAACAAGCGACGGCTCAGATGTTTTAAAGAGCGACGACATCACACACCATATGACGGCTTCAAAACCATATAGCGACTGCGTCACGAAGGCGATTAAGCTAAGACAAAAGCGTAATGACGGCAGGCTGACGGCGTCACAGTTTGCAAGTGACGCCGTCACAACTGTAATCCTATATATATTTTTGTGTTTTCCATTATTGGATGTAACACTTTGGAGAGGTAAAACCCTAGACGAATTTGCAGCTTTTGTAAGGCTTTTCACAACCTTTTTATCCATGTTCTATTGAAGATTAGTGATTCATTCTTAATCATTGAATATGTCTATGTGTTGTTTGATTGTATCCTTTTCTTTTCTTCACTTTAACATGCTAGGCTAAATTAATTAGTGTTTGCTTAGATCTAATGAAACCTAGTTATTGATTATTGATTGTCGTCTCTTGTTTAATTGATTGTCTCACGTTAGAATAAGAAAACTTGCTTAACTCTTATATGTACTAGCTTGTCCATCTTATAAAATGCAACCCTAGAGTGCACTAGTGGTTTTTCTCGTTGTATTCATTGCATGAATTGCGGCTTGTAGATCCTATGAGACTTAATAGACTTTAAGCTTTCTTAGGGGAGACTTATACGTTCATAGAGTTGGGGCATTCGGCACCTCCCTACGACCAATAAAAAGGAATACAATGATTCAATTAAAACAAGGACGTGACAATTCGACTAATCAATAAGAGATAACTAGGGAGTAAGGATATCTAAGTGAACACATCTTCCTATCATAAGAGTTACCATTTTACTTTTCTTTTTTATTAGTTTAATTAGTTTTAGTTAATTAGTAGCTAAAATGCCCACTCTTCAAACCCCGAGATTTTAATTTGCTTTTTAAGAAAATATAAAAATACAAAAATAATCATCCCTTACCTTTAGACCTATCTCGACATACAATTCGGCCTTCACATATACTATTCCCCTAGAGAACGATCAATCCCCCGTGTCTTGTGTATACTACACTACAATGGTTAGGTACACTGCCTAGGAGGTTTGTAAAACTGTTTATAGGTTTACAATAACCCGCATCCTTGGTTCATGTACTAGAATATTGGTATTTGGTTGCACATTTTGTAATAGGGGTGGTAAAAAAAAGACATATGTGGGTGTAGTAGAAGGTGTGACAGTCCCGAATGCGAAAAAGTCTTCATCAAACCGTACATGTCTCGAAATACACATCTTATTGGAGGATAAGTCGAGACATCGATAACTACAGTGATTGGCGGGGTAACCTAGAAATATGCAAGGTGTAGAACGGGGTTCAATTTTATGAGCAACATCAACGTGAGGATAGCAAAGACATCCAAAAACACGCAAATGTTCATATGTTGGTGTTTGGTTATAGAGTTTAGTGAACGGTATTTCGTTGTTAATGGCGGTAGAAGGTAATATGTTTAAAAGGTGAGCGGCCATATTAAGAGCTTCCACCCAATAAGAGGGAGGTATGTGAGCTTGAAAAGCAATGTACGGATAAGGTTATTAATGGTGCGAAGCATACGTTCTTATTTGCCATTCTGTTGGGAAGTATGAGGGCAAAAAAAGCAAAATTTTTTGCCATTTTGGCGAAAAAGGTCATGGAAACGAGTGTTGTGATATTTACCCCCATGTCACACTGCAAAGCCTTAATGTCTACATTAAATCGTTTATTGACATAAGCACAAAAAACAACAAAAGTATCAAACAAATCAGATTTTTTATGCAAAGGATAGAACCAAACAAAGTGCGAGAAGTGATCTAAGAAAATAGCATAATATTTAATGTCACTTTCACTTGGAATTGGGGATGTCCATAAATTCGAATGAATAATTTCAAACACAGACTTAACAGAAGACTCAGAACTATGAAACGGAAGCTTAACATGTTTACCTAATTAACATGTATGGCCCAAAGCGGATTACTTTGATTTGTTACAAGAAATTAAATTACTTGAATCTAAACGAAGAAGCACATCTTCCCTGGGATGACTGAGGCGTCTGTGCCATGTAGTGGAACTAAATGAAAGAAAAACAATTGGAGTTTGAAACGGAGGTTGTTGAGTGACCGGGTAAAGGTTGTCTGTACTATCACAACGGATAAGAAGCCTTCAGGTTTGGTAATCTTTCATAGAAAAACCATAAGCATTAAATTCAACAGAAACATCATTGTTACGGGTAAATTTATGAACAGAAATTAAGTTCTTAATTATATCGGGTGTGACAAGAATATGATTTAAATGAAGATGCTTAAGAAATGTATGCAAGAAGCAATGTCCGGTATGAGTGACAGGAATAGAGTGACCATTACCAACAAATATAGATGGATATTTTAGGGCAAATATTACGGTATTTAAACTAAACGGTTTCTTCGGTTTTAATAATGACAAACATGTAACTTGTAATGCATAACGTAAAATGTGCAAGTTACTTGTAAACACAAATCATCAATGCATACTTACATCAACATCTCTCAACGTCTCAAGTATACTTCAACAGAGTCGTAGATTTTCATCCCGACGTAAATCACTCAAGGTATGAACAAACAAATTTAAACTTGACGGAAGATCAAAGAAATAAATTTTTTGTTCTAAACTTCACATTTTTAATGTGACAAAACATTTTTTAAAAAATACATTTTACAAATTATTTTTGAATTAAAAAGAAATGTTTTATTTTGAAAAATAAGTTTAAAAGTCCCAACAGCTATTTTTCCCCCCAAATCAGCTCAAAACTTCCCCAAATAAACTTTCACCACTAAAAACAAATTTTGGAACGTCCCTATCTGGGATGGTACCACGGTACCACTAAATTTTGTGGCACCGTCGGGTATTTAGTGGTACCGTCAGTACGTAACGGCTAGTTTTTCTTTGCCTATAAATAGTGGACCATTTTACACTTCCAACTTAATTTTTCTCATTAGTTTTCTCTAGTCTAATCCCTTCTTATTTAGATCACTTTATTTGATCATTTAGAAAGTCTTAGTTTGTTTAAGAGTGATCCTTTCATCCAACCAAGAGATCACCTTCATTCCTCTACTAGTGCAAGAGAAGAACACATAGTATCACAAAGATACAAAGTGTTGTAGCTATAGTTAGTGCACTTGTAACACTTGTTACATACTTGTTGTATTCTTGCATACATCAAGTTCATTTTTCTTTTGAGAGTTTGTGAGAGTAGATCATTGTGTCCTTGTTGAGATCTTGGAGATCTCTTGTAGCTTGTGGGCTTGTGTGTTGATCAAGTGGATCAAGGGTAGATCGGGTAGATCGAGTCAAGTGAGAGTAGATCATTGTGATCTTGTTAAGATCTTGGAGATCTCTTGTAGCTTGTGGGCTTGTGTGTTGATCAGGTAGATCAAGTCAAGTGGGTTGATTGTGTGAAGTAGGAAGGACTGTATGGATCATGGTAGATTGGTACTAGCTAAGATTAGTACTCGACATTTAGCTTAGTGTCGGAAATAAGGATAAGCGACGTTGTACGGTTTTCTCCGCCTGAAGGGAGCTTGTTGATTAGTGAAGTAACTCTCGAGTTGGTAATCGGGGAGTAGAGTAGGTTGAAGAGGAGCTTCATGACCGAACCACTATAAATCATCGTGTTCGGTTTGCGCCTTCTTTACTTATCTCTTTACTTTTATGTTTTTGTGGTTTGTTGCTTATGTTATGTTGATTATGTTTGTGCTATCGTTTGATTGTGCTTGTGTTGTAGTTTACTTTATACCATATCTAGATGTTGTATGATCATTGTTGACACTTTTCATATTACGTCACACTTGATCGGGTGTTTGATACAAAAAGTTTTTAAGTTTTTAAATGGAACCGTATTCACCCCCCTCCTCTAAGGTTTCCACAATTGGTACCAGAGCCACGTCGCTCAAATTTTAAAAACAAATGATTTCAAAATTGAGTACGATCCATGTATCAAATTACCCATGAAGGGGGATATAATATGAAAAGTATTTACTTGCTTAATACTTACAAGTTTTGTTGTTAAGTATACTTTGTCATACTAGCTTGAAGGTTTTCTTAAACCAATCAAAGAATAGAGTTTGTAAGTGTCCGGTCATGTCTTTAGAACGATTCGTAAAGTCATGCAGTTTTGAAAGGAGTGTTTGGGACAAACCATTATTTTGTAGTAAAAGTATTATCGTAAATGTCTTTCTTAGTCCTAAACGTGGAAATGATGCTTAATATATATTTTATATGTTCAGTATCTAGTTTATTAAATTTTACATCTTACCGTCGAGTCGCCGCACTAAAATAATAAACTAAATCAGGAAACAAGTCATGGTACCACTAAATATCGGTACTGTGGGGTATTTAACGGTACCGTGCATCTGTCTGTCTGTTTTCAGTATTGGGTCATTTTCATAAATTCATATAAAATCAACCATAAGTCCGTAGGAGTCATGTCACTCATCATTTTAAACGAAGTTGATTATACTTTCATTTGATTTTTTTTTTTTGAATTAGTTCTGAATGAAAGTATATTAGAGTCCTTGATTTTCAACTAAAGGTCTTTTTGATCATGCCACTTGCGTAAATTTTTGGTTAAACTGAAAAAGGGCGTTTCAACTTTTGAACCTTGACGTGTTTTCAAAGTGACTTCGTAAAAATCTTTGAAATGGGGAGGAAACCAATTCGTTTTCAAATAAAATCAATGTTGGGAAGTAAATAATCTGAATATTAGTATCGGGAATTAAAGGTTTACAAGATCAGTTCTGCTCAAGGAAATACACTAAGTATCATTCTACTGCTAGTGCATTTCATTCTACTGCTAGCGTTAAGATTCTGCTGCCGCAAACATTCTAATGCTGGTGCAACAGATACTGCTGCTAGATGGATAAGTGTCTAGTATTCTACTGCTGGTTGGATAAGTATACGAAGATATTTTGTACTAAAGTCAAGTATATACGGTAGATAATATCTTAGACAATGTGATCAGTCACCATGTGGTTTACACAGAGCTAGTTGTAAACATAGATACATGTTGTATCTTAATGACTGACATACTCAAACAAGTAGTGTGACAAGACTTATCATAATTGTAATGATCTCCTTTGTTTGTATAAAAGGGAGATCCTAGACTAGATATTAATGCGCTTAATTCATATGCTTAGAATATCCGTCAAGAACATAAGAACATAACTTATCATAGGAACATATAAGATTCAAGGTTTTGTAACCCTAGTGATAGTGAAGATCACTCGTATTATTATCTTAATAATATTGAATCGTTTGGTGTTAACATTGTGTGCTCATTGTTCGTTACTCAAGCATTACTTTCCATTTCCAATAATCAAATAAACCTTGTAAGTGTGGTTAAGTAAATTCCACATACTTAATCATATTCATTCAAAGTATCACATACACTCGTACTAAGGGACTAACATCCTCAATAATAGGTTAATGATGGACTGAGTTTGGGGATTCTTAACAAAGGTTTACACCTAAGTTAATTAAATTCTTTAAAACTTCTTTCTTGAAACCTAGTTATCATGTTTCACATTGACTTGATGGCTCAGTTGGTTAGATAGTAACTGACACAACTCACTTTCTATATTTATACTTTTAAGTATAATGAGCAAGTCTAAGGACATCTGATAGAGAGAACAGCTAGCAAAAGCGAATCTAACACTTGTGTTAGAGGCAACAATTGCCATGAGCTGGAAACCCTGTCAAGAAAGCCTTTTGAATAGGTTTATCTTTACACAGGCAGTTATTTAACTGAAAATATTGGTTCTCACACAACCAGAGGTTACTTTAAACTGAATTCTTGATTAAGTGTCTGTTACACACTTAATCCCTTCAAAATGGTTGAGAGCAGTATGATTTTTCAATAATAAAATCATATTCATACTGCTAAAAGTTTCTTAAAAAGGATTTTCAAAGAGGCTCAGAAAAACCATCAAATGATGGACAATGAGTCAAAGCCCCATGATTCACCACTCATAGGAGTTAACACACCTAGAAGTGATAAGGGCAGCTAATTAAACTCTTAAGGAATTGATGGCCAACATGTACACTATTGTCTGAAAACAAATTCTCATTGGTAGATCAGATGATGGTGAGAGATCTTCCAAACAGGGGAGGAAATGATAAATCTCAGGTGAGGATAAATATTTTGGTACATAGTGAGAGATCTTCCAAGCTCAAGCTCAGGGGAGGAAATAAAACCCAGGGGAGGAAGATTAACCAATAAGGGAAGGAAGTATGCTTAGGATTCAGGGGAGGAAAATGATCAAACAATGGAGGAAGATTGCCCAAAAACAGATCAAGTTCAATCAGAAAAGACAAGAGCATACAAGATGATGATGTTAGCTTGTTGAGAAGCTAAAATGTCTTATTATTCAGCCAATAATAAGAATTAACATTCAGTTGATGGATGCTGGGAATAAGCTTTTTCAGTTGATGGATACTGGGAATAAGCTCTTCAAATGAAGAAAGTTCAAATGAAGATTCTGGAGTATTATATATATTCAGAAGGGATGAAGCATTCAAATGGAGAAAGTTCTATCTAGGAGCTTTCAGTTTCAATTTCAGTTCACTACGTTTGTTCATCACTTGCAAAGGCATGCTGGAAGATGATTTCACTTGTTGAAACAAGCATCCAAGATATACAGCACCATTGCCTCTTATAATTCCTCCATCCAAGGAAATTGCACCATCTTTTATTCAAGGCATTGATTTTGTGTTCAAGACAAAGAAAGATGATGTTATTGCTGAAATAGTTTCACAGAAGGTAGATGAGTTAGACAGATAGATATTTAATCTTGAAGAACAGATGATAGCTCAGATCAAGAATCTGACTATAAAGTGTTTGAAAGATTCTCACAGTCATAATTTAATTCAGAAGAAACATGTTGAAAAGGATTCACATGTTTAGGGGAGGATTGTTGGGAATTAAATAATCTGAAGATTAATATCGGGAATTAAAGGTTTACAAGATCAGTTCTGCTCAAGGAAATACACTAAGTATCATTCTACTGCTAGTTCATTTCATTCTACTGCTAGCGTTAAGATTCTGCAGCCACAAACATTCTACTGCTGGTGCAACAGATACTGCTGCTAGATGGATAAGTGTCGAGTATTCTACTGCTGGTTGGATAAGTATACGAAGATATTTTGTACTAAAGTCAAGTATATACGGTAGATAATATCTTAGACAATGTGATCAGTCACCATGTGGTTTACACAGAGCAAGTTGTAAACATAGATACATGTTGTATCTTAATGACTGACATACTCAAACAAGTAGTTCGACAAGACTTATCATACTTGTAATGATCTCCTTTGTTTGTATAAAAGGGAGATCTTAGACTAGATATAATATGCGCTTAATTCATATGCTTAGAATATCCGTCAAGAACATAAGAACATAACTTATCATAGGAACATATAAGATTCAAGGTTTTGTAACCCTAGTGATAGTGAAGATCACTCGTATTATTATCTTAATAATATTGAATCGTTTGGTGTTAACATTGTGTGTTCATTGTTCGTTACTCAAGCATTACTTTCCATTTCCAATAATCAAATAAACCTTCTAAGTGTCGTTAAGTAGATTCCGCATACTTAATCATATTCATTCAAAGTATCACATACACTCTTACTAAAGGACTAACATCCTCAATAGTGTATCGAAGCATCCTCTTCAGATTATTCATTAGTGTATCGAAGCTTCCTCTCAATTATTTTAGCAACTAGAATCATTCTGCTGCTTCCATTTCACTTGAAACTTCTTTTGTGCTCAATGTTCATACCTGAAAATGTTAGTCCAAAACTAAGAAACAAAATGCAAAGTATATGTCTTATAGCAGTATCATAATATGACTAACAAATATGAAGTTAACAAACAAAAATTTATACTAGCAGTACAAACTTTTCACTAACAATAGTAACTCATAAAGCCAGTAGTACAATCAAAAATTTATATACAAAAACACATAGTTTTAAATCATTGAGGATTAAGCATTCCAATACTTGCTACCAAGTACTGAAACCTTCCAACATCAAAAGCTTTTGTAAGAAGATCTGAAAAGTTGTGATCATAATCAATTTTAAGAACTTGAATCAACTTTTTCTCATTACAATCTTTTATAAAATGATGTCTTATTTCAATGTGTTTTGTTTTAGAATGTTGCGCTGGATTTTTAATTATGCAAATTGTACTACTATTATCGATATGTATGACAGTGTTCATGAAATTGTACCCATAGTCAAGAAGTTGGTTTTGAAGCCATAGGACTTGACCACAGCAACTTGCAGCAGCTACATATTTAGCTTCAGTTGTTGAAGTAGCCACAATTGTTTGCTTCTTACACTGCCATGAGATAAGTCTACACCCAAGGAATTGACATCCTCTAGTTGTTGACTTTCTGTCCAAGCTAGTACCAGCATAATCACTATCCAAAAATGCTACCAAGTCAAAAGGTGATTCCATTGAATACCATAGACCCAACCTAGGTTGACCCTTGAGATATCTAAAAATCCTCTTGACTGATGTTAAATGAGAAACCTTTGGAGTTACTTGAAATCTTGCACAAGCACAAACAGAGAACATGATATCAGGTCTTGATGATGTGAGATACATCAAAGAGCCTATCATAGATCTATAAGTGTGTACATCTACATTGTCTCCATCTAAATCTTTAAGAAGTGGCTTCTCAGAGTCCATTGGTATGCTTGCCACTTTTGAATCAGCAAATTGAAATTTTCTAAGTATCTCTGCAACATATTTATCTTGACTAATAAATATGCCTTCACAAGATTGCTTAACTTGCAGACCCAAAAAGAATGTAAGTTCCCCCATGGAACTCATCTAAAACTTATGATGCATAAGCTTCTCAAACTCCAAGCACATTTCCTTCCTTGTAGATCCAAAGATGATATCATCTACATACACCTGCACTAGTAAAAGATCATTCTTGTGCTTCTTGATGAATAATGTCTGACCAATCTTGCCTTTTTGAAATCCATTTTCAATTAAGTAGGAAGCTAGTGTTTCATACCATGCCCTTGGTGCCTGATGAAGGCCATACAAAGCCTTAACTACCTTGTAAACTTTATCTGGATGGTCAGGATCAATGAACCCTGGAGGTTGTGAAACATACACCTCTTCTTCAATAGTACCATATAAAAAAGCACTCTTGACATCCATTTGATAAACTGTGAAGCCTATAAATGAAGCATAAGCCAAAAATACCTAATGGCTTCAATCCTTGCTACTGGAGCAAAAACCTCTTCATAGTCTATACCTTCTTCTTGTGTGTACCCTTGGGCTACTAATCTAGCCTTATTCCTAATCATTATGCCCCTTTCATCCCTTTTATTTCTGAAAACCCATCTATTGCCAATTACCCTTACATCTTTAGGTAAATCAGCTAGCACCCATACCTTCTGAATCTTTAACTGAAGAAGCTCTTCTTGCATAACTTCTGCCCAGCTTGAATCATCTAGGGCTTTAAGAATGTTCTTTGGTTCTGCCTGTGAGAGAAAACATACAAACAAGCAAGAGTTGGAAAACTCATGCTGCTTTGAAGCATAAAGGGCATCAAGAAGCCATTGTTGGTCTGAAGACATCAGTTGTTGCCTTGTCTTCACACCCGATTGTACATCTCCAATCACATTGTCCAGGGAGTGGACTTTGTGAATCCTTGTGTGTGGTGTAGAAGGAACTTGATAGTTAGGAGAGAGATTGTTGAAATCCACCTCTTCTTCTGAGAAATCTGCTTCATTTGAGTCTGAAAGGCCAGCAGTAGAAACATTTGGCTCAACAGTTGAAAAATTAAGCCTTGCAGTAGAATGCTCTGTCTCAGCAGTACTATCATCAGTAGAAACATTCTCTTGTTCTTTTGTTCCATCTTCCTTGTTTTCATCTTCAATCCCTTCTTTAGCTTCATCAGAAGAAGGTTCATCAATTTTTGAAGTTGAAGCCACACTGGTACTTATTGGCATCCATACAGAATCTTGATCTTTTTCTTTGTTTAACACTGCCACATTTGTTGTTTCATCTTCTTTTGAACCTGAAAATTCATTAGTTTCAACAACAACAGGCACATAATTCATAGAATGGGTTAGTGTCTCAAGATCAAAAAGCCAATTAGGACCTTGACCTGCTACATTGGATTTATTTTCTAAAAATTCCACATGCAGGTTTTCCTCTACTCTTCTAGTTCTTGAGTTGTATACTCTAAAAGCTTTGCTATTAAGAGAATATCTAACTAAGAATCCTTCATCTGCTTTACCATCAAACTTTCCAAGATGGTCTAAGGTATTCAGAATTGTCAGATGACATCCAAAAGGTCTAAGAAATCCTATTGCAGGAGTTCTACCTCTAAAAAGTTCATATGATGTCTTATTGTGAGATTTGACAACCAAAACCCTATTTTGAACATAGCAAGCAGTGTTGACTGCTTCAGCCCAAAAAGTGATAGGCAACTTAGATTCGGCTAACATGGTTCTTGCAGCTTCTATGAGTGTTCTATTTTTCCTTTCAGCAACTCCATTTTGCTGAGGAGTTCTAGCTACACTAAATTCTCTCCTAATACCTTTTTCCTTACAGAAGTCATCCATAACTCTATTTTTAAACTCTGTCCAATTATCACATCTAATGACTTTTACTCTTTTGCTTACTAGGTTTTCTATCTATGTAATGAATGTTTTATGCTAGAAGTCTCATCCTTAGAACCTAAAAAGAAAACCCATGTAAATCTACTATAGTCATCAGTAACAACTAGACAATATCTTTTATGATTTAGGCTACTAACAGAAGTAGGTCCAAATAAATTCATATGAAGCATAAACAATGATTGATCAATAGAGTTAAAAATTTTGGGCTTACAAGTGGCTTTGTGTTGTTTGACTTTAAGACAAGCAATGCATGTTTGGTCATTTTCAAATCGTTTTTGAGGTAAACCTCTTACCAAACCATTCTTAACAATCTTATTTATGGTTTTGAAATTTATGTGACCAAGCCTCCTATGCCATTTCATAGATTCATCCAATGTGGCCTTTGCAACTAGACAAGTAAGTGCCTCTTTAGGAACAATCTTCTTCATATCAACACTGTACATGTTGCCCTTTCTTGGAATTTTAAGAAGTACTTGACTTTCATCAGGCATCTTAAAATCAGAAGAAAGTACAAGACATTCAGTATCAGTAAAAAGAACTTTGTTCTTTTTGTCACACATTTGTGAGACACTAAAAAGATTATACTTTAGCTCTTGCACATAGTACACATATTCAAAATCTAATTTACCAGTTTTAAGAGTACCTTTACCAGTAATCTTGCCACCGATACCACCTCCAAAGGTAACATAGCCTCCATCTAATGTTTGAAAATCAAAAAGATATGACTTGTTGCATGTCATGTGCCTTGAACACCCACTATCTGAATAGCCTTGATCTTCATGATCTGTTGGTGAATGTTCCTGCACACAAATAAGGAAATTAGTTTCCTTGGGGAACCCAAGCCATTACTGACTTGGATTTTCCATTTGCATCAATGTAATTAAATCTCTTGAGAATAGTTGATGCACCATTGGATTTGAGAGGTTTCCAAATCCAACATACTGAGGCCTTAACAGCATTGGCCCACTTTTCCCTAGCAGTAGAACCCTTTGGTTTCCAAATTTGTTTTAGTGAAACTGCTTTTGTTGGAAAAGGTCTCTTAGCAGTTGTTTGTGCATGTTTGAGAGTTTTTTTTACACTTTGTACTACTGGTTTAGGGTAAACAGAGTAAAAATGTCTGGCAGTAGAAACTGCTTGTCTAAAAGTAGAATCTTTTGGTCTAGCAGTAGAAGCTGCTTTTGGTCCATACTTTGATGGAACTGCTCTGGGTGTTGTTCTTGTATATTTAGAGTGACTTTTAGGAGTATGCCTTTTTAGATTCACCCTATTGTGTGTATACCCAGATACCCTTTGGTTGCAGAAAGCTGCAAGATGGTCAAATTCTCCACATACAAAACAAGCTTTGTTATAGAAGTCAAATTCATCACCTAGTTGGTGAGACTTAAGGCCATTCCAATTCCTTTGGTTGCCTTTAGGCTTGTTTGTGGTTCTGTATTGTTCACAATATCTAACTGGTTGCCTAACATGTTTAATGTTGGTTTTAGGCCTATCAGTATTAGTTTTGACTATCTTAGGAACACTTGTTCATGCTTTCTTAACCACTTCAGGTTTAGACATAACCTGTTGATCTTCATCATCATCAGATATCCAGTCATCAATGACTACTCTATCTGATCTTCTATCAGAGGACACCTTGTCCTCAGGAATTGAAGTTTTACTTAAACTTTTACTTACTTTCTTAATTTCATCAACAACTAAATTTGCTTTTGGTTGTACACCATATTGTAGCTCAGGTTGTTGAAATTCAGCTAAGCCTGAATGCTCTAGGTCAATCCCTGGGGGTTTAGGGATTCCTCTGTATGGGGGTGGGACAGCATTATATCTTAACCCTGACTTGGCTCTATTAATCACTTGACATTCTATCATGTTGGTTACACCTCTAGAAGCATGTTCTAGTGTTTCTACAGTCAAGTGAATGTTTCCATTTTCCATTTTGATCCTATCATAAGCCTCTCTCAAAAGCTTAATTTCAGCATCTCTAAAGAATATGTCTTGTCTAAGAAGAGCTTTGTCATCAGAAAAAGAAAATTCATTTGGTTTGTAGTGAATGATCTGTTTCTCTAGGGATTCTAAACCACATTTATAATCTACTTAGTCTTGTTGAGTTTTGCTTAAGACTTTCTTTTGGTCATCATAATGTTTGATTAAAGTTTGTAGTTCTGAAAGAGCTGTGCAAGTATTAGAAAAAAATTTATGATTTTGTACCTCAGTAGAGAAAGCCATGAGTGCCATCTGTGAAGAATCTTCTTCTTCATCAGCCATGAAACTCCAATCAAAACCTAGATCATCAATAGCTACCATAGCTTTTGAGTTTGGCTCAGAAACCACCACTGTTTTGGATTTGCTTCCAAAACCTTTATTCTTGCTATTTTGCTGCCTTGACCTTCTACATTCTCTTGATAAGTACCCCATCATGTGGCAGTTATAGCACTCTATCTTTGACTTGTCAAAAATAGCAGTATCATTATTGCTGATTGTGAGCTTCTTCCCCGTCCTTTGATAGAACTTTTTGGCCCTCATGCTAAGAAGAGAAATTTGCCATTTTAGGTCCATTTCCTCCAGATCATCATCATTGATCTCTTGGAGGTCTTCATAAGTGAGCATGGACCCATCATTTCGACTTGTGAGAAAAGCACAACAAGTCTTTTCATGAAAAATACCCATGGTACTGCTTGATGAACTAGCAGCACCAACACCATCAACAACCTTAACCTCTTCACTTGGATTTGAGGTACTAGGAGATGACATAAATGCCATGTTCCCAGTATTAGAACTAGTACCTCCATTTTTCTTCAAATCTTGTTCCACAATTTTAAAGTTGCTATACAAGTCTATTAGTTCCATGGTGTCAAGGTCTGGCTTGTTCTTCCAGACAACAACATGTATAGCCCACTCTTCTGGTAAGCTTTTCAGAAATTTTGAGTTTAAATCTTCTTGAGGTATTTCAACCCCAAGAATAGCAAGTTGGCTCACAATATTCTGAAGCCTATTAAATATGTGGTCAAGAGATTCATTGTTGGTAGAGGAGAAGTTTTCAAACTACTACTTGAGCAGAGTCTTGTGGGTTTTCTTGGTGGCTTCATTTCCACCATACCTAGCAACAATAGCTTCAAATAATGACTTGGCATCTTTGAACTTGCTGAAGTTTAAAAGTTGATCATTGGGAATGGTCATCATCAGCATGCTTCTTGCCTTTAGATCATTTTTCTTATTTATTCTATCTTCTGCAGATGTTGGGTGGAGCTGCAGAGATGTCACCACTTTGCCTTCCACTGTTGATGTAGTGGTTGTAGGCTGGTAAGAGTTTCCATCTTCAATGATTTCCCAAAGTGCATAATCTTGCACTTGGAAATATTACTCTATTCTCAGCCTCCACATCTCAAATTCATTCTGTTTGAGCATGGGTAATTTTGCAGCAACATTGGTCTGATACCAATTGAGAGGATGCTTCGATACACTATTGAGGATGCTAGTCCTTTAGTACGAGTGTATGTGATACTTTGAATGAATATGATTAAGTATGCGGAATCTACTTAACCACACTTAGAAGGTTTATTTGGTTATTGGAAATGGAAAGTAATGCTTGAGTAACGAACAATGAACACACAATGTTAACACCAAACGATTCAATATTATTAAGATAATAATACGAGTGATCTTCACTATCACTAGGGTTACAAAACCTTGAATCTTATATGTTCCTATGATAAGTTATGTTCTTATGTTCTTGACGGATATTCTAAGCATATGAATTAAGCGCATATTATATCTAGTCTAAGATCTCCCTTTTATACAAACAAAGGAGATCATTACAATTATGATAAGTCTTGTCGAACTACTTGTTTGAGTATGTCAGTCATTAAGATACAACATGTATCTATGTTTACAACTTGCTCTGTGTAAACCACATGGTGACTGATCACATTGTCTAAGATATTATCTACCGTATATACTTGACTTTAGTACAAAATATCTTCGTATACTTATCCAACCAGCAGTAGAATACTCGATACTTATCCATCTAGCAGCAGTATCTGTTGCACCAGCAGTAGAATGTTTGTGGCAGCAGAATCTTAACGCTAGCAGTAGAATGAAATGTACTAGCAGTAGAATGATACTTAGTGTATTTCCTTGAGCAGAACTGATCTTGTAAACCTTTAATTCCCGATATTAATCTTCAGATTATTTAATTCCCAACAATCCTCCCCTAAACATGTAGATCCTTTTCAACATGTTTCTTCTGAATTAAATTATGATTGTGAGAATCTTTCAAACACTTTATAGTCAGATTCTTGATCTGAGCTATCTTCTGTTCTTCAATATTAAATATCTATCTGTCTAACTCATCTACCTTCTGTGAAACTATTTCAGCAATAACATCATCTTTCTTTGTCTTGAACACAAAATCAATACCTTGAATAAAAGATGGTGCAATTTCCTTGGATGGAGGAATTATAAGAGGCAATGGTGCTATGTATCTTGGATGCTTGTTTCAACAAGTGAAATCATCTTCCAGCATGCCTTTGCAAGTGATGAACAAACGTAGTGAACTGAAATTGAAACTGAAAGCTCCTAGATAGAACTTTCTCCATTTGAATGCTTCATCCCTTCTGAATATATATAATACTCTAGAATCTTCATTTGAACTTTCTTCATTTGAAGAGCTTATTCCCAGTATCCATCAACTGAAAAAGCTTATTCCCAGCATCCATCAACTGAATGTTAATTCTTATTATTGGCTGAATAATAAGACATTTTAGCTTCTCAAAAAGCTAACATCATCATCTTGTATGCTCTTGCCTTTTCTGATTGAACTTGATCTGTTTTTGGGCAATCTTCCTCCATTGTTTGATCATTTTCCTCCCCTGAATCCTAAGCATACTTCCTTCCCTTATTGGTTAATCTTCCTCCCCTGGGTTTTATTTCCTCCCCTGAGCTTGAGCTTGGAAGATCTCTCACTATGTACCAAAATATTTATCCTCCCCTGAGATTTATCATTTCCTCCCTTGTTTGGAAGATCTCTCACCATCATCTGATCTACCAATGAGAACTTGTTTTCAGACAATAGTGTACATGTTTGCCATCAATTCTTTAAGAGTTTAATTAGCTGCCCTCATCACTTCTAGGTGTGTTAACTCCTATGAGTGGTGAATCATATGGCTTTGGCTCATTGTCCATCATTTGATGGTTTTTCTGAGCCTCTTTGAAAATCCTTTTTAAGAAACTTTTAGCAGTATGAATATGATTTTATTATTGAAAAATCATACTGCTCTCAACCATTTTGAAGGGATTAAGTGTGTTGGGAATTAAATATTCTGAAGTTTAAGTATCGGGAAAATCTCTCATGTGATTAAATCTGGTAGCAGTAGAATTAAGTCTGGTAAGTTCCAAAGTTAAGTCTGTTGGTTATCTGATGGTTAAGTCTGGTCATTGAAGTTAAGTCTGGTGGTTAAGTCAAGTGTTAATTCTGGTGACTATCAGAGTTAAGTCTGCTTGATGAAGATTTTAAGACTGGTTGACTGAAAGTCAATAATACACGGTAGATAATATCTTACCCCATGTGCTCAGTCTTTATCTTATTTTCTCAGAACAAGTTGTAAACTTAGATACATGTTGTATCTTAGTTACTGACACACATAAGATAAGCTAGCAAGTTGTTTGACAAGACTTAACATTATTGTAAAGATCTTTCTTATGTTATAAAAGAAAGATCTTATACTAAAGATATAAGTGTGTTCGAATAAGTGTTTAAATATATATATCTCTCAAGAACAAACACAAACAATATCACAAGATATAGAAACATAAGATTCAAGGTTGTAACCCTAGTGATAACTCAAGATCACTCGTATTATTATCTTAATAATATTGAATCGTTTGGTGATAAGCTTTCATTGTTCATTGTCATATAACAAACATAATTGTTCCATTTCCATAACCATAATAACCTTCTAAGTGTGATTAAGTAGTTTCCGCATACTTAATCATATTCACTCAATATATCATATACACAAAGTTGCAAAGGTTTAACCACCTTACAGTGTATCGAATCCTAACAAGTGGTATCAGAGCAAGGCTGATATTATTGATTTAGAAGAAGAAGAAATAGAAATGGATGCACAAGATTCTCCTGCAAATGTTGCTGCAAAGTTGCCCATGATCAAATAGAATGATTTTGAGTTATGGAGGTTGAGAATTGAGCAATATTTCATGGTTCAGGATTATGCTCTTTGGGATATCATTCTGTATGGTGATTCATTTACACTAGTTTATACAGATGTTATTCTTGAAGACAAAACTGAAAGAAGAAGGAATACTGGACCATCTAACAATAATGAAAAGATACAGAAGAGGAATGATCAAAAGGCAAGAAACTTATTGCTTATGACCATTCCTGGTGAACAAATGCTATCCTTTAGCAAGTATCCAAATGCAAAAACTCTTTTTGAAGAGATTTGTGCATGGTTTGGTGGTAATGAAACTACCAAGAAAACACAGAAGACATTGCTAAAACAAAAATTTGAAAACTTTAGTTCAAATAGCAATGAATCACTTGATAAGATGTTCTCAAGATTACATAAGCTTGTGAGTCAGTTAGCTGTGTTGGGTGTTGAGATAGCCAAGGAAGATCTCAACATGAAGTTTTTGAGAAGCCTACCTGATGAGTTTCATACTCATGTGGTTGTCTGGATGAACAAGCCAGACGTTGAAACCATGAAACTCAATGATTTGCTCAACAACTTCAAAATTGTTGAACAAAGTCTAAAGAAGTCTGGAATCTAGAGTACTAGTTCTGGGAATCTGGCACTCTTGTCATCTCCTAGTATTAGTAAGCCAGAAGAGGTAGATGAAGATGAAGGTGTTTATAATACTATCTATGGTGGTCCTTCTACTAGTTTACAAAAGAATGTTGCTGGACTTGGAGATCCAGCATTCTATGTATTCATGTCTAGTCAAACTAGTGGTTCTCCTCTAACTCATGAAGATCTTGATCAGTTGGATGATAATGATTTGGAAGAGATGGACATCAAATGGCAGGTTGCTTTACTTAGCATGAGGGCTAAGAAGCTCTGGCAGAGAACTGATAAGTAGATTACCATTGATGGTAATGAAACTACTGGGTTTGACAAGAAGAAAGTAGAGTGTTTCAACTGTCACAGGTTAGGACACTTTTCTAAAGAATGTAGAAACCCAAGGAAGCAGGACAATAGAAGCACATGGTATAGGCAAGAGAAGAAGAAGGAAGTCATAATGGAAGAGCCAAGGGCTATGCTAGCCATAGACGGTGTTAACTATGATTGTAGCTTCATGGCTGATGAAGTTGAAGCACCAAAAAATGCTGCACTGGTGGCCACTAAGACTGCTCTAATGGCCTTCTCTGATTCAGAGGTAAATTCCATAATTAAATGTACTGAATCATGCTCTGCTCTTAAAGCTTATGAAGATCTTAAAAAGAGATTTGATGATCAACTAGAACAGTTATATGATGCTTTAGCCAACTTAGGTAATCATAAAAGAGGTATATCTGTTGTTGAAAAACAACTTGTACATTTTCAAGAAAATGAGTCTAAGTTTGCTGATGACATGAATGCTCTCCAAAGAAAAATAGATTTTCAAGCTGACATAATTTGTTCAGAAAGAGCATCATTAGCTAAAGCCCTAAATAATAGTGAAAATGTTAAGATAGCAATAGATGCTTTAGCTCATGCCTTAGAAGGAGTTAATAAAATTTGGGAAGCTCAATTAATCAATAAAGCTAAGTCAGGTTTAGGATACAAATCTGTTCCTCCACCATACAGAGGTGTTCCTTCACCTCCAGGTATTGACCTAGCTCACACAGGTTTTGCTGAGTTTCAATAACCAATTATGGAATATGGTTCTAAGTCTACTGAGGGTCCTAAGATAGAAAAAGTAAGTGAGAGTTTAAATAAAACTTCACTTCCTAAGGACAAGGTGTCCTTTGTTAAGAAAGGAGATGCTATAGTTGTTGAGGATTGTACAACTGATAGTGATGAAGATGAACAGATTATGTCTAAACCTGAACAAGTTAAGAAAGCAGGAAAAAGTGTTCCTAAAGTGATCAAAAAGGATACTGTTAAGCCTAAATCAAACATTCAACATGTTAGGCAACCAGTTAGGTATTGTGAACAATACAGATCCACTAGCAAGCCTAGAGGTAACCAAAGAAATTGGAATGGCCTCAAGTCTAACCAATTAGGTGATGACTTTTCTTTTTATAATAAAGCTTGTTATACATGTGGTAGTTTTGATCATCTTGCTGCTTTCTGTAATAAATGGGTATCTGGGTATGAAAACAATAGAGTGAACTACAAAAGGCAAACACCTAAACCTCACTTTCACTCTAGTTCTAATGTTAACAGAACTAAACCCAAAACAGTCTCTGTTAAGTCTGGCTTCAATAAAGTTAATTCTGCTAGACCATATATGACTGTTTACCCAAAATCAACAGCTAAGGGTGCAAAAACATCTTACAAACATGCACCAAAGACTGTTCAAAGGCTCATTCAAACAAAAGCAGTGGTCCAAAAACTAGTTTGGAAACAAAAAGGGACAACTACAAAGCCAGCAGTTAATTCTGCTAAGCCAGCAATTAATTCTGGTAGGCAAGTAGTTAAGTCTGCTGCTTGGGCAAAGAGGGAAAATGCTGTTAAGGCCTCAGCATGTTGGGTTTGGAATTCACCTAAATCCAATGTTGCATCAACTGTTCTAAAAAGATTAAATTACATTGATGCAAGAGGCAGATCCAAGTCAGTAATGGCTTGGGTCCCCAAAAGAAACTAATACTTCTAATTTCTGTGCAGGAACATTCAATTGATCAATAAGAGGATCAAGGATACTCAGATAGTGGATGTTCAAGGCACATGACAGGCAACAAGTCCTATCTTTCTGATTTTCAAACATTAGATGGTGGCTATGTTACCTTTGGAGGAGGTGTTGGTGGCAAAATTTCTGGTAAAGGTACCATTAAAACTGGAAATTTAGATTTTGAAGATGTGTACTATGTACAAGAGCTAAATTATAATCTTTTTAGTGTCTCACAAATGTGTGACAAAAAGAACAAAGTTCTTTTCTGTGACACTGAATGTCTTGTACTTTCTTCTGATTTTAAGATGCCTGATGAAAGTCAAGTACTTCTTAAAATTCCTAGAAAGGGCAATATGTACAGTGTTGACATGAAGAACATTGTTCCCAAAAAGGATTTAACTTGTCTTGTTGCAAAGGCCACATTGGATGAATCAATGAAATGGCATAGAAGGCTTGGTCATATTAATTTCAAAACCATAAATAAAATTGTTAAGAATGGTTTGGTAAGAGGTTTACCTCACAAAAGATTTGAAAATGATCAAACATGCATTGCTTGTCTTAAAGGCAAACAACACAAAGCCACTTGTAAGCCCAAGATTTTTAACTCTATCAATCAATCATTGTTTATGCTTCATATGGACTTATTTGGACCTGTTTCAGTAAGTAGTATAATGCATAAGAGATATTGTCTTTTTATAATTGACGACTATACCAGATTTACATGGGTTTTCTTTTTAGGTTCTAAGGATGAAACTTCTAGCATTTTTAAGACATTCATTACTCAGATAGAAAACCAAGTAGACAAGAAAGTGAAAGTCATTAGATGTGATAATGGGACAGAGTTTAAGAATAAAGTTATGGATGATTTCTGCAAACACAAAGGTATTAGGAGAGAATTTAGTGTTGCTAGAACTCCACAACATAATGGTGTTGTTGAGAGAAAGAATAGAACACTGATAGAAGCTGCTAGAACTATGTTAGTTGACTCTAAGCTACCTATAACTTTTTGGGCTGAAGCAGTCAACACTGCTTGCTATGTTCAAAATAGAGTTTTAGTTGTACAGCCTCACAATAAGACATCATATGAACTTTTTAGAGGTAGAACTCCTGCAATAGGATTTCTTAGACCTTTTGGATGTCATGTGACAATTCTCAATACCTTAGACCATTTAGGAAAATTCGATGGTAAAGCAGATGAAGGTTTCTTAGTTGGATATTCTCTCAATAGCAAAGCTTTTAGAGTATACAACTCAAGAACTAGGATTGTAGAGGAAAACCTACATGTGGAGTTTTTGGAGGATAAATCCAATGTAGAAGGTCAAGGACCAACATGGCTATTTGATCTTGAGACTCTAACCAAATCAATGAATTATGTGCCTGTTGTTGCAGAAACTAATGATTTTTCAGGATCACAAGCAACAGATGAGGCAAGGTTAGAAAAGGAGACAAATCAAGATTATGTGTGGATGCCAATATGGTCAAGTACAAGTGTGGAATCAACTTCAACAATTGGTGAATCTTCTTCTGGTAAAGATAAAGAAGATGTTGAAGATGAAAGGAAAGAGGTTGGAGCAAAGGAACAAGAAAATAGTTCTGTTGTTGATAATGCTGCTGAAACAGACTTAACTAAAGAAGCAGAATTAACAAAGGAAGCAGAATTAACAGACGATGAGGTGAATTTGAGCAATCTCCCACCAAACTATCATGTTCCACTTACACCACACACCGGAATTCACAAAGTCCGCTCCCTAGACAATGTGATAGGAGATGTACAATCAGGGGTGAAGACAAAGTAACAACTAATGTCTTCAGACCAACAAGGGCTTCTTGATGCCCTTTATGCCTCAAAACAGCATGAGTTTTCAAACTCTTGCTTGTTTGTATGTTTTCTCTCACAAGCTGAACAAAAGAACATTCTGAAAGCCTTAGATGATTCTAGCTGGGAAGAAGCTATGCAAGAAGAGCTTCTTCAGTTCAAGATTCAGAAAGTTTGGGTGCTAGTTGATTTACCTAAGGATGCAAAGGTAATTGGCACTAGATGGGTTTTCAAGAATAAAAGGGATGAAAGGGGAATAGTGATTAGGAATAAGGCTAGATTAGTAGCCCAAGGGTACACACAACAAGAAGGTATAGACTATGATGAAGTTTTTGCTCCAGTAGCAAGACTTGAGGCAATTAGGCTTTTCTTAGCTTATGCTTCATTTTTAGGCTTCACGGTTTACCAAATGGATGTCAAGAGTGCATTTTTATATGGCACAATTGAAGAAGAGGTGTATGTCTCACAACCTCCAGGGTTCATTGATCCTGACCATCCAGACAAAGTATACAGAGTGGTAAAAGCTCTTTATGGCCTTCATCAGGCACCTAGAGCTTGGTATGAAACACTGGCTTCCTATTTAAAAGAAAATGGATTTCAAAGAGGAAAGATTGATCAGATACTTTTCATCAAACAGCACAAGAAGGATCTTCTGTTAGTACAGGTGTATGTGGATGACATTATCTTTGGATCTACAAGGAAGGAGATGTGTTTGGAGTTTGAGAAGCTTATGCATGATAAGTTTCAGATGAGTTCCATGGGGGAACTTACATTCTTTTTAGGTTTGCAAGTTAAACAGTCATATGAAGGCATATTTATTAGTCAAGATAAATATGTTGCTGAGATACTTAGGAAGTTCAACTTTGCTGATTCAAAAATGGCAAGCACACCAATGGATTTTGAGAAACAACTTCCAAAAGATTTAGATGGAGAAAATGTGGATGTACACACATACAGATCTATGATAGGATCTTTGATATATCTCACATCATCAAGACCTGACATCATGTTCTCTGTTTGTGCTTGTGCAAGATTTCAAGTAACTCCAAAGGCTTCTCATTTAACAGCAGTCAAGAGGATTTTTAGATATCTCAAGGGTCAACCTTGGTTGGGTCTATGGTATTCAAGGGAATCACCTTTTGACTTGGTAGCATTTTCGGATAGTGATTATGCTGGTGCTAGCTTGGACAGAAAGTTAACAACTAGAGGATGTCAATTCCTTGGGTGTAGACTTATCTCATGGCAGTGTAAGAAGCAAACAATTGTGGCTAATTCAACAACTGAAGCTGAATATGTAGCTGCTGCAAGTTGCTGTGCTCAAGTCCTATGGCTTCAAAACCAACTTCTTGACTATGGGTACAATTTCATGAACACTGTCATTCATATTGATAATAGTAGTACAATTTGTATTATTAAAAATCCAGTACAACATTCTAAAATAAAACACATTAAAATTAGACATCACTTTATAAGAGACTGCAATGAGAAAAGATTAATTCAAGTTCTTAAAATTGCTTTAGAATTCAACTTTGCAGATCTGCTAACAAAAACTTTTGATGTTGGAAGGTTTCAGTACTTGGTAGCAAGTATTGGAATGCTTAATACTTAAATTTTTCAATCTATGTGTTTTTGTATACCAGTATGGTTAATTCTGGTGATTACTCAGTTAATTCTGGTGGTTACCCAATTAAGTCTGGTAGTTAAATTTTTGTTTGTACTATTGTCTTTGTAAATTTGTACTAGCTATTACTTTAAAATTTTGTTATTTCATACAGTTAGTCATATGTTTATTCTAATATAAGACAAGTACTTTGTACATTGTTCTTTTGGTTTTAGACTAACAATTTCATGTATGAACATTTGAGCACAAAGGAAGTTTTCAAGTGAAATGGAAGCAGCAGAATGTTATATCAGTTGCTTACATAACAGGTTTATGATGGACTAAGTTTGGGAATTCTTAACAAATGTTCACACCTAAGTTAATTAATTCTTTAAAACATCTTTCTTGAAACCTGATTATCATATTTCACATTGAATTGATGACTTAGTTGATCAGATAGTAACTGATACAAATCACTTTCTATCATTTTATACTTTTAAGTATAATGAGCAAGTCTAAGGACATCTGATAGAAAGAACAGCTAGTAAAAGTGAATCTAACACTTGTGTTAGAGGCAACAATTGCTATGAGCTGGAAACCCTGTCAAGAAAGCCTTTTGAATAGGTTTATCTTTACACAGGCAGTTATTTATAACTGAAAACATTGGTTCTCACACAACCAGAGGTTACTTTAAACCGAAATTTTGATTAAGTGTCTGTTATACACTTAATCCCTTCAAAATGGTTGAAAGCAGTATGATTTTTCATAATAAAATCATATGCATACTGCTAAAAGTCAAAAAATTTCTTAAAAGGATTTTTGGAATAAAAATAACTCAGAAAACCATCTCATGATGTATTATGAGTTATTGCCCCATGAATCACCTCTCATAGGAGTTAACACACCTAGAAGTGATGAGGGCAGCAAATTAAACTCTTAAGGAATTGATGGCTACATGTACAACATTGTCTGATAACAAGTTCTATTTGATAGCTCAGATGATGGGGTGAAATATTTTGGTACATTGTGAGAGATCTTCCAAACAGGGGAGGAAATTTTATTTTCATCTCAGGGGAGGAAACATCTCAGGGGAGGAAATAAAGTTGGAAGATTAACCAGTGAAAGGGAGGAAAAGACAAGAGCATACAAGATGATGTCATGGAATTTGAAAATGACAAGAATAGAGCTGATTCTGGAGCATTATATATATTCAGAAGGGATGAAGCATTCCAAAGGAGAAAGTTCTATCTAGGTCAAAGGAAGAGAGCTTTCAGTTTCAATTTCAGTTTACTACGTTTGTTCATCACTTGCAAAGGCATGTTGATAGATGATTTCACTTGTTGAAACAAGCATCCAAGATACACAGCACCATTGCCTCTTATAATTCCTCCATCCAAGAAAATTGCACCATCTTTTAGATCAATGTTTGAAGCCTGAAGATGTGTAGTGATATTGTTGAAGTCAAAGATCAGAAAGCAGATGAGTTACTGAGTTAGATATTAACCTTTCAGAATAGAAGAAAGTTCAGTCCAAGGGTCTGACTATGAAGTGTTTGTAAGATCTTCACAATTCCTCATTTAATTCAGAAAACATGTTGAAATAGATTCACATGTTTAGGGGAGGATTGTTGGGAATTAAATATTCTGAAGTTTAAGTATCAGGAAAATCTCTCAAGTGATTAAATCTGGTAGCAGTAAAATTAAGTCTGGTGAGTTCCAAAGTTAAGTCTGTTGGTTATCTGATGGTTAGGTCTTGTCATTGAAGTTAAGTCTGGTGGTTAAGTCAAGTGTTAATTCTGGTGACTATCAGAGTTAAGTCTGCTTGATGAAGATACTAAGTCTGGTTGACTGAAAGTCAATAATACACGGTAGATAATATCTTACCCCATGTGCTCAGTCTTTATCTTATTTTCTCAGAACAAGTTGTAATCTTAGATACATGTTGTATATTAGTTACTGACAAACATAAGATAAGCTAGCAAGTTGTTTGACAAGACTTAACATTATTGTAAAGATCTTTCTTATGTTATAAAAGAAAGATCTTAGACTAGAGATATAAGTGTGTTCGAATAAGTGCTTAAATATATATCTCTCAAGAACAAACACAAACAATATCACAAGATATAGAAACATAAGATTCAAGGTTGTAACCCTAGTGATAACTCAAGATCACTCGTATTATTATCTTAATAATATTGAATCGTTTGGTGATAAGATTTCATTGTTCATTGTCATATAACAAACATAATTGTTCCATTTCTATAACCATAATAACCTTCTAAGTGTGATTAAGTAGTTTCCGCATACTTAATCATATTCACTCAATATATCATATACCCAAAGTTGCAAAGGTTTAACCACCTTACAGTGTATCGAATCCTAACAAGTGGTATCAGAGCAAGGCTGATATTATTGATTTAGAAGAAGAAGAAATAGAAATGGATGCACAAGATTCTCCTGCAAATGTTGCTGCAAAGTTGCCCATGATCAAACAGAATGAGTTTAAGTTATGGAGGTTGAGAATTGAGCAATATTTCATGGTTCAAGATTATGCTCTTTGGGATATCATTCTGTATGGTGATTCATTTACACTAGGTTATACAGATGTTATTCTTGAAGGCAAAACTGAAAGAAGAAGGAATACTGGACCATCTAACAATGATGAAAAGATACAGAAGAGGAATGATCAAAAGGCAAGAAACTTATTGCTTATGACCATTCCTGGTGAACAAATGCTATCCTTTAGCAAGTATCCAGATGCAAAAACTCTTTTTGAAGAGATTTGTGCATGGTTTGGTGGTAATGAAACTACCAAGAAAACACAGAAGACATTGCTAAAACAACAATTTGAAAACTTTAGTTCAAATAGCAATGAATCACTTGATAAGATGTTCTCAAGATTACATAAGCTTGTCAGTCAGTTAGCTGTGTTGGGTGTTGAGATAGCCAAGGAAGATCTCAACATGAAACTTATTGTTAGTAACCTCTAAAATAAGTTTTCACATTTGGTATCAGAGCGGGGGGCTCTGAATCTAGGAAAAGAAAAGGTTTTAGCTAAAGAAAGAAGAAAAATTCGGATCTGGTTCGTATTTTCGTAACTCACTGCAGGGCTGTTTTCAAAAGGTGATAACTCCTTCGTTAACAGTTGGATCGGGCTGAAATTTTTACTGGAGGTTCTTGGTATATCAAGGTAGATTCTCACCGGAGGGATCTTCAATCTGAGCCTTAGGTTGCAAGATATGCATCATTGAAAACTACCGCATAAACAGTTGAGGTATGGTCGAATTTTTGGTTTTCTTTTAAGGTTCACACACAAAGGGGAAGAATCACACACAGAAGAGAGTTGGTTCTTAAAAGATTAAAGGCTTGTTTATCAAGTTATTATTGGTGAAAAAGATTATTTGTTGCTTATTTGAACTTAAAGTTGAATTTTCAAAATTGTGTTCTTATCATATCTTAAAGTGGTTGACTACACTTTAAAGATAACTTGTTCGTTCGTTCAAGTGACTACGAAATGACAAACACTTAAAGGAGATACGTTGTAGTAATCAGTGTCTCATAGAAGATGAGTTTATTGTCATGAGATTGCGGTCTCCCTATACAAGAAAGTTGGGTATACGTTCGAAGTCAGTTTTAGTACAAGACATAAGACACAAGGTTGGTTTATTCAGCTTCATCAACAAGTTAGTAATGGTTGGTTTTTCTTCATCAGTCATAAAAGCCTACAGAATTGGAGATTCGAATGGTTAACATATGGGTTTCAAGGGAAGCTTAAATGTTCAGATGTATAACCATTTATTATATTTGTGCATCACCATAGGGGAAGTTGTTGATTCTTACTATTATTGATTAGTATTACTACTAATGGTTTAGATTTTTACTTTCTCAAGTTCATTTTTAGTGCGGAAAACTTAATGGAGGGTAATTTGAGACATTAGAAGGATAGATTGGATGTGTAGTATTAGTTCGTAGTTGTAAAGATCATATTTGTAATATTCTCTATTTGTTGATAACAAAAAGGGGAAGAGATGTGGTGGATAGCATAAATTAAGGGGAAGACAGTATGGTTTCATTCATGGTGAGATTTAGTTATCTCAATTTCTCTACTTCGTCTAGGGAAATTCGTACAAGAATGTTTTTGTTTTGTTATCATCAAATAGGGGAAGATTGTTGGAAATTATATTTTCATAGATTTGATGATCACAGAACAAGAAGAATGAAACATGAAGAATACTGAAATGATAAGCAAAATACGCTAAGTAGATTCTGCTGCTAGGCATAAATCATACTGCTGCTAGTGTATTTTATACTACTGCTGGTACAGAGCATTCTGCTGCTAGTGCAAACATTCTGCTGCTAGTGCAAATGATACTACTGCTAGTGCAAACATACTGTTGCTTGTACAAATGAAGCTACTGCTGATCAGTGAGTCATACTGCTGCTGGATAGATAAGGATGAAGAAGATATTATTTGTATATAAGTCACTTGTATACTATAGATAATATCTAGATATTTGATCAGTCAACAAAGTTGTAAACAAAGATACAAGTTGTATCTTAATGACTGACACACGTTAAAGCAAGTAGATGACAAGGCTTATCATATTGTAAAAGATCTTCTTCATACTATAAAAGAAGATCTTACCCTTAGATAAAAGGTGTGGTTAGATATTAATCACCAAGGTGCTTCATACTTATAAATTACAACAACACCAAGTGTGTTAAAATGTAAAGCACCTAAAAGAGTGTGTGTGGGAACATCAGACATGGGGTCTGATGTTGTTATGTTTGTTTAGCCTCAAGGATCTTTGATCCCTGATTAGATTATAATCGTACTGCTATTGATCAAGTAGTATTGGGGCTGATTTTATAACAAACGAGAAAGTTTGGCAAAACCTTGTTGTGATAATATTGTTTCTTTAATTTGAATATTCCGCTAATATTATCATCATACTTGTCATAAGTTAATCCTTGATAAAGGATTAACAACCTTGAGCCCATAAACGATCAGAAAACTTATATAGAAAAAGGTGTTTATAAAGTTTTTAACAAAGTGTGTAACAGACACTTAATCAAGAATTCGGTTTAAAGTAACCTCTGGTTGTGTGAGAACCAATATTTTCAGTTATAAATAACTGTCTGTGTAAAGATAAACCTATTCAAAAGGCTTTCTTGACAAGGTTTCCAGCTCATAGCAATTTTTGCCTCTAACACAAGTGTTAGATTCACTTTTGCTAGCTATTCTTTCTATCAAATGTCCTTAGACTTGCTCATTATACTTAAAAGTATAAAATGATAGAAAGTGAGTTGTGTCAGTTACTATTTGACCAACTGATCCATCAAGTCAATGTGAGACATCATAATCAGGTTTCAAGAAAGAAGTTTTAAAGAATCAATTAACTTAAGTGTAAACCTTTGTTAATGAATCCCCAAACTTAGTCTATCATGAACCTATTATGTTAGCAACTAGTATAATCATTCTGCTACTCATACATTTCACTTGAAACTTCATTTGTGCTCAAATGTTCATACCTGAAAACATTCTACTGCTGGTGCAACAGATACTGCTGCTAGATGGATAAGTGTCGAGTATTCTACTGCTGGTTGGATAAGTATACGAAGATATTTTGTACTAAAGTCAAGTATATACGGTAGATAATATCTTAGACAATGTGATCAGTCACCATGTGGTTTACACAGAGCTAGTTGTAAACATAGATACATGTTGTATCTTAATGACTGACATACTCAAACAAGTAGTTCGACAAGACTTATCATAATTGTAATGATCTCCTTTGTTTGTATAAACGGGAGATCTTAGACTAGATATAATATGCGCTTAATTCATATGCTTAGAATATCCGTCAAGAACATAAGAACATAACTTATCATAGGAACATATAAGATTCAAGGTTTTGTAACCCTAGTGATAGTGAAGATCACTCGTATTATTATCTTAATAATATTGAATCATTTGGTGTTAACATTGTGTGTTCATTGTTCGTTACTCAAGCATTACTTTCCATTTCCAATAATCAAATAAACCTTCTAAGTGTGGTTAAGTAGATTCCGCATACTTAATCATATTCATTCAAAGTATCACATACACTCGTACTAAAGGACTAACATCCTCAATAGTGTATCGAAGCATCCTCTCAATCAATTTTAGTATACATTGTTATGCTTAATACACAAAATGACGATAAGTATTTTTGTGTGTTATGCTAAATGACTATTTGTTTTTCATTATGTCTTAGCATTGTTAGTTAATATTTTTGTTTGCTTATTGTTATCTTTAGTTGAGTTAATTATATCTATAATCACAAGCGTTTTACATGCCTTGTTGATATGTGTTAATTATTGGTTTTTTAGTTTATGCGTTAATAGGACTTAGACTAGACTTCTTGCACTAAGTAGCTTAATTGATTTTGCATTGCATATAGGCATAGACCACTTTTCTTGCATATGTGTTTTCGACATCTTGCAAGTTTGAAAATGCTTTAGTAACCTTCTTAGGAATAGAAACTAAGTTGATTGATCATGTGTGTCGAAAGATATTGTCTTACACAATTATTTTTCCAATGGTTTAAGTGTAAAAAATATATCACCTCAAAATATTTAACACTTTCATAAAATCCGTAACATGATCTCTAAAACATTATATCATTTTGTCTAGCTTGACCATGGGTTGTCTAAACAAGATAAAAGATCATATTAATATATTAGTATTTAAGTAAAAGAAAATATATTAAACTTGCATTGATCTAACACACATACAAAATATTTTAAACATTTAGTATTTTACGTATGTTGTATAAAAATAGTTAAGATAATTATTTTTATACTAATGAGATGTCGAAAAACTAAGAATATTATACTTAATAATATAAATAGTTTTTCGTAAATAAAAATAAATGACAATATCAAAGTAGTAAGTTAATATGTCATTAACCTCACACATACAACCAGTATTAGAATAAATGGAACACATTCCTTAAATTTTTATTTTCTTTTTAAAAGGAGTGATCGTGAAGGTCAAGAAAGATTACGAGTACGTATCAATTCATTATTCAAATTATGATTGATATCATCATCGAATCTAATTGACAAGTTTTCGAGTATGGACATGAAATTGGAGTCATTATTTGTCTAGCTTCAAGATAATATCAAAATATAACGAAATATATTATCTTGAATCTACATACTCAATCACACTCGGTTGTTATGAAAATAATAAATGCCTCTCAAGACGAAAATAATATGCATCGGATCATAACTCAAACCTGTATTGAAGATGCCATATTGAGTCTTCTTGTCCAATGGTTATGTTCCAAACATTAAACTAATATGTTTAAAAGATGCACAAAATACACAACTAAGTAGGATTGACAACTTGGATGTTTCATCCGAAATATACAAGTAATTTACATTGCAATGCAATTAGTAAATGTGTCATTTCCGAAAAACCAAACACGAGCAAACAAACAACATATGTAAACTTTGCTCATGAATGACTCAACACTCAAAATCACATGTCTAGTAAAAGTGTCACACATAATATGTTATTAACTATTATGTACGTCATCAATCTTCGAGAATATCACATGTATTTCTCTTATGAAAAGATTGACAAAAGATAACTTATATCTTATGAAACTTATTTTCTTTGTAACATGAATGGTTATGTTACAAGAGAATACATTGCATCTTGTCTAACAAATATAGGATATTAGATTTGAGTAATAACCCAATAGAACATGTGTCACTGCATAAACAAGTAAAATTGATCATACACTAAAATACTTGTTTTACTAAGCATTCGTAAGAGTGATAAGTTTTCTCTTAAAAAAGCATATTTGTTGAAAGATACAATATGTCTCATTTCAATCATAGATCATATAATACTCACAAGATCTATTGAGGTAAGTAACCTTTACTAGATTTTTTTCTTAAGATATGCAAATGAGCATTCTTAAAATACTCTCGATGTAGTAGATTCTACATTGTATCACATTAGAGCATCTCTTGGTTCTAGAAAATAAAATCATGTTAAAACAACATGTAACAACTCAACAAACAAAGATGTTATCCAAGAGATCATAAAATGCACCATCTCCACCAAATAACCTCTAAATCTCAAACACGAAATTAAAACATTTTGCTTGCCTTTGTTAGGAGTTGTGTAAGACATGTCATCTTCTTAACCGACTTTCAAAACATGGTTAGTTGAGTCATATTAGGCCATGTATTAGCGAAATAAGCTAATATCATCTTTGCTATACTTCGATAGGTAAATATAGGAATTTAAATTTTTCTAACATGAGAATGACTACTGGAGAACCTATCGCACTAGAAATTCAATTTGACCTAATGGTTGAACTGCTTCCAGGAGAGAAATTGGGTTCATGGTATAACCCATAAAAATGGTCGTGTTTAGCCTGAATTGAGCACCACTAGTGATAGTCTCATACTCATTCTCTAACTTGAAAATTTTTCATTCCTACATTTGACTAAAGATAGTTTACATTGGTGAACTTTATCTCCCGTTAGGATTTCATTTTGAACAAGTAGTAATTAGGATCCTCCTTAGCGAACCTAGAGTACTTGCATCCCACATATGTATTTCAAAGTGATAACATGTTCTCATAAGATATGATTGAATGTCTTCATGATCTTAAATGCTAAATGATTTTCATGTTTTGCATGATGTTTGCATTTATTCCTTATGTGCATTTTACATGATTTGCTTGTAAATTTTACACCCACACTATGTCCTTTTAGCACATAATGAATTAGGTATGCCTATCACTATGAACTGTTAGACGTCATATAGTCATACACTAGTGTCAAAACCTATAAGTTAAAGTAGCCGCGAAATTGTCCTAATTCCTTAGTCATCATTTCGCTTTCTTCCAAGTTATACACCCTTTTGTCATGGGAAGGTTAGATACAAACCTAGTAGAACTCGGAGTAGGTTTGACAACTTAAATATTTCATCCAAAATATTCAAGTAAGTTTAACTTGCGATCGCAATTGTTAAATGTCATATCCGAAACATCATATTCAAGCCTTTTAACAACATATGTTAAAACGCTCATCCAAAAGCTAAAAGCTAACATCAACCTTCGGGTGAAAAAGGACTCACGAGTTACTATATAAGTGATTAGTAGTTCCATTCATCCTCGTGTGACTATACACTTCTTATGATCCCAAACCCTGCTGCAAATCAGCACCATAGGCCTTGCTTTACGCCTTTCAAAACCCCATGAAACACTCGCGTGTGAAGCACTTCGAAATCCGTAAATCAACCAAACCTCTCAGACGAGAATCCTCTAACCATCTTCGTCTAGGTCTAGGAATGATGGAACACATTCCGTGAATTTCACAATTCCCATATGGTCAAATGCGTCCTTTAAATCCCTCTCATGACTACTTAAATATTTCACAAGAAATATTGAAGTCATCCCTTACGTCTCGTCTCGTGACTTTTTAAATATTTCACTGGAAATATTAAGTCATCCCTCACATCCCTCTTATGACTATTTAAATATTTCACTAGAAATATTGAAGTCATATCTTATGTCTCGTCTCATGACTTTTTAAATATTTCACTGGAAATATTAAGTCATCCTTCACATTCCTCTTATGACTACTTGAATATTTCACTGGAAATATTGAATTCATCTCTCATGTCTCATCTCATGACTTTTTAAATATTTTACTCGCTGTAGTCTTGAACCAGAACCGTCTCCTATCAGAATAGATTATGCCTATCTACTGATTCCTTAGCTTTTTCCCCTTTCACTTCCGCATGGTACTAAACACATCATATGTTTAGTTACTTCCATATCCATTATCTTCTTAACTTATCTACAACTCTAAACCTTCGTTCTATGCTACCAATGCTTCCGCATCCCACTCATCTTCCACACACTTCAGGATAAGTTGAGATAACCCTTCTTCATCAACATAGATAACTCCACTAGAACCTTATCACTAACCCCACAACCTTAAAGATTTTATCTTCTTAACCCTTAGCATGTTTCCACGTAATCACATGCCTCATCATATGAACGTTCTATGAATACTCACAATGATTGAGAAGAGCTACGTGACTTCAAAGGTGAAGTTTATTGTATGCTATCCACCACTTGTCATGACGTTACTAAGCTCATTGCTTCCGTCAACGTTTGTTTTCCTCTTTATTTTTTAACACATCTTGTCCGGATGGTCATCAATTAAGGGGGAGCAAAAACACACTCATATAGTCTTTCAACAAACACTCTCAAGAACACACAGATGTGGTTCTTATTCCCTAGAAAACTGTGGAAACCGTAGAGGGGGGGGGGGTGAATACGTTTCCATTTAAAAACTTTAAAACTTTTTGTATCAAACACCCGATCAAGTGTGATGTAATATGAAAAGTGTCAAAAATGATCATATAACATCTAGAGATGGTATAAAGTAAACTACAACACAAGCACAATCAAACCATGACACAAACATAATCAACATAACATAAGCAACTAGCCACACAAACATAAACACAATGCAAGTATAAATATAATGCGATAAAGAATAGAATAAAAGTAAAGAGATAAGTAAGAAGGCGCAAACCGGACACGATGATTTATAGTGGTTCGGTCACGAAGCTCCTCTTCGCCCTACTTCACTCCCCGAGTACCCAACTCGAGAGTTACTTCACTAATCAACAAGCTCCCTTCAGGAGGAGAAAACCGTACAACGTCGCTTACCCTTATTTCCGACACTAAGCTAAATGTCGAGTACTAATCTTAGCTAGTACCAATCTACCACGATCTACCCGATCTACCCTTGATCCACTTGATCAATTCACAAGCCCACAAGCTACAAGAGATCTCCAAGATCTCAACAAGATCACAATGATCTACTCCCACTTGATTCGATCTACCCAATCTACCCTTATTGATCTACTTGATCAATCACACAAGCCCACAAGCTTCAAGAGATCTCCAATATCTTGACAAGATCACAATGATCAACCCATACTTGACTCAATCTACCGGATCTACCCTTGATCTACTTGATCAATCACACAAGCCCACAAGCTTCAAGAGATCTCCAAGATCTTGACAAGATCACAATGATCAACCCTCACTTAACTCAATCTACCCTATCTACCCTTGATCAACTTGATCAACACTCTAGCTCACAAGCTACAAGAGATATTCAATATCTCTATAAGATCACAATATCTTTTCTCACAAACTCTCAAAAGAAAAATGAACTTGATGTATACAAGATACAACAAGTATGTAACAAGTTTTAAAAGTGCTCCAACTGCAACTACAACACCTTGTATCTTCTTTGATACTTTGTGTTCTTCTCTTATACTAGAAAAGGAATGAAGGTGATCTCTTGGTGAGATGAAAGGATCACTCTTAAACAAACTAAGACTCTCTAAATGATCAAAGAAAGTGATCTAAGTGAGGAGGGATTAGACCAGAGAAAATTGATTGGAAAAATCAAGTTGGAAGTGTAAAATGGTCTACTATTTATAGGCAAAGAGAAAACTAGCCGTTACAGAGGGACGGCACCACTAATTGTCAGACGGCACCACTAAATTTAGTGGTACCGTCGGTACTTTAGTGGTACCGTGGACACTTCTCCATTTGTTTTTAGTGGGGAAGGTTTATTTGGGAATGTTTGGAGTATTTTGGTGGGGAAAATAGCTGTTACTATTTTTGAAATGATTATCCCAAATAAAATATTTCTTTCTAATTCAAAAATAATTTGTAAAATGTATTTTTGAAAAATGATTTGTCACATTCATAAAAATGTGAAGTTTAGAAAAAAAAAATATTTCTTTGATTATCCGTCAAGTTTAAATTTGTTTCTTCATATCTTGAGTGATTTACGTCGGGATGAAAATCAACGACTCTGTTGAGGCATACCTTATACGTTGAGAGGTGTTGATGTAGGTATGCGTTGATGATTTGTGTTTATAAGTAACTTGCTCATTTTATGTTATGTATTACAAGTTACATGTTTGTCATTATTAAAACCGAAGAAACCGTTTAGCTTAAATATCATAATATTTGCACTAACAATCTCCCCTTTTTTGATAATTACAAATATGTAAACCGTAACACACAGTAAAATGTTAAAGTTACCTGTTTACACTCCCTTCTCCCCCTTTTGTCGAAGCAAAAAGGTAGTAGCCTCGAGCACTCCCTTGAATTCACTCTCTACTCCACCTTATTACACTACTATCCTTTCTTCCCAAAAAGGCGAGCTTGCATCATCCCAGTGAAGTCTTCTATCACCACTATTAGAAAGACTCTGTGCTATGTATTCAAATACTCCCGAGCTCCGCCTAGCTCAATGCTCCCCTATGGTAATTGAATCCCCTTGTTTATTCACCTTAGTATCTAGCGGATCCATGGATCAAATTCTTACAAAGGCTTTTCCTACATCAAGGGTTAGCTTCGTGCAACATAATATATAAAAGAATAAGAGCAACATTATAGGGATAGAATACACATAGCAAGACATGCAAGGGTTAAACTATGTTAAGAACATAGCAAAAAAATTTTGATGAGCATATCAAAGTGTGCAAAAAGTTAGACACGTGATGAAAGTGTGCCAAAAGGATAAAGACCAAAAAGAAAGCCCAAGAAAATTGAGCGACACAAAAAGATGAATGCATATTGCATTTCAAAGACACTTGAGTGTCACAACCCGACCGACAACCTAATATGTAATTGTTCAATCAATCACACTAACAAGAATGAGATTCGTTCATTGACTGGCACACAAAATGACTTCTTCCAAGTTGTCATTGGGAAGGCAAATTGTAACAAACCTTTTGAACAACATAATCATCTACCTAAGATGATTGGTGTTAGGATGGTTTAGGTTAATATATTGTTTGCACTGACAATGAGATGCATGATATATTTTAAAAGAAAAAAAGGAAATATGCATATGATCCTAACAGGATTGGGGGTGGATCTCTCTAACGAGGTTGAGGTAACGAAGTTCTAGATTTCCAGTTTGGATGATCCTAGTTGTGTGTTAGAGAAAATTTGGTGCATGAAGAGTTTCGTGTGATTGTGAGGATTGAAGGTTGTTGAACTAGCTATCACTTATCCAAAGTGAGGAATAGTTGTAAGGTTTAAGTGTGATGATCGATGGGTTGAAGGTTCTTAGACTAACTATCACTGTCAAGAGTGAAGTGTAGCTAAAAGGTTTGAGTGTGATTGATATAAGGGTTGAAGGTTTTGAAACTAAATATCACTGCCAAGAGTGAAGTTTAGTTATAAGGGTTGAGTGTGAAGATGAGATGCAAGATAAGCTTGCAATGGTGAGGCCTTATATAGGCAAGAGTTGTGAGATTCGAATTAAGGTTGGTGGCAGTGTCCTATGGTGTAGTGAGGGAATCTTAGGGTGTATGTGAGTTTGCAAAATTTTGCAGGTTTGAGGTTAGGGATGCAGGGATCTAGAGGAAACAGTGAAAATTTGTCAAACAGGGGCACGGTACTGTTAAGTTTAACGATACTGTGGCCTATTTAACGGTACCGTGACCTAGAAGTCACGAATTTTCCTGTGCAGCCCAGTTCTGGGCAGCTAAAGGGAAGTTTACTAGGGAATAAAAACCACATATGTGTTTTTTTGAGAGTGTTTGTTGAAAGGCTATATGAGTGTGTTTTCGCTCCCTCTTAATATATGACCATCCGGACAAGATGTGAAAAAAAATAAAGAGAAAAACAAACATTGAGGGAAGCGATGAGCTTAGTAACGTCATGACAAGTGGTGGATAGCATACAATAAACTTCACCTTTGAAGTCACGTAGCTCTTCTCAATCATTGTGAATATTCATAGAATATTCATATGATGAGGCTTGTAATCACGTGGAAATATCCTAAGGGTTAAGAAGATAAAATCTTCAAGGTTGTGAGGTTAGTGATAAGGTTCTAGTGGGGTTATCTATATAGATGAAGAAGGGTTATCTCAACTTATCCTAGCGGTTCTTCGTTTGAAGTGTGTGGAAGATGAGTGGGATGCGGAAGCATCGGTAGTGATTAGTACCATGTGGAAGTGATAGGGAAAAGGCTAAGGAATCAGAAGATAGATATAATCTATTCTGATAGGAGACGGTTCTGGTTCAAGACTACACCGAGTGGGTTTCGATAGTGCTTTTGAAACAGTGAGAATTAAAAACAATATAAACTGTCTCTGCAAACAACAGTCCGACGGTACCGTTAAATTTAGCGGTACCGTCCCCTATTTAAGGGTATCGTGACCTGCTGAGGTCAGTTTTGACCTAGAATTAGATTTTTGACAAAGAAATTTCACATATGTTGTGATTTTTCTGGACTTTAGATTAAAGGAATTTATACCAAATAAACTCTTTTATGAATGAATCCAATGGGATTCAATGAACGTTGATCGAGAACGAGAGATGACATTTAATTGCATTTTGCAAATTAAAGAAATATTTAAGTTGTCATTGGAATTTAAGAGGATTTTACGAATAAATCTCGCTGATTTATTGAGACTTTTCGACACGAGGAGAGAATTTATACCTAATAAATTCTTTGAACGGTACTAGACGAGACGTGATAACTTTTATATTTCCGAGGAAATACGTAGGTAGTCATTAGAGCGATGTGAAAGATGACTTAATATTTCCAGTGAAATATTTAAAAAGTCATGAGACGAGACACAAGATATGACTGCAATATTTACAGTGAAATATTCAAGTAGTCATAAGAGGGATGTGAAGAATGACTTAATATTTCCAGTAAAATATTTAAAAAGTCATGAGACGAGATACAAGATATGACTTCAATATTTCCAATGAAATATTCAAATAGTCGTAAGAGGGATGTGAAGGATGACTTAATATTTCCAGTGAAATATTTAAAAAGTCATGAGACGAGATGCAAGGAATGACTTGATATTTCCAGTGAAATAACTAAAAGTCATGAGACGAGCTAGAGGGAATGACATGATATTTCTAGTGAAATATCTAAAAGTCATGAGACGAAATGGAAGAGATGATCTCAATATTTTCAGTGAAATATTCAAGTGATCATACGAGGAACGTGAGGGATGACTTAGTATTTCCAGTGAAATATTTAGCAAGTCATGAGACGAGACGCACAAGATGACTTCCAGTGAAATATTCAAGTAGTTATAAGAGGGGTACGAGGGATGACTTTAATATTTCCAGTGAAATATTTAAATAGTCATAAGATTTATGGAATATGTTCCATCATTCCTAGACCTAGACGAAGATGGTTAGAGGATTCTCGTTTGAGAGGTTTGGTTGATTTATGGATTTCGATGTGCTTCGCACGCGAGTGTTTCACCGGGTTTTGAAAGACGTAACGCAGGACCTATGGTGCTGATTCACAACAGGGTTTGGAATCATAAGAAGTGTATAATCACACGAGGATGAAAGGAACTACTAATCACTTATATAGTAACTTATGAGTTCTTTGTCACCCGAAGGTTGATGTTAGCTTTTAGCTTTTGGATGATCATTTTAACATATATTGTTAAAAGGCTGGAATATGATGTTTCGGATATCACATTTAACAATTGCGATTGCAAGTTAAACTTACTTGAATATTTCGGATGAAATATTTAAGTTGTCAACCCTACTCCGAGTTCTACTAGGTTTGTATCTAACCTTCCCATGACAAAAGGGTGTATTACTTGGAAGAAGGCGAAGTGATGACCAGGCAATTAGGACAACTTCGCGACTACTTTAACTTAGAGGTTTTGACACTAGTGTATGACTGTATGACTTCTAAGGGTTCATAGTGATAGGTGATCCGTGCTAAATAGATATAAATATTATGCAACGACGGATACGCGTGAATAATTACAAATTACCCCTTTGTGAAAAAGGATGCTTGCAAAAACTCACGTTCGTGTGTAGTGTTAAGACAGGTAAGTAATTACCCGAATCGTTTTCCAACGAGGTGTGAATGGGCCAACTGTGAAAAGCTAGGATTAGAGTGACTGGTGTGATTAGATATTTGGATTTTGCTTTTTAACAATTCTAAATAACAAATTAAAAACAAATATGCAAAAGAAAATTAAAAGCGAATTAATAAATTAAAAATGCGTAACTGGAAATCTAAAATGGGACTAACACTGAAATTTATGAAATTAAAACCTAAAAATGTAAGATTACTTAAAACTTATTTAAAAACTTAAATTATATTTTTTTAGACTTTTTATTTAATTATTATTAATTATTTATTAATTTAATTAGTTATTAAACTATTTAAATTTATAAAAAATACTAAATGAACAAAGAAAATTCTAAAACTTTTTATAAAAATATTATAAGATGAAAAGAAGCTAGGAAAATTATAAAAATGAAACTTACTTAATTAAAATTTAAAAAGATAAATTCTATTAAATAGAAGCTATCACTATTTTTCTATTTTTGGTTTTTCTTAAGGTCTAAAAATATAATTATATATTTTCCTAGATTAAAAATGACAAAATAAAATTATGAAAATTGGATTTATATTTTTTTGATTATTATTTTATTTATTATGATTTAATTACTAATAGAAACTAATTAAAAAGATTAAAAATATTAAATGACTTAGGAAAAATCTAAAAAATTCAGGATAAGTCTAAAATAATATTTAAAAGCTATGAAAAATAAAAGCAGAAGTTGACTAAGCCCAATAAGCAGATTTGGGCAATAAGCAGTTTGGCAAATAAGCCAAAAATAAGCTAATAAGCACAAAACTCAACCAAATGCTCAGAACAAGGTTAATATACTATATTAAGCACAAAACAACTTAATAATACAAATAAGCACAATGATTTAAGCTAATAAGAAGATTAGCAGTAACAAGGTTTCAGCAGAAACCTCAGAAAATTGCCAATTTGCAGGGCAATTTAAGCACACCAAATAAGCACTGAGATGCAAGCTATTGGGGGCAAAAGTAAGCTAGTAGTATGAGCTTTCCAGAAACACAAAAATCAGAGCCTGAGCTTAAGTAAATAAGCCACAAATTGGCTGAGTTCAGCTGGTTCAGCAATCAGTATGTACTGATTGCTTTGCACAGGGCAAAAACAGGCAATTTTGAGAGTGCTTTTTAATAAGCAAATGTAATCCAAACTCAGATTTTCTTTTTGGAATATGTAAACAACCAACAACTTAACACAAATCAACAAAAATTACTTATTTCCAATCTCAATTGAACCTTGTGCAAGATCAAGAAAACCTGTCCATTTTGACAGATATGAACTTTTGACTTTTTTAGAAAAACACTTGAGTTTGACTTTTATGAACTTAGATCTGATCTTAATGACTGATTATGATGTATTAAGGTGAATTAAGACAAGATTGATCAATTACAACAACTTATGAACACAAAAGCATGATCATGGAACATCAAATCTTAACAGTGAATGACAAATGAGAGATTGCAAGTGATTTTGACTATTTATCAAACAAGCACAGGTTTTTATGGTTTCTCTGAGTTATTAGAACTTAATGTGATGTGTAACAACAACAAATAACAACACAAGCACTCAGCAACACAACTGAATCAGTAAGATCCAAACAACCCTTTACTTAACTGATTTTGTGATTTTCAAAGCAACTCATAGAATTAAACCACAACACTGATTCCAAACTCTTTCTTATGATTATAACAGACCAAATGAGCATTAAACAACAACAATTGAAACATGAAACATAGAAATAGACCAATTGCTATTATAACTGATATGATGAGGTTTTTAGTACCAACTGATTTTAATGAACAACTAACTGATTTCAAACTTTATTATTACTTAACAGTCACCACAAATCATAAAAATACCAATTAACAAGCATGAAACTCAGAGATACAGTGAAATGCCAAAATGGATCAAAAAAAGCTTACAATTGCAGTCCAGCTGAAAAACCAAAAACAAGGACCAAGAACAATCCTAACAGCTTACCAATAAGCTCCTAACCCAAGGGCAGTCTAGAATTTCCCTTGCTCCAAGCTTGATTCATCTTCTTCACTGAAATTTGATATATTTGATATTTTTGTGATTTCTTTTGTACTTTTGAGTTTTACAATTATACTGACTTTTTAGGTTACTAAAAGCTTACACAAGCTTTCTAGGAGCTTATGTGATCCTATCAGTCCTTAATATCAACTAACAACAACATTCACAATTTCATAGAAATTTGAACATAAAACTGCATACACTGAATATGAAACTGGATTTTGAAATTGATTATTAAATAAGTTCTGAAATACACTAAGAACACTGGAACTAATTCTTGAAAGCTTAAAGATAAACTAGAAATGGAGAATTTAACTAATCGACATACATAAAATAAAATTAAACTAGATATCTTGCTTTACTGCCTCCCCTTCCTTCTTTATAGCCTTCTGAGAGTTCCCACATGCTTCTGAGCAATTCCCATCAACAATCTTGACCATTGGATGAGTCAATTTAATCCAAGCCGTTTAAACTGATTTTGGCGCCAAAAGTCTCACTAGTGGATTTGAGCAGGTTAAAGCAATTAATGCGTTTTGGGAGGGTGGAGAAGAAGCTTTTAATGCTTCTTGTATTGTTAGGTAAGTGGGATGGGTTGAGGTGATAGAGCAGAGAAACAATGGGCATGGGTGGTATTGGTGTCTGGTTTGGCGGGTTTTTAGGGAAAGGGGTGAGTTTGACCGGGGTTTGACCCTGGTATTAGGATTGGGCCGGGTTTTATTTTAATTGGGTTGGGTTTAGTTTAATAGGTGGGATGGGTTGGGTTATTTTTAGGATGGGTTTGTTTTATTTATTTAAGGTCCGGTTGGTTTGTAGTTAAAATACCACAAGGACCAAAAGTGTAATATTCTGAAAATTGAAGGGCTGAAGTTGCACATCTCCCAAAAATAAACCAAGGGTAATTCCTGCCATGTTTCAACAATCCAGGGACTATTCATGATATTTCCAACAATAATATTTCCCAAGGACCATTTTTGCAAATTCTGAAAATGCAGGGACCAAACTTGTAAATTATTGAAACTTTTCACCAAAGGACTAAATATGACAAATATTAATTTAAAAAGGACCTTTGGTGACTTTTCTTGCAAAACAAATGCTTAGGGACTAATTTTGACAAGTTTTGAAAGTTGAGGGACTGAAACTGCCAATTTTGTAAACTTTGTTCGTTTTTCAATTGTTTTTAAACATATTGCATTTAAAACATATAAAACACAATCCCTGGGATATTTTCAATATTTTGGTGCATTTCTGAGTGTTTTTGGATGTTTTGGCAGTTCAGATAAGACAAAAATGATGAGTATTTACACACTCATCAATCCCCCACACTAAACTATTGCTAGTCCCTAGCCATCTTTTATGAAGTTTTAATGGATTTTTCTCTTTACCAAAAGCCATTACTTCTGGAGTAGCCAATGTTTTAGTATGTGATACTTTGGTACAATGATAACCAAATGATTTTGAGCAAATCATCAGCTGTCAACGGTTTTGACTTGTCTTTACCAAAAGTCGTTTGCTTCTGGACTAGCCAACTCTTAGATAAAATACAGTTATTATCTTTGGTGAGCTGATTACCAATATGGAATTTCACTGCCTTTACCACTAGCCATAACCTTGCGGGCTAGCCAACTCTTCACTTATAAGGATATGGTGAGTCGAATACCATACAATTTTCGGCAAATTGTAAGCCATCAACGGATTTGAGACATCTTTACCAAGAGTCGTTTGCTCCTGGATTAGCCAATCCTTATGTGGGTTAGACATGGTGGACTGATTACCATTTGTTGTGTTCTAAGTGAGAAAAAAAATTTAAAATTTTGGCTAAAATGGGGGTACTAGATGGTACATTTGATCAAATTCGCTAGAATTCCCCCCCCCCCACACTTAGAACTAAATATTGCCCTCAATATTCAAAGAACCGGCTGCTAAGCCAACACTTAGAACGTGAAAGGGAAATACTTATAGCCATTATTTTATATACACACTCTTTTTTTTTTTTTTTTTTTTTTTTTTTTTTTTTTTTTACATATATACAACATGTGGGGCATCTCCCCCACACTAGGTGGTAGAAAAGAGAAAGAAAACAGAGACACGGGTGAAAACCCATGTTGTGGGCTAATGTTTTTGATCACCGAGTCACTAGCTTGACTCGATCCCCGCATTCATTGGTTCATGGGGAAAGTTTGAAGATCCGGGACAACCATGGGTGGTATGTCCTCTCCAAAGTAGTGTTTTAACCGATGGCCATTCACTTTAAAATTAGGCCCGTCAGCTTGAGATAACTCAACGGTACCGTATGGATAAACCTTTGTGATAGTGAAGGGACCAGACCAACGGGATTTGAGTTTGCCTGAGAAGATCTTTAATCTTGAATTGAAAAGAAGGACTCGATCACCAACGTTGAAAACGCGGTTCTTGATTTTAGAGTCATGAATCTTCTTTGTCTTTTCTTTGTAGATCAAAGAGTTCTCGTATGCTTGATCACGCAGCTCATTTAATTCATTCATTTGAACTTTACGGTGATCACCCGCAGTTTGGAGGTCAAAGTTAGCATGTTTCAAGGCCCAGTAGGCTTTGTGCTCTAATTCGATCGGAAGATGACATGCCTTTCCGTACACAAGCTTGTAAGGCGTACACCCGATGAGTGTTTTGTAAGCTGTACGGAAGGCCCATAATGCATCATCCAATTTATCCGACCAGGATGCACGATTTTCTCCTACAGTCCTTTCCAGAATTCTTTTAATACCCCGATTTGAAACTTCTACTTGTCCACTTGTTTGTGGGTGATACGCAGTAGAAAGACGGTGAGTTACACCATACTTTTGCATGACTTTGTCAAATTTTTCATTGCAAAAATGCGTACCACGATCACTGATTATAGCACGTGGAGTTCCAAAACGGGCAAACAGAGCTTTTAGGAATTTTACAACAACTCGGGCATCATTGGTGGGTAAAGCTTTTGCTTCAACCCATTTTCACAAATAGTCAACAGCCACGAGAATGTATTTATTTCCTCGAGATGATGGAAATGGCCCCATAAAGTCAATGCCCCAGATATCAAAGATTTCACAAACTTGAATAGCATTTTGTGGCATTTCATTTCGTTGTGAAATATTTCCGTGACGCTGACAAGCTTCACAAGTTTTGATGAGATCTTGGGCATCCTTATAGATTGTGGGCCAATAAAACCCGGAATCAAACACCTTTTTGGCGGTGTAGTTTGGACTATGATGGCCCCCAGTGGGTCCAGCATGGCAAGCTTTGAGAATGTCGATAGCTTCCTGTCCGTAAACACACCGTCGGATGACTTGATCCGCACATATTTTGAATAAGTAGGGGTCGTCCCAGAAGTAATGTTTAACATCCTTGAAGAATTTATACTTCTGTTGGGTCGACATCCCTTTCACTATGAAGTTACCCGCATGGTAATTTGCGAAATCAGCAAACCATGGGGTAGTAGAATCTCCACGAAAAGCAACCGCATTGAGTGTCTCGAGAGGAAATGTTTCATTTATTTCCTTTTTCTCAAAAACATCTTGGTGTGGGTTCTCTAATCGGGATAGATGATCAGCAGCTAGGTTCTCGGCTCCCTTTTTATCACGTATGGTGATATCAAATTCTTGCAGGAGGAGAACCCAACGGAGCAATCTCGGCTTTGCATCTTGTTTTGCAAAGAGATATTTGAGAGCCGAGTGATCCGTATACACTACACATTTTTTCAAGATTAAATATGGCCGAAACTTCTCAAAGGCATACACCACAGCCAATAATTCTTTTTCTGTAGTGGTGTAATGAGTTTGAGCTTCAGTCATTGTTTTACTTGCGTAGTGGATAGGCTGAAAGTGTTTGGCTTTTCGTTGCCCCAGGACTGCACCGATAGCAAAATCACTTGCATCGCACATGAGCTCAAAGGGAAAATCCCAGTCGGGGGCAACCAGAATGGGTGCTTCAGTAAGCTTTTTCTTTAATGTTTCAAAAGCTTCGATGCACTCGGGTGAGAAAATAAAAGGAGCTTCCTTTTCAAGAAGATGAGTCATAGGCCGGGCGATTTTAGAAAAATCTTGTATGAATCTACGATAGAAACCGGCATGACCCAAAAAACTCCTAATACCTTTGACGGTAGTGGGATGAGGTAATTTACCAATGACATCAACTTTAGATCTGTCAACCTCAATCCCGTTCTTTGATATCTTATGGCCGAGGACAATGCCCTCTTTGACCATAAAGTGACTCTTCTCCCAATTTAGACAAAGATTGGTGTCTTCACACCGTTTCAACATGTTTTCTAAATGGGAGAGACATGTTTTGAATGAATCCCCAATGACCGAGAAGTCATCCATAAAGACCTCCATCGTTTTCCCGATCATGTCGGAGAATATGGACATCATGCACCTTTGGAATGTGCCTGGAGCATTGCATAAGCCAAAAGGCATACGTTTATAAGCAAATGTTCCATAAGGGCATGTAAAGGTGGTCTTTTCTTGATCTTGTGGATCAATGGGGATTTGAAAGTAACCCGAGAAACCATCAAGGAAACAATAGTACTCGTTTCCCGCTAATCTCTCAAGCATCTGATCCATAAAGGGCAGAGGAAAATGGTCTTTACAGGTGGCATCATTTAACTTACGATAGTCAATGCAAACACGCCACCCCGTAACCAATCGAGTTGGGATCAACTCATTATCCTCATTTGTGACAACAGTTATGCCACCCTTTTTTGGAACACAGTGAATGGGACTAACCCAAGGACTATCAGAGATGGGATAAATCAATCCTGCATCAAGAAGTTTGAGAACCTCTTGTTTGATAACATCGTGGATTTTGGGATTTACCCTTCGTTGGTGTTGGACTGCTGGTTTAAAGTCATCCTCCATTAATATCTTGTGAGTACAAAATTCAGGGTCGATACCCTTTATGTCGGAGAGTTTCCAAGCAATGGCTTGCTTGTGTGACTTCAAGACCTTTATTAGAGCAGTCTTTTCCTCATCACTTAAATCTTTAGCAATAATGACGGGTAATTTATCATCACCCTCCAAAAATGCGTACTCAAGATGAGGCGGTAGGTCTTTGAGTTCGACCTCAGGAAATTCATCGTTTTTTCTCAACCGATTTGATTTCCTCATTATGAAGTTCAACGGGAGGGAGTGGAGGAGAATTGTCCTGATTTAACAATGTCTCAAGAAGAAGAATATCTCCCTCCAGATCAATCTCAGCGTCATCAATTCCTTCCAGAAATGAATCACACTCGAGAAATGCCTCGATCTCTTCCAAATTGAAATTACTTCCCTCAAACGGAGTGAGAGAAGGGGAAGAGTCAGAAATGATAGGTAGAGAAGATGTGGTGGTATCCCCACTCACAGAATTATGAGAATAACCAAGAAACTCTTGAGAGTACTCCTCTGAAACAATATCAATGACATCGATTCGGTTAACCGATTCAGAATCATAATTTGAAGAGTACTTCGAAGTTTGATCGAGGTTAAAGGTAACAACTTCATTATCCACATGTAATGTGATTTCATGTTCAAATACATCAATGAGAGCACGGCCCGTTTTTAGGAATCCTCTTCCAAGAATGAGAGGAACCCTAGGATCAGCATCGAAATCGACAACCACAAAGTCAGCTGGAAAATGGAACTTTCCTACTTTCACAAATACATCCTCAGCAATGCCGCGTGGATGAGATGTGGAACGATCTGCAAGCTCAAGAGTCATGCAGGTAGTAGTGAGTTCAGGAAGAGAAAGTTTCTCCTACACTGAATAAGGCATCAGGTTGATGCTTGCACCAAGATCGGCCAAGGCATAGCATTCAACCATTCCTGGAAAGACACAAGGTAGTAAAAAATTTCTAGGATCTCCAAGCTTTACGGGAAGCTTTTTCAAGATAACTGCTGAGCAGTTCTCATTTAATGGAGTCTTTGCCATTTCAAACAGTTTTTCCTTGTTGCTTAACAAGTGTTTGATTGTGGATGCAAACTTGGGCATCAGAATGATAGCATCCGCAAAGCTTATGTCAAAATGTAATTCCTGAAAAATTTTGAAAATTTTTTCCATTTGTTGACTAGCTTTTTCGCGGAGCTTTTGCTCATTTAAATGTGATGGGTAAGGAATAGAAGGTTTGGATTTAGGGTTTTCAACAGGGATTTCATGCGATTCAAAAACAACTCCTGGTTTGGGTTTTGGTTTCGGGACAACTTGAGGTAGGACGTTGTCGGCACCTCCGTTATTAGTAGGAAGTTCCTTATCCTTAGTCACCTCAGGTTCACTTTCCACTACCTTGGGGAGAGGAGAAGAAAAGGTAGTTGGAATAGTGGGTCCATCATAAGCTTTACCACTGCGTGTGGTGACAGCTTTGAGTTCACCCTTTGGGTTTGGAATGGTATTACCAGGGAGACCTCCCGAGGTAGAAGGTGGATTGATATGGTTCATGAGACTGGCAAGCATATTCTTAACCTCGCTGTGAGAGTGGTCAATCTTTTTTGAAAGCTCATTCTTTAGCTCGTTTCCTTGCTTGTATATTGAAGATTGAAATTCATTCTTCAAACCAGAGATCTGATTTTGTATTGCCTTTATTTTGGTCTCATTAAACTTGATGTAGTTATCAAGTTCATTTGGGAGAGGTCCCTGGTAGTTAGGAGCTGAATACCCTTGATTACCCCTCTGGGGTGGGTATTGATTGTTTGGGGCATGAAATTGATTTTGCATGTTTTGCCCTCTTTGTTGATTAGGATTAATCCTATTTGGATTGTTGGGAGGAGGAAATTCGGGTGGTCCAAATTGATTGCTAGCACGGTGGTTTGGGTCCACTTGAGGACGGTATTGATTACCTCCTTGATTGGATGTTCCGGCTATAGCATTAACATCAAATGTATTACCATCGGTGGCAGTACAATTATAGTAAGCGTGAGGACCACCACAAGTAACACAAACTTCTATTTTTTTTACTTCAGCAGTGTGAGAAGTTTGCGGAGCGGACTCTTTCTTTTGTGTGGAGAAAACCAAAGCTTGAATAACCTTCGTGAGTTCATCAAGCTGAGCATCAGTACTGGACTGACTCACGGGAAATGAAGTGGAAGGACCAACACTAGCCTGGGAATTATATGTCCTGTTTCGTGTAGTGCGGACCTTAGACTTATTTTCAATGAGTGCAATGGCTTCCTTAGTGGATTTGCTCAGAAAATTACCTCCAGCTGAGGCATTGAGAGAATCTTGGTCAGATGGGTTTAACCCACTGTAGAAAGTGTCCATCTGCATCAAATCGGTGAAACCGTGATGAGGACATTTGCGGAGCAATTCTTTGAAACGATCCCATGCTTCTCCAAATGGTTCATCAAACCTTTGAGTGAATTTCATGATTTCATTTTTAAGATGCGTGGTTTTAGAAGAAGGAAAGAATTCATTTACAAATTTTTGAACCAAATCTTCCCATGTTCTAATTGATCGAGGGGGTTGTTTGTCAAGCCAAATCCGGGCTGCCCCATCGATAGAAAACGGGAAAAGAAGAAGTTTGATTGATTCCTCCGGGACATTTTTACATTTGATGGTGGATGTGATTTTATTGAACCATCGAACGTGATCTTGAGGATCGTCCCTCTCAAAACCATAGAATTGACGCGATGTTACAAGGTTTATCAACCCAGTTTTAAGCTCAAAATTCTCAGCCACGATGGCTGGAACAATAATAGCATCTCCATAACCCTCGGTGGGAGCTTGGAGAAGCTCATTCATAGGACGGTCTTCTGCCATGATGACAGGGGTTTGGGGATCAGTCCGTATCTCGGGTACGACTGATGGAGCAGAACGTCTCCGACGTCTTCGAGGTATATTTCCAAGCTCACGAAGAGGGCTTGATGACCTAGAAGAACGAGTGCGCATGCACTTTTAGCAAAAAATTTCAATTAAAATCAAGATCGAGAAAAAACACAAGTGAACTTAAACCAATAATCAACAAGCGTACGGTAGCTCTCTAAAAGATAAACGCACAGAGTGGCGGAGAAGCAGAGGTGGGCAATTAATTGCTCCTTAAAAACCCGCTTCTTTCAGTCCGACAATTTAATGTCAGACTATCCTTAAACCTCCATTATAATTTGTTTATCAATTAAAGGTGAGCCGATATTCGCAAGTGATACAAAGGCAAGTTTTAAATCTTTGGTTTGGGAACTTATTATGGTCGTACCCCTAGTTAGGTAGTAATCTGTCTTGGTTCTCGATGGTTAATTTTTATTATTGTTATTATTAAAGAAAACGGAAAATGTTTTTGGGTTTTTAATTTTTTATATGATAATAATAACAATAATATATATAGAAAAGAAAAGAAAAAATATTTTTGTATTTTATATTGTTTTTGGGAAATAGGAACTTCTTGGAAGAAGGATCTCGAATCACTAATCGCTAAAACTTACACAACTGTCGCAGCACACCTCCCCGGCAGCGACGCCAAAATTTGATCCGTGCTAAATAGATATAAATATTATGCAACGACGGATACGCGTGAATAATTACAAATTACCCCTTTGTGAAAAAGGATGCTTGCAAAAACTCAGGTTCGTGTGTAGTGTTAAGACAGGTAAGTAATTACCCGAATCGTTTCCCAACGAGGTGTGAATGGGCCAACTGTGAAAAGCTAGGATTAGAGTGACTGATGTGATTAGATATTTGGATTTTGCTTTTTAACAATTCTAAATAACAAATTAAAAACAAATATGCACAAGAAAATTAAAAGCGAATTAATAAATTAAAAATGCGTAACTGGAAATCTAAAATGGGACTAACACTGAAATTTATGAAATTAAAACCTAAAAATGTAAAATTACTTAAAACTTACTTAAAAACTTAAATTATATTTTTTTAGACTTTTTATTTAATTATTATTAATTATTTATTAATTTAATTACTTATTAAAATATTTAAATTTATAAAAAATACTAAATGAACAAAGAAAATTCTAAAACTGTTTCTAAAAATATTATAAGATGAAAAGAAGCTAGGAAAATTATAAAAATGAAACTTACTTAATTAAAATTTAAAAAGATAAATTCTATTAAATAGAAGCTATCACTATTTTTCTATTTTTGGTTTTTCTTAAGGTCTAAAAATATAATTATATTTTTCCTAGATTAAAAATGACAAAATAAAATTATGAAAATTGGATTTATATTTTTCTGATTATTATTTTATTTATTATGATTTAATTACTAATAGAAACTAATTAAAAAGATTAAAAATATTAAATGACTTAGGAAAAATCTGAAAAATTCAGGATAAGTCTAAAATAATATTTAAAATCTATGAAAAATAAAAGCAGAAGTTGACTAAGCCCAATAAGCAGATTTGGGCAATAAGCAGTTTGGCAAATAAGCCAAAAATAAGCTAATAAGCACAAAACTCAACCAAATGCTCAGAACAAGGTTAATATACTATATTAAGCACAAAACAACTTAATAATACAAATAAGCACAATGATTTAAGCTAATAAGAAGATTAGCAGTAACAAGGTTTCAGAAGAAACCTCAGAAAATTGCCAATTTGCAGGGCAATTTAAGCACACCAAATAAGCACTGAGATGCAAGCTATTGGGGGCAAAAGTAAGCTAGTAGTATGAGCTTTCCAGAAACACAAAAATCAGAGCCTGAGCTTAAGTAAATAAGCCACAAATTTGCTGAGTTCAGCTGGTTCAGCAATCAGTATGTACTGATTGCTTTGCACAGGGCAAAAACAGGCAACTTTGAGAGTGCTTTTTAATAAGCAAATGTAATCCAAACTCAGATTTTCTTTTTGAAATATGTAAACAACCAACAACTTAACATAAATCAACCAAAATTACTTATTTTCAATCTCAATTGAACCTTGTGCAAGATCAAGAAAACCTGTCCATTTTGACAGATATGAACTTTTGACTTTTTTAGAAAAACACTTGAGTTTGACTTTTATGAACTTAGATCTGATCTTAATGACTGATTATGATGTATTAAGGTGAATTAAGACAAGATTGATCAATTACAACAACTTATGAACACAAAAGCATGATCATGGAACATCAAATCTTAACAGTGAATGACAAATGAGAGATTGCAAGTGATTTTGACTATTTATCAAACAAGCACAGGTTTTTATGGTTTCTCTGAGTTATTAGAACTTAATGTGATGTGTAACAACAACAAATAACAACACAAGCACTCAGCAACACAACTGAATCAGTAAGATCCAAACAACCCTTTACTTAACTGATTTTGTGATTTTCAAAGCAACTCATAGAATTAAACCACAACACTGATTCCAAACTCTTTTTTATGATTATAACAGACCAAATGAGCATTAAACAACAACAATTGAAACATGAAACATAGAAATAGACCAATTGCTATTATAACTGATATGATGAGGTTTTTAGTACCAACTGATTTTAATGAACAACTAACTGATTTCAAACTTTATTATTACTTAACAGTCACCACAAATCATAAAAATACTAGTTAACAAGCATGAAACTCAGAGATACAGTGAAATGCCAAAATGGATCAAAAAAAGCTTACAATTGCAGTCCAGCTGAAAAACCAAAAACAAGGACCAAGAACAATCCTAACAGCTTACCAATAAGCTCCTAACCCAAGGGCAGTCCAGAATTTCCCTTGCTCCAAGCTTGATTCATCTTCTTCACTGAAATTTGATATATTTGATATTTTTGTGATTTCTTTTGTACTTTTGAGTTTTACAATTATACTGACTTTTTAGGTTACTAAAAGCTTACACAAGCTTTCTAGGAGCTTATGTGATCCTATCAGTCCTTAATATCAACTAACAACAACATTCACAATTTCATAGAAATTTGAACATAAAACTGCATACACTGAATATGAAACTGGATTTTGAAATTGATTATTAAATAAGTTCTGAAATACACTAAGAACACTGGAACTAATTCTTGAAAGCTTAAAGATAAACTAGAAATGGAGAATTTAACTAATCGACATACATAAAATAAAATTAAACTAGATATCTTGCTTTACTGCCTCCCCTTCCTTCTTTATAGCCTTCTGAGAGTTCCCACATGCTTCTGAGCAATTCCCATCAACAATCTTGACCATTGGATGAGTCAATTTAATCCAAGCCGTTTAAACTGATTTTGGCGCCAAAAGTCTCACTAGTGGATTTGAGCAGGTTAAAGCAATTAATGTGTTTTGGGGAGGTGGAGAAGAAGCTTTTAATGCTTCTTGTATTGTTAGGTAAGTGGGATGGGTTGAGGTGATAGAGCAGAGAAACAATGGGCATGGGTGGTATTGGTGTCTGGTTTGGCGGGTTTTTAGGGAAAGGGGTGAGTTTGACCGGGGTTTGACCCTGGTATTAGGATTGGGCCGGGTTTTATTTAATTGGGTTGGGTTTAGTTTAATAGGTGGGATGGGTTGGGTTATTTTTAGGATGGGTTTGTTTTATTTATTTAAGGTCCGGTTGGTTTGTAGTTAAAATACCACAAGGACCAAAAGTGTAATATTCTGAAAATTGAAGGGCTGAAGTTGCACATCTAACAAAAATAAACCAAGGGTAATTCCTGCCATGTTTCAACAATCCAGGGACTATTCATGATATTTCCAACAATAATATTTCCCAGGGACCATTTTTGCAAATTCTGAAAATGCAGGGACCAAACTTGTAAATTATTGAAACTTTTCACCAAAGGACTAAATATGACAAATATTAATTTAAAAAGGACCTTTGGTGACTTTTCTTGCAAAACAAATGCTTAGGGACTAATTTTGACAAGTTTTCAAAGTTGAGGGACTGAAACTGCCAATTTTGTAAACTTTGTTCATTTTTCAATTGTTTTTAAACATATTGCATTTAAAACATATAAAACACAATCCCTGGGATATTTTCAATATTTTGATGCATTTCTGAGTGTTTTTGGATGTTTTGGCTGTTCAGATAAGACAAAAATGATGAGTATTTACACACTCATCAATAGGCATGCCTAATTCCTAATGTGTTAAAATGACATAGTGTGGGTGCAAAATTTACAAGCAGATCATGTAAAATGCACATAAGGAATAAATGCAAACATCATGCAAAACATGATAATCATTTTGTATTTAAGATCATGAAGACATTTAATCATATCTTACGAGAACATGTTATCATTTTGAAACACATATGTGGGATGCAAGCAATCTAGGTTTGCTAAGGAAGATCCTAATTATTACTTGTTCAAAATGAAATCCTAACGGGAGATAAAGTTCACCGATGTAAACTATCTCTAGTCAAATGTAGGAATGGAAAATTTTCAAGTTAGAGAATGAGTATGAGACTATCACCAGTGGTGCTCAATTCAGGCTAAACACGACCATTTTTACAGGTTATACCACAAACCCAACTTCTCTCCTGGAAGCAATTCAACCGTTAGGTCAAATTAAATTTCTAGTGCGATAGGTTCTCCAGTAGTCATTCTCATGTTAGAAAAATTCAAATTCCTATATTTTCCTATCGAAGTATAGAAAAGATGATATTAGCTTATTTCGCTAATAGATGGCCTAATGTGACTCAACTAACCATACTTTGAAAGTCGGTTAAGAAAATGACATGTCTTACACAACTCTCAACAAAGGCAAGCGAAATGTTTTAATTTCGTGTTTGAGATTTAGAGGTTATTTGAAGAAGATGGTGCATTTTATGATCTCTTGGACAACATCTTTGTTTGTTGAGTTGTTACCGTTATTTTAACATGATTTGGTTTCCTAGAACCAAGAGACACTCTAATGTGATACAATGTAGAATCTACTACATCGTGTGTGTTTCAAGAATGCTCCTTTGCATATCTTGAGAGAAGGAATCTAGTAAAGGTTACTTAACTCAATAGATCTTGTGAGTATTATATTTAAAATGAGACATACTGTATATTTCAACAAATATGCTTTTCTAAGAGGAAACTTATCACTCTTACGAATGCTTAGAAAAAAAAGTATTTTAGTGTATGACCAATTTCACTTGTTTATGCAATGACACATGTTGTATTGGGTTATTATTCAACTCTAATATCTTATATTTGTTAACAAGATGCAATGCATTCTCTTGTAACATAACCATTCATGTTACAAAGAAAATAAGATGCATAGGATATAAGTTATCCTTTGTCAATCTTTTGATAAGAGAAATACATGTGATATTCTCAAATATTGATGAATTTACATAATAGTTAATAACATATTATGTGTGACACTTTTACTAGACATGTGATTTTGAGTGTTGAGTCGTTCATGAGCAAAGTTTACATATTTTATTTATTTGCTCGTGTTTGGATTTTCGGAAATGACACATTTACTAATTGCATTGCAATGTAAATTACTTGTATATTTCGGATGAAACATCCAAGTTGTCAATCCTACTTAGTTGTGTATTTTATGCACCTTTTAAACATATTAGTTTAATGTTTGGAACACAACCATTGGACAAGGAGACTCAATATGGCATCTTCAACACAAGTGTGAGTTATGATCCGATGCATATTATTTTCGTCTTGAGAGGACGTCATTATTTTCATAACAATCGAGTGTGACTGAGTATGTAGATTCAAGATAATATATTTCATCATATTTTGATGTTATCTTGAAGCTAGACAAATAATGACTCCAATTTTATGTCCGTACTCGAAAACTTGTCAATTAGATTCGATAATGATATCAATCATAATTTTAATAATGAATTGATATGTACTCGAAATCTTTCTTGACCCTCACGATCACTCCTTTTAGAAAGAAAATAAAAATTTAAGGAATATGTTCCATTTATTCTAATACTAGTTGTATGTGTGAGGTTAATGACATATTAAATTGCTACTTCTATATTGTCATTTATTTTTATTTGAGAAAAAAACTATTTATATTATTAAGTATAATATTCTTAGTTTTTCGACACCTCATTAGTATAAAAATAATTATCTTAACTATTTTTATACAACATACGTAAAATACTAAATGTTTAAAAGATTTTGTATGTGTGTTAGATCAATGCAAGTTTAATACATTTTCTTTTACTTAAATACTAATGTATTAATATGATATTTTATCTTGTTTAGACAACCCATGGTCAAGCAAGACAAAATGATGTACATGTTACGGATTTCATGAAAGTGTTAAGTATTTTGGGGTGATATACTTTGTACACTTAAACCTTTGAAAAAATAATTGTGTAAGACAATATCTTTCGACACACATGATCAACCAACTTAGTTTTTATTCCTAAGAAAGTTACTAAACCATTTTAAAAACTTGCAACATATGCAAGAAAAATGGTTTATGCCTACATGCAATGCAAACTAATTACTCAATATAGTGCAAGTGATTTAGCATGAGCCTTATAAACGCATAAACCGGAAAACTATAATAAACAAATAGCAGCAAGGCATGAAAGACACTTATGCTTATAGCTAAAATTAGCTCAACTAAAGATAACAATAAGCATACAAAAATATTAACTAACAATACTAAGACACAAAGAAAAACAAATAGTCATTTAGCATAACACACAAAAATACTTATTGTCATTTTGTGTATTAAATATAACAATGTACACTTAGCTTGATTTTATTTGAAAATGAATTATTTTCCACCCCATTTCAAAATTTGATCAAGTTCAACACTTTGAAAAATATGAATACATCAATGTGTGATGTTCTCTTTGTAATTTGACAAAAAATTTGTGCAATCGACATGACCGGAAAAGACTCTCTGTTACGAATCAAAGACTCTCGTAAATTTTACTTTACAATCATTTTCTAAAAATATTTTTAAATGAAATTAGACTCAATTACGTTTAAAACGATAGGTGGCACGACTCCTACGGACTTACGGTTGATTTTATACGAATTTTTGAAAATTACATAATTCTGAAAAACAGAAGAAGGTATCGTTAAATTTAGCGGTACCGTCCGTATTTAATGGTACCGTACGTTATATTTAACGGTACCATGACCTGTTATTACAGTTTTGAACAAAATCAACCGCATCACTTTACGACTCATTTTATAGACATGACCAGACACTTACAAACTCTATTCTTTTATAGGTTTAAGAAAACATTCAAGCTAGTATGACAAAGTATACTTAACAACAAAACTTGTAAGTATTAAGCAAGTAAATACTTTTCATATTATATCCCTCTTCATGGGTAATTTGATACATGGATCGTACTCAATTTTGATAACCATTTGTTTTAAAATTTTGAGCAACCTGGCTCTGATACTAATTGTGGAAACCGTAGAGGTGGGGGCTGAATACGTTTCCATTTAAAAACTTAAAATTTTTTTGTATCAAACACCTGATCAAGTGTGATGTAATATGAAAAGTGTCAACAATGATCATATAACATCTAGAGATGGTATAAAGTAAACTACAACACAAGCACAATCAAACCTTGACACAAACATAATCAACATAACATAAGCAACCAGCCACACAAACATAAAAGCAATGCAAGTATAAATATAATGCGATAAAGAATAAAATAAAAGTAAAGAGATAAGTAAGAAGGCGCAAACCGGACACGATGATTTATAGTGGTTCGGTCACGAAGCTCTTCTTCGCCCTACTCCACTCCCCGAGTACCCAACTCGAGAGTTACTTCACTAATCAACAAGATCCCTTCAGGCGGAGAAAACCGTACAACGTCGCTTATCCTTATTTCTGACACTAAGCTAAATGACGAGTACTAATCTTAGTTAGTACCAATCTACCACGATCTACCCGATCTACCCTTGACCCACTTGATCAATTCACAAGCCCACAAGCTACAAGAGATCTCCGAGATCTCAACAAGAACACAATGATCTACTCCTACTTGACTCGATCTACCCGATCTACCCTTGTTCTACTTGATCAATCACACAAGCCCACAAGCTTAAAGAGATCTCCAAGATCTCGACAAGATCACAATGATCAACCCTCACTTGACTCGATCTACCCTTGATCTACTTGATCAATCACACAAGCCCACAAGCTTCGAGAGATCTCCAAGATCTCGACAAGATCACAATGATCAACCCTCACTTGACTCAATCTACCCTATCTACCCTTGATCAACACACTAGCTCACAAGCTACAAGAGATATTCAATATCTCTATATGATCACAATGATCTTCTCTCACAAAAGAAAAATGAACTTGATGTTTACAAGATACAACAAGTATGTAACAAGTGTTACAAGTGCTCCAACTATAACTACAACACTTTGTATCTTCTTTGATACTATGACTCTCTAAATGATCAAAGAAAGTGATCTAAGTGAGGAGGGATTAGACCAGAGAAAACTGACTGGAAAAATCAAGTTAAAAGTGTAAAACGGTCCACTATTTATAGGCAAAGAGAAAACTAGCCGTTACAGAGGGACGGCACTACTAATTGTCAGACGGCACCACTAAATTTAGTGGTACGGTCGGTACTTTAGTGGTACCGTGGACGCTCCTCCATTTTTTTTAGTAGGGAAGGTTTATTTGAGAATGTTTTGAGTTGTTTTAGGGGGGGAAATAGCTGTTACTAATTTTGAAATGATTATCCCAAATAAAACATTTCTTTCTACTTCAAAAATAATTTGTAAAATGTATTTTTGAAAAATGATTTTTCACATTCATAAAAATGTGAAGTTTAGAACAAAAAATTTATTTCATTGATCATCCGTCAAGTTTAAATTTGTTTGTTCATACCTTGAGTGATTTACGTCGGGATGAAAATCAACGACTCTGTTAAGGCATACTTGATACGTTGAGAGGTGTTGATGAAAGTAAGCGTTGATGATTTGTGTTTACAAGTAACTTGCTCATTTTAAGTTATGTATTACAAGTTACATGTTTGTCATTGTTAAAACCGAACAAACCGTTTAGTTTAAATATCGTAATATTTGCACTAACAAAAACTTCCCTTTAGCTGCCCAGAACTAAGCTGCACAGGAAAATTCGTGACTTTCATGTCACGGTACCGTTAAATTTAACGGTACCATGCGGTATTTAGTGGTACCGTGCCCTTGTTTGACGAATTTTCACTGTTTCCTCTAGATCCCTGCATCCCTAACCTCAAACCTGCAAAAAATTTCAAACTTCACATACACCCTAAGATTCCCTCACTACACCATAGGACACTACCACCAACTTTAATTCGAATCCCACAACTCTTGTCAATATAAGGCCTCACCATTGCAAGCTTATCTTGCATCTCATCTTCAAACCTCACCTTAATATCATTCATCATCACACTCAACCCTTATAACTAAACATTACTCTTGACAGTGATATTTAGTTTCAAAACCTTCAACCGTTATCTCAATCCCACTCAAACCTTTTAGCTACACTTCACTCTTGACAGTGATAGTTAGTCTAAGAACCTTCAACCCATCGATCATTACACTCAAACCTTACAACTATTCCTCACTTTGGATAAGTGATAGTTAGTTCAACAACCTTCAATCCTCACAATCACACGAATCCCTTCATGTACCAAATTATCTCTAACACACAACTAGGATCATCCAAACTAGAAATCTAGAACTTCGTTACCTCAACCCTGTTAGAGATATCCACCCACAATCCTATTAGGATCACATGCACATTTGCTTTTTCTCCTTGAAATATATCATGCATCACATTGTCAGTGCAAACGATATATTAATCTAAACCGTCTTTTCTCACCTTTTCTCAAACGTCAAATCTAATGCTTCCCATCTTATGGAATCATTTCCATTTGCATCTAGGTGCATATCGTTCTCATTTTCATTTTTTTTGGGGTATAACTTCTATCGAGTCTACTTTATGGCATGACTTGTCATAATAGTAATTATTTAGAGTATGTCTTATCAACAAACTATCCTTAACACCAATCATCTTAGGTAGATGATTATGTTGTTCAAAAGGTTTGTTAGAACTTGCCTTCCCAATGACAACTTGGAAGATCATTTTGTGTGTCAGTCAACGAACGAATCTCGTTCTTGTTAGTGTGATTGATTGAACAATTACACCTTAGGTTGTCAGTCGGGTTATGACACTCAAGTGTCTTTGAATTGCAATATGCATTCATCTTTTTGTGTCGCTCAACTTTCTTAGGCTTTCTTTTTGGTCTTTGTCCTTTTGGCACACTTTTGGGTTGTGACACTCATGTTTTAACATAGTTTAACCCTTGCATGTCTTGCTATGTGTATTATATCCCTGTAATGTTGCTCCTATTCTTTTATATATTATGTTGCACGAAGCTAACCCTTGATGTAGGAAAAGCCTTTGTAAGAATTTGATCCACGGATCCGCTAGATACTAAGGTGAATAAACAAGGGGATTCAATTACCATAGGGGAGCATTGAGCTATGGGGAGCTCGGGGGTATTTGAATACATAGCATGGAGTCGTCTTCACAAGTGGTGATAGAAGACTTCACTGGGATGATGCAAGCTCGCCTTTCTGGGGAGAAAGAAAAGTAGTGCAATAAGGGGGAGTAGGGAGTGAATTCAAGGGAGAGCTCGAGACAACTACCTTTTTGCTTTGACAAAAGGGGGAGAAGAGAGTGTAAACAGGTAACTTTTATATTTTACTACGTGTTACAGTTTACATATTTGTCATCATCAAAAGGGGAGATTGTTAGTGTAACAAACATGTAACTTATAATGCATAACGTAAAATGTCCAAGTTACTTGTAAACACAAATCATCAATGCATACTTACATCAACATCTCTCGACGTCTCAAGTATACTTCAACAGAGTCTTAGATTTTCATCCCGACGTAAATCACTCAAGGTATGAACAAACAAATTTAAACATGACGGATGATCAAAGAAATAAATTTTTTGTTCTAAACTTCACATTTTTAATGTGACAAAACATTTTTTCAAAAATACATTTTACAAATTATTTTTGAATTAAAAAAAAATGTTTTATTTTGAAAAATAAGTTTAAAAGTCCCAACAGCTATTTCCCCCCCCCCCCAAATCAGCTCCAAACTTCCCCAAATAAACTTTCACCACTAAAAATAAAATTTGGAGCGTCCCTGTCTGGCACGGTACCACGGTACCACTAAATTTAGTGGTACCGTCGGGTATTTAGTGGTACCATCCGTACGTAACGGCTAGTTTTTTCTTTGCCTATAAATAGTGGACCATTTTACACTTCCAACTTGATTTTTCCAGTTAGTTTTTTCTGGTCTAATCCCTTTTTATTTAGATCATTTTCTTTGATCATTTAGAGAGTCTTAGTTTGTTTAAGAGTGATCCTTTCATCCAACCAAGAGATCACCTTCATTTATCTACTAGTGCAAGAGAAGAACACATAGTAACACAAAGATGAAAGTGTTGTAGTTATAGTTAGTGCACTTGTAACACTTGTTACATACTTGTTGTATCCTTGCATACATCAAGTTCATTTTTCTTTTGAAAGTTTGTAAGAGTAGATCATTGTGATCTTGTTGAGATCTTGGAGATCTCTTGTAGCTTATGGGCTTGTGTGTTGATCAAGTGGATCAAGGGTAGATTGAGTCAAAGTAAGGGTTGATCATTGTGATCTTGTCAAGATATTGGAGATCTCTTGAAGCTTGTGGGCTTGTGTGATTGATCAAGTAGATCAATAAGGGTAGATCGGGTAGATCGAATCAAGTGGGAGTAGATCATTGTGATCTTGTTGAGATCTTGGAGATCTCTTGTAGCTTTTGGGCTTGTGTGTTGATCAGGTAGACCAAGGGTAGATCGAGTCAAGTGGGTTGATTGTGTGAAGTAAGAAGGATCGTGTGGATCATGGTAAATTGGTACTAGATAAGATTAGTACTCGACATTTAGCTTAGTGTCGGAAATAAGGATAAGCGACGTTGTACGGTTTTCTCCGCCTGAATGGAGCTTGTTGATTAGTGAAGTAACTCTCGAGTTGGGTACTCGGGGAGTGGAGTAGGGTGAAGAGGAGCTTCGTGACCGAACCACTATAAATCATCGTTTCCGGTTTGCGCCTTCTTTACTTATCTCTTTACTTTTATTTTAGTCTTTATCGCTTTATATTTATATTTGCATTGCGTTTATGTTTGTGTGGTTTGTTGCTTATGTTATGTTGATTATGTTTGTGTCATGGTTTGATTGTGCTTGTGTTGTAGTTTACTTCATACCATCTCTAGATGTTGTATGATCATTGTTGACGCTTTTCATATTACGTCACACTTGATCGGGTGTTTGATACAAAATATTTTTAAGTTTTTAAATGGATTCCCCCCCCCCCACACGGTTTCCACAGGATAAATGCTTGAATTACTAAAGGCAGTAAGTATACATGTATTGTCTGTCAAGTGAGAAGATGCTACAGTGTTCATGTTCCAAGAAGGATCTTGAGGAGTCATAGTCTGAAATGCTTGCAGAAGCGTAGTGGTTTGAGTCGAGAAGTAAGCGGGAAAAGCATACGCATAACCCCCTGGAACATTAGACATAAACTGTTGTAGGGCTTGCTGGACCATTGGGAGTTGGGCCGGTTAGACTAGTTGCTGGGCTAGCTGAATAGGCTGTTGAGCTGGCTGATCATATTGGGCTTCTTGAACATAAACATAACAAATTAGTTGTGGTTGTGGAGCGGCCCACACAAGCTGTTGGGCTGAAAAATTTTGCATCTCTAACAAAACAACAAAAGCTTTTACTAATAAAGTAAGGATAAGAATTTCATATGCACCTACAAAAAAATGCATCTTCCATAAAATTCTCCTTCTTCATTTGAAATATGTGGCTGAAAAACATTTCTCATTCTTTTTCTTTCTATTTTTCCTATTAGTGGATCAATTCCCTAAAATGTAATCCTCCGAAAACAAAAATTACCGAAACCTTCTTTTTTAATTATTGTCCGTGCACGATCGCCGAGAAGAAACTTAAGTAACTCTTTCATCCACTAATATATTCTGAACAAAAGTGATATCGGATGTGTTTGGTAAAAGTAGCAGTGAGCTGTGAGTAGTGAACGGTGAGCAGTAGCTATGAGCGGTAGCCATAGCTCACAGCCCACCGCTCACAGCTTCCTAAAGAAGCATTGGAAAAATTAGCATTCCTAAAAAATCGCAAAGCTCATCACTCCTTTGCCAAACGAACAATAAAAATAAAAAAGCTCATTGCTCACCGCTCATCGCCCCAAAAAGCTTCAAAAAGCTCCGTGCCAAACATAGCAATCATTTTGGTCTTCGAATTGTGTGATCTATGTCGGCAGAATGTGGCTTTCTTTTCTTAGTCGGCAGCAAGTGATAAAGAAGCAGCAAGCCAAGCAATAACGAAGCAAAAGCAATAGCGATAGCGTAGCAAAGACAAAGCAAAGCAATAACAAAGCAGCAAGCGGGCAAGAGATAAAAAATAAAAAATAAAAAAAATAAAAATAAAAAATACTACAGATTTGTTGTTGGGCCGGGTTTTAGGCGTGAAAATTTTTAAGAGAGTTTAGGGTAGGCTTTGATTACCGTATTAGATTTGATAAAACTCCACGAATAATTTGCATTAAATCATCATAAATAGAATACATAGCTTGAAGCATAAAATAACCAAAATGGGCTAAGTCTACTAATTATATATTGGGCCATGCATAATCTTCTGACTAATAGAGTTGACTAATTGTAAGCTTTTAAATTTTGTGCTTATAACTTTTAACCTCTTCGATCAACTTGATCCATTTCAGTTTTGACCAAATGTCCGGATAAAGGAACACCTTAATAAAGTGAACCACTTTCAAGTCAAAGCAATATTGGTTCCTACAAAGATGAGATCGACTTGATCAACGAGTATGTACTACATTAAAGGAGAAGAGAGGACTTTCTTTAGCTCTGGCTCGTTTTCAAAACAAAAACTACGGAATTTAAAGTCACGGATTCCAAATCCCAGACAACTTGAAAGAACATGTCCGTGTTTTGCTACTACAAAACGTTGACCAATCAAATGGACTAAGCAACGCAACAAGGTTACTTGTACTCAGAATTGCAGAACACATGATCGAAATTTAAATAATAACAGGGGAACAACATTGGCAACAAAACTTATATTCCAAGAATGCGTCTAGTTTCAAAAGATAAAAGAACAACATTCAAATTCTATTGAAAGCAATTCTCGTTGACCTTATCTTTCGCAGTGACGATAAACAAGAGTCAAGAGTGTTGGGCTATACATACGTCGTCATGTTTCACACATGATCATTTATATGTTGTTCTTTCAAGAGTTAATTCTAAAAGTGGATTGAAGGTCCTGATTTGCGACAAAGATGGAAACGTGTCAAGTAGAACAAATAATGTTGTGTATAAAGATGTTCTAAAAAAAATACAACTATAATTTGTTACTTTAGACTTCGTCAAACTATATTGAAAATGTTTTATTTCTCCAAAAGGTGAAGAACGGTGGGATCACCCTGGTCTCATGCATCTTAAGGATGCCAACCGGACACTCCTCTATTTTATGAGATTTATGTGGTACTTTCTCTCTTATCACGGTATCTTGATTGTAGTATATTCACTAACAAAGAAACACAAGTTTGGAGCTTGTGGATAGATCGAATAGAAGAAGGAGGTAGAGAGAGAAGTGGAACCTTGTAGAGAGAGAAACAAATGTGATATTAGATTAAGTGAGAGAAAGGTCCAACCCTCTCCACATGAGGAGAGGGGTTTATATACTACACGACTTGACTAAATATTATGCCCCTAGTGGGCTGTGGAGCAAGCTGACAGTGGGTAAAGACCCGACCCACTCCACAATAATAATAATAACTAATCTACTACTAATATTACTAGTAATACTACGAGCTATGATGTGCTACTAAGTCCTCGGGGTGACCGAGTCTTCAACTGAATATTTATATTCCTAACAATCTCCCCCTAAGGGAGGTCACCCCGGATTTAATGTTCTGAATTCTAGCACTCTATTCTTGAATCTTTACTTCACAGCTCGTAGACCTTGATTCTTCAACTTTAAAAATCTTTGTGCCTTCAGCAGTGAACTTGCGATGACCGTTCTTTGTTTTGGATGATCTTTGAGTATTCTTTGAAGTTATCATCCAACATATGTCTTCAAGTCATCTTGTGGCTTCGTCATCATGAGAAGTTGTGATCTTGGAGCCTTCTTTGAGATCATCGGCCACCATCAATCTCTGAGCTCCTCCATTGTAGTAAAGCCTCCATGTGAATTGTTGTGACTGTTGGACTCGCATGCTCACACTTTTTCTGGATCATGATAGATTTCATCAGAGTTGCAGAAGCGGTATTGTAGGTCTTTCAACTATCATGATGTCTTTGATAATGAATTGGAAGAGTGAGCATGGAGAGTGGATTGACACGTCTCTGCTGGAATCAGGAACCACCATCGCCATCTTTATATGAATCTGAAATAAAACAGTTAGCAATAAAGTTAAAGAACGAATATGGCTTTGTCATTTGTTCGATGTGGCGGTTGGATTTAACCTTCGGTTCTGTGAAGACCGACCTGTGATCAGGTAGAATCCCCTTTAAAGAAGATTCTCCTTGACAGGAATTTCCAGCTACTAGTAATGAGTCTTCCAACAAATTAATGTCAGAATCATCATACTAAGCATGTTCTCATACCGGAACGTCTCAAAGCAGACAACACGGTAGAGTGAATCAGTGAATTAAACACTCACTGATTGACGAGAAATTGATTAGAAAAATCACTTGCGTGTCACTGGATAAACATTTTGTGCAACACGACAAGAGTTTTACACATTAAATCACATTTCTGTCATAAATACTTTTGTTTGAAAATTTTCACAATCAATGCGCTCGAAATTCATTTGATGAGCACATTGAAGGGTTTTCCAAAAGCATCCGTCAATCCATATCCTGGAACAGGTTTGATTCAAATTTGAATCGCCCCATCGTTTCTTTCCAGTTGTCACAAGCATGATCCATGAAGGATCTCACATGTCACCCACCAAGAGCTTGTTTGATGTTGGCTCTAGAATGATTTCCATCTTCATTGTGATTACTTTAAGTATCACTCGGATGTTCTGGCAATACCACAAGGATAATGCGTAGGACTCTTAACATATATTTCCTTGCTTTCCACATTGTGTGAAACAGCAAGCATATTGGAAGTGTGTCCTAACGAGATTTATTGATGATCTCTGGGCTCTAGACTCAATAGTGCGTTTTGATTTAGTGATCGGAGGTTGGAGAGGACTGCCACCTTTTCAATATCATCTAACTTGGAGTGAGAAAGATGATAGCAATTTATTGATCTCCGTGACAAGTGAAACAAGAATCCTTTGAGGGACCTTGAGTGGCTAGGGAGGGTTGTGCAGCGTATCACTGGGTCCATGATACTTTATCTTCAATGCCAGCAATCAACTAAGTGATTCTGACAGCATATGTGTTGACCCGGTTTCTGCCTAAGATGTAAGGAGGGCTTCTTTCTTTTCACCCTTTATCTTTACATTTCTTTTTCATTCTTCAACCCCTTCAGCGCTTACCGAGACTTCATTACTAGTACCTTGTTGGGTTTGTTCCAGCACTAGCTCCATCTCAGTCGGCACCCTTCCCTTATTCACTTTTTCTCCTTTTTTATAATCATACCTAAGGACTTCTACACTAACTAGTGGATTGTCCCTGGGTAGATCCCTCCGGTTCTGGCTGGATCATGGGAACTAATATCTAACCTTACCATCCTTATAACTCCAGTGCATAAAGTAAAATGGTCGGTCTTTGGTATTCTTTCACAATTGCCATCACAAATCATTTGCTCCCCCTCAATATGTGCATCGATATACGAAAAGGTTTGGCACATATGGGAGAGCCTACACTTGAGTTTGAAAAAAATCACGCTTTTTATCAGAATTTCATATTTAAATCACATTCTCTCCCCCGATCAAAAATTTCATACCACTTGAGATTTGTGATCTCAATTGATTTAAATATGTTTAGAAAATTTGGGAGAAAATGTGGTCAGGTTTAAATGTATTTTGATTTCGGAGCATACTATGCTCCCCCTTAAACCACGAGAGAGAGTGTCACTGCTGATGTTGCACAAATTTGGCAAGGTGTCAGAAATTTGAACAAATATTCTCCCCCTTAATTAATGACCCGTTTTCTATTTAAAGAGCTGTAGTCATTTAAATGAGCGACGAGTATTTGTGAAAATTTAATTCAATTTACCACCTTGTGTAACATCAAGATTCTCTTGAAGAATCAAAGAAGATAAAGAGTCTGATATAAAGAAGACTTCTCTTCTTATACACGAAATGACGCACTGAAACGTACATCAGATCGGACGAAAAACATGGATATAAAGTAATCCATGCCCAGGTGAACTTCACCCGGTTGGAGGAACAGCCGACTTTTTGGCGACATGCTTTCCCCATTATATAGCGCGGGTTGCAGTATGAAGTAACTGCAAGCCATTAAGACATGTTTTAACCAATTAGTGTAACTTCTACTCGAGCTTCATTTAAAGATCCGTGTCATTATTGAACGACATTTCTAGGTCCGTAAATGTTATCGATAAACAGAAGACATGCCTAGGTGAAGCTATTTTTGGTATTTTCTGATTTTTTTATTTTTATGGTTTTTATAGGTTTTATAATTTTCTATTTTCTTTTTGATTTAAGATATATACAACTATATACAAGGATATGGGAAGTCAATCCTTTACTCCTCCTTTTATTCCTGAAGACATTTGAGAGTTTCAGGAGTCAAGCTCTTCATGCCAAGACGTGGGAGAATAAACTGAAACCGTTCTCTTGGAAGCGCCTTGGTGAAGATGTCAGCCAGCTGAAATTCCATCCTCACGAAGTATAGTTCCACAATCCCCTTCTCAACCTGTTCCCTTATAAAGTGATGCCTGATGTCGATGTGTTTTGACCGGGAGTGTTGGACATTGTTACAACAAAGAGCTATAGCACTCTTGTTGTCACAATATAGAGGAATCTTGTTGTATGAGAAGCCATAGTCTGAAAGTTGCGATCGCATCCAAAGGATTTGTGCACAGCAAGCAGACATAGCAATGTACTCGGCCTCTGTAGAAGATATAGACGTGCTCATTTGCTTCTTAGAAGACCAACTAACCAACTTTTCCCTCAAAAACTGAGCTCCCCCTGAAGTACTTCGACGAGTGTCCTGACACCCCGCATGATCAGCATCAGCATAAGCCGTCAACTCCATTGCAGTGTCCTTAGGATACCAGAGACCCATGTGAACTGTGCCTTGAAGATATCGAAAGACCCTTTTCACTGCTTCTAGATGCTTTTTGGTGGGCTTGGATTGATACCGAGCACACATACATACGGCAAACAGAAGATCTGGTCTACTTGCAGTGATGTACATTAATGATCCAATCATGCTTCGATACTTTGTTTGATCAACTGGAACCCTTGAAGGATCTTCATCTAGCTTTGTTCTATCTACCATGGGAGTGTCAACAGACTCACTTGAATCGAATCCAAACTTTTTCAGGATCTCATTGGTGTATTTGGATTGATTGATGAATATGCCTCCGGGACTTTGTGAGACTTGTAATCCTAAGAAGAATGACATTTGTCCCATCATAGACATTTGGAACTTAGAACTCATCTCCTTTGAAAATCTATCACATTCACTAGGATCAGACGAGGCAAAAATAATGTCATCTATATAAATCTGAACTATAAGCAGATGTTTGCCCGACTTCCTGGTGAATAATGTGGGATCAACAACACCCTTGAAGAACCTGTTTGCTAGAAGAAACTTGGACAGTGTATCATACCATGCCCTTGGTGCCTGCTTCAATCCATAAAGAGCCTTCTTCAAGCGGTAGACATGATTAGTAAGTTCAGCATCAACAAATCCTTCTGGTTGGCTCACGTAGACTTCTTCCTTTAAGTCTCCATTCAAGAAGGCTGTTTTGACATCCATCTGGTATACTATCATATTTTGACTCGCAGCATTGGCAAGGAAGATTCTAATGGCTTCAATTCTAGCAACTGGAGCAAACGATTCTTCAAAATCTATGCCCTCTTCTTGTCTGTATCCTTTTGCACCGTGCCTTGTTCTTTAGAACATCACCATGCTCATCAAGTTTCACCTTGAAAATCCACTTGAGAGCAATAATCATAGCACATTCTGGAGGAGGCACCAATTCCCATACTTCAAGTCGATCAAATTCCTGGATTTCGTCTTGTATAGCCTCGAACCAGCAATCTTTAGTCATTGCTTCTTTGGCATCTTTTGGTTCAACTTTGGATAGTACGGAATTGAAGAAGCACCACAGTGCATCAGTGGCCAGTTGTTTACGTGTGGATATAGGACGAGCGGGATTGCCGATGATGTTGTCAATTGGATGATCGTTGGTCCATTTTCTGAGATGATCATGAGGTTGAGGGTTTTGAACAGATGTTGCCGTGCTGTATTCTTCGAAAGAGGATGTGTGGGTTGAAGATTCAGGAGCAAATATATTCTCAAAAGGAATATCATCTATAGGAGCAAACGGATTAACTTCCAAAGAATGGTCATCTGCAGATTCTTGTAGCACCGGAGAGGGTTGAGTATTTGATGATGAGGGTGATTGACTGGCAGCTGGTGCATTGAAACTGATTGAGACAGATGCTGATGGGCCTTCAGAGTCTTGCGGAACTTGAGCATCAGCATTAGGAAGAACAGCTGCAGCATTTGAGTTCGTTTCATTAGTTGGCTCAAAATATTCGTCAAACATAGGATCAAATAACTTCTTCAACTCCTCACTAGTTGGTGGTACATAAGACTCTGCAGGCGTGGGATTCTGTACAAGCCCTGAACTAATCGGTCCAGGAGACAAAAGTTTAAGATCGGGTCCAGAACTGGTTTGTCCTGAAGCAGGTTGCTCACTCAGCTCATCGAACGTGACATGGATGGATTCCATGATTTGTCGGGTTCTCTTGTTGTAGATTCTGTACCCCTTGCGATCTGGTGCGTAACCAACAAAAATACCTACGTCTGCTTTAGCTCTTAGCTTTCCCAAGTCTTGACTATCATTAGTCGGATAGCAAAGTACGCCAAACACATGAAGAAAGGAAAGATCAGGTTTCTTGTTATGAATTAACTCATAGGGAGTCTTGTCATGAATAGGATGAATCAGGGATCGGTTTTGGGTGTAGCATGCTGTTGCAATAGCCTCTGCCCAGAGAAACATCGGTGCCTTTGAAAATATAAGCATGGTTCTCGCAGCTTCCACCAGAGTATGGTTCCTTCGTTCAACAACTCCGTTCTGCTGAGGAGTGCGAGGGATACTCTTCTGATGCGTGATGCCAATATTTTCATAGAAATTTCTGAGTTGATGATTAACAAACTCAGTTCCATTGTCAGTGCGGATGATTCTGACAGTTTTGTCGAGCCTTACTTGCAGCTGTTTTATCAGTTTGATGATAACCTCTGGAGTTTCATCCTTTGTTCTCAAAAACTTTACCCATGTAAACCGAGAGTAATCATCTACTATCACAAGAACATATTTCTTTCCATTTATGGTTTGTACTCTCATTGGGCCGCACAGATCCATGTAAAGGGTGTGAAGAACTTCTAAGTTGGTGTTGACGGTTTTGGGTTTGTGGGTTTGTTTCTTGCTTTTTCCCAGTTGACATGCGGAGCAGAGATGATCTTTCTCAAATTTTAGTCTGGGCATGCCTCATACAAGATCTTTACGGGAAAGATTATTTATGGTACCGAAGTTTAGATGGTTCAGACGACGATGCCACAACCATGATTTTGTCTTGGAGGCTTTAGAAAGTAAGCAAATGGGAGAGGATCTCAACATTTCTTCAATTGATATGGTGTATAGATTTGTGCCCCGACTGCCTTTTAGAAGGTCTACACCATCTAATTCCCTGACGAAACATGTGTGTTTTCTGAAAGCCACTTCTAGATCTGAATCACAAAATTGACCCATAGAAAACAGATTGTGCCCTAATCCTTCCACATAATATACCCGTGAGATTACACTGTCACCGAACACATAATCTCCATAACCCATAATCGCACCAAAATGGTCGTTCCCGAATCTAACTGTCCCGATAAACTTTTTCACGAAGTTCTTGAGCCGTGAGCGATCCCCAGTCATATGTTTTGAGCAGCCTGAATCCAAATACCAAAGGACGATTTGTACGACCTGCATTTGAAGACAGACAAAGATGGATAACTGAAATATGTGGATCCCCACGTGTAACTGGGGTCCGTTTGGATAGCATTCACAAATTTAGGAGCAACAGAGTTTGCTAATACTGAAGTCTCTACAGTGGGAACAATCCTAGAGTCAGCAGATGGCCTATTTGGAAGGCATTGTGTTCCTAGAGACAAAATTCGACCTGTTGGCCTCCATTCCTTAACTTTCACAAACCTATGATCATTCAACTTAGGCAATGGACATTTATTTCCTAAACTGAATTTTCTTCCAGTGGGTCTCCATTGATACCCAACAGTAGCAAAAGTTTTTCCTGTTGCCTTCCAAACTTTCTTACATCTTTCAGTCTTCCTAACATACTTAACTTGGGGTGGTGCATGAGGTATCAGAAATGACACAACAATCATCATGATTAGCAGAAATTAAACATTTGTCACATGTTTTACAGACCGCATTAGAATTCGAATTAATTACAGTACTTTTGATACTAGAATCAACACGATTCAATCTAGTCATTACAAACTTATTGTTCCTAGGTTGGGCTTCTACACTCTTCTTGTGATCACTATTAGCTGGCGCAGTCCTATCTTTTCTTGCATTGCCTCTAGGCTTTGACTCGCAAGCTTGGGTGTCACATTTCACTCCTGTAGAAGTAATGATAGGAACATTAGTTTGTTTCACAGTCACATGCTTTCCAGATTTTGATGTGCTGGGTTCTGATATTCTTGATGGCAAATCAAAGGTTACATGCTTGTTTTTAATAGTGGGTGATGGTGCACCTAATCTATCTCTTAGGTTGCTAGACTTGGGACCCATGCCAATGGCATATTCTAACTGTTCATGGATCCTTTTTGTGAGGACACAGGCATAACCTACTGCCTTATCAAGTGGTTTTTCTATTATGTCCTCTTCCACAACCTCACGAAGAGTGTCAAGTCCATCCCTAAGGTGACAGAGATACATTTGATGGACAGGTCTGTTGTTTCTCATGGGAAATGGAATAGGCCCCACATCAACCTCGTACATTTTACAAGCAGAGACCTTTGATGCAACACAATTACAAGAGGTGCATGGCATTTTTCCTTTCACCTGCGTCTTAAGATTCTCAATTTCATTTAACAAAGAAGTTATCTTTTCATTATGACTATTTCTAGTAACTTTAATTGAATCATATAACTCTTTGTAATGCTGTTTAATCTTAGAATTTTCTTCTCGAAAACACTCATTTTCATAATGTAACTTATTGATGGTGTCTTGATATTGAAAATTCTGAGAATCTGAAGACAAAGGTTTATTGGTGCCATACACATCACATTTGTTGGATTTCAATTGGGCAATTTGGGCCCTCAACAGTCGAATCGTGTTTGTGTGAGCTTGAATTTTTTCATCACGTTTGCTTAATTCAAAATATGTATCAAACTCAGGAGCATCCAAGGATGTCTTGACATTTGATATTTTGCATTTTTCTTCTAAGTGTTGATGTTTGAGTTGCAAATTCAGATAATCAACCTCTAATTTTGAAAAACGTTTAACCATGTTATCATGGTCATCATTTTGAATTTTTTCAAGCAATTTCAAATTCTCCCCCTCAATCTCAACAACACGATTCTGGGTAACATCTAAAGCAATAGCATACTCATGAAATTGACAAGCAGATAATGCAGAATTAGTAGCAGTATAAAACACATCTTGCGCAATACATCTAGCAATCAAGTTGTCATTGGCGATGAGTATGTTTTTCCTTTTAATCTCACGACTCTTAAGTTCTATTGCACATTGAGTTACCTCGTTTTCCATATCTTTAAACACTACTTTCATTTCATTTATTTCGGTTTTAAGGGCAGTTTGCATCCCTTCAAAATGTTCTTTAAGTAGTTTAAAGAATGGCATGACCTCAGTCAAGTAACACCTTTTTGCATGCTCAAAACACCTTTCCCCCTCAGTAATTCCTGTTGGTGTGATTCTCTTCTTACATGTTTTATCAAAATCAGCAAATAGTTGCCAAAGCACGTATAAGCTAATTAAGGTTTTGCATTCAGTGGGAAGAGACAAAGGAACCAAATTCCTAGGTGTATTGGGAGGATACACCGTTATGGACGCAACTTTTCTAATGTATGGGGTGTTGGCTTTAAGTTTATCTTCCTTTAGCTTTTCTATATCTTGTGACCAAAATATTTGTTCAGGTGTTAACTTCTTTTGAGGAGCAAACACAGTCAAACGATTCTCCTCATAATAATCATGGGGCTTGACTATTACTCGTTTGGCTATGCACATGAGATCCCTCATTTTCTCATTCATTTTTTCACTTTTTCGCACTTCTATCTCATCTGCCTCATTCAAGGATACAACCTCAGGTGGTTCATGATTGGGCATAATCATCACTTTGGCATCATATAATGCAGGTTGGGCTACCTTAGCAATCTTAAAAAGAGCTAATTGAGATTCACCTACGTTGCTTTCACTATGCTTGTCACTTAACTTTCTGTGCTTATGAATCATTTGGGCAGTCTGTCTGGTTTAGTCTTGTGTGTACAACTTATCTTCAAGTTTATTCTTTAATGTTTTGAGTCCAGAGAAATCATCTAAGATTTTAGATTCTTTTTCTTTGAATTCTAGCTTAAGCCTATTTACACAATTCTGTACTTCCTGGTTTTGTTTGACAGACATATCTAGCTGGCTTTTTAAAGAATTCAACTCTTGTTTTAATGTTTCCTCTCTCACTCTAGAGTCTTTTATAAGAGTACGCAACTGACCTTCCATTTTCTGCTCACGTTCAGTTAGTTCAAACTTAGCAATCTGTTCATACATAGCTACTTCTTCCTTATAGATGTTTAGTCTAGTGAACAAGTTATCACTAGGAGCAAGTACAGTGTTTTCATGCCACTCACCTACATTATCAACGTCACATGTATTTTCTAAGGCACACACGTTATTAACAACACTAGCATTATTATCAACAGAAGATTCTCCATCTTGTACATCAGGGACGTTGTTGTGAGTCAAATATTGTTTATATGGAATCATATTGCTATTTTCCATGTCAACATTATTTTTGAGTCAGAAACATCTCCCTGATGTACTTCGTTGGGAATCTTTTGTTCATCAACTACTTTATATGTGTCGTAAAGTTTTAGTACCTCAGAAATCACAGATGCATTTGAAGAACCAGCTTGTCGAGGTGATGATTCCAAGGATGACAAGTTAGCCATGAAGACTGTTTGAGCCGTTGGTTCATCATCCACATCAGAGTCAAATGCATTACAATCATCAGCTTTGAAGATGTTGGGATCGTTGAGTGCTAGATCCTGAACTGGTTGCTCATCCAAATCTTCATCAAAAGTATTTCCCCCTTCACCAGCCAAAAACAACAATTCTTCCTCATCCAATACATCACCCGATCAAAGGCAGCATGCTTCTCATGCTGTTGGAGGTAGGCATACAGCTGTTCATAGTTGGTGTCCCTCAGACCTTTGTTGAGTTTGACAGCAGTGACAAATCTATCCCATTCTGGAGTCATGTTGTTCACAAACTTTGAGTTAAGTTGGATGTTGGGCATAGTCATTCTTATTATCCTCATGTCATTCACCAACTTATGAAATCTCACATAGTAGTCTGTGATATTCTCTCCTGGGTTCATTTTGAAGTGTTCAAACTCATCATACAGTTGAGATTCCCGGTCTTCCTTTGTGAGTTCTGACCCAGCTAACAGCATCTTTACATTATCCCACACTGCTTTGGCTTCTGTGTTGAAATTGATGAGTTTGTAGACATCCTTTGGCAGACCTTGTATGATGATATTTGAGGCTCTAATGTCAGCATCATACCTCTTCTTTTCCTCTTCAGTAAGGTCATTGTAAGTGCGAGGTCTGTCAATTCCAAATGTGACTGTGCCATCTTCACCAGTAGTAACAGCGTCTCTGGTGGTACCCATCTGAAATGGTCCTTCATCAATGGACTTGAGGATGTTTGCTCCATTCTCTTTTCCCAAGCAGTAAAGCCGTATTCGTTGTGCCCATGACTCATAGTCCGTCCTGTCTAGCATAGGTGGACGGGTATCGGACCCTACTGCTTGGATATCATCTGATGCGGTGCTTGTCATAGTGGCCATAAAGATTACGGGATTTTACAGGTCTTGTGATTTAACCGAGAAATTGAATCTTTCGCGGGACTTTCTAAAATCACCAAGAAACAAACCGTAAACTAAGAGTAACTTGCCACTACAAATCGCAATAGACAAATCACTACCCTGAAGATACAAAACGCAACAGACAAATCGCTAGTCTGATAAGACAAATCGCTAGTCTGATAATACAAACCGCAACAGACAAGTCGCTACTCTGACGGAGACAAGTCGCTACTCTGATGGACACAAATCGCAATAGACAAGTCGCTAGTCTGATAATACAAACAGCAACAGACAAGTCGCTACTCTGACGGAGACAAGTCGCTACTCTGACGGAGACAAGTCGCTACTCTGACGGACACAAATCGCTACCCACAAAACGCTAGTCACTAGAAGACAGAGTTGTCACTATCTTGGTCAAAACGCTACCCACAAAACGCCAGACAAGTCGCTTTTGTAGCGATTTGTCGTTTTTGCCAAATCCGGTAAAGAGACAAAACGCAATTTCGAGAAACCACAAAACGCTACTTTCACCTTCCCAGCAATACACAAAACGCTACTATGAACGTTTTACCGAGAGACAAAACGCTACGAAGAACACTTCACTACTACCACTCGAATCTACCAGAAACCACCACACAAAGCCTAAATCTGTGATTCCAAACACCAAATACTACTTCTACTCTATCCCTAAGCAAGAAAGTACAAGATCTAACAACATCTATCCACTAAACATGACGTAAAATGGATTTTTGAGAAACTTTGTATTCGAACCAAAAATGCCCCAAAACAACACAAATCCGTGAATATACCCTTATGTGAACCTAACCATGGCTCTTGATACCAATTGTAGTATATTCACTAACAAAGAAACACAAGTTTGGAGCTTGTGGATGGATCGAATAGAAGAAGGAGGTAGAGAGAGAAGTGGAACCTTGTAGAGAGAGAAACAAATGTGATATTAGATTAAGTGAGAGAAAGGTCCAAGCCTCTCCACATGAGGAGAGGGGTTTATATACTACACGACTTGACTAAATATTATGCCCCTAGTGGGCTGTGGAGCAAGCTGACAGTGGGTAAAGACCCGACCCACTCCACAATAATAATGATAACTAATCTACTACTAATATTACTTGTAATACTACGAGCTATGATGTGCTACTAAGTCCTCGGGGTGACCGAGTCTTCAACTGAATATTTATATTCCTAACATTGATGCATCTTGAACTACTTAGCTAGGCCTTATACTTATGGATCCTTGAAAAATACCAGAAATAGTCTCCCTAAAAAGGATATTTAGATTAAGCATATGTAGGTACGTTGATTACTAAGCGAAAGTTTACAAGTTCGAGTCCCACCCAAGACTTTTACCCCTTCAGGCGGAATAGGAGGATGTAAGGAGGAAATACAGGCGGAGTTCAGGGTCAGCATACTGGCCAATTGGATGTCACTGCTACCTGAACCACTAACAACTAACAAGCCGTTAAAAAAAATTAATGAACACCAAACATTCTATAGTTAACATCACATACTACTTTTAAAATGATTAAAAGTATATAATTATGAAATATATGAGTTTATTAGTTGTCAGTTTTATAAATCTGAAATGTTTAAACAAAACTCATAAAGTTGCGTTTAGCAACTAAATTTTTTGACTAAATCTAATTATGGGTTACTAGCAGGGTACCCGCGCATTTCGACGGCGGGTACCCTGTAATTAAAATTTTTAGCAAGTCATACTTTTCGAGTATAAGCTTTTCTTAACAATAATTTTATGAGAACTTTATATTGAAATTAACTCTACACAATAGCCAACTATTATATAGAAAAATCTATTAAATTTGATAAAAACGTATTTTGTAATAGACTACATCATTATTTTAAAAACCCGACATAACATCAAATCGCCCACTTGGCAGACATCAGCTTGGCAGGCAGGCACGTGGCGGTCATAGGGTTAAGTTTTTGTAAAAACAGTTATAGTCTAAGTTTTAAAAATACCCGGTTCTCTATAACCTGGCTCTGATACCAATCTGTAACACCTCTAAAATCTGATTTAGCAGAAGCATACATGTTTGGGTGCTACTAAATTGGTATTACAACACAAGGTACAAAGAACGGTTTTACCTTGACCGTTTAGAAGAAAATTTCATTACCAAAAATATTGAGTTTACATCATTCAAAATATAGTGTGGAAAACAGGCCCATAATAATAAAGCGGTCCCAACATATAAATAAATCAGAGTCTTCTATGACCATGCCATGCACTGCCAAAAGCCTCCATAACTAGTTTATCGCATCAAACCTAAAAATACATGCTAAAAGTGTCAACACGAGGTTGGTGAGTTCATAGGTTTGTGATAAAACGGTAAAGATAATGTGAGTTTAATAAAAGTTTTGTGATCATTGTGTCGCTCACAATGTCATAATAATAGAGTTTACCTTAAAGACAAATTAGAGATGTGGACCATGAGTAGGGTATGTGACCCAAAATAAAATAGTCTATTACGCTAGCTCTAAGTTCATGTAACCGAAGCTCGACAGTTCAGTACGCTACACTATAGCACATTAATAATAATAATAATAGGGGCCCATAGCGAGTGTTTAACCCAATACACTCGTAATCCGACTTGGTATACGCCCGCATTAACCCGTCTGGCCAACTAAACGGGGGAGTCACCCCAATAGATCTATTTATATATATATATATATATATATATATATATATATATATATATATATATATATATATATATATATATATATATATATATATATATATATATATCAATGGCGCTTCCCAGCAGGAATTAACGGTTCATGAGGTGGGCATAACAGTGGGTTCAAGGGCTTAGGCTAACTACACAATAGTTTGATAAAAATAGTGTTGGTCCATAAAATAGTTTTGTATGTTTCTCACCCCAATTGTGAAAAAAAGTGTAAATTGAGTGGGGCTATAAATTCACAGGCATATCAGTCAATCACATGACGCCTTCAAATAACCAAATCAAATATTTCAGCCAAACAGTCAAATATTGAGTAAACAGTTCGCATATTCTAAATAAACAATCATTGGGTTTAGTTTAAAACGAGCATGTATTCTCCCCCAAAATAGTTTAAAACAAGAGAGTAGGGGCCATGAACTCACCTTAGCTTGCAGCAACGCAAAAATATCACAACGGTCACTACTGGCATCAAGGGCAAAACACAACAATATCGAGGGAACAAGCACAACGGTGCCGGATAGGCACAACCTAATATATATATTTATCTCGGAATACGTCTAAAAAAATAAAGAGTTTTGAAAAGACAAGCGTTTTAGTTTTCATGGATTACTCGTATCAAAATTTGTAAAAAGTTTAGTGTTAACATTTCGTGTGGTGGTAAGACAACATAGACTCAAGAATACTCACGCCAAATTGGAATAGAAAATCGAAACTGTCGAGAAATGTACGGACGAGAACTTGAGTCGAGAAAAGAATGATAAACGAAGTCAAGAAAAATAGTGACAAAAGAAAATGTCAACCAAATAAGTTAATTAATACGTTTCGGTGTTTACCCAATAACCCCAATAGTTTGGAAATAATTAATATAGTTTTGGAAAGGTAATTTAAGTTTTATAAGAAAACTCAAAATTGTATATCACATGGTAAATGTTTTCATGTTAACAAAACTACCAGTTTCGATTATTGTCGGGTCTTTATAAGATAAAAGATTTTTCGACATCAAAGTATAAGTCTAGAGAGTTTTATAAAATTTGGCATGACGCGTCCATTTATAAAGTTTTTCACAAGTCATCATGACTTCAATAAAACTCAGTTTCTCAAAATAATGTTCCCGACAGTTTATAATTACCCATTCGTTATTAGTTTAATAAGTGTTAATTGAATATTTATGTCCGTTACGAGTGTAATATATTACATTCGTCCCTAGTCCAAAATGTCCAATTTTTCTGATATAATCCAATTGTCCAATGTTTTAATCCGATATACGTCCAATATGTGTCATGTCATAACCCAATGTTCAATTCGCTAAATATAATCCAACGTCAATTGTCAATCCCAGGTTACTGAAACGTACCACAGAACACAAAGACAAAACAATTTAAAATACGTCAGTCCGATAACTCAATGACACGAAATATAATTACTAACACCTAGTCAAAATAACTAACACACCCTTAGGGCGTGTTTATTTTTAACTTAATGTCCTAGATAGAAACAAAACTAGATAGAAGTAGGAAAGTTGATTGTTTCTTTTTTGCTTATTACAAACAAGGATCCTAAACGTGGAAGAGTGTAAAAAGAGGAGTCTCCCCCATTTAGGACACATTATTCCAATTCGTACCCTCTTCATTCTCATTGTTTTTTAACCATAAAAACAAAAACCTCTTCATTCTTATTCATTTAATCACACACCATATCGCCGGCCACCACCTGGACTCACCCGTAACACCATCGCTCGTCCATCTATCAGAACCACAAACACCTCCACATCGATGGCCACCACCTCGACTCGTCCCGCACCACCGGTGATCTTTGAATGTCTTCATCAATTGCAAAACTGGTTTACTTTATTGTTCATGTACTTAAAAATAGCAAGTATGGTTCTTCTCGTTTCCTTCGCTGCCTCCAATTAGTTGGTGTCGTCGATGCCTCCATGTTGTCGAAACTGGGTCTTTATTGTTTCTAAAAATTGGGAGTTTGTTGTTAAACATGAGTTTGTGTGTAAGAGATTGAGCAATCTTTAAGAAATTCGTTTATGATTTTAGGTTCTTGACCAAAGTTGCAATTGGTGGTCTGGAATATATCTTTTTTTTTTTTTTAGGAAAGTGGATTTGGAAATTGACTTGAAGTTTTTATGTGGGTGGTTACACTTGGATCTATTTGGAACAAGCACTTCATTTCGTTACTTGATTATTGAGTATCAAGTTCTTTTTTGGGTTGTGATTTTGTAAAGTTTTAACTTGTGTATAGATAGATCTGGTTTTTCTTTGTGTTTCATACGAGGGTTAAAATGGTCATTTACTACTATAAACCATTTTCATTAAGCAAAAAAAGAAACAACATATTTTCATATCCTTCTTATTTCATACATGTCACTTTATCTAGACAGGAACTATTTCCAAACAGGAAAAAAAAAGAAACAGCACCTTAGTTATAATAAATGGGCTCCCAACCCATTTCACACAAACCAAATGTGACCCTTAAACTTCTTTTGGTGGGCTCAGCCCAATGGAAAAGTAACCAATCGCACCCTAGACGGCCTGGTATTCAAAACACAATCACAAACACATACAAAACACGCACTACCTAAGCTGAAATCAAACGGACACCTCAAAAGTTGGAAATAAGCTAGAAAAATGAGCTCGACTAGGCACACTTACGATGACCAAAGAAAACATACGTAAAATGCACCCTTGTGCTTTTGAGCAAACCGAACCAAACCAACACCCCTGGTGTTGTTTGTTGAGCCGAGACACAAGACAAAGACCACCCTTGTGGTGTATAACTAACGTACCATATACGGTTTTTATTAAACGAACATAACACGAGCAAACCAACAAAATTATAATACTCCCTTTTTGTTGTTTGTGGTCAAAATGAGATTAATAAGCAACAAACACCCTCGTGGGTGCTGTTGTGAATCGAACAACCAAACAAGCGCACCCTATATGGATGGCTTTACAACACGACTACAACAACAAATATTAGTAACTAAAATTTACCAAACAATGACAATACAAACCAACACCTTTTGGTTTTGTGGCTGAACCAAGACCAAATCATGTACTCGACACCCTACGTGGGTTTGTTGAACCGTGACACACAAACAAAGCAACCACCACTCTTGTGGTTTGATGCTTGTGAACCGAGAGTGAAACACAAACGAGTACCCCCTTGGGTCTCGTTATTTCCAGTGAAATACAAACATACGCACCCTATGTGGGTTCTAAATCCTAAACTGAACCCAACAAACAACAACAACATCAATATTTCCATAAATTCAATCTAGATCGCAACTGAAAGAGAAGCGTCTGACCCAACCTGATCGGATTTAATCCGATTCGCTTATAAACCAAATCAAACAACACCCTTTTTCACAGATTAAACCACACAAAAATGAAAATCAAAGACAAGTTTAATCGAGTTTTTATCCAGGTTTTAAATCCATGAAAACTATAACCAACCAATTATATGCCTATATATTCGGTTAATAAATAACTAACACAAATGAATTGATTTATTATACCACACGGACGGACGAGAGGGGAGGATGGTATGGCTGACTGCTACGGTGGTTGTGGCGCGTCTTCAACTCAAGATGGCCGGAATCTGGTCGGAAATGAGGGGAGGCTGGTTATAATAGAGAGGAGAAGTGGGGGTGATGAAATTTGAGTTGTGTGCCTCTCCTGATGTTTCGACTAGTATTAAAAGAAAGAAAAGAGTAATCTTTGACCATGGCTTTCCTGGTGGAATATCGTGAAGGGACGCGTTTGGCCAAGGTCACTATCAGGTTTCCCCCCTCCAAAGTCCTCTCGTGATCCTGTTTGGGAAGAAGAGACGATAGACAAAAAAGAAAAAGATTATGGACTTATGGTAATGGATCGATGCTGCTGGTGCTATCGAGAGAGTTAAAGAGAAAAATAACAAAAAAATGGGAAGAAGATAAGAAGGGAGGGTTGGGGCGGCTGGAATTTATTTATTAGATGGTTAGGTTTTGTTTTATTATTACCCCGTGTACCCCGTGTCCCGTTGAGCTAAATTTTAAACGTGATCCCTCGATTTGGTAAAAATACGAGAAATACATTTCTGGAAACGTTTTTATAAAAATGGTTTAAAAATAGGGTCATTGACTCCGAAAATTGACTATAAAATTTAAGCCGTTACTTATGTGGCGTCGGTACGCGTGTGGTGTCGCGTTTTTCAGAAGAGTGAGATGACTTCTCGGTTTTGTAAATAAACTGCCAGTAAGTGTCAGGAAGTGATTAATTCACTTTTCTTGATAAAATTAAGTAGTTTGGAGGGTTACTGTATGCTACAGTGTGCGAGATAACTTCCCGAAATAGTCAAATAAGCTCAAAAATACTCAAATAAATTATCAAATAATAATAAGTTAATTTTTATCATTAAAATAATGTTTGAAAAATTACGAGTGGTTACAATTGATTTCTAAGATATTGAGACTTTTTTATCATCTATGTTACTCTTCATCTCTATTAGAAAAAAGTTAAAGTAATAAGTTATCATCTCTTATAAAACTTATCTTGGATGCATAGTTTTGTTGATATTATAATATATTTTCTGTAAAACTTTAAACTTCTCATTTTTTTTGAATGCTTGCTTATTTTTGTGCTTTTATTGTTTAGGATAAAGAAAATGTAACTGCGATTGATATGAATCTGTATTTAACGGGATAATCATGTTAGGCCAATATAATTAGATTAGGTAGCAAATGTATAATAAGTGCCTCCAAAGTAATCGAGTGCTTTTCTTCATTTAAATCTCTTTAAGGTACGTACTATTACCATTGTATGAGTTATTTATTTTGTGTCAAAACATTTCTAAAATTTGTAATTAAAGTTGTTGATCTCAATGACATACCTGATGGGACTTGCGCATTTGACATAGTTGTAAGTGTTTTAAGATGCGTAGTTTGTTTTTAAGTGTTTGACTTATTAGAATTTAACAATAGATGATTAGTACAATGTGGTAAAATGGTTGTATATTTGATTGGGGGTGATTTAAATATTGTATTAATTATATGTGTTAATGTATTTGTGCTTTAAAAAGTTGTAAATAATAGCTTGATTATATTGTACAATATTTTATAATGGTTGTATATTTGATTGAGTGGGTGATTTAAATAGTGCATTAATTGTATGTGTTAATGTATTTGTGCTTTAAATAGTTGTAAATGGTAGCTTGATTAGATTGTACAATGTGGTAAAATGGTTGTATAATGAGTGAGGGGTGATTTAAATAGTGTATTAATTGTATGTGTTAATGTATTTGTGCTTTAAATAGTTGTAAGTAGTGCTTTTTATTTGTAACTAGCTTATAGACCCGTGGAATTCACGGGATTTTAGAGGGTTTTTTATTAAAAAAAGTGAGTACATGAATAAAGTAAGAAAGAACAAAAAACGTAAATGCTATGAAATTTTCTTGTAACGGAATAATAAGTTATGCACTTAGATCCTCGTCATTGTAAGTAAACTACATTACTACAATGCCAAAACACATAAGGGCTTTCGTAGACTCATAGACCAAAAAGTCACCTCCTTACTTGGTTCTTTAGTCATTAGTGTAAATCTTACTAATATCGCAAACGTAATTTCATATATTTTTGGTAACTACAGAATGTTCACACATAAAAAACATGGAATAATGCCTCATTATATATCTTAAGTTCATGTTTATCCTAAAAACTAACAGAACTGAAATGATTAGCATAGTCACTATATTTAAGATCATATTTCATGTATGTATCTACCAAGTGTAAATGGTAGGAATGTTTTGACACGTAGTTAAATTATTTATCCGCGATTGGGATTGTGTTATGGAGGAAATTATCTGATATTGCGACTGCAAAACACAAATTGCAGCTATTATCCCTTCTGGCAATATCTTGAAATCAGTTTCACCTACCCCATCGACATGTACCTTTTTTGGAACACATGCTACAATCGCTGTAGTTACTTATAGAATGTTGCAATTTTCATAAAAACATATAAAAGGCAAGTTAGCAATCTTCATGGGACTGAGGGAGCATCTGAAAACAAAACTTTCCTAATTATCAGTGGCTTACTTCAACACAGTTACTTATAAATGGTCTATTCGGTTATGTTAGTATATAAACGGGTCAATTACAAAAAAAATGGTTAAAAGGGGCCACTGGGTGAAAGTTTCCCACATTCTACTTTTAATGCATATATCCTCTTAAATAATTAACCGTTTTATTTGAAAATTTAGATGTATTGTATTAGCCTATTGTTTTTTTAATAAGGATTAACAGATTCATTATATACAATAAAAATAAAAAATTGTTGTGGAACGATTTTGTTTAATGTTCTTGAAGTTCAAACACTTGGGATATGAATCTTAGTAATGTGTTTGAGAGATATTTATGTATTGAGTGTGTTTAGCATGCGGAATCTACTACAACACACTTTAAAAGAACACAAGGTGGTGAGTTTGAGTAAATGAGTGAATGCAATGAACAAATAACACAACTTAGGTTAATACAAAACGATTCAATATTATTGATGAAATAATACGGATGATCTAAGTATCACCGGGATTACAAAGTAATCTTGAATCTATGCTTGTCAAAAGGATTTGTGATTCGAAGTAACTAAGTTACTTGAGAGATAGTTTGGTTCGTGGTTATTGTTGTAAAAGATGCATGCATGAAGAAGTGACTAAGATATCCTTTTATAAGATAAGGATATCTTATTACATGTTGTCAAGTAGATGAATATAATACTATACTTTGACTATATTGGCGCCTACAATTAAATACAACTACCCATGTACACTCTGATATATTCTTCTGTCACCACAGAAGACTATTCTACTTCTACATAACGTATAACAATGTACAAAGACTAATAATTCAACTAAATATCTATTACAAAATATCTAATCGACTTGACATAAGCTTGGCAGGCTCTTCATTAGCTAGCAGTACCTTCTACCCAGAAGGTACTGGTAGAACATCTTCGTACATAACAAAATCAACTAGCAGGCTCTTCATCGACTTGGCAGGCTCTTTGACTTTGATCATTTTATTCCCAACAATCCTCCCCTAAACTTGTTATTTCCATTAAAATACACAAGTTTCTGATGAATAAAATACATACCTTGAGGATTTGAGAACTCTTCCAAAAACCCTTACTTTCTATCCTTCCTTTTTCTTTCACATTGTTCAAATATGCTCCTTAGCAAACTTTGAACAATTTCTGAGTTTTCATCATCTTTGTCACACCTTAACCTCTTGGAGATCATAGTTGAGAGCACTTCATAACTAAGTGGATACTCTTTCTCAGCCAGCATAAAGAGTTCAATCCCACTTGATGTGTACAAATGATGAACACTGCAATGACTTAGGAATTCCCAGGTTGTAGATGGATCATAATATGGAAACTTCCAATAATCATCTTTGGGATCAGGATCAAACATCCTATTGAATTCAACCCATAATTCCTGTTCCTTAACATCATTGCTAGAATTTGTGGCTAGCCTAATCTGCACTAGATTCCACAATTCTTCCAAATCTGCTCTATCAGATGCTCTAACTAAATTTTCAAAATTCTTGAAGATAGCAGACTGTCCCCCAACCCTTGATACTTTCCATGACTTACCAAATCTATCATGGTGTATTTCCCAATCAATTATAGGGTGTCTAGACCTAATTGGATCAGCATGTATGATAGTAGGTAAAGTTATCAACATTTTACTTACTTGCTCTGTGTCCAATTTTGCTACTTCTTTCATCTGAGCATCTTCCTTCTTCTTTGAAGACCTTTCTTGTGTGTGTTCAGGAGGAGTGCAGTGGTTCTTTTTGTATGCTTCAATGTATAGATGCTGCAACTCTTCAAATGATTTTCTTTTGAGTTGATGATCCTTCCAATTTGCTGACCTTTTCAGATATAACTTGAAGAACTTCATCTGCTCTTTCTGATCATGTGGCAATTTAAACCCTTTCTCCTTATACTGCATGATCTGCTGAAATACATCATTTAAGGCTTCTTCTCTATACTTTTTGGTGATGAATTCTTCAAGCTTGGCTGTCTTTTCTTCTACACTGAGAGACTCATCATCCATATACACAGAGGCTTGACCTCTTACAATTGGATCAATAGAGATAATCCATTGTAGTTGTGCATCAAATATTTGTGCAGCTTGAGAATCAATAAGAGCTTGAGCAGCATCTTCAGCATCTTTCTGCTCTTTCATTTCTTCAAGCATTCTTGAGGCTTCAAGTGCTTTTAGCTCTTCTTCATGAACCCTCTTGGCCTCTTCTTCTCCTAAAGCCATCTGAATTTGCTGAGTTCTTTTCAACTTCTTGGACTTTGGCTCATCTTCAATCAGAATACCTTTGCCCTTATCCTTTGGAGGTGAATCTTGTGATGGAGCAGAAGATTGCTCATCAGCAATTAAAACCCTCTTTCTCTTGTACACTCTCTCAGCAGACCCTTTATACCCCATAGCCAATAGCCTTTCTCTCCTAGCAGACTCTTCTTCTGGCCTAGCAGGCTCTTGCCCTGCTCCAACAGGCTCTTCATCATAAACTTGAGTTCCATCATGGAATTCAAATTGAGCCTGTTCCTCCTCTTCTTCCTCATCTTCAGACCTATCCTTCCTCCCCTTTTTGGAAGAGTGATCTATCCTATCAGCATCTGTCTGTGAAGAACTAGATAAAACAACCTTTGCAGACTTTTTACCTTTTAACTTCTTCACTTCACCCTCCAATCTCTTAACCCTCTTGACCAATTTGATGTTGATCTGAGAAAACCTTTCATTTTGACTTTTAAGAGCATTCTCTAAGAACTTCACCTTGTCTTTCAACTCCTGCATTGTCTGAGGTGATTGGGTTTGTGATATATGATGTGGGGATGGTGGTGGTGTTGCTGATGGTACTGGAGATGGTGTTGGTGATTTTTGATGTGTTTGTGAAATGAAACCATGTGAAGAACTAGATGATGGTGTATCAGCAGATGGTGTGGGTTCTTCTGGATGTTGTGGTACCATTTCATCAAAAAGTGGAACTTCCTCTCCTCTAAAACCAATTCTCATATTTGAAAATACTTTGTGAGAAAGTTTTGGTGTTTCATAAACCGAGTCTGTGGGAAGCAACACATGTTGTAATTTTCCAATGATGCAACCAATAAATCTTGGATACATCAAAAACTTTGTTTTACTTTTCACATTGTTTATCAATCCTTCAAAAATATATTTAGAAAAGTTGTATTTTCTGTTTGTTGCTAAGCAAATGAGAGCAGAGGCCATGTTGCCACTAAATTGCTCCCAAGAGGTTTTCTTCTGGCTCAAACAGTGAAGGATTGTGTGAATAAAAAATCTCCATTGTGGAGTAAGATGCTTTTTCAGAAAAGTGAGTTTGTTGGACTCAGCATGATACCCCATTCTTGTTAAATTTTCAAAAATTTCAGTATCTGGTAACTGACTAATACCATCAGAATCATCCAAATGAAGATGCCTTCTTAAGGATGACTCAGTAAGAGTCAAATGTTTACCATCTACTTTGGCTTTTATTCTTTGTTCCCCATTTTCAGAAGTTTTAAGTTTAGCAGATTGCCAAAATTGTAAAATTTGATTTTCATAAATAGTGGGATTGACTAGCAAAGCAAACCTGATGTAGGAGTTGTTTAAAAAGTCCACTACTTGATGAAATGAGGCATTATCCTCTGACTTTTCCAAAAATGCTAACTGATTGTGACGTTGGACAAAATCTAGAACAACTGTGGAAGCCATAATGAAAATTTTTAATATGTTGGTGGGATTTGTTGGTAGTACTGGTAGAAGATGAAAGGTGTATGTGAATTATGATAGTGACTGATGAAAGAAGATATGAGAGAATTACTTTTAACCGACAATAAGAAAGATTAAAATAAGTAAATGAAAAGGCGGTTAAAAAGATCTTTTATATGTAAAATATAATATAATATAATCATCAGTGAATTACATAACTACCCCAACGGCTAATTTTAACTACCAGGCCTAATGGCTAAAACTTTTTCTGACAGGCTCAACGGCTATTTAGCAGTACCTTTTTATACTAGCAGTACCAATTTTGAACTACCAGTACCTTTGAAAGTTTTATAAAAATCCCTTATAGTTTTTAGCAAACTACCAGCTATCAACGGATTTGAGTTGTCTTTACCAAAAGCCGTTTGCTTAAGGACTAGCTAACTATTTACAATTAAGTATGGCCAGTTAACAACCATATAGTTTTTGGTAAACTATCAACCATCAACGGATTTGATTTGTCTTTACCAAAAGCCGTTTGCTTAAGGACTAGCCAACTCTTAAGTTTGTGAAAACTTGGTGAGCTGAATACCAAAAGCCATGATGGCCCAAAGATGGTGCAATTTCCTTGGATGGAGGAAATTTAGAAAGGCAATGATGCTGTGTATCTTGGATGATTAGTTCAACAAGTGAAATCATCTAATGTCATGCCTTTGAGTTGAAACCTTTCTTAGTTTGATCTAGATAGAACTTTCTCCTTTGAGAAATGCTTCATCCCTTCTAGATATATGAGCTAACTCTCTCTATTTCAACTCTGCATCATCTTGTATGCTCTTGTCTTTTCTTTCATAAATTGGTCTTTCTTCCATTTTGGGCTATTAATTCCTCCCCTGAGATTTTTATTTCTCCTGAGATGAATATAACTTTTGTTGCCCCTTTTGTTTGAAAGAACTCTTGTTTTGTTATCAACCTGAAATATGTTAGTTGCAAACCAAAAGAACAAAGTGTAGAACACTTGATCTATATAATTGTAAACATTCAAGCATTTATATGAACAAAACATAGCAATTTTGTATCAGCAGGACCAATTATGAACTAACAGGACCTTTTGACTAACTAGCAGTACCATGTTTAAAATCCAATACCAGTTAATTTTTATGAACAAAAACACATGTTTTTCAAAGATTTATCATTCCAATACCTCCTACAAGATATTTGAATCTACCTAAATCAAAAGCTTTGGTGAGAAGGTCTGCATAATTCTTTTCAGAATCAATTTTAACTACTTGAATTAACCTCTTCTCATTGCAATCCCTTATGAAATGGTGTCTGATTTCAATATGTTTTGTTTTTGAGTGTTGAACTGGGTTTTTAATGATACAAATAGTACTGCTATTGTCAATATAAATAATGGTGTTAAGAAAATTGTACCCATAGTCAAGCAATTGATTTTGGATCCAAAGAACTTGCCTACAACAACTTGCACCAGCAACATATTCTGCTTCAGTTGTAGAATTGGCCACCATTGTTTGTTTCTTGCATTGCCAAGAGATTAGTCTGCAACCAAGAAATTGACATCCACCAGTTGTGGATTTTCTGTCTAGTGTTGCACCAGCATAGTCACTATCCGAATAAGCCATCAATTCAAAAGATGATTCCCTTGGATACCAAAGACCCAACCTAGGTTGACCCTTAAGATATCTAAAGATTCTTTTGACTGCTGTGAGATGAGAGATCTTGGGATGTATTTGAAACCTTGCACATACACATACTGAGAACATGATATCTGGTCTTGATGATGTAAGATACATCAAGGACCCAATCATAGATCTATAATTGTGCAGATCCATATCTTCTCCTTCAGCATCCTTGAGTAGCCCTTTGTCTGGATCCATTGGTGTACTTGCAACCTTAGAATCAGCAAAATTAAATTTCCTTAAGATCTCAGCTACATATTTATCTTGGCTGATAAATATGCCTTCTTTTGTTTGTTTCACTTGGAGACCTAAAAAGAAAGTAAGTTCCCCCATGGAACTCATTTCAAACTTACTGTGCATAAGTTTTTCAAATTCTACACACAAGTCTTGGTTTGTTGATCCAAAGATTATGTCATCAACATAAATCTGCACTAACAAGATGTCTTTCTTTGTCCTTTTGATGAACAAAGTTGGATCAATCCTGCCTCTTTGGAATCCACTTTCTAGTAGAAAACAAGCCAATGTTTCATACCATGCCCTTGGAGCTTGGTGTAGACCATACAAAGCCTTGGTAACTTTGTAAACTTTATCTGGATACTCAGCATCAATGAAGCCTGGAGGTTGAGATACATAAACTGGTTCTTCAATTTCACCATACAAAAATGCACTCTTAACATCCATTTGATAGACAGTGAAGCCTATGAATGAAGCATAGGCTAAGAAAAGCCTAATTGCTTCAAGTCTTGCAACTGGAGCAAACACTTCTTCATAATCTACCCCTTCCTCTTGAGTATATCCTTGTGCTACCAATCTAGCCTTGTTTCTGATCACTATACCCCTTTCATCTTTCTTGTTTCTGAACACCCATTTGGTTCCAATTGCCCTATGACCTCTTGGCAAATCAACCAATATCCAAACCTTCTGAATCTTGAATTGGAGAAGCTCTTCTTGCATAGCTTCCACCCAACTTGCATCATCTAAAGCTTTGTTTATGTTTTTGGGTTCAGCCTGAGATAGAAAACATGAAAACAGGCATATATTGGAATTATCATTATTCTTTTCTTCATACATAGAGGAGATTAACCCTTCTTCATTTGAGGATAAGACTTGAGATAAACCAACTTGAGATCTTGTTCTAACACCAGAAGTCATGCTACCAATCACATCATCAGTTGAGTGATCTTTGAGAATTCTAGTGTTTGGTGTTTTAGGAACTTCATATGTAGTTGGAAGATTGCTAATCCCAACTTCTTCTTGAAAAGAATCATCTATTTGAACATTCAATGGCTCAGCAGTACCAATACTTGTACTAGCAGGACCATCTGAAGAACTGGCAGTACCATTGTCATTAGCACCACTTTCTTGATTCTCTTGATTCTGAGTTCCTTGATCTTCTTCATTGCCTTCAATTGTTGTGTCTGAAGGTCCTTCTTCACTTGAAGATAGATCCATACTTTTCCAAATTGGCATCCAGATGTAATCTTGATTTTTAGGAGAATCAACATTGTCTTCAGAACCTGCATTTTCATTAGCATTTGTACCTGTAACAGGCACATAATTCATAGATTCTGAAAGCCTATCAACATCAAACATCCAATCTGGTCCAACTCCTTTCACATTTGCTAGTTTCTCTTGAAACTCTATGTGAAGATTTTCTTCTACTAGCCTAGTACAAGTGTTAAACACTCTATAGGCCTTACTCTGCAAGGAATACCCTATCAAAAAGCCAACATCTGCTTTTCCATCAAATTTGCCTAAATGATCTTTGGTATTGAGAATAGTGACTTGACAACCAAAAGGTCTCATAAAACTTAAAGATGGTTTTCTACCAAAGAAAAGTTCATAAGGTGTTTTTCTATGTGGTTTTGTCACAAGAACCCTGTTTTGTACATAACAAGCAGTACCAACTGCTTCAGCCCAAAATGAAATAGGCAACTTAGAGTCTACTAACATAGTTCTAGCAGCCTCTATAAGTGTTCTATTCTTTCTTTCTGCTACTCCATTTTGTTGAGGTGTTCTAGCTACACTAAACTCTCTTTTTATGCCTTTTTCCTTGCAAAAGTCATCCATAACTCTATTCTTGAACTCTGTCCCATTGTCACACCTGATGATTTTGACTTTCTTATCAGATTGGTTTTCTACCTCAGTGATATAGGTTTTAAGTATCTCACTAGTTTCATGTTTAGATCTTAAGAAGAAAACCCATGAAAATCTGCTATAGTCATCAGTAACAACCAGACAATATTTCTTTCCATTCAAGCTGCACACATTAGTAGGACCAAAGAGATCCATATGAAGCATATGTAAAGCCTGAGTAATAGAGTTTTGGGTCTTGGGCTTACAAGAAGCTCTATGTTGTTTGCCTTTCAGACAGTCAACACAAGTTTGGTCGTTTTGGAAAATTTTGTTGGGTAAACCTCTTACTAAATCATATTTTGCAATAGTGTTGATTGTTTTAAAGTTTACATGACCAAGCCTTCTATGCCATAACATAGATTCATCCAATGAGGCTTTTGCTACCAAACAAGTTAAACCTTCCTTGGGATCAATGTTCTTTAAATTGACACTATACATATTGTTCCTTTTTGGAATTTTAAGAAGTATCTGACTCTCATCAGGCATCTTAAAATCAGAAGAAAGAACCATACATCCATTGTCAGTAAATAGAACATTGTTCTTTTTGTCACACATTTGTGAGACACTAAGAAGATTAAACTGAAGTTCTTTCACAAAATACACATTTTCAAAATCTATTTTACTGGTTTTGATAGTACCTTTACCAGTGATCTTTCCTTTTATTCCACCCCCAAAGGTAACATATCCTCCATCAAATGTTTTGAAATCTGAGAGGAATGACATGTTGCCTGTCATGTGCCTTGAACACCCACTATCAACATATCCTTGATCTTCAAAATCAGTTGAATGTTCCTGCACATAAATAAACATATTAGTTTCCTTGGGGTACCCAAGCCATGACAGACTTGGGTTTGCCTCTTGCATCAATGAAGTCAAACCTTTTCAGGATTGTTGATGCACCATTTGATTGGATTGGTTTCCAAATCCAACATGCTGAGGACTTAACAGCACTTTCCCTTTTAATCCATTGTGTGGTCTTTGGTCTATCAGTACCAATTTTGGCAATACCAACTTTGGCAGTACCATGTGGTCTGGCAGGACCTTTTGGTCTAGCAGGACCTTTGGTTTTTGGACTCCAAACTTTTGTTTTGACCACATTTATCTTTTGAATAGGATTCTTCTCAACTTTTGGTACACTTTTGAAAGTGTTTCTTGTACCCTTTTCAGTTGGTTTTGTAATAACAGGCTTATGTTGTCTAACAGTATGTTTATCATTTGTTTTAGCTTTTGATTTACTCCCAGAAACCCATTTATTACAATAAGCATGAAGATGATTAAAGCTACCACAATAATAACAAGCCTTATTAAACATAACAAAGTCATCACCTAGTTGTTGTGACTTAAGGTTGTTCCAATTTCTTTGGCTTCCCCTAGGTTTGTTATTACAATTTTTACAACTTTCAACTGTCTTCAAAACAGTTTTGGCCTTAGCTTTAACTTCGACTTTCTTAGGACTGGTTGGTCCTACTTTGATTCCTTTGATAAGAATAGTCTGATCTTCATCATCATCAGATACCCAATCCTCAATAATTAGGACATCTGGTCTCTTATCAGTGAGCACCTTAGAGAGTGGAACATTCTTAGCACTCTCAGAAGGTTCACTTATCACTACAGGTTTATCCAATGGTTTGTTAACAAATTCATGTAAACCTGATACAGCAAGATCACTACCCTGAGGACATGGAATTCCTCTATAAGGAGGTGGACATTCATTATATCCTATCCCTGATTTTATTTTCTTATTCAACTGATTCTCTACTATGCTCTTAGTACACTCAGAAGCATTTTCTAATTTAGTAACAGTCAGTTGAATATTGTCTCTAGCTAATGTTACTTTAGTGCATTCAGTCCTTAACATTTCTATTTCAGTATCTTTCAAATATATTTGTCTATTAAGAGCACCTTTAGCATCAGAAAATGTGAGTTCATTTTCTCTATAGTGAATGATTTGTTTTTCTAGCTTGGACATACCACACTGATGGTTAAATAAGGTTTGTTGGGTTTTTCTATGTTCTAATACTTCTGTATCATAAGCTTTACTTATGATTTCTAATTCTTTAAGAGATTCACAATTATTAGAACATTTGATAATTTGTACCTCAGGGGTGGAGAATGCCATCAAAGCCAATTCATCAGAAGTTGACTCATCTTCACCCATGAAACTCCAATCAAAACCCATGCCATCAATAGCAACCATTGCTTTTGGCTCTGCAACTTCAACAACCTTACTCTTGCTTTCAAAGCTTCCTTTCTTCTCAAAGCTTCCTTTATTTCTGTTGTCAAACCCTCTACCCTTGTCATCCTGCTTCTTAGGTCTTCTACACTCTCTAGAGTAGTGACCTTTCATGTGGCAGTTGTAACACTCCACCTTTGACTTATCATAGCCAGCAGGCTCATTTCCATCTATCTGAATCTTCTTGCCAGTCCTCATCATCAACTTCTTGGCTCTAATGCTTAAAAGTGAAAGTTGCCACTTTATGTCCATTTCTTCAAGATCATCAGGATGAATCTCTTGAAGGTCTTCAAATGATAATACAGACCCATTGTGCTGAGATGTAAGAAAAGCACACCCAATTGTTTCATCTAATATGGATTTGGTACTACCAGAAGTACTAGCAGTACCAAAGGTTGTATTAGCAGTACCTTCTTCTCTGCTACCTTGTTCTTCATTATCAACCTTTGACATGCTTGGGGATGAAACAAAAGCCATATTTCCAGAACTTGACCCAGTAGTCTTCTTTACTTCATGCTCTACTATTTTGAAATTGTTGTAGAGATCATTGAGACTCATCTGGTCAATATCTGACTTGTTCTTCCATACAATGACATGCATAGACCATTCTGAAGGTAAACTTCTAAGAAATTTAGAGTTTAGGTCTTCTTGAGTTATCATCACTTCATGGATGGCTAACTGACTTGCAAGCTTCTGAAGTCTATTGAACATACTGTCCAAAGACTCATTGGTTGTGGCTGTGAAGTTCTCAAATTGTTGTTTGAGAAGGGTTTTCTGTGTTTTCTTGGTAGCATCATTACACCCAAACCTAGCCACAATTGCTTCAAAAAGGGTTTTGGCATCTTTGTATTTGTTGAAGATCAGAAGTTGATCATTTGGAATAGTCATCAGTAACATACTCCTTGCCTTTAGATCATTCCTCTTCTGAACTTTTTCATCTGCATTTGATGGTTGATCTTGTATTCTTGTTACAAGAGCATCATTTACTGTTGTAGTGGTGATTTGGGGTTTGAAGGAATTGCCTTGTTCAATGATCTCCCAAAGTGCATAGTCCTGCACTTGAAAGTATTGTTCAACCCTTAGTCTCCACATTTCAAACTCGTTTTGCTTGAGTAATGGAAGTTTAGCTGCAACATTGGTTTGAATATGTTCAACATCCATTTTTCTTTTAAATTAGTAAATATCAAGCCTAGCTCTGATACCACTTGTGGAACGATTTTGTTTAATGTTCTTGAAGTTCAAACACTTGGGATATGAATCTTAGTAATGTGTTTGAGAGATATTTATGTATTGAGTGTGTTTAGCATGCGGAATCTACTACAACACACTTTAAAAGAACACAAGGTGGTGAGTTTGAGTAAATGAGTGAATGCAATGAACAAATAACACAACTTAGGTTAATACAAAACGATTCAATATTATTGATGAAATAATACGGATGATCTAAGTATCACCGGGATTACAAAGTAATCTTGAATCTATGCTTGTCAAAAGGATTTGTGATTCGAAGTAACTAAGTTACTTGAGAGATAGTTTGGTTCGTGGTTATTGTTGTAAAAGATGCATGCATGAAGAAGTGACTAAGATATCCTTTTATAAGATAAGGATATCTTATTACATGTTGTCAAGTAGATGAATATAATACTATACTTTGACTATATTGGCGCCTACAATTAAATACAACTACCCATGTACACTCTGATATATTCTTCTGTCACCACAGAAGACTATTTTACTTCTACATAACGTATAACAATGTACAAAGACTAATAATTCAACTAAATATCTATTACAAAATATCTAATCGACTTGACATAAGCTTGGCAGGCTCTTCATTAGCTAGCAGTACCTTCTACCCAGAAGGTACTGGTAGAACATCTTCGTACATAACAAAATCAACTAGCAGGCTCTTCATCGACTTGGCAGGCTCTTTGACTTTGATCATTTTATTCCCAACAAAAATAAAAAATTGTAGTCGATTAGCCCGGCCCATCCAGGTTTGTTTTGATCCGTACTTAAAAGATGACATGTTTCAGTTTAAATCCAGTTTGACCCGTTACCCAACCCACCTGACCAGCCCATTGTACCACCTCTAATCAGAACAGAAATTCATTATGGAAAGGAAACCAATAGACAAACTGTAACACCTAAAACTTGAAAAGCATGTAAAATGACCAAATTGCCCCTACAAGTTTAAAGATTTATTTAAAGGCTTATAAAGTATCAAATCAATCCCAAACTTTTGGAAACGAACAAGATATGATACAAAATAATTTTGACCACTTCGATTAATATTTATACAAGTTGTGAAATGACCAAAATACCCTTGTGTATACCGAAAATTTAAATACATAATAATTATTATTTAAATACCTTTTAAATACATTTTAAATTAAGGAAAATAAAGTAAATTTGGTAGATTTATTTGGGCCATAATGAGGGCCGGTATTTTGGCCCTAACCCTCCCCCAATACTCGGTCATAACACATGTATATCACTCCATGAATTATTTTTCCATTAAACCCTAACAAAAACACCTAGCCGCCACTCTTAAAAATCACCCACACCACATCCGAATTTTATGAAGCAAAGAGGCATTTTTCTAGAGTTCCTCATAGTGCCAAGAAAGTGGGAAAAATAGCTACATAGTCCTGGAGTTGATCGTTTGGTCGTGGTGAATTTATTGGGTCAAAAAACCCTAACCGAGCAACAATAAATCCATAGCGTGTAATCCTTTGATCTACAATTTTTTTGGTATTTTTCTAGCCCTCTCTTAATCATATATAACATGGGAAAAATAATGGAATCGACCCATGCATTGTTTTATGATCGAACGAAAAATAATGGGTTTATAAACCCTAAAATCGAAATAAATCTATAAATCATGTATGCGATTTTTCTGAGGTGTGTACTTATTTTTCCTGTGTTCTATAGGCTTCATATAACATGAGAAAAATAGTGTCTTGATTTTTTGGAGTCGAATTCGTGAGTTTTGGAATTATTGCTATATCGGATTTTAGAAATAAAAGGTGAAATCGTGGAACAAATATGAAACCAATCGATCTAGGGTTCTTGTGTGATGAAATCTGGAAATAAAAGTGATATAATGATGATACAATGATTGCTTAATGATTGGGATTACTAGGGTTTGATTTTGGTAAAGTTTTATGGTTACCGATTTGAAAATAATTAGTTAAGGGTGTGTTTTGTAATTTTTAAAACTTAAGGGATAATTTTGTAAATCATTTTAGACCTGCTATAATTCGAATAAAATATAAAAGGAGGGTCTCATGTGTTAATTTTGCATATAAAGGGTTTATTTGATAAATATATATATTTGTTAAATCGATTTGGAAAATAATTTAAATGAGGGACTAAATGTGTAATTTCTGGAAAATGGAAGGGTCACGAAGTAAATAATAATATAAAGGGTGAAATGTGTAAATTTGAGTATTTATGGGCTTATTATGTAATTATGGTGAAATTATGAATTCGAATGGAACTTTTGAAAATACAAGGACTAGTTTTGTAATTTACCGAAAGTTAAGGGGCTGTTTGTAGCATAATTATATTAAAGAATATTTTCTGTAAATTAATGAAATAAAAAGGGCTTAATGAGGAACGTAAACATGATAAGTGTTGAAGTGTAAATTATATAATTATAAGGTTTAAAATGTAAATTAGTTAACTAGAGGGATGTAATGTGTAAATTATGAAACTTGAAGGGCTTTTCGTGCCATAATTAATTTAAAGGGTATTTTTCTGTAAATATGAGTAATGAAGGGCTTGATGTGCAAATGTAATATTAATAAGGTTTAAATTGTAATTTATAAGTATAAGGTGTAATTTGTAAATTAAGTAATTAAAGGGGTGTAACTTGTAAATATTCGAAACGTGAAGACTAAGAGTGAAATTCTGGAAAATAAAGTATTTGAATGGTAAATTATGAGATTTCTATCTTAAACCTTGAACTTTGGTAAAGGTTACGCTTATAACCCTGAACTATGAGAAACTTGTCATAATTAACCCTGAACTTGTGTAACTTGTTAAAATGAATGTTACTTCCATACTAAGCTAATTAAAGACTTGACTTGAATTATATCACTTGAATCTTGCTAAATGTGGTAACTTACTAAATATGGAAACCTGCTAAAAATAGAAAGTTACCTAAAATGGAAAGGAAGCTAATTAAGAATGATTTGTAATTCCTTCTACTCCTCTAGGTGTGAAGAAGGAGGGACTTTAAGCTATTCCCTTATTTCTGTGCTTTGTTTCTGTTTGTGCTTTCGTCATAAGGTACAGATACTCTACCCTTTTAGTAAGGGTGTCTTTTCACCTATGCATTGATGTTGAGCTATGATTTAAACCTTTGCCATGATCCTTTTGACATGAACCTTTTGATATGACCTTGAGATATACCTTCTGATTATGACCTTGAGATGCACCTTGATATGACTTTGAGACCTGACTCTTAGTTTGATACCCGAGCCATTTTATGTTACCTAGCCAGGAAGGTAACCTGGCCATGTCTGTGATGCACCACTGGCATGACTCATGTGTGGGTGAGTGATTTCTCACACCGTCCCTCTTATATTATGATATGGCCATTATGACTTTGAGATTATGATTTTGAGATGACTTTGAGTTTGGGGGCGTATGGATTGCAATCCTAGATTTGTATGTTTAGTGGATTTAACTATGACTTTGAGTTTATGACTTTGAGGTGACTGGTACTGTGTGCAATACATGCCTTTCACATTTCTGGGAGCTAGCTACTCCACCCTTTTGATACATGAGGACACCCCTCATATTATCTGGTTGCCTGAGAGGTATCCCCTCTGATTGTGAGATTATGATTTTGAGATTATGATGTTGAGATTATGACTTTGAGTTTCTGGGCTCGTGGTAGATGACTATCCTATATTTCCTTTATTACTCTTTTGCTTTGATTATACCTTATGATATTTCCAGTACTTCACTACAGTCTGTTTCGTTATCTTTGCTTGTATTATGTATCTGTTCACTGAGCTTTGTAAGCTCAGCCGCACGTTTTCTTTTCGTGTGCGGCAGGTTTTAGTTGGAAGATGGGTATGAGTGAAGAGACTTTGGACGTAGAAGACTTGATAGTTTTGGCCTAGAGATGATTAGAAGTTATTCTATTGTTAGAAATTGGTTTCGCTTTTGTAACCTTGTAATTTCAGTATTTCATTTGTAACCTTTGAGAATCTTGTATTACTTTTGAATGTATGCTTTGTTAGATCTGATATGAAACCATTTGCGTGACATCTTTACCCTTGTCGGGATGGGGTGTTACAATTATGGTATCAGAGCGACAGGCTGCGATTCGTAATACATTTACCCTTGGCCTGTGTAAGTTAGGACCGCTAAGTTTCCCTGTAGGCGCTCGTAGGACAACCTTTGAGAATTTTGCTTTGGGATTTCCCTATAGGAACTTAAATCTGACCATTGAGGAATGGGTAGACTAAGACGTATATGTGAGTATCATTCACTTCCGCATCACTCTGATTCGTGCCTCTGCCTTTAGAAGTTTTGCAACTTAAAGCTTAGAAACCAAGCAAGTTTGGAATACCTCGGAAAACCCACCTGGATACCTTACACCATTTAAGTTTCATTTTCAGATTTTGACACCCACCTCCGATTTGTTTGACAAGCTGTTTGATACCTTTCTGACCATATCATAGGTCGTTCAACCATAATGTGTTCGAAACATTTTGTGAATTCATTGCTTATGCTGAATGTAAATGTATCATCCGATACTACTTAACTTTGCATAGATCCATTACTACTCCTATGAGAATTCTGGTAATTATTAACCATGGATATAGGAAGTTGTGTTCCTTTCCTTTGAATGACGAACCTTGTTCTGCCAATCAGTTCCTTTAGAAGGATATGAAGTTATACTACCTCTGGATGGGTTTGTTAACTGAACCTGATGATGCTAATAACGGATATTCTGTACATCTCACTTTTGACAATTATACGATGTTCGTGCTACTGATAATACACGCCCTACTTACGGCTTACGTTAAGAAACTGGACAAATTCCTACACTTTGAACTGTTCGTTTATCCATCTCAACACTTTTATTGAAACACGTGCTGAACTTCGAAATATGAACTATCCGTCTGATTCGATGACTGTATTCATACTATAAATCTTTTGATCTTGTCATGTCTTATTGTGTGGTCTTTGGTTATGGACTGGATGACTATTTCTAAAGTTGCCATAGACTATCTAATCTGAAATGTGATCTTAACAATCTATCTCACCCTATTTCGTTATGATGAATCTCTACACCTGAATCTGCTAAAATTCTGCCGATATGGAAGCACCAACCCTGAACTCATATGATTATCAAGTTTTCCTGAGAACCATTACTACCCACCCTTGGAAAGTTCCGCCATTATAAATATTCCGTTGTACGAAGATTTTCTGGTATTTTCGGTGTAATATGATTTTGCTCACCTCAGTGATTCTCTTGAAGTACTTTTGTTGGTCTATGAAGAAGAAAGGAAGAAGGATGTGACGACGTATCGACTATTGTGAACATAACCGTACCACTATCAGTAATCATTATCCGTTTTCGAGTATCAATAATTGATTTGGTCTTCTTTTGAAACTTCGTATCTCATCGCATCGTTTTAGATTTGAAGGGCTGAAGCAGCAACCACGAGAACTTCTAAGAAGGGGGTTAACTAACCGAGAATAACCTCTGGGAAGTATTCCAGTCTTATTTTGAAGAAGAAGGAAGGCGACATGGAGAGTATGTGAAAGTTTTTCCCCTAAACGATTTCAGAGACGGTCCTCGCACTCGTTATAACCTTATGAGTTAAATGATGCCAATGGTATTGGCTAAGATGATCATGTCTTCGTGTGTTTTGGGACAAATTGTCATAGTATGACATTGTGTTATGTTCAGAAAACGAAAGAAGAACATAAAGATTAATGATGAGACGATCACTTGATCTGGAAGAGAAATTTGATTGACATTCAGAAATTATTGTAGACGACACTACCCTGTATATTGTGAAGACAGAGTTTTCCACAGGAAGAATCGAGGTCGAAGACGGTTATCGGAGTGAGGAACTTGGTGGAAGGATAGTAGAAGACGGTAGCGACAAGCATGGATGAGACGAACCATTCAACACATAATCTGGAGTCGACGACGGCGGTGTTTACCTTAAAGCCTGGAGCTGTGCTAGAAGACCTGTCGAAGAAACGCAATCTTGTTTCTCTATTCATTTTAGTTGTACTAAGATGAATTGATAGCTGAAGCAGGCTTGCGGATGGAGGAATGCACAGTGATCGTGTCAGAGACTACCGTTACGACGCCACAATATCAAGAAGAGATGTCGAAGGCTTGAGGAACCAGACTCAAGTTTGTAATTCCTTTTCACCATGAGAGAAGATGGACAAGCGGCAAACTGCTCCAACTTGGAAGAAATTTTAAAATCTTGTATATGAATGGATGGATTTTGAAGCGGGCACTGGTGTTTAGACGAGATGATTCTGTGGAAGATAAAGCTATCAACGACGTATTCGTTTCCCCTGAACCTACTTAAATTCCGTTAACCGATGGTGAGGTCCTTTGAATGATTTGGTTCTCTGTTAGTAATTCTGTTCTATGTTCATTCTGCGTTTGTTGGACAACGAGTTGTAATAGAATTTTGACGAGCTATGGAAGGAATTTGGATATTTATGAATAGACGGATGTTGAAGTAACCACTTATTTTGGCTGAATTGAATTCGGTAAGTTATGAAGTATTGGTACTACTAACGATGCACCTGAATTCTGATGGACATTTTCGGATTTCCGTTACTCTTCGAGTAATTTCGTTATGATGTTTGACTTTGGTGACCTCTAAAACTGTAAGTGGACTAGATGGATTTAGATAAGTTGTGTTGATCACGACTTGAGATAAAGTATGACCATCATGAGGGCATACTTATATGATACTAGTATTATGACGCCTGATCAACGTGATAATACTTACATCATATAAAGTGCACTCGTTGTGGGCATAGGATATTTCGAGAAGTGCCTTAAGAACCTTAGAATTTCTGATATCTGTTTGAGATCATCCGCGTTTAGTGAGACTTTATATTCATTCTACCTATCCAGTTGAGCTGCTGTCTTTGATATTCGACTTGATACATTTGGATGCTCGACGAGCGTTTTGCTGATCTCTGCACTTCCGATAATGATCTTAGATTCTATTATAGAACTTTCTGCTATTTGATGATGCCTGACGATACGCTATGTTCTGTCCGTATGGATTCAATCTGTTATTATACGAGAATACGTCTATGTTCTGCTATATATATGCGTTTCGCATTCGTTAAACCTGTTCTTTGTGATTTGCTATGAGTAAGACATGAGATTTTGGACCTTGAGGAAGCAAGATCTATTTGTATATGAGAACACCTTTGGAAGGCTTTATTGAAGCCGAGGTATAGGTCACGTTTAGATCTCAAACACACACACGTTAAGACAATAAGAACTCGTACTACTATCTATATTAATAAGCTACGTATGAAAATAACCAATAAGCTAATAAGCTAAACTAGAGAAGAGAACTAAGAAGAGAAGAATAAGAATGGTAGGCTTTTCAATTAGATCAAACGTTACACGACCATAGCTTCCGCACTATGCATGAAAAACCGACAATAAGAGTGTACCCCATGCCTTGTATTTATAGGCAATGGGAGGGAATCATTCTAGGAATATTCCCATGCATGTTACTAACATGAACTATCTATTGTGACCGGTCCATGGATTACTAATGGACCGGTCCATAATTACAAACAATATAATCCTATTGAACTTGCAACATTATAAATGAACAAGACTTGTAAATATTTAAAACATGTTCCTAACAATCTCCCCCTAAGTCTTGATCATCAATGTTGCCCGACGTCTTCTTTGCTTCTTAGGCTTCCGACGTCTTTATAATCTTTGGTTCTTTGTTCTTGTGTAATGATGATATGATATTGTCTCTATCTGCCAATCTCCAACGTCTTCTCGTCTTCTCCATCATGCTCATATGTCTTAGACTTGTTTTCTGCAACTTGTTCTCACTTTTCAATCTTATAACTTGAGAAAGGTTGATTTGCTTGAACTTTTGACTTTACTATATCATATGTTGAACTTTTGATGTCACTGAGTCTTTGAGAGAACATTTCTTCATAGTATGAACATGATGGAGTCTTCATGGTCGAACTCCAGCTCCTCAGCAGCAGCAGCAGCAGCAGCAACAGCACGAACCTACCGGTACTTACAGGCTCAGACTTGAGATCATCAACAGCATAGTGTGAAGACTTTCTCAAATCCTAACCCAGACCGTTCTGAACCGGATTCCCCCGAAAGGGATTACACGGACACACCGAAGTGCACCCACGATTCAGTGAGTCGCTGGAGATCACCCCACGACTGTAGACCGTTTGGAGGAAAACACTAAGCGTAACCCACAAGGAGTTACCGAAGTGACCTGCTGACAGAGTTGTTTGATGTTGCTCTGGCAGGATTTCCATTCAATCATTGATAATCACAAATGTGACTTTTCTCATGAATGTTCTTGGCAGATTGCTGAGATCTGCGAAGGACACTTTTCCTAAATTTACAGCTGATGCCCATGATATAGAACACCAGAGTAATTCTAAGTGTACCTAAGAGATCTTTTGATGAATCTCATGGCTCTAGACTCAATTTGTGCACATTTGTTTGGTCATCGGAGGCGTGGAGCAGATTGCCTCCTTTTCAATATTAACACTCTCGTAATGAGAGGTCAATAGATTATGAAGGGTTCTCCGTGTGAAAGACAAGAATAATCAATTTCCGGCGAAATTGATTCATCTTTGAAGAACACCTCGAGCTCTTCCCGCAAGATCACACTTCCCTCAATCGGAGGAGAAGGATGGGAAGAGTCGGAATTAAGAATCTCGATGTGATAAACTTGCTCTGGAGGTGGGACAAGTGGTGTGCTCTTAGAGCTAGCAATTTCCACCGCTTCCGTTGTAGTCTCCGATTCGTCTTCATCATCGTCGTCAAGAATACTCTTAGAATTTGCAGCACAACACTCAAACCATTTGCTTGATCCAGGATTGATTTTCATAGCCTTGAGCTCAGCACGTTTTTCTGACATGCTCTTGACCGTGAATCTGGAAAGGTTGGGATCAATTCTTTTAGGAGCAATTACGGGATCGGATTTTTGATCAACCGTAGCGACATTGCATTTGTCGGTTTGAGGTTTCGAGTTTGGATTAATATTGAACGTAACTTTTTCTTTATCGACCCGCAAAGTAATTTCTTCACCATAAACATCGATCAGAGCCCGCCCGGTCCTCAAGAATGATCTTCCGAGAATAAGAGGAACCCGGGGGTCGGCTTCGAAATCAACTACCACAAAGTCTGCAGGAAAATGGAACTGCCCCACCTTTACAAAGACATCCTCGGCTACACCTTTAGGAAGGGTTATGGACCGATCCGCAAGCTCGAGGGTCATGCAAGTGGGGGTGAGATCTGGTAGAGACAATTTCTTCCAGATGGATAACGGCATTAGGTTGATGCTCGCACCAAGATCGGCCAAGGCGTGACATTCAACCTTTCCCGGAAATTCACATGGGATGAGAAATTTTCCGGGATCTCCAAGCTTTTCCGGAAGCTTTTTGAGAATTGCCGCGGAACAGTTTTCGTTCACTGGAGTTTTTGTCATTTCAAATAATTTTTCTTTATTGCTCAACAAACTTTTGAGTGTGGAAGTGAATTTAGACATCAAGAGCAAAGCATCCGCGAAGCTTATATCAAAATGTAATTCTTGAAAAATTTGGAAAAATTTCTCCATTTGACTCGAAGCTTTATCGCGGAGCTTTTGATCACTCATTCTCGAAGGATATGGAAGATTGGTCTTAACGGGAGCTTCTTTAGGAGCTTTTTCTTTTGGTTCAACATTTTTCGGTTCAGATGGCTGGACGACCGGAGGTTGGACGTCTTTGGTTCCTCCGTTGTTAGTAGGAGGTTCCGTGTCCTTGGTCACCTCGGTCTCACGGACGACTACCTTGGGAGGTAGAGAAGAAGGGGTAGCCGGAGCCGTGGGTCCATCATATGAAACACCGCTCCTAGTGGTGATCGCCTTAGCATCGCCCCTCGGGTTAGCGATCGTGTTACTTGGAAGAGTAGTAGTACCCGAACCCGAGGGTCGATCATTTAAACGTTTGTTCAATTCGGTTATCTGATTAATCATCATCCTATTCATTTCCTCTTGTTTCTTTTGTTGATGCTGACTTTGAAGAATGAATTGTTTTAATAACTCATCCGAGGGCGATGGGTTTGACACAAATCCTTGATTTTGATTGTTAGAAAGATTTGGCCCTCGGTTGTTTTGAACAAAACCTTGGTTATTTTGAAAATTTCCCGGATTAAAATTTCCTTGATTCGGGGCTTGGTTGAAATTCCCTTGGTTTTGATAAACTTGATTGCCCCGATTTTGATTTTGATTATTTGGAACATTACGGTTTTGCACTTGCTGATTTTGATTTGGTGGGAAACCGGGTGGTCCGAGAAAATTGTTAGAACGGTAGCTGAGGAGATTACGGTCTCCTTGAGGTTGGTAACCGTTACCACCTTGATTGAAATTTCCAGAAGCAGCATACACATTCTCTTGAGTGTAGCCACCGGAGGCTGGGCACTCGAAATATTGGTGAGGACCACCACATGTCTCACAACTATGGTTAACAACATTCACTTGATTGTTGTTGTTTTGATTCATAGTCTGATTTTGATGAATTCTCAAGATAGCCGTAGACAAATCATTCATTTGTTTAGAAAGAGCGGCTATCTCGGAGGTAGAAGAATCAGTGCTAGATTTTGTTGACTCATTCCTCTCGGCAGAGGAATCCCAAAAATTATGATGGGTGGTCATATTTTCAATGAGATCATAGCACTCTTCGGGTCGACGTTTCATAAACGTACCACCGGCAGCAGCATTAATCGTATCACGGTGTCGTAATGTCAAACCGTTATAGAAGGTATCTATAATAGTGACCAATAACATATTGTGGTTCGGACACCGATCAATCGATAACTTGTAGCGTTCCCATGCCTCAAACAATGATTCATCGGGAAGCTGACGGAAATTGCTAATCTCATTCCTTAATTTCGTCACCATCGACGGTGGGAAATATTTCGCCAAGAACTTCGTAACCATTTCGTCGAAACTACGAATGGAGTTCTTGGGAAGACGATCAAACCATGCGGTGGCATGATGCGTCAATGAATAAGGAAAGAGATATAGCCGAAGGGCGTCATCGGAGACCCCATTTTGTTTCATACTTTGGGTGACGGTTATGAATTTATCAAGATGCTTGTTCGCATCATCACCCGGCAAGCCATGGAATTGGCACGAATTTTGGACTTGTTGAATCATATGATGCTTAAGTCCAAAATCGGCGGCTTGAATATTGACGGGGGCAATCGGGCCACCACGTCCGTGCATTGTGGGTTGGCACAGCTCCTCCATCGTTCGGAGATCGGGAGCTGGCATGTGATTATCACCACCCACCGGCGGGGGTTGATTGTGTGGTTCATCGGCCATTTCTTCAATGGTTGAGAAATGAACACGGTGATTGTGACGAATAATCCTCTCGGGATTCGATAGTGGTGAAAGAAGAGGGTGAGAAGTAGAAGATCGGGTGTGCATACACCAAAAAGGAAACAAAAATGAAAATCAAAAATCTTTTTGTATTTTTGGTTGGGAATTATTTTTGGCTTTTTTAATATATTGAAAAACAAAAGACTTTATTTTCTTTTTGGTAACCGTTACGTTAACCGTAACCGTTTCCTTTAAAACTACGCGCAGCGTGGCGGGAAGGCAAAGGTAGCTCCGAAGATGCTTAAAAACCCGCCTTCTTCAGCTCGACAATTTAATGTCAAGCTTCCTTAAACCCCGTAATTAGGTTGTAGTAATAAAGTAATCCGATAACGATCAATTTCACGATTTGTTTCGTTGTAATTTGGAATGGTTTACAACCGCCCTCCTTCAACGGAAGACCGAGGATTTATTATTAATGGTGAAAACACTTTTGGAAAAGTGTTTTTTAATTATTATATTTTTGTATTTTTGTATTTTTCAAAAACAATTAACTTCCGAGGAAGGGTCTTCAAAACACAATTCTTATGGCGAAACTCCAACTCTTTTCAAGCCTTCCCCGGCAGCGGCGCCATTTATTTGATTGATCGTTTTAAATATATTTATCATACGCCAAGGGATTATTAGGATAGTGTGTTTGAGTCATTCGTATTCTTAATTACGTTGGTTTTCTAGATCTAATAAGGTTTTTGTTCAAATCTTTACGTGAAACTCTTATTTGTGTTGAAAAATCACTTTGAGCTCGTTAAACTTTCACAAATCTTCGTCAAATTTCATTTTTAATCGTTAACAAGCTAAATCTTCATTGAATCTATTGGTTACTAATCGTTTAAAGTCAAAAACAATCGTGATTTTTGGTTATTTGGACGATTTGGAATAATCCGTATATTTAGCGATTGGAAAAAGTTGATGAAAAGTGCTACTTTGGTTTCTGAGTGAACTTCGACAAAAAAGGGTTTTATCGCAGTTGGCAATCAAGAAAGATTAGGGTTTCATCGCAGTTGCAAGTTAACTAAGGGTTCTATCGCAGTTGGCAATCAAGATAGATTAGGGTTTCATCGCATTTGGGAGATCTTCGATTATCGCATTTGAGACTCAGTATTGTACTTTCTTGTATTAGAAAGATTACATACTTCGACTTGGTTGCTTCTCTTCTCTTGTATTAGAGATTGAGAATTTATCGAAATTGGACTTGTGATAAAATTATCGTAGTTGCTATAAATTATCGCAGTTTGATTTTTTATCTTATCGCAGTTGATATTTTATCGCTCTTTAAGATAATTTTTCCAAATTGTAATTGTTTATCGCACTTCATAGTTTTTATCGCATTTTCTACTTTCGTTATCGCTATTGAAGGTTATCGCACTTGGTGAATTGTCCTTATCGCACTTGGTGAAATTGTCCTTATCGCACTTGGTCAACTGATATTATCGCACTTGGTGAACTCAACTCATCGCATTTGGTGTACTAGTTTATCGCATTTGGTGAACAGTATCTATCGCATTTGAACAAAATCTTTTGGATTTTTTTCAAAATCAACTTTCCATAACTCATCAACACATATCTTAATTATCTTCAAGATCCAGATATGTCTCAACCACCTCACTTCAATTACTACTATCAGCTACAGCAACATCCTCAACAACAACAATTCCATCCTCAGTATCAACAACAACAAGCATTCGTACAACAGCATCAATTTCTCTCTCCACCACAAGTATCCCCACAACAAATCATGCAACAGAATCAACAACTGCAGAATTACTCATCCTACTCCAGAGAACCTCATTGGTTTAACAAGATGTGTGAAGCAATTAGTAGTCAGCAATCACGTCATGAAGCTGGAAGTCAAGAAACTCCACCAATGCTAACTCCGGGTAACTACGTGCAGTGGGCTAGTAGATTCCTCAGATTCGTTGAACTCAAAAAACCCCATGGTCAATATCTCAAGAAGGTCATTGAAGAAGGACCCTATCCTATTCCAGCTACTGTGGTTTCAGCAACTCCAGAGAGAGAAGAAACATCCACACCCATTCCGGTTGCTAATTACACAACTGAGCAAACATTACAACAAGAAGCAAACCAATTGGCTATGTCTTTCATACTTCAAGGAATTCCCAATCCTATCTATCGAAGTATTGATGCTCAAAAGACAGCCAAAGATATGTGGGAACATGTTCATCTCCTCATGGAAGGAACAGAGTTGAACCAAGAAGATCTTGAGTCCAAGTTATATATGGAGTACACTCACTTCATCATGGAACCAGGGGAGACCATTGAATCTTACTACCACCGTTTCACCAACATTATCAACGATCTTGATCGTCATGATATAAAGTTACCAAAGATTGCTGTCAACTCCAAATTCCTTGGATGTCTTGGTCCTGAATGGCAAAAATATGCAACTTTTGTGAGGCAGACAAAGAAAATTGGTGATGTCAAATATGGACTTATGTATGATTACCTTAGACAACATCAATCAGAAGTGGATAAAGAAATTGCAGCACGAGGAGGCTTCACACCAGAACCAACACCAAACTCACTTGCTCTCGTTGCTCAATCTAACTTCTCTTTACCACAACAGGAATTTGGCAACTCATCTTTTCAACCAAGCATTCCACCCCAACCTCATAATCAAATCATTTCCTATGAAGCACCTCAACAATACTCTGACAACCAGATGGTTCCTTACAACAACACCGATTCAGTGATGTACTCCAATACAGACTATGATGAAGAAGAGGATGCTTTCAATTCTCTTAATGAAGCATTTGGATTGATTGCTAAAGCATTTGGCAGATTCACCAAATCCAACAACCGTCTTCGTTCATCTTCAAATACCAGAAATCAGGCTGTTGTTAATGATGGCAGAGTAGAAGTTCAAAACAGGTCTTCAGGCAGATATGGTTCGGGAAATCGTGGATATGGTAATCAAAGGGTTCAGTCAGGAGGAAATCGGTACAATACTGCAGGGGCAAACAGAAACAGCATGGGGAATGTTCAGAGAGGAAATTCGAATGTTGGAAATGGTCAGAAAGGCATTGCTAATACGTCTATCACATGCTACAATTGTGGGGGGAACGGTCATATGGCTAATGCTTGTCCGAAGCCGAGAACAATGGGCAGTCAGTATCACAAAGAGGCTCTTATGATGGCACTCAAAGATGAAAGAGCTGCTGGGATGATGACTCAGAATGATCAAAGTTTTATGGCAACTGTGGAATCAGATGATGAGATGGAAGACCTTGAGGCAAACGCTGCAGTCATGCTTATGGCTAACATGCATGAAATGAATATGTCCGAGTCAGGCCCAGTATATGATACTGATGGTCTTTCTCAGGTACCCGATTCTACATGTCTTATTCATGAAATTGCTTCACCTTCTGTATCTTCATCTACAAACGAAACTTTTGTTCAAAATGAGTTATTTTCATCACCATCCGATGATCAAGTTAACACGGTTGTATCATTTGATGATGATAAAACAGTTGTTTCCTTTGATGATCTCATCGATGATGCTAATTGTGATCATATTGAACAAAAAGATCAGTTGGATGATCAAGATTCGGACTTACAGGCCTTGTTATTGACCACCCAGTCACAAATAGAAAAATGCAATGACATAAATTAGAAGCTCAAAGAAAAAATTGCAGTGTTAACAAAGGATAATGAGTGTTATAAATTACAACTTTCCGGATATCTAAAACAAGATAAACGTGAAAAAGGTTTTGAAACGGCTTTCCAACAAGAGTATGTAAAAGTTCAAAATTCAGAAAGTCAAGTTCGTGAGCTAACCATTGCCAAAGCTGAGCTTTTCTCTCAGAAAGAGAAGGATCAACTTGAGTTTAAAATTCGAATTGATGCTTTAAATTCTGAATTGTTGAAAACTCAATCTGAGCTTTCTACATCTCAGAAGGATCTTCTTGAAGAAAAGAAAGCCACTAGGAAATGTGTTGACTCCTATCTTGATCAAATTCTGGATTTGGAAACCAAACTCAAAGATTTTCAAAACATTGTGTATAAAACGGGTAACTCTGTAACACAAATTCAGAAAAATATTGTAAAACCAAGTCCTAAAGGAGTAAGTTTTGCACTTGGCAGTGAGACACCCCGCAAATTACACATAGCACTCAAAGAGAATCCTAAGTTATACAATGCAACATTTCTGTTAGATGATTCCTTTCAACGTGTTGTTATGTATTCTGTTGATGAAGAAACTGATTTTCTTGAAAACAAGATTGAGGGTCGATCAAAGTCACAAACAAAGTTTTCAAACGTACACTATGATTATAATGCACGACCTCATTTGAGCAAATCATTTGTTCCTCCTAAGGATCATCCAGAACAAACGTTAACATACACAAACATAAGTGCTCCCTCGTCTATAACTTCTGATCCTACGCCTGGTGTACAATTTAAAGATTGTTTGACAGAGGATCTTGTTGATCCACAAATGCCTAAAGAATGTCGGGTTCTTCGATATTTTCAGACATTTATGGATGACATTTCTCGTTTGGAGAATGAAATTGAGTTCAGTTCTCAAATTCCTATCTCGTCTTTTCTTTCTCCTGTTCAGAAAGAAAAGAAGGAGATTCTTCAAAAGAAAATTCTTCCTCATGTCAGAAATCTGAAAAAGGGTGCAACAAGATGGGAAGAGGAGTTATATACGGAACTAGCATCTATGAAATCCATTTTCAAAGCTAAAGATGACAAGGTTCAACGTCAAAAACTTCAAAAGAAATTTTTAGCAAAAGAAAATGATCGACTCTTGGAAAAAGTCTTGTGTTATGACGTGGTCTCTGTGATTATGAATTCGCTCTATGAATCTGGTAATGCTTTACTTGTGAATGATCATGCTGTGGATATTAAAATGTTGCATATGGAGATTGATAATCTGGTACATGAGAATGAGAATCTTCGACAAATCAATTGTGATGTGGAAAACAAAGTTTTTAATCTTCAAAAAAGGTTGGACTGGTGTCAAAAACAAAGTCTTGAATTTGAAATCAAATTTCAAAATCTCATGGGATCTCTATCATTTCAAAACAGTCATAAACAAAACAAAGAAACAAAGGCTTTCTTAAAAGGTAAACTGTTTCAAAATGAAAAAGACCTGAATGAAGTTATTCAAAACAGAAATGACACAGTCTACCTAAACAGGAAATTAGACTCACAAAATCAAGAGTTTCAACACATCATTATTGATTTGAAGAAGAAGATCAGAGTTTTAGAAGAAAACAAAGCAAACAGTCATAAGATTGCTCCAGGAATGTATGTAGTGGACAAAGAACATACCCAAGCATCTGACACAACCACTGATTCAGCTACTTGTACTTCCACAGGACTAGAAACCACCTCTAAGATCAACCATTCCAAGACTCACAAGAAACAGAGGAAGAATAGAGTCAAGAAATCTAGGAAGGAAGTATCTAAGTCTGCAGAAGTCCAAGAAAGTAGTTTGAATAAGACAAATGTAACATCAGGAATAGAATTGCACTTATCTGAGTCTAGTTCTAAGAATGATGTAACAGATGATAACTCTTTTAATATTAATGAAGACGTTTTGGTTGATGCTACTTGTGTTTTTTGTCGTCATAGCATACTATCTGGTGATCATACAAAATGTGTTGCTAAAACTTTGCTGACTAAGAGAAAGAAACGAACTAGTGGCGCTTCCTCTAGGCTTAAAACCATTGCGAAATCCATTTTAGGAATGCCTCCACTAGCTGTTTCTGAGGAGAAAATAGAAAAGCCCCAATCCAAGACCAAAAAGTCACCTAGTGCATACCTTAGGAAAAAGGCAGAGACTAGTTGGACCTGGCAACGCTGGTTACAGAACACTTTTGATTTTAAATGGTTACCTAAAATACTAACATCTTGTGTCACTAACCCAGCGGATCCAACCGTTATCAATTCTCCACCTGTTTCCGATGTTTGTGATGCAGGTGATTCAAATCGTCCTTTGGATTGTTGATAGCGGGTGCTCCCGACATATGACCGGCAATCTCAAACTTCTTCAGAACTTTGTTGCAAAGTTTATCGGAACGGTCAGATTCGGGAATGATCACTTCGCTGCAATTATGGGCTATGGGGATTATATTAATGGGAACATCGAAATCAGCCGTGTGTATTATGTTGAAGGTCTCGGTCATAATTTGTTCTCCGTGGGACAATTCTGCGATGGAGACTTGGAAGTAGCATTCAGGGAGAAAACATGCTTTATTCGTGATCTTCAAGGGAACGATCTTATGAAAGGGAAACGCGGAACAAGTCTGTATTCTATCTCCTTTGACGGCATGACAGCTTCTTCTCCTATTTGTTTACTCTCCAAGGCTCATCCCACGAAAGCTTGGTTATGGCACAAAAGATTGTCTCATCTCAATTTTAAAACCATGACTGATCTTGCCAAGAAGAAATTAGTTGACGGTCTACCAAAGTTCAGATATGCCAAGGATCACTTGTGTTCTACTTGTGAACAAGGGAAAAGTCATCGTGCCCATTTTCCTCCCAAAACAGAACACAGCACAGACCATGTCCTACAACTGCTTCATATGGATTTGTGTGGTCCGATGCGCGTTCAGAGTATTAATGGGAAAAAGTATATTCTGGTAATAGTAGATGATTACTCCAGATGGACTTGGGTCTATTTTCTTCGAACTAAAGATCAAGTTCCTTCTATCCTCATCACGTTTCTCACCAAGATTCAAGTTCAAGTCCGTAACACCGTCCGAATCATTAGAACAGACAATGGAACTGAATTTAAGAATCAAATCATTCGGGATTTCACAGAGAAACATGGGATTGTTCATCAGACTTCTATAGCTCGCACTCCGGAACAAAATGGTGTAGTTGAAAGACGAAACCGGACGCTCGTGGAAGCAGCTCGAACTATGTTGATCAATGCTCAATTACCGGATTATCTTTGGGCTGAAGCTGTCAACACTGCTTGTTATACTCAGAACCGTGCAATGATCACCAAAAGACACACCAAAACACCATATGAGATTATACAAGGAAGAAAACCAAACATCCACCATTTTCACGTCTTTGGAGCTTTGTGTTATCCGAAGAATGATAAGGATGATCTTGGTAAACTTAAGGCTAAAGCAGATATTGGGATCTTTGTTGGATACTGTGAGAACTCCAAGGGATATCGTATTTGGAATCGTCGGACTGGGGATATTCAAGAAACCATACACGCTAATTTTGATGAACTCACCGACATGGCTTCTGAGCAAGACCGCTTGGAACCCATAAACAACCGTCTTAACTTCCCTGAATCTTCGACTGCACCCCTACCTTTCAACAGGAAGGATCTGGAAGATTTGTTTGCACCAATGTTTGATGACGTTCATGTTACTAGTGCATCAGATGCCTCCACCAGTTCCGCTGCTCAACAACTTCCATATCAAGCACCTGATCCATCAGCATCTACATCTACAGTAGTTGTTGATGATGCACCACAACCTGAATCATCATCATCAATGGAGAAAACACCTCAACCTGCAGTTGACGATTCATCCCCCACTTCTAATCCAGTTTCCACACCATCAGATTATGACGGGAACGCATTCTTCAATCCATTTGCTCCACCACCAACCATTCCAGAATCAGGAGAATCCTCCTCGAGCAATATGGACCCGTCAGATCATCATAACAACATTCAATATTTTCCATCCACCCACAAATGGACAAGAGATCATCCTTTGGTAAACATAATTGGCAATCCTAACAATCCAGTCCTCACAAGACAAAAACTTCATACAGACAGTGAACATTGCATGTATGCACTCACTGTTTGTCAATCTGAACCTAAAAACATCAAAGAAGCCCTTACCTACGACAATTGGATTGAATCCATGCAAGAGGAGTTGGAACAATTCAAACGTCTGGAAGTTTGGGAATTAGTTGAGAGACCAGATGGAGTTTATGTGGTTGGATTGAAATGGATTTGGAAAAACAAGCTAGGTGCAGATGGTACAGTGATTCGTAACAAGACCCGACTGGTAGCAAAAGGATACAGCCAAGAAGAGGGTATTGACTTCGAAGAATCATTTGCTCCAGTAGCTCGGATAGAGGCAGTTAGAATGTTTCTGGCATACGCAGCCCACAAGAATATCACAGTATATCAGATGGATGTGAAGACGGCATTTCTCAATGGTCAACTCCGAGAAGAGGTGTACGTGTCACAACCAGAAGGCTTCGTGGATCCAGATCATCCTAACCATGTATATCGGCTTAAGAAAGCCCTTTACGGCCTTAAACAAGCCCCGAGGGCATGGTACGATAAACTGTCCGCATTTCTCCTTGCTAATCATTTTACCATTGGAACTGTTGACCCGACTTTATTTATACAAACACACGGGGACGACATTCTCATCGTACAAATTTACGTGGATGATATTATTTTTGGTTCAACCAATAAAAAATATTCAAACGCTTTTTCTAAACTAATGAAACAAAACTTTGAGATGTCTATGATGGGTGAACTTTCTTTCTTTTTAGGATTACAAGTTCATCAATCACCCCGTGGTATATTTCTAAGTCAGTCAAAATATGCTCAGGAAATCCTGAAGAAGCATGGTATGACCAGCTGTGACACCTACAATACCCCAATGTCCTCCTCATCCCCGAAGCTAGATGCTGACATTCATGGGACACTCATTGATCCTACGAAGTATCGTAGTATCATTGGCTCAATCATGTATCTCACAGCTAGCAGACCGGATGTTGTCTTTGCCACTTATCTTTGCTCCCGATATCAGTCTCGACCGACTGAACGGCATTTGTCAGCCGTTAAAAGAATCCTTAGATACATAAAGGGAACCATTAATTTGGGGATCTGGTTTCCAAAGGATTCTGGGTTTGAACTTGTTGCATTTTCAGACGCTGACCATGCAGGATGCTTAGACACACGCAAGAGTACATCAGAGGGAGTTCAATTCTTGGGTGACAAGCTCGTATCTTGGCAATCAAAGAAACAAGACTGCACCTCACTGTCTTCAACAGAATCTGAGTATGTAGCCATGTCTGCTTGTTCTGCTCAAGTCATCTGGATGAGATCACAACTAATGGACTACGGTTACACAATCAACAAGATTCCGATGTATTGCGACTCCAAGAGTGCCATTGCCATTTCATGCAACACTGTCCAGCATTCAAAGTCCAAGCATATTGATCTCCGGTACCATTTCATCAAGGAACATGTGGAAAAGGGTACTGTTGAATTATACTTTGTGGGAACTGAACACCAACTGGCAGATCTGTTCACAAAAGCCTTGCCTCATGCAAGATTTGTGGATCTGGTTCACCGGATTGGTATGAGATGTTTGACGCCAAACGATTTGGAAAAGTTTCTTAAAAATAAATAACCAAGTCAAACATTTCCAAAACTATCTTTGTAAATAAATATTTCAACACAAAAAAAAAAAAAAAAAAAAAAAAAAAAAAAAAAAAATGCAAGTACAATTCCTTCTCCAACACTTTGTTCATTTTTCAATTTTCGAACACGTGTTGAGGGGGAGACATAATTTTTCCCAAAATCTTAAAATTGTACTTGCATATTTTCAGAAATTGTTGTTTCACAAGTTTTTGGTGATAAGATGTTAAGATAGAAAATTGTGTGCCTTAAATGTCATAAATGAGACTTAGTGATGAGATTGATGGTGGTTTAGGACTAGAATTTCAAAGTTTCTAAGGTTAAGGGACTATATGTGTAATAATTGCAAAAATGAATGGTAGATATTTAAGTTGGAAAATTTAATATACCGCAGTTATTACACTGCCAATCTTCACCAACCGAAGTTAATACAACCCACCCACCATCATCAACGGTTCACATTGATTCTGCCAATCCGAACAAGATCTTTGATTTTTGTGAGTACTATTATGCTTATATTGTTATTATAAAACATGGTTTTGAACGGTTTCATGATCCAACGGCTAGAACATTCAAAATTGAGAAAGTTAGTTCTAGGGTTTGCGTTAAGATTAGGGATTTTGATCAAGAGGTTTTGAGTTGAAAATGATTGCACGATAACCCTTTTACAATGTTAGGGAACCTATATTGCATGCTTAATCATACCCAGAAACCACAAATTAATCGAATTGACTTTTAGGGTTTAAGCAACGATTTGGGGAAAACCTTGTGAATGCGTTATTGTGTAATGTGTTTACTGAAAAGTTGTTGTCTGATGTTTAATTGATTATTGCCATGCTTGGATCATACCCAGAAACACTTAAAGTGAGTTAATTAGGTTTCAGGGTTTAAGAAGAACATGAACACTAGCAGATTTGATTCTTGAATATTTGTGGTTCGTTAATGTTATAACTTAGTCCAAATGCTCATAATAGTCATCTAAGTTGATTGTGAATATCTGTGGACACATAACATAAGTTATAATGAATCACGATAAAGAATTTGAGTGTTTGTTCATCGTAATAAATCTATCGCAGTTGAGAAAAGTGTTCGTAAACTCTTGTATTAGAGTTTATCGAAGTTGGCCAAAATTATCGCAGTTGTGATAGTTATCGCAGTTGTGATAGTTATCGCAGTTAAGATAATTATCGCAGTTGAGATTTTTATCTTGATTGGTTTAATTATCTTGATTGATATAATTATCGCAGTTGAATGATTATCGCAGTTGGATAATTATCGCAGTTGGGATGTTTATCGCAGATGGGATGATTATCGCAGATGGGATGATTATCGCAGTTGGATAAATATCGCAGTTGGATTTGTTATCTTGATTGGATATTTATCGCAGTTGTTATAGTTATCGCATTTGTTATAGTTATCGCAGTTGTCTTTGATTATCGCAGTTGTGATCTGATGTAGAATTTAATCAATTTCCTTAGGTATATTTTTTTTATACTTATTGAAATTTATCAAATTTTATTGAATTTGGCTAATTCTTGATAAATTCTTTGACCAAGCATGTATCAACTAATCATCAATACAATAGGGTGCCATGTGTTGTTCTTTAAACTAACAATTTTCTAACAAACATGCATTCTGTATACTTGTATATGATTGTTGATTCAGATACACATCAATGGCATCTTCCCAACAACAACCACTTCCTGCTCTTACCAAAGAAGAAGTCTTTCCTCGTGGGTATACTCTGGAAATAGGGAAGAACAATTCACGGGTAGAATTGGACAAAATCAAATGTTCTGATCCAAGTTGTCAGATTGCTATAGAGATTCTCAAAGCTCACAAATGCAGGGATATTCTTGACAGCTCAGACACCATTCCAGAGCTATATATTCATCAATTCTGGGATACCTTCACTAAGAGCAATGATGACAAATACTTCACTTGCACACTGGATCGGAAGCAAATCAGAGTTACACCTGCTACTCTCAGAAAAGCCTTGAAACTTCCAGAGGCACCTGAAGCTGCTGCCCAATTCCACCCAACACCTTCAGAGTCAGAGGTCATGCAATTCCTGGAATATATTGGTTATGATGTTCAGCCTGATACACCACTAACCACAATCTCCAAGGTTAATGCCAGATACATTCCTCAACCCTGGAGGACTATCTTCTTCATCGTAACACATTCAATATCTGGAAGAGATAGTGGGTTCGAGCATCCTAGACTGGCTCATCTTCAAGTCTTGTGGGGATTTCTAAACGAAGAACCCATTGACTTTGCTGCTCTTATTTGGGATGATATAATGTACTTACAGCGTAAAATGTTCAAGAAAATCCCATTTGTTCGATTCACCAAAGTTCTTATCAGCTATTTACTTGATCAACATGAAGACCTTGATAAACGTCCTACAGATCAAGAAGTTCATGAATATAGCATGGATAAAACATTGGGCAAAGTTTATTTCCCAAAGGAGAGTACACGAAAGCAAGGTGCAAGGTTGCCAGAATTTTTGATACCAGATGAGGTTAGAGAAACAAAAGCATATCATGATTATGATCTAGCATATCGTGAACGTCGTGTAGGTCTTGCCAAGATGGTTGAAGAACCTAGATCTTCCAAGACTCGTTCTAAAGGTAAGACAAAGACAGGAAGTACCTCAAGTGTCTCTAAACCAAAAGAAAAACATCCAAGATCAACATTCATCAAGAGGAGAGTACCCAGCAAACCACAGCCAAAACTAGAACCATATAAAATCATTGATGAAGACACAGAATCTAACTCTGAATCATCTGAATCTGAAGTAGAACGCGTCTTTATGACGGAAGCAGAAGCTGAACTTCACAATCAGATCTCTCATGAGAATGCACAAAAACAAAGTCTCAAATCATTAAAAGCAGATGAAGAGCGTAGAGCAAAGAAAGTATTGGAACAACCGAGGGAGTATGAAAGAACACATGGGGTTGGAGGATCACAAAATGTTTCTAAAGCAGTTTCGACCCAAGACAATCCGGTTAATCAACCCGGAGGGTCTAGAGCTGAATCAACAAAGGTCTCTTCACAGCAAACAAGTTCGGTTAATCAACCCGAATTGGGAGCACCATCTCAGGAGGATAAGGAAAAAGATCAGGATAGCAACATTGTTTTCTCTGACAAGGATATTTCTGATTCTATGTTTAATGACAATCCCGAGGAACAAACACGCAATGATGATAATGAAGATTGGAACCTAGAAGAAGAAGAAGATATTCTGGGAGATCAAACAATTAAAGCAGCCAAAGATCTTGAAGAGCAGAAAAGACAAGAGGAAGAAAGGAAACGTAAGGAGGATGATCAAGCTAACCGGGAAGCCGAAAGCTACATTCGTTCTCACACTCCAACACCTCCTCGTTCTCCTCCAAAGGACACAGCCAAATCTGCACTGACAATGGTTGTTTATAACTCACAACAGCAGCAAGAACAACCACCAGTTCAACCCTCGTCTGCTTCTTCACCCAAGACTCCTCCTGAATCACCACCGAAGAATCCAACACCTCCACCCTCACCTCATAAGGAATCAACTACCCAATCTGATGAACCAATCCCTTCTCTAACTCCATCATCTTCGCGGTCTTCATCACCAAAATCTAAATCAAAAGCAACGGTTTCTGAAGATATTCGTAAGGCCTTCAAAGGAAAGAGCAAGAGAAGAATCGTCCATGTTACGAAAGTTGAGGTTGTGACTCCTGCAGCAAAGAAACTGAAAAAGGCGGTAAAGAGAGCACAAGCACAACGAGACAACCAAGCTACAACTAAATTGGCTGAAATGGAAGTATTAGTCAAAAAGTTGTCTCAACAAATGGAAGAAATGCAGGAAAGCAAGAAGCAAATCGATGAATTCCTTGGTTTCAACGTCAAAGATCATATGACACGCAAGGCAAAGAAATTTGTTAAGCAATTTCTTCCTGATCTTCAACAAAACATCAATAATCATATTGATTCACAATTGGACGAAAAGATCAAAGAAGCTGTCTCTTCTTCTTCGCACACCAAACCACTTCCAGAACACACTACTGAATATATCGAGCTTGTGCTTCTCGACCGACTCTTTGAAATCACCTCTCCTTCTCCAGAAGAAGTTAACCTGATTGCGGCTCTTCAAGCACATATTGAGAAGAAGTCCTGCAAAGAAACTGCTGACAAAGGAAAACGGATTCGAGAAGATGATGAGGATGATCAGGAACCTAAACCCGCACAAAAGAAACACAAAGGCGGGTCAGGGATTCACATACAGGAGCCAACTGAACATAAACCATCATCTCAACCTCCCAAACATCAATCCTCTGGTCCAACTGAAACCGAGCATCACAATGAACAGTTCACAAATGAAGATATGGAATTCCAGCCACACGATGATCAACCTCATTCACCGTCACCATCACCGTCACCTAAGTCAAAGCCATCCAAGTCCAAGCCTTCACACAGCAGAAAGTCATCTACCGGACCAACGGTTGTCTCATGGCTGGATAATGATACGGATGTGCTAGGAAATGAATGGTTCGATCATCTTGCAAGCGCTCAAGTTCAGACTGACGAAGCTTCACGAGTTGAAGACAGCACCTTTGCTGTTACTCAAGAAATTAAAAGAACTCTCAATATCAAGAAAATGACCAAGAAAGAACTTCGTCGGATCAAGAATGATGCTTTCCTTCTTCTGAAGAACAAATCCAATAGTGCAGCAGAACTCGAATATCACCTTGAAAACATTGCACGGGCAATGTCAAGTGACTTTGACTGGGCTAGTCCAGACATCGTCAGGCAAGTTGGCAAGAATCAACCAATCACCACTGATTGGACCAAGCCACTGACCGTGATTCGAAGACATCATCACTCGGAAATTCCTTTTCTAATGTTCTTCAACAAAGACCTGGAACTTCTAAAGAATGGAGCTCAAGGGACAACAAATTACGCTACATCGATCACTTTCACACCAGCTGCTCATTACACACAATCAGCTATTGAAGAGGCAGCTATCAACAGCAAACTGTTTGTTAAACAGCTCGTCAAATATGATCGTGATGCAGAGCTGGGGATTCATCACTGGTACTCTAAAAGACAAAGCTAGTACAAGTACAAACTTGTCCTCCAGAAATCAAAAGAACCAGTTTACAGTGATCTCAGAATAATGGCAGTCATCAATGTAAGTGGATCAAGAAGATGCGATTACATATTTCTAGAAGAGATCACAGTAAGAAGAATCGATAACAATCTTTACAAATTCTCTGAGGCGGATTTTCCTGATCTAAATCTAAATGATATCGAAGACATGTATCTAATGAAGGTCCAAGGCAAATTGTAGCATCTGACCAATGAGCTTCGATATGCACTTAGTACTTCCCTCTGTCATTACATCAGGAGAACCATCATCAAAGAACGTGTAGAAGATCTCCAGCTTGGTGTGGAAAGTTATCAGACTCAGCTTAATCTTGTTGAACCACAGTTTCTTCTAAACAGCAATAAGGATCCTCAGTACACCATGCTACATCGTCCAAATTTTGGGTTTGTCTACAGAAGCACAACTGATTTTCACCGATTCATGGCATTCACTGAAATTCACAAGTTCTGTGATGATACCCTCAAGAGTGTACGTGATGGGTTAGCTAATAGAGTTCGAGATTCGATGTTGGGAAAATCCAGAAGATGGAATTCAAAAGAGCTGCGACAAGTAAAAGAATTTATTCGGACGATGGAAGAACGGTTATATCATCGGGATCAGATAAGGAGGCTCGAGAGCTATGTTGGGGGTCGTCCGCCATTCGCCATCAGACTGTTTCAGCGAACTGACCCAGTGTTCACAACTTTTGGTAAAGGTGGATGATGTAAGAATCAATTCTCAAATTTCATCATATCATTCTTCTTTCCATAATTGGCCTGTATATTACGGCTTGTGCACACATAACAGTGTACAACCCGGACCCCAAAGAAAGGACCCTGAGGTACGCTTCAGTGCCTCAATCCTGAAAAAGGAGCGAAAGCTTCTTACTTATGAGCAAAATTAAAATCAGAATGTTTTCCAACGTTTTTCAAACATTCTGCTCATAAGGACAAGAATTCCCTCGTCCAGGGGGAGTATTTGAAAAATATAATCTTTGTTCAAAAAGAAGTATCAAAGTTCTTGAAACTTCTTCCCTAAAACTCAAAAACAGCATATTTTAATCATAAACGTTTTTCCAAAAACATCATGAGTATGCTATTTTTGAGGGGGAGAAGAAACAGATGATTAAAATATGATGTCTCATTTGCTGGAATCTCGTGTGCTCAAACTCAGAATTGACCCTCGAATTGACGAATAGGAAAGTCAGTAGTCGAAAGGACATGTCCCGGACGGGTAATAATTTCAATAAGTATATAAGAATATACCTAAGGAAATTGATTAAATTCTACATCAGATCACAACTGCGATAATCAAAGACAACTGCGATAACTATAACAAATGCGATAACTATAACAACTGCGATAAATATCCAATCAAGATAACAAATCCAACTGCGATATTTATCCAACTGCGATAATCATCCCATCTGCGATAATCATCCCATCTGCGATAAACATCCCAACTGCGATAATTATCCAACTGCGATAATCATTCAACTGCGATAATTATATCAATCAAGATAATTAAACCAATCAAGATAAAAATCTCAACTGCGATAATTATCTTAACTGCGATAACTATCACAACTGCGATAACTATCACAACTGCGATAATTTTGGCCAACTTCGATAAACTCTAATACAAGAGTTTACGAACACTTTTCTCAACTGCGATAGATTTATTACGATGAACAAACACTCAAATTCTTTATCGTGATTCATTATAACTTATGTTATGTGTCCACAGATATTCACAATCAACTTAGATGACTATTATGAGCATTTGGACTAAGTTATAACATTAACGAACCACAAATATTCAAGAATCAAATCTGCTAGTGTTCATGTTCTTCTTAAACCCTAAAACCTAATTAAATCACTTTAAGTGTTTCTGGGTATGATCCAAGCATGGCAATAATCAATTAAACATCAGACAACAACTTTTCAGTAAACACATTACACAATAACGCATTCACAAGGTTTTCCCCAAATCGTTGCTTAAACCCTAAAAGTCAATTCGATTAATTTGTGGTTTCTGGGTATGATTAAGCATGCAATATAGGTTCCCTAACATTGTAAAAGGGTTATCGTGCAATCATTTTCAACTCAAAACCTCTTGATCAAAATCCCTAATCTTAACGCAAACCCTAGAACTAACTTTCTCAATTTTGAATGTTCTAGCCGTTGGATCATGAAACCGTTCAAAACCATGTTTTATAATAACAATATAAGCATAATAGTACTCACAAAAATCAAAGATCTTGTTCGGATTGGCAGAATCAATGTGAACCGTTGATGATGGTGGGTGGGTTGTATTAACTTCGGTTGGTGAAGATTGGCAGTGTAATAACTGCGGTATATCAAAGTGGCGCAGCGGAAGCGTGGTGGGCCCATAACCCACAGGTCCCAGGATCGAAACCTGGCTTTGATACCACTTGTAGGTCACGTTTAGATCTCAAACACACACACGTTAAGACAATAAGAACTCGTACTACTATCTATATTAATAAGCTACGTATGAAAATAACCAATAAGCTAATAAGCTAAACTAGAGAAGAGAACTAAGAAGAGAAGAATAAGAATGGTAGGCTTTTCAATTAGATCAAACGTTACACGACCATAGCTTCCGCACTATGCATGAAAAACCGACAATAAGAGTGTACCCCATGCCTTGTATTTATAGGCAATGGGAGGGAATCATTCTAGAAATATTCCCATGCATGTTACTAACATGAACTATCTATTGTGACCGGTCCATGGATTACTAATGGACCGGTCCATAATTACAAACAATATAATCCTATTGAACTTGCAACATTATAAATGAACAAGACTTGTAAATATTTAAAACATGTTCCTAACACGAGGCTATTTGAAAAGCTGAAGAGTTACACCTTTTGGTTGCTACAATCCGATGTACTCTCATCTAATCCGCCTAATCAATTCGATGTAAACTCTACGTATTGTTTGTACCTCTTCCTAGAGAATTCGATTATCACCCGTATATTGGTACGTTATCTTTTGGATTCGCACTCAGCATAGTGTGTCCCTGTTTTGTTTTCGATTCGTTTCATTTCTGACTCTTTGCAAATTTCGGGACGAAAATTTTCTTTTAGAGGGGAAGAAGTTGTAACACCAAAAACTTGAAAAGCATGTAAAATGACCAAATTGCCCCTACAAGTTTAAAGATTTATTTAAAGGCTTATAAAGTATCAAATCAATCCCAAACTTCTGGAAACGAACAAGATATGATACAAAATAATTTTGACCACTTCGATTAATATTTATACAAGTTGTGAAATGACCAAAATACCCTTGTGTATACCAAAAATTTAAATACATAATAATAATTATTTAAATACCTTTTAAATACATTTTAAATTAAGGAAAATAAAGTAAATTTGGTAGATTTATTTGGGCCATAATGAGGGCCGGTATTTTGGCCCTAACCCTCCCCCAATACTCGGTCATAACACATGTATATCACTCCATGAATTATTTTTCCATTAAACCCTAACAAAAACACCTAGCCGCCACTCTTAAAAATCACCCACACCACATTCAAATTTTCTGAAGCAAAGAGGCATTTTTCTGGAGTTCCTCATAGTGCCAAGAAAGTGGGAAAAATAGCTACATAGTCCTGGAGTTGATCGTTTGGTCGTGGTGAATTTATTGGGTCGAAAAACCCTAACCGAGCAACAATAAATCCATAGCGTGTAATCCTTTGATCTACAATTTTTCTGGTATTTTTCTAGCCCTCTCTTAATCATATATAACATGGGAAAAATAATGGAATCGACCCATGCATTGTTTTATGATCGAACAAAAAATAATGGGTTTATAAACCCTAAAATCGAAATAAATCTATAAATCATGTATGCGATTTTTCTGAGGTGTGTACTTATTTTTCCTGAGTTCTATAGGCTTCATATAACATGAGAAAAATGGTGTCTTGATTTTTTGGAGTCGAATTCGTGAGTTTTGGAATTATTGCTATATCGGATTTTAGAAATAAAAGGTGAAATCGTGGAACAAATATGAAACCAATCGATCTAGGGTTCTTGTGTGATGAAATCTGGAAATAAAAGTGATATAATGATGATACAATGATTGCTTAATGATTGGGATTACTAGGGTTTGATTTTGGTAAAGTTTTATGGTTACCGATTTGAAAATAATTAGTTAAGGGTGTGTTTTGTAATTTTTAAAACTTAAGGGATAATTTTGTAAATCATTTTAGACCTGCTATAATTTGAATAAAATATAAAAGGAGGGTCTCATGTGTTAATTTTGCATATAAAGGGTTTATTTGATAAATATATATATTTGTTAAATCGATTTGGAAAATAATTTAAATGAGGGACTAAATGTGTAATTTCTGGAAAATGGAAGGGTCACGAAGTAAATAATAATATAAAGGGTGAAATGTGTAAATTTGAGTATTTATGGGCTTATTATGTAATTATGGTGAAATTATGAATTCGAATGGAACTTTTGAAAATACAAGGACTAGTTTTGTAATTTACCGAAAGTTAAGGGGCTGTTTGTAGCATAATTATATTAAAGAATATTTTCTGTAAATTAATGAAATAAAAAGGGCTTAATGAGGAACGTAAACATGATAAGTGTTGAAGTGTAAATTATATAATTATAAGGTTTAAAATGTAAATTAGTTAACTAGAGGGATGTAATGTGTAAATTATGAAACTTGAAGGGCTTGTCGTGCCATAATTAATTTAAAGGGTATTTTTCTGTAAATATGAGTAATGAAGGGCTTGATGTGCAAATGTAATATTAATAAGGTTTAAATTGTAATTTATAAGTATAAGGTGTAATTTGTAAATTAAGTAATTAAAGGGGTGTAACTTGTAAATATTCGAAACGTGAAGACTAAGAGTGAAATTCTGGAAAATAAAGTATTTGAATGGTAAATTATGAGATTTCTATCTTAAACCTTGAACTTTGGTAAAGGTTACGCTTATAACCCAGAACTATGAGAAACTTGTCATAATTAACCCTGAACTTGTGTAACTTGTTAAAATGAATGTTACTTCCATACTAAGCTAATTAAAGACTTGACTTGAATTATATCACTTGAATCTTGCTAAATGTGGTAACTTACTAAATATGGAAACCTGCTAAAAATAGAAAGTTACCTAAAATGGAAAGGAAGCTAATTAAGAATGATTTGTAATTCCTTCTACTCCTCTAGGTGTGAAGAAGGAGGGACTTTGAGCTATTCCCTTATTTCTGTGCTTTGTTTCTGTGTGTGCTTTCGTCATAAGGTACATATACTCTACCCTTTTAGTAAGGGTGTCTTTTCACCTATGCATTGATGTTGAGCTATGATTTAAACCTTTGCCATGATCCTTTTGACATGAACCTTTTGATATGACCTTGAGATATACCTTCTGATTATGACCTTGAGATGCACCTTGATATGACTTTGAGACCTGACTCTTAGTTTGATACCCGAGCCATTTTATGTTACCTAGCCAGGAGGGTAACCTGGCCATGTCTGTGATGCACCACTGGCATGACTCATGTGTGGGTGAGTGATTTCTCACACCGTCCCTCTTATATTATGATATGGCCATTATGACTTTGAGATTATGATTTTGAGATGACTTTGAGTTTGGGGGCGTATGGATTGCAATCCTAGATTTGTATGTTTAGTGGATTTAACTATGACTTTGAGTTTATGACTTTGAGGTGACTGGTACTGTGTGCAATACATGCCTTTCACATTTCTGGGAGCTAGCTACTCCACCCTTTTGATACATGAGGACACCCCTCATATTATCTGGTTGCCTGAGAGGTATCCCCTCTGATTGTGAGATTATGATTTTGAGATTATGATTTTGAGATTATGACTTTGAGTTTCTGGGCTCGTGGTAGATGACTATCCTATATTTCCTTTATTACTCTTTTGCTTTGATTATACCTTATGATATTTCCAGTACTTCACTACAGTATGTTTCGTTATCTTTGCTTGTATTATGTATCTGTTCACTGAGCTTTGTAAGCTCAGCCGCACGTTTTCTTTTCGTGTGCGGCAGGTTTTAGTTGGAAGATGGGTATGAGTGAAGAGACTTTGGACATAGAAGACTTGATAGTTTTGGCCTAGAGATGATTAGAAGTTATTCTATTGTTAGAAATTGGTTTCGCTTTTGTAACCTTGTAATTTCAGTATTTCATTTGTAACCTTTGAGAATCTTGTATTACTTTTGAATGTATGCTTTGTTAGATCTGATATGAAACCATTTGCGTGACATCTTTACCCTTGTCGGGATGGGGTGTTACACAAACACACAAGTAAAGAAAACATATAAATAGGTCTGAAAACAATACTTGTTGTAACAACAGTATGATGTAAAATGACCCTTTTGGTGCATCTATACTATATGGAAACAAATGTGATGTGACGGCCAATGCAATGATAGTGGTATGCAGCAAGAACTTGAGAATGGATGATCTGGCTAAAGAATGACCAATAACTGGTAAAATAAGGCCCACACATACACCAGTCGTTGCTCTAATAATTGATGCCACTAAGACCAAGAGTAGTGGGCCATTGAAGCCCCTCAGTTGCCCATTCAACGGTCGTTGAACCACCCCCACCACCGTTGAAGCCCGTTGAATATGTTTAAAATCAACGCCCGTTGATCCAACAACGGTCGTTGAAGTTTGCATGTTTAATTTTTTATTTACTTTTTATTCTTTAAAATGTTATTTAAAGAATAAAAATATTCCGTTAACAATGTTTATTGAAATAAAAAAACATTCCGTTAACAAAAAAACCAAAAAAAAAACATTCCATTAAAAAAAATTCAATTTATTCAAATTAAAAAAAAAAACAACCTAAAAATTAAAAATATTTGTTCCAACGTGGTGCTTCGCGATTGACCGGCTCGCGAGGTGCTTGAACTCGACCCCGTTGTGTCTCTGCTTCCACAGGGCCTTCGCGTCAAATAATATATCTAATTTTGTATCTTTATTTTTAAGTAATTTATATCTAATTTTGTATCTTTAACGGTGGAATTTGTATTTTTAAGTGTCAAATAATAATAATAATAATAATAATAATAATAATAATAATAATAATAATAATAATAATAATAATAATAATAATAATAATAATAATAATAATAACAAGATGTTAAATAAATAAATAAAAAAAGTAATCATTACACCTATAGCTTCAACGCCCCAACCCACTACTCCCATTTTGTAAAAAATTTTTTATTATGACACATGTGACACTTGTCGCAATTTGCCCCCACCCATACCCAAACCACTACTCTTGGTCTAATAACATCAGGAATGAAGTACATGTAAGCAATATCAAAGCATCACTATATCGTAGTAGTAATTGAACAAATGTTTATAATGTTAATATGGGGTACTAAAATAGTTTTATAGCAGCCAAACACCTATGTATAAACTTCAATAAAAGTGAATGAAAGACACATACAATTGAGGCATGTGTAGAACATTGTGCTATGACCCTCTATGTGAAATCCCCACCCACCATCCTTATTATGTTGATTACAGATGTCGTTGATAAAAGTATTATGAGCATATATTGTCGAAAGTGGATGTCAAAACTATCTGAGCCTCGTCTTCTAGAAAAGGCCAAAAGTACGATTTCATGATGAGTAGCCATTGGAACCATGGTTTATGTAATTCACTAATGTCTGATCTTTTATTGCCTGGCTGTAACTTGTGTAGCAGTGCGAAATAACCAATACACAAACAGTTGCAACTGTGAATCATAAGTAGGTGGGGCAAAAAAGAGATGTTGGGGCTGTAGGTCACCATACCTGCCAAAGTAATTCAGTAAGTGATGAACTCAAATAAGTACATTTCATTATCATCATTTATCCTATTTATTTGACTTGTTTTATTATATTATATATGAGAATCGATACATTAATGTTTACTTTAGTAATTCTCAGGTAAAAACAAACATTATGTGAAACTTGGCGATTTTGGACTAATTATGGAGCAAAACAAGCGAGATGTCAAAAGTCTACTGAAATCCAGAAGATGCGCCGTATCTCACTCAACAAATACGACGCAATATCATACTTAGATGAATTCGAAGACCATTGCCTGACTTTGAAGAATGCGCCGCATGCAATTCTGTCATGCGCCGCATATGAAACTTTGGTCAAAGAAGAAGATCAAGCTCGTTCTACTCCAGATACGCCGCAATATACTTCTAACATACGGCGTATCACTATCAAGATTTCACCAGTTACAATCCAAGACAGCTAAAGTACATGCGCCGCATACAAAGATCAAGTTACGCCGCATCTGAAGACGGTGTACGAATATTCCAGAATATATTAATCTTGGACCCCACGCGAAGTTAAGTCAATGCGCCGCATCGATCCCTCAGACAGAAACTATAAATACCCCAAGGTCAGACGAATTTAAGAGACCTTTTATATAACCCTAGAGCCGAATCCAGACGACCAAGCAGCACAAGACACACCTCAAACAAAGATACAAGAGCTGTAAGAAGGTCCTGCATGTATTCAATTCATTAAGTAGTTTTGTTTTATTGTTTTAGTACGCTTTAATTCATCAGGATTGATGGGCTTGTGTCATGTGACTACGGAAGATCATGCACTCCCCTTAATATTGCTTTCCCATTAATTAAAGTTTATATGTTGATGTCTTTGGTGACTTTTATTAGTGCATTGATAACCTCTGTGTCTAGCTGAGTCTTGCTTGGGTCGCCATGCCCCTTCCTCGCCTATTTATTCTAGCGTCTCTAGAAAAGTAGGATAGACATAAGTAATCATTAAGGGTTTACTCGCCGATAAGATTAGAGCCAACGAGAAATGTTTAATTATATACACTTCATATAAAACTAGCAATAAAACAAGTGACAAGCTATTTAATTATCAGGACAGGTCTTATTAGTGTCTCGAGTATCTATCTGTGTACGTGTGTGCTAATCGCTGATTCGTGCTCATTAGTTTAGTTTTCTATTTAATTATAACCAAACTGTGCCAGTCTCTTAGGCTGAACCCCCCCTTGCGTTAGATTAGGTTGTATTACTAACTTAGGATATTAAAATACTGATTAGAATAACTAGATAATACGTTCCACTCTTAGTGATCGACACTCTGCTTACCATTATATTCATACTGACCGGGTACACTGCTCGTTAAGTGTGTGTGTTATTGATAAGTCGGCTAAATATAAATTTAAAACTTGAGTAGGCATTAATACTGCTAAACCGCAACGACACATCACGCACATCAAGTTTTTGGCGCCGCTGCCGGGGAGTGAATTGTTATTATCTGTTAATTTGATTAAGTATTTTTATTAGGTTTTTCTTTTTAGTTTTTTTTTAGATTCTAACCACTAACCCTGTTGTATATTAGATAGATTGCATTCATTGTATAATTTGGATATTTGCTGTTTTTATGTGTTTTTGTTTTCTGTAATTTTTGTTTCTTTTTGTTTGTTTTTATTTTTGTTTTTCTATTTTTTTCCATTTTTCTGCATTCTGCTGTCGTTGTATTGTGTTGATACAAACGATACGGCAGATCTGTTTTAACAGATACGGCGTATTGCGTTTAATTTTTATAAAATACAACGCGTTTAATAAATTCGAGTACGACACATCTTTCCCCAAGATACGGCGTATTCTGTTTTTAATAAGAAATTTTTCTAAACTCTAACGCCATACGACGCATCTGTTTTAACAGATACGGCGTATTTTCTATTTAAATTAAAAACAGTTTTTCGAATTATTAAACAGAAGCGACGCATCGATCTTTATCGATACGGCGCATCTACTAAATCAAAAATCTTGTATTTTGAAACGTAACGAAAATACGGCGCATTAGCTTTTGTTAATACGACGCATTTAATTTTAATAAATATAATCGATTTTTGATAATTTAAACTTGATACAGCGCATTCTAATTCATAAGCGGTGTATCTGTTTTCTGAATAAAAGTCTGATTAAATTTTAACGTAATAGGATGCGGCGTATCCAACTTTCTGGATATGGCGCATCGTCTACAAATATCAGCAACTTTTATTTTTCTTATTCCCGAACGGAAAATATTCTAACTTACCCTTTCACTAGGAAGTTTTTACTTTGAAATCTACATGTCTTTAATTTTCAGGAACAATGTTTGATATTTTCCCCAACTGGTTCGGAAGACCCCAAAGAAACCTTACCATGGAAGAGTTTGCACTACTAATCGCTCAAGCAAATGAAAAATAACATCATGAAGCAAGAAACTTTATTAATGAATTCAAAGGCAGTCATGAGCTGTTACTAAAGGAACAAAACAACATGTTTAATGGATTGGCAATTGAAGTGCACCAATTGTCAACGGTGCTTAACAAGGTTCTTTTGGTAAAACACGATTTGAAAGGGATTACAACTAGAGGCGGAAAGTCAACCTTTCAAATCGGGGAGATAACCCGAAGTATTGAAATAAGGAGCTGAACGTGAGTCTAACTTGAAGACTCTGGAATAAAGACAAGTGCTAACCGGGAGACAACCCGAAGGAAAAAAATTTTACTTTACTGTTCTGTGTCGAGTCTGTCAGACCTGCAGAAGATGCGGCGCATCTCCATCATAAGATGCGACGCATCACCTGCACTGGTCATATCTTATTTCATTTTCTGCATTTTTATTTTTGACTTTAAAACTTTCTGTCAGTTTATTTAATGCGGCGCATCCCTGGTTAAGGATGCGACGCATCTTTTATTCTGATTCGTATTTATTCCAGGCTTGATACGGCGTATCTTCTTCCATAAGATACGGCGTATCGACTGACCTAATGATTTACAGTTTAATTTTTTAGGTTTTATTTTTACTAACTACTAATGTATTATGCAAGTTTGAACCTTCTTAACTCAGGTGTGTTAAAGTCTAAATGGTATTATAGATTCCTGCATTTTTGTGGATACATCATTTATGAAGCTTAAGCGTTCTCATCCACAAGAAAGTTGATTTTTGCTCTTATACGAATAATGGAGGATCATACCGAGCAAATCTCAGGGGAGTTTTTCTGTTCTAATTCTTTTATTTTCTAGTTTTTAACCTTTGACACAAACAACGAGGACGTTGTTTAACTTCAGTGGGGGGATGAAGAATTAGAACACTTACTTGTCCTAAACTTTTTCAGTCCTAAACTTTTTCAAAATATGCTTAAAATGCGCTTAATATATCAAAATTTAAAAAATTTTAGCATGTTTTTGTTTAAAGTCTAAATTACATAACCGCACACATAACTCTATTCTTTCAAAAATATTAAAACTTTAGTGTGCCGGTGACTTGTACACTTTAGAACTTGGCTTGTATACTATTCGAGACCACCATAATGAATATTATCTATATAATTTGAGTGACTTGTCTAAATTGGTAAATTTCTAGGATTACACCTAAATAGCCTTTATATGTTATGTGATATTAACTAACTACACTGGTTAGTTAACCCCCGTATAAACCCTTTGTTTACTCTCACTTTTAGAGTAAGATACCCCTAGAAAAACCCTCAGAGCCATTCCTTTCGTTTCTTACACCTTTGTTATAATGTTTCGATACACCCTTACACCTTAGCCTACCCTGTAGATTAAAATCCATGGTTAATTGCTTTAGGCAAAGTGTGTTTCCTTACATTACCTGTGTTCGCGTGCGTAATTCATTATCTTTGGTTAGGTCGGGAAATTGCACAATGCAATTGGTATGAAAGTAAATATTGTATAACTTTTAGTTTATTTTTCGTGTGTTTGCTACTTTCACTATTACAGTTATTTCTGAAAGTATGAAGAGTATGGAAAAATTATCCGGAAAAATAGTGATAGAAAAGTTGTGAAATTTTACACATATATGTTGATGTCAAAAAAAAAATAATAAAAAAAAAAAAAAAAAAAAAAAATTAGAAAAGTAAAAGGAAAAGTTGGAAGTTTGTTTTAACCAACTTATGTAAAGTTTTGTATTAAGTGGGAGATATCACCACTATTTGTTGTTGTATATTATATTTACGGATTGAATGGGAGTTGGCCATTATGGGAACGCCAACTAAGGTTATTCTTTGATTGAGATTTTGTTTGGTATAATTCGTGTCTACCTAAAGCGTGTGTATCAAGTGTTAAAGCATGAGTTATTCAATGATATGAGTCTTATTCATGGGATGGTTGGGAAAGTGATTAAACACACTTAGGATTTTAATTTATCTGTTTTGTTTATTTTTCATTTTACACCAATTTGTATCCCAAATATTATCCATACCCTATATCATTCTTCATCCAAACCTTTGATTTATTGAGATTAGGGATTTGAGCAATCTTAAGTATCGTAGTCGTGGATTCGGCTATGTATTTATGATTTTGTCGCCCTTTTTGATATAATATTATTGGTGAAGATTACTTGGTCCTATCTTTAGCCCATTCGAGTTAAGGAATTGAGCAATTGCAAGTATCGTGGTCGTGGATTCGATCATGTATTTGTAATTTTGTCGCCTTTTCTGGAATATGAGATCGATAGAGATTAAAAAGGATGATCAACCCTTAACCAACAAACCCTTTTTACCGCTTTAGACTTGTTACTCCTTGGCTTTAGTAGGGGAGATGCATATACTTGCCAAGCCTATGATAGAATATTCGTCACGACTAAGCAACTAAACGATGTAGAATTGTTTTACATTAAAAATTATTTTGGTTTCTACTTCGTTAAGTGTTTGGTTGTGTGATTATGACAAAAAGAATACGTGCTTAAATATAAAAATAAATCCTAATATCATTTAGGATACATTTTCATATGATTAATTCTAAGGTTTACTTGGGGACAAGTAAAGTTCAAGTGGGGGGATATTTGATGAACTCAAATAAGTACATTTCATTATCATCATTTATCCTATTTATTTGACTTGTTTTATTATATTATATATGAGAATCGATACATTCATGTTTACTTTAGTAATTCTCAGGTAAAAACAAGCATTATGTGAAACTTGGCGATTTTGGACTAATTATGGAGCAAAACAAGCGAGATGTCAAAAGTCTACTGAAATCCAGAAGATGCGCCGTATCTCACTCAACAAATACGACGCAATATCATACTTAGATGAATTCGAAGACCATTGCCTGACTTTGAAGAAAGCGCCGCATGCAATTCTGTCATGCGCCGCATATGAAACTTTGGTCAAAGAAGAAGATCAAGCTCGTTCTACTCCAGATACGCCGCAATATACTTTTAACATACGGCGTATCACTATCAAGATTTCACCAGTTACAATCCAAGACAGCTAAAGTACATGCGCCGCATACAAAGATCAAGTTACGCCGCATCTGAAGACGATGTACGAATATTCCAGAATATATTAATCTTGGACCCCACGCGAAGTTAAGTCAATGCGCCGCATCTATCAACTCAATGCGCCGCATCGATCCCTCAGACAGAAACTATAAATACCCCAAGGTCAGACGAATTTAAGAGACCTTATATATAACCCTAGAGCCGAATCCAGACGACCAAGCAGCACAAGACACACCTCAAACAAAGATACAAGAGCTGTAAGAAGGTCCTGCATGTATTCAATTCATTAAGTAGTTTTGTTTTATTGTTTTAGTACGCTTTAATTCATCAGGATTGATGGGCTTGTGTCATGTGACTACGGAAGATCATGCACTCCCCTTAATATTGCTTTCCCATTAATTAAAGTTTATATGTTGATGTCTTTGGTGACTTTTATTAGTGCATTGATAACCTCTGTGTCTAGCTGAGTCTTGCTTGGGTCGCCATGCCCCTTCCTCGCCTATTTATTCTAGTGTCTCTAGAAAAGTAGGATAGACATAAGTAATCATTAAGGGTTTACTCGCCGATAAGATTAGAGCCAACGAGAAATGTTTAATTATATACACTTCATATAAAACTAGCAATAAAACAAGTGACAAGCTATTTAATTATCAGGACAGGTCTTCTTATTGTCTCGAGTATCTATCTGTGTACGTGTGTGCTAATCGCTGATTCGTGCTCATTAGTTTAGTTTTCTATTTAATTATAACCAAACTGTGCCAGTCTCTTAGGCTGAACCCCCCTTGCGTTAGATTAGGTTGTATTACTAACTTAGGATATTAAAATACTGATTAGAATAACTAGATAATACGTTCCACTCTTAGTGATCGACACTCTGCTTACCATTATATTCATACTGACCGGGTACACTGCTCGTTAAGTGTGTGTGTTATTGATAAGTCGGCTAAATATAAATTTAAAACTTGAGTAGGCATTAATACTGCTAAACCGCAACGACACATCACGGGCATCAGTAAGGGTCAGTCATTTAACCATATGTACTAAACGGTATCAGATATATAATGATAGCTAAGGGACAATGATTGTAGTAAACTGCAGCGAGGAGTCATAACCTACCAGCCCCAACTCCGAAAAAAATGGAGTTGCTTGCGAAGTTTGCCATTCAATGAAATCAATATGTATGTAATTCAACCTAGTCTAGAAAAGAAGCAAATAATAGAAAATATCCGAGTACACCTTATAATTTTGTATACAATTATACTTTCAAAAGTAACTAATTTGCGTTCACTCAAGTATATAATATTTTTTAACAGCAACATAGAGCAATAATAATTCAACTCTTATCTTTTAAAAGGATGCACATATAGAATGTACTCATAGTAGAAATTTCAAGTTGATAATGCAAGCTTATTTTCTGTTCTCGTTATCGATAAAAAGGTGAAGTTAAGGCACCAATGATTCATTATAATAGTCAACAAAATTAATACATGATTCTATAAATAGAAGTAACAATCAGAAAACATCCCGGTAACTTGAATAATTTGTATAACCTTAAAAAAAAGTAGTATCAACTTTGAATTCAATCTGGAATGTATTCGTATTACAAATTTCAGGTGATAATGCAAGATAAATAATGTTTATTTTCATTATCGATAAGTAAGGTGAACTTAAGGGATCAATGATTCATTAATGTAGTTTAAAATGAAAAATGGTTTATTTTCATCTTTTTGCTACGCCGATAACTTTGCTAAGAACTAATCTGAATGAGGTCATAAGTTCCCGAAAGTGAAGTCACTATGCATACAACATCCTAAGCCATTATGTTTCAAAAAAATGGATTATCAATGTGGTTTGAAATAGCTCATATTTAAAACATTAAAATTTCATAAATTTTGAGAAATATAATACATAAAAGTAATCGATAATCCAGACTGCCCGTTTAGACTCGTCCTAAGAATTGATTCTTTCTCCCTATCACAAAACTCGATTGTCCCACTCTGTTTTCCATTTCTTATAGGATATGTTAGACCACACAAATTATGGAAAATAATCAGAAGAATGCATACAGGAAGCACAATTGGAAGAATACCTTGCAAAAGAACGTGTGAGCTTTCCAACTTCCTCCTCAATCTTGGCATATACTGCCTTCTTTCCATCACTACCGGCACTTACAAACTCCTTCACCAAGCTATCCAATTCTTCAATTATACCATCCTGCATGGAACATGAAAAAAGAAACATTAGATGTATACCATATGGCTGAAATATAGTAAGAACATAGAATTTGATTAATGCGTAGTTTGATCACACTTTTTATTAAAGTAAATGTGTGGAAAACTAGAAGAGGGGGTTGAATAGTTTTACGTCTTTTTAATTTTATAATGAAAACTTTGTTTACTTTTAAAAACTTAGATTCGAATTTATGTGAACTCAACTCTGGAACAATATGAACAAATATAAGTAAATCTAAATAAACAATGCAAGTAAAGTAATGAAATGAAATGAAAGATAGAGATGGAAAGATCGAACCATGAGACAAATGATTTATAGTGGTTCGGCTACAAGGACACCTAACTCGAGAGTTTTCTTCACTATGTCAACAAGCTCCCTTATGGCGGAGAAAACCTTACACAACTTTCGCTTACACCGGTTTAACGAAACAAAGCTAGATGTCGGGTCCTAATCATATCTAGAACCAATCTCACAACTTCTACACGACTTCTTCACGACTTATTCACAACTTTTTCACGACGGCTTCACAACTTCTTCACGACGACTTCACAACTTCTACACGACGGCTTCACAACTACTTCACAACCTAGCACTACTTATATACTCTTCTACTTCCTTACACCTTCACTACTTACACACCTTAACTTCTTCACAACTTCACCACTACCACACTAATCTAGCCTAAACAATTATGTTCACACCTATCTAACAAATATACACAACTTATACACAAATGAATGAATGATTACACAAACAACTTAGGTAGCAAGATGATACTAAGTTGCAATACTTCTTCTCTAGTTGTTGAAGGAGTATTCTTCTTTTGCACTTTGATGGTAGAAGCTTTGATCACTTAGAAACCAATGCTTAAGAATATATGATCAAAGGATTTAGAAAGATAAGGAGAGATTTAGAACAGAAGGTTTGGGGTGCAAAAGGTGAGGAAAAAGTCCAGGTTTAGTCCAGTATTTATAGGCAAAAATTGACAGCTGGAGGAGTGGGGCGGTCCCCTTAAATAGGGGGCCGGTCCCCTTAATAATTAAGGGGGCCGCCTAGTAAATTAAGGGGGCCGCCCAATCTGAACGTTGCTCAGCTTTGTCTTTTTGTAGGGAAGGTTTTTCTGGAACATTTTTGCTATTTTTGGTTGAAAATTTGAATTCATAAATTTATAATAGATTAAACATTTTTCTTTAATTTCCAAAAATGATTTTGTAAAAGATATAAAATGTTTGTGACATTTTATAAAAAATCTAGTGATTAAGAAAATGTTCCTTTGATCATATAATGCATTAGGCATTTGTTTATTCATACCTTGAGTGATTAAGTTGTAGAAATGAATATTTACAACTAAATACTTGTTTATTTAATAAGTTATTGTTTAATGAGTTTACATTTTGTGATTATCAAAACATAGAGATATCAAGAAGTATTAATAATGTTTTTAGGCATTATTTATATCAACAATCTCCCCCTTTTTGATGATTACAAAACTTAAACTCATTAAATCCAAAACATTATTTTTGGACAAGTATTTAGTGAGTTTATATTCACTTCTCCCCCTTTTTGTAGAATCAAAAAGGTTATGCCGACAAGTTTTAGATACAAAATTTTTCGGAACGAGAACTCCCCCTTGATGTGTGCTCCCCCTCGTTTGAGGGCATCAAGAAATTGAGATATGGAATACTTGTAAGAAAAATATTAGAAGCACAAGCATACACAGCAAAATATGAAATATAAAAATAACAATCATGGCAGACAAATATTAAGAACACATAGCAAGACATTCATTAATTCAAAATGAGTATGTGAGACATTTATTATGTTTAAAACATACAACAAGTAAAAAGGTCCTAATTTGCCAAAGAGAGCCATTGGACTTTCTTGAAACACAAAAGCTTGAATTATTTTATTTGAAAAACATGAAACATAAGCATATAGTGTGCTTAGATGGTTGATGGTAGAGAGTTTGGAGTGGAAGTGGTTGAGTGAGGGTAAGGATGTTTGATTAACAGAGGTATATTTTTGGAGGTGGAGAGTTGGAGGTGAGGAGTTTGGAGCGGAATCTGTTGATTGAGGGTTAGAGTGTTGTGCTAGTGGAGGTGTTGGATGAGATCTAGTAAGAGGATACTCAATCCAAGTGAAATGTTTATTTAAGGCAATGATTTGTTTTTGGAGAAGGGCACAACAAGGACAATAGTTGACATGATTATCAACTTGATTCAAGTTGTGAGGGTGAGGTAAGCAATTTGAGTAGGGTGAGGATGGAGGGTGGAGGTTGGCCCTTGTTGCGTTGTGCAAGGTGCATAGCAATGAGGTCATGGATTTGGTTTATCTCTTCACGGAACTTTTCCTTTTCCGTGGGAATGTGGATTTGGTCATTTGGTGGAAGTGGATGAAATTGAAGTGTGTAGTTGGAAGTAAACTTGGATGTTTGACCAATATGATGAGGGTTTTGAAAGGTTTCATTGAGATTAGTTTGAGGTTGAGATGTGTAGTTTGGAACGAAGGTGGAGGTTGAGGTTATTTTGTGATGAAGGAGGACTAGAAGGGAGTTGATCCAATCTTGCGTTGAGCAAGGTGTAAGGCAAGAAGAGCACAAAGCTCATGGGCTTCTTTAAGTTCTTCAATGAACTTCAAGTGTTTGGAAGAAGGTGATGATGGTGGAGTGTGGTTGTTATTTTGGATGGATGTTTGGATATACAACATAGAAGTAACATGTGATTTGGTAGGAGGTGGAGGTGATACTCTTGGTGGTGGAGACATTTGTGAACTTGGGTAATCATGAGTGGATGAGGATGGAGATATGGATGAAGGGGATATTCCAAGAGTGGTGAGTGTTTTGGATGGTGCATTGGTAGGTTGAATAAGATGTGAGGTGTTGTGAATGAGATTGGGATTATTTTTTAGGGATTGATCATGCTCTTCATATGAATCATATGGATGAGATGAAGGTGTATTTTTGGGAGTAAAGATGGATGGCTGGTTATTATGATGAGGTTTGTGAAAGGGTTCATTGGAATGAGCTTGAGGATTGGGAGTATAGTTGGGAACAAATGTGGGTGGAGGTGTTGTTTGTTTAGCAACATCATTTGTTGAAATGGACTTGTTTCGGGGGTTAGGTTTTCTTCTCCAAACGGGTTTTTCGGTCATCCTTGCTAACCTTGAGGTTTTTGGCTTTGGTTTGATGGGAGATGGCGTGATGAGATGATGGAAGATTATGAGGAATGAGAGTGTTTATAGTGTAGGATTGATGGGATTAAGGAATGGATAAAATTTGTTGGATGGATTGGAATAAGATATGTTTGTGAATTTTGGGAAGTTTAGGATGAAATGGGCTAAAGAGTAGAAAAGGAAACAACACCTTCGACCATCAGATGGCCGGTCCCCTTAAATGGAGGCCGGTCCCCTTAAATATTAAGGGGGCCGCCTTATGATTTAAGGGGGCCGCCCATCTGTTGGTTCCCAGATTACTGGAAATGGGTTTTTGGCAGAAAATTGTAGAAAGGGTTGTGTTTTTGGGTTTAGTTTCAAGCAAGTCCAACTCTTTGAGGCAATTAAGCATGTAATAGATATTTATGCAAAACATGTTAATTAAAGAGATTAAGCAAACAAGTAATTTTATCTAGCATGTAAATATACTCATCAAGCAAGTAATATATATGGACTAGGAAGCAATAAACTACACCAAGTATTCTCTTAATTATATGTAAGTAGTAAGATTAATGAACTATTTGATGGATCCTAATGTGTGCCTATGTGCAATAAATGGGAACTTAAGATAGCATGGACTTCTAGACTTGTTACAACCAAAATCTTAATAGACAAACCATGGTCCGCTTGATTTGACTTAGTTCACTTATAAATGTCATGTACATAAATATAGATGACAAATATGAGATCACCATGCATGATTTAAAGAAATGTTTTTAGTATTATTCAACAATGTTTGAAAGTGAGTTTTTATGTAGATGTGAAAGTTATTTGAATAAAATAGATTGGGTTTTATTTCAAAATGTGTTTATGAAGAATGGGTAAGAAAAAGAATTCCCAATCTTTGACTTTGATCGAAACAGAATTATGGACATAGATTAAGAAGAAAAATGAGATAGTAAAACATGTTAATAGAAAAGTGAAATAGTCAAAAAAAAATTATTTTTTCAAAATGTGAAGTTTCTGTATATTTTTAAAAGATACTGGATTTTTGACAACAAATACCATTAATCCTAGATTTTAAAAAATGGTTGTTAAAGATCTCATGCTCAAGGAAATTGGTTAAGGCTATTGTCACATGCTACCCTTTTCTACAAATCCTATGGTCATAAGGAAGTGATGATGAAATTCTATATGTTTGATGCGAGAGTGTTGAATGGGGTATAACCTAACATCTATAGCTCCTTTGTTGTCGCACACTTATCTAACTTGATGCCATAGTCTACGAGAGCTTGTTTCATCCATAGTTTTCAAACGCGAGAAATCTAATCTTACTTCTATGTTAATGATTAATCCACTTAACTCATTTCACTTCATCATCATGAGTTTTCTAATAGTGGACATAGAAGATTTCCATTTTAAATGTTATAGCTTAAGAGGGCCAAAGGGAAAAGAACAAGTGATTCTAGGTTATAAGTAGATTCATATAAGCTATTATGTGTATATATATAACTAGGCATTATGAGCTAAATAGGCATGAAATAACTAGTCATTAATCTAAGCATATATTATAACAATGATCATGAAAGAGAGGCGTACCTTTTGGTCTTCAACAACTATTCTTCAAGCACTTCAAAATAATATATTGACTAATAGAAGCCAATCATTGATGAGATTCCGAATTTCCCGATGAGTTGAGAATTTAGCCACTTGGTCCCCATTGTCTAATTGGTCCAAAGTTGTTTGAACCAAACATGGTTTGCAATTGACTAGGATGCATATATGGTGAAATTATTCCCCAAGAATTGAAACTTGGTAGATTTGAATAGTTCCACATTGGGTGATTATTATTATTATTAGGAAATTTTTGTCTACCTTGATTTCTTCTAGGTTGAGGGGTTTTAGACCGAGGATGAGGATTACTTGATCTATTTGGAGGTGGAGTTTTAAATCTTAATTTCGGTTTAGAAAATCCGGTTTCGGCCTTTAATGATGGTTTATAAAAACTTTTTACTTCCTCATCACTCGCAATAGGTATTTTTCTATCTTTTATAAGTATATGCTTAGGTTTTGACTCTAATGGTTTTTGTTTACTAGATTGACATTCAAACTTTGCATTTTTATTTTCACTAGTTGAAACATTATTTAAGTTAAATTCTAGACCGGTTTTATCTCCCGAAGTTCCTTGAACACTTATTATTTTCTTAAGTGAGTTACTACTATTTTTAAACTTATCAAGTTTGGAAATTTCATCTTTAAGTTTTTTGTTTTCATTTTTGACCTCTAGACATGTTTTACATTCTATAAAAACTTCTTTTCCTTTTTCTAAATGTTGTAGATTAATTTTTAATTCGAGGACTTCATTTTCTAATCGATTATTAATATGTTTTAGTGATTTATTTTTAGCCATGACTTTTTGACCTAATTTGCATAACCTATTATATTCATTATCTAGGTCTTTTTCGTCTAATAATTGATTTTTGTCACTAAAGTATTCATTTTCGGAAAGTACCTCATTTGATGTCTTTGCCATAAGACATTTTTCGTCGTTTGCTTTGTCCGCTTCGTCTTTGTCGCTATCACTCCATGCTCCACTAACAAAGGCGCTTTGGTAATCATAACCCGGTGGCTTTGGACATTCGCCAATGAGATGGTTTGGGCTTCCACATCTAAAGCACTTTCTTTTCCCGTAGTTATCATTCCTAATTCTTTGAAGCGATCTTCTTTCATCTCTTGGTTGTCTTGTGAATCTTCCTCGTCTCTTGAAAATTTTCTTGAACTCTCTTACGGCCATTGCATATTCTTCGTCTTCACTATTGTCACTTGAATCATCATCATCACTAATTTCTTTTTTGGATTTTAGCGCAAGAGACTTGATTTGATCTTTCTTGCTCTTGACCGTTTCCGAGTCTCTCTTTATAGTTTCTTCATGGACCTTCAAGTTGCCGATCAGTTAATCAAGCGATAACGTCATCAAGTTCTTCGATTCTTCAATAGCCGTGACCTTCGCGCGCCATTTTGTATGTAATGCCCTAAGAAATTTCCTTACACAATTTTTGCTAGAAAAAGTCTCATCAAGTGCTTTTAAACTTGTGATAATAGTGTTAAATTTAGCAAATGCATTATCAATAGATTCCTCTTCAGGAATTGTAAATTGTTCATATTGTTGAACAAGAAGATCTATTTTGTTGTCTTTGACTTGACTATTACCTTGGTGAGTGATTAATAAAGATTCCCAAATTTCTTTTGCGGTTTGACACATAAAAATTCGTTCATATTCTTTGCGTGGTAATGCATTATAAATTACCATTTTAGCTTCATTATTTTTTGCTAGTTTCTTTTTCAAATCATCATTTTGTTTTTCAAAAGGTACAATTTCATCTCTTTTAGTTAAAGGATTATTTTGAATAGGGGGAAAATCACCATGACTAATAATATGCCAAAGATCAAGATCTTTTGATTTCACATAAGTTTCGAATCTATTTTTCCAATAAAGAAAACCATCACTTTCAAATAGTGGTGGTCTTTGCATAGATTGCCCTTCTAAATATTTTTCAGATTCCATAGATCGTTTCAAGTTTTAAAATACAGTTTATTTTAAAAATCTTGTTTAACCTGGCTCTGATACCAATTGTGGAAAACTAGAAGGGGGGGGGGGGTTGAATAGTTTTACGTCTTTTTAATTTTATTATGAAAACTTTGTTTACTTTTAAAAACTTAAATTCGAATTTATGTGAACTCAACTCTTGAACAATATGAACAAATATAAGTAAATCTAAATAAACAATGCAAGTAAAGTAATGAAATGAAATGAAAGATAGAGATGGAAAGATCGAACCGCGAGACAAAGGATTTATAGTGGCTCGGCTACAAGGACACCTTCCTTGCCCTACTCCACTCCTCGAGCACCTAACTCGAGAGTTTTCTTCACTATGTCAACAAGCTCCTTTATGGCGGAGAAAACCTTACACAACTTTCGCTTACACCGGTTTAACGACACAAAGCTAGATGTCGGGTCCTAATCGTAGCTAGAACCAATATCACAACTTCTACACGACTTCTTCACGACTTATTCACAACTTCTTCACGATGGCTTCACAACTTCTTCATGACGGCTTCACAACTTCTACACGACGGCTTCACAACTTCTACACGACGGCTTCACAACTACTTCACAACCTAACACTACTTATATACTCTTCTACTTCCTTACACCTTCACTACTTACACACCTTAACTTCTTCACAACTTCACCACTACCACACTAATCTAGCCTAAACAATTATGTTCACACCTATCTAACAAATATACACAACTTATACACAAATGAATGAATGATTACACAAACAACTTAGGTAGCAAGATGATACTAAGTTACAATACTTCTTCTTTAGTTGTTGAAGGAGTATTCTTCTTTTGTACTTGGATGGTAGAAGCTTGGATCACTTAGAAACCAATGCTTAAGAATATATGATCAAAGGATTTAGAAAGGATTTAGAAAGATAAGGAGAGATTTAGAACAGAAGGTTTGGGGTGCAAAAGGTGAGAAAAAAGTCCAGGATTAGTCAAGTATTTATAGGCAAAAATTGACAGCTGGAGGAGCGGGGCGGTCCCCTTAAATAGGGGGCCGGTCCCCTTAATAATTAAGGGGGCCGCCTAGTAAATTAAGGGGGCCGCCCAATCTGAACGTTGCTCAGCTTTGTCTTTTTGTGGGGAAGGTTTTTCTGGAACATTTTTGCCATTTTTGGTTGAAAATTTGAATTCATAAATTTATAATAGATTAAACATTTTTCTTTAATTTCCAAAAATGATTTTGTAAAAGATATAAAATGTTTGTGACATTTTATAAAAAATCTAGTGATTAAGAAAATGTTCCTTTGATCATATAATGCATTAGGCATTTGTTTATTCATACCTTGAGTGATTAAGTTGTAGAAATGAATATTTACAACTAAATACTTGTTTATTTAATAAGTTTATGTTTAATGAGTTTACATTTTGTGATTATCAAAACATAAAGATATCAAGAAGTATTAATAATGTTTTTAGGCATTATTTATATCAACAAAATGCACAGTATAATAAGATGAACATGTTTAAGTAACTCTAGAAGTGGCAAAATGGTTGGGTTATGGTAGTTGGGCAAAGGGTAAAATGTCTTTGGTTGACTCAACATACTTGTAGTCTAAAGATCTTAAGAAAAACTTTAAAGTAAACTTTTTAATGGCAAACTCACGCACCTTTGCTCCGGGTTGGTTACCGCTAGACTAAAGGTTTGAACATGCTGAGTGTGCTAAATACAGTTGCGAAAGGTTTTTATATTATACCAATGTTAATCTTGTATTCAGATTAAAAAGATGTACAATGTTGATGGCATTAGAAATACACATTTGGAAATTTTTGGCCCGTATGACCCATTACAGATGTAAACAAAGGACACAATCTAATCAACTAATTGATAAGTTTATGGTTCAAATTGTCACCTCCACAGCATAGTATATAGAGCTGGGTTTTTATTTGATTTTTCTAAATAATTTAAATGTGATTTGTCCTTACCGTTGACAAAAAAGCACGTCGGGCCACAGCCGAAGGTAGAATCGGATCCTACATTAGCCTTTTTGAAAACCTGTCAAAGTGACCATATAGTATGCATCAACCATTTATGTGAAATAATACGATTAGTTAAGAACGTAGATCAAGTGAGAGTGTTTGGGAGTGCTTAACAAAGCGCCTATCCTACATTAGACAAATTAAAAGCAAGAGAAGATTTTTATATATAAAATTGCACACTTAAGCTGATGAATGAGTAGGATGCTTGCAAGAGAAGATTTTCATAAACACCCGCCTAATCACTTTCAAAACGCACATGACTGATAATAAGCGGCTGCAATCCCGAGTCTTTTAGAAGTATCGTTCAAAACTGTTTCATTCTCTTGCACACAGATAATAAGCGGCATACTAATTTTAGCTTCTTTGATTTAGACTCTGTGTTGAGAGCTTCTGAAAGAATTGAGCCTGATTTTTTATACAGTCCTTGACCGTTTTCCCCACAACCAATGTTAATAGCTAGCAATCCTGTGAGAAAAAAAAGATCTATAAACATTTGCAAAGTGAAGGGAAAAAAAAAAAAAAAAAAAAAAAAAAAAAAAAAAAAAACACTGATACTTAAAAGTACTACCCAAAGCCTCAACACCCAAACAACTCTCTTTAGCCGAACTCCTTTTAAATGCTTTCAAAAACTAGTAAAGTAACTCAGTGAAGCTGCAAGAGCACAAGAAAACATTTTCAACATCAATACATACAATAAGTCTACATTCCAATACTGATTGCATAGTTACAAACCTTAGCAGTGTTATCTTGCATTTCCTGTATCTGTAATTCTGTATAGAATTAATACTTCTCAAATATTCCAAAAGCTAGCCTGGATCCACAACGTCACTTGAAGAAACAAACAAAGCAAATTAACTGAAGTAACAAACAAACCTAACTAAAACAATAATCTTTATGACTTTATCAACCCAACTAAGAAAATTAATTGAAGCAACAAAAAAAAACCACGATGAGTCAGATACACACATTAAAGTCTTATCTATGATTTATAATCTATAATCTTGTAAATATGATATGGAATTCGAATAAAATAGCTTATGACTAATATATGAACAAAACAATCTTACTTCAAGATATACCGACGTAACCATGTACATGTCTCTTCCTCGCTATCATATTCACCTTTCATTAACATCGACTTTCTCAAGCAATTGTTCGTCTCTCTAATGAAATTGCCTACATCACACCAAACAAACCACATTCTTAGTACGTTGTTGGACTTGGTTACTCAAGTATAACCACATTATTACTCTTATTTTTCCAGGTTAAAATCCTTTACCCAAAAAAACCACATTTTTACTCTGAGAGGCAATAACATATCTACACTAAGAAAGTTTAGTTTTCACTTTCATTACCTAGTTTGTAAAAGTAAAACACGCCCACCTATTTGAGTTAGTCACCCGACACATTGTTAAAAAGGAAGAAAAAAAATGAATGAAACAATTACCTATTGTTGAACAGTGAAAGCTTAACTTGATGAATTAACTCCATGGGTTCTTGTTTCTGCAACAACAAAGAAAAAGTCAAGAAAAGATCAAAATTGATGTATACAAACAAAAAGATTTACACCAGTTATTAAAATGAGATGAAACATTAGAGAAAACATCATGGTGGTGAATGAATGATGAGAAGCGCATTATACTAAACTAAATCTGCACAAAATTAAATTAACAACATAAAAAAAAAAAAATAGTTTAAAGTTTGGCCATCACTGAATCTGCACAAAAATAAGAGTTAATTACCGATTTTAAAGTTTGGCCATCATTGGAAATACGACAGGCATAGATCAGCTTGTTAGGGAAAGTGTTAATGGTTGAATCAAAAATATATAGACAAAGATGTGGTGTATTTTTGAATGAATTTTCAATGGTTAGTGATTTTGAATGATGCTAGTGTTTTGATTTGCAATTGTGTATGTGTTTTTGGAATTGGAGAAGAACATATGAAATAGAACTAATAATGAAATGATTTAGGGAGCGTGTAGAGGAAGATTCAATTGGAGGTGGAAACTAATTAATTGGTTTTGAAATTTTTTTTTGCTATTCGGTTAAGAGCATTGAATAACAGCGTTGAATATCACACACGAATGAAGCTAAAAGAGTAATGCATAGATGTGTTGTACGCATTAAATTACTGACCAATAGGAGCAAGGACACATCACATTGAATGCAATAGGTGTTTCAAATGCTTGTAAATTATTTTCGTTTATCATATAGTATAGATATAGATGCTTAAAATGTATAGACAGACTTGTATCGATTTAATAGCAAAAGTAATACAATTCTTTCCATTATAAGCAAGTGTTGAATCTTAATTTTTTAAGCCTTTCATTATAAGCAAGTCTTAAATTATTTATAAATTAGTATAGATACTCTCCTTATTTGATCCACAGACTGATTAAAAAAAAAAAAAAAAAAAAAAAAAAAAAAAAAAAAAAAAAGATGAACCCATAATTTTAAAACCGATGTTTTGAAACCCGGTTCGGGTCGAAAAAATGGGTCAAATTAAACCATTTTTTTCAATTTCGAAACCCAGTTAGACCCGCCGGGTTTGAAGCGACCCGGGCCAACCCGGTTCTCGAGACCCGGACGGGTTTTGTTTTTCTTCATCTTTTTTACAAATAAAGCAAGTTAATCATAAGTATTTGCGACTTAATTCTATTTTTACATGTTATATTTGTTAATTAGGCTCAATATATGGAATAGTTATGATTTATATATATACTTTATCATTGGAAATATATATATATATATATATATATATATATATATATATATATATATATATATATATATATATATATATATAGTGTATCTTTATTTTGAGAACCCTGTTAAGTGCGGGAACTGCGAGAACTCCAATTTTGCATTAGAAAACATGCATGTTCATATAAAACTTGTATGTTTTCTTACATACACCTTAATACACATACTTGAGTAACACACATGTTCATATAAAACCTGTTAAGTGCAACAGATCAATGCAAAATGGTTTTTATTTTCAGAACCTTGTTAAGTGCGGGAACTGCGAGAACTCCAATTTTGCATTAGAAAACATGCATGTTCATATAAAACATGTATATTTTCTTACATACACCTTAATACGCAGGTATGTGTATTAAGGTGTATGTAAGAAAACATACATGTTTTATATGAACATGCACGTTTTCTAATGCAAATTTGGAGTTCTCGCAGTTCCCGCACTTAACAGGGTTCTGAAAATAAAGCTCCCCTATATATATATATATATATATATATATATATATATATATATATATATATTATATATATATATATATATATATATTTGAAGACCGGGTTTAGCCGTTGGTCAAACCAGTTGAACCGGTAACGGGGTGATCCGGTGACTCGGCCGGGTCGATTAAAGACCCGGTTTTCAAAACATTGGTTAAAACATCTATAAAAAGTCAAAGGGTAATTCTGTTGATAAATGGAGGACACTAACAAGTGAAATATGACGATAACAAAAAATTGAAAAGTTGAGTTTGTGTTTATAAGTAGAGATGACAACGGAGCCGGGTTTGCGGGGAATTGGTGTTCTCATCCCGTCCCCGGTTCCCATACTAATCCCCATACCCGTAGGAAGTATGTTTACATCCACATTCCAGTCTCCTGCGGGGATAGGAGACTCCTTTCGACAACTTTCATGTTTTTTGTCATATACATTTATATTTTTTGATAGAAACTTATAAAATCCCAACGTTATGAGTTTTCGAGCTAATAAACATATTTTTGTATCTGCACAATTTGTTCATCTTCAAGTTGTAATTATAGGTTTTAATACCCAAACACAATGAAAAGGCAGCTAAAAACATAATAGCCAAGATTAAAAGAGATTTTAGGAGACTTCTTTAATATATTTTTTTATATCACGTAAAGGCTTTAATTTTTTTATTTTGTTTGGAGTGTTATTACTTACGAGTAGTTACTTAATTATTATACTATTATACTAAAAATCATTTTGGAACGGGATACAACGCATGTGTATTACGGAGTACTTATCAGCTTAATTTCTCTTCTTATTGGTCTACCAGGTACACTTTATTGTTAGTGGGACAAAAGGTAGCATATCATTGGCTCTTAAAATTAATCACCTCCACGTGCTACAGTGCCATATGGAAGCACTGTTTTGCACTGTAGAAACCGTTTCCATACCAAATAAATTGCACCGCCTCATCATCTACACCACTTCCATCTTCTTGAACATTCTTCCAACCAAACCACCCTAAAATCCTCTTCTAGAACTCACTTTTAACACCAAAAAACACACACTGATTTACACACCCATCGGTTCCAATTCATTTACCCGAAAGCAAAGTGCCAGCTGATACGGTGGTGAAGCGTCGGATATGGTGGTTGAGCGAGGAAGGTATAAATTCTTGGTGCAAGAGTCAAAAGACTAAACTTTTAGATTAGGGTTGAAATAAAAAAGGTATATGCTTTCCTATTTCAGGGTTTATGATTTTTAGACGATCAAATATTAGTTTTGTTTTTTCACTTGATGCAAATGAGGGAGTTTTAAAGGTAGGAATGTAAAATGGTTGAGGACTTTAGGAATAGAAGAGCACACATTGTGATTGATGTTGGTGATATAAAATTATTGTGTTTAAATGTAGGCAATTTATATCGAAACTTAGCTAAAAAAAACTTATGCTTAATATAACATCAAATTGTCAAAACTCAAAAGTGTATCAGTAGTTAAGCATGGTCAACGTTTTGAGTAGTTGTATTGATATTTATACAAACTAGGACAAAAGTGAAGTTACTACTATGCGAGCAACGAGTCTAATTATTTGTATGTTTTAATAAGATTGGTGTTAGGATGCACACTTTTGGAATTTTGATGCTGACTTTCCTATACTTTTTTTTAAAGTCTTATGAGGATTAATTGCACCTGTAAATGTTTTGTGCGTCTTTTCTTGCAACATGTATATTGGTTTACACTGAAATGCATTTTGTTTTTTTGTCGACGATGGCTCCAAAAAAACCAAACACATGACTCTTTGTGGGTCTAAACAAAGGACATATTGTGACCAAGAAGAAATTAGCACCACGTCCTTCTGACAGGAAAGGGGTAAGTGATAATCCGCATAATGCCTGTTTGGCAATTTAAAAGTGCATCTAAATCTTAAGCTTAACCGTCAAGTTCCATAATGCTCTTTTTGCAGAAAACAAGTAAGAGAGTGTATTTTTTGAGAAACCTTATCAGAGAAGTTACTGGATTTGTACTCACGAGAGGGCAAAGAAGAAGAGGGATGACATGTCCAGCGTTCTACGCAAGATGAGGTGACTCAAATTTTGTACAATTTTGCTATGCCTTATTAATACCCAATAATACTATATAAACGTATCATGCTTTGAGTCTTTTCTTTTACTGTATTTTATCAAGTATAGGTTTTTTAATGTCGGCTTTGCTTTTTACAGATCTGTTAGAGGTGCTGAGAGAAAAAAAGCCGACATATAGCGGAATGTGGACATTGATAACAATGAAGCGGTGAGTATTTGAAAATTTTGATAATACTTTAAAAGTTTCATGATGAATGTATAGAATAAATAAAAGACTAAATGGAATTTAGCTAAACAAGTTAATAGGAGTGAAAAATGCATTTTTGTACTTATAGCTTACATCAAACAACAAATATATGATAAAACGGTTAATTTTAACATTTCAAAAGAGTTTTTCTAAATCCACAAAAACCTGCCTTAATACAGATGTGTGCTTGTTGATTTCTTGCATCTGGCTCGACAGTGGCCTCTGTTTTTTTGGGACGCCAAATAGGACACGCCTTATAGTGCCTATCAAAACGTCGGTTGCAGGAACGACTTATATAAGGCGTAATATAACTGATTTTCTTTATGATTTTAGGTTTTGAGCTTATTGAGTTAGGGTTTTCATCAGTTTGAAACATATTTTTTTTATGTAGGTTTTGTTTTTTTAGGGGGTGTTTGGATTACCTTATTTACCTAGCTCATGAGCTTATTTGCTTCAAGAGGGGATCAAGAAGTCAAGGTGCATTTTTTTGTGGTAATTTTTTTTTTACGATTCAATTTTGAATGTGTCAGAATTGGTTCGAATGTGTGAAAGGGTTTGGATGAAAGTTTTTTTTTGGTTTATAAGAACTTTTGGTATGAAAGATTGTTTTGAAGTGCTTTAGTGGTGCTTATAAAATTATGATAGCAGATTTTATCATTTCCGTTATAGGTTGTTTGGCGTCTGTATTTACAGCACGCGCTCCTATAAATCAAAGGCATTTACCGACTAGACTTTGTGATGGACTACACATGCAGGAAGTTGGAGGTTGGATATGTGGACCAGACATGCATGTCTCGAGTGACGATTACTGAGCCAAATGTTGTGGTGCAAATGAATGGTTAAAGTATAACAAAACGCAATGTAGGAGATGATAATTACTGAGCTTACTATGTTTGCAACAAGGTCATATTCGGCGAAACCAAAAGGTACTAATAACTTTTCAGGTCATGTATAACAATAACTTTTAAATTGTCCAAACACTTTGGCTTTTAGTTATGAGCTACACCCCTTAATTGGCGTTTGTGGTATACGGGTTTAACTTTGCTGATATATGTGTGTTTTGTAGTGTTGTGTTTGTAGGCTAAACAAGATACAAACCAGTTGTTCGCTCAAATAAATTTGATGCTGGAAATTAACAAGATGAGAATGCCGTTAAGAAGGAACCTGCTTTCTTTTTGCAAAACATTGGCTGCTTTCGACATAGGCATTCATGGTGGATTTTCTGTTTTGAAACGACATGCTGACGAACGGCTTCCTGCATTGGTTGGTTGTTTTCTTAAGATTAAAATTGCTCGGCTTATTTCGTTTGTTTTTTCTTGCTTATGCGCATATTTTCATGTGGTTATGACAGGACAAGTGACAAGTCAGAGCAACCCCTAACACCTTGAAGCCAAGGATTTGCATGGAAACAGATGGTCGTAGGATATGTCGTATATGCCATTTACAAGGTATTATCTTATTTACCGTCAGGATTGATGCAATGTCAACTAAGATGATTTGAATAGTGGCAAAGCCATTATTTGTTTTGTTTGGTCTTACAGGCTCAACTACCACATAAAACGACCCATACAACTCTTTTTAGTGCAGTTTTTTTAAACCCCAATGGTCATTACAGTGTGAAAATAAATATCATCAACTTCTTATTATGAATAGGTTTCGCAATTTTAGTCACCTTAATAATAAATCAGATTTGCAATATGAACATATAAACAGGTTGTTTAAAACTGTGCGTAATAATGATGTAATAGCTTGATTAGGAGTTGCTTGGGTAGCTTATTTGAGCAGCTGATTAACCTTTAGTCGTAGATTGTTTGTGACTATTAGTTTTGGGCATAGGAAAGTAATAGGAGTCAACAAGATTGTGTACCCGTAACACACCAAGATTGTGTACCCCATAATTCACCAAGATTGTGATGTTACTGAGGTTTTTTATTCGATCAATCTATACACAATGTCGATACACAATCTTGGCAAGTGAATTGTGGAAATTTCCGAACAATGTTGGTGTATCCATATGGTGCCCCATCAGTTGTGAGAACAATGACCTATCTTCTGAATATACGTGTACGGATACAAAATCACACACACACACCACCTTCAGTGTTAAGTTTCATTGTTTTTACGATCTATTTATTCTTTGTTGTTGTTGTAGATGCTTTTAACACCGAGAAAATGCTAGAGTGCGTTGAAAAGCTCAAACAAGGAAACTCAGTACAACTTCCCATCTATAACTTTAAAAACCACCGCAGATGTTCCGAATCCTGACACCAGGTACTCACTTCAAAACACTGTATTTGAGTAGTACAGAAGCCAATTTTGTAGATTTTTTTCTCCCAGATAAGTAGTATCTTATAGTTCATGACTGAATTCAAAACTTAAGTGTATTGCCTCTCCATATTAGGGGGGAATATAAGATGACTTATCATTAGAAAGCCATCAAGGCCAACCGATCAAATTATGTAGCCTATTTCAATTTGAAAATGGATTGTTTTTTTACTGATATAATTTTTTTGCGATATTTGCAACTTTAAGCTTTCAGGTTTCAAGACTTTAGTGCTCTTAGAAGTTGATAATTTTTTTTGGATGAAGAGGGTTTCATAAGATATTATTTGAATTTTTGTATTTGACTGAATCTTGGATGATTTAAAACTTATAAAGCTTATCAAATGTTATTTGAGCCTCGCCATGAAAACTAAAATTTTTATAGACAATGATGTCACTGTCGCTTTGCTGGAGATGAATGAGCATAAAGTAAGTTGGAGTCCGAAGTGGATGCGATTGGGTGCTGAAATGGGCGGGTTTGGGTGATTAAATGGGGCTGAAATGGGTGTGTTTAGGCAATTTATGATGTCTATTATGGTTTATGAAATTGGTTGGCAAATGTATGTCGTGTTGTTGGCAAATGTATGTCAAATGAGTATCAACACAGCATTCCCGCAGCAACGCGCCAGCTCACCCACTCATTATCCACTAATCATAAATATAAAGCTCTCTCACGTCAATTTTACCTACTATATAAGATTATGAACAAGTAGCTATAGTGATGTGCATGTTAATCAAAATTAGTTTCTTGAAAATAATAATCATATTATTTAATTACTCAAAAACTTAAATGAATAATAACAATTATCCTACGTCATGGCATACAATTTGGGGAACCAAAGGTTAATACCATCTCCGCCCCCATCTCCAGTTTTAAATTCGGGAATTTACCGCCCTTGTCCTTATACCCGGTCAACTCGAGGATTCCCCAGTCAAATCGGGGTCATGTATCAAGTTTTTCATCAAGTACGGATTTTTTTGCCATCTTTATGCGTAGGCAACGACATAAATCTAGTTAATTAAAGTAAAGATAAGAAAACTCGGCTGGAGTGATATCAAAACCCTTTGGGCCTCCTATATGATGGCATCCTAACCTTATAGCCCCAAGAGTCTCGTATGATTCTTTTCAAACTTTCACTCGCTTTTTTTTTTTTTTTTTTTTTTTTTTTTGAACGGCCACTCGTTTTATATTTAACTTAAATAAAAATTATTCCTTAGCAAATATACTTTTAAAATGATATAGAAAACTGAGAATACATAAATATATTGTTACGACAATGGCAGCATGGTCTTGGAAAAGTACTTAAATGAAGAAAAATAAAAACGTAGAAGTTTCCTTAAAAATATTATTTAAAAAGTTAAAAAAATAAAAAAGTTGAGCAATATTCGTCAAAAATTCTGAAAGCATGTCTTTATAATAAAATATAGTATATATATATTACAACTCCACATGTATTCTCATTTTTGTATTTTAATTATGTCAATGTCTATATTTGACTACACATTAAGTTAAAGCAGCAGTGTTTATGCTAAAAAAGAGCTTTTTTATTTCTTAATCCGTAGATATATGCTTAAACACCTTTTATTCCCCAAAAACCAAGAATCTACTTTGTGATTTAAAACTTGCATGTAAAGACCCTTTGGTGACACATCGAGATATATAACGAATCTCTAACCTTTAAGCAACCTTTCACTCAAGCAATTCTACAAAACTTGAAATACATATGCTTCTTTGCTTGTCTATCTCATCTTTCACATTATATTACCCATGACACCTTAGGACCTTTCCTTAAAGAAACACAGAACATAAACTCACACTAACCTTGACCCTCTCAATGGCAATTACACATGCTGATCTTGCCCCGAGTCGTCGAGGGAGTATTATTGGGAGCAAAACGGGCGTGGTGTTGATGGTTTTCTCGATACTCCTTGGCTTGCTTTGCTTCGTACTTTGTCTTATGGCTGAGGCGACACGTTCACAGGTTTTCAATTTCTTCTTTTTGCATAATGACACATTCGTCCATTTATTTGTCATATAAATAAGTTAATTGGTACATGCGAGACATTGAGATTAAATGACTTTCATGTTTAGTAAAACATTCAATTTTTTTTATTTAATTTTCAAAATAATAGTTTATTATCTTGTACATGTAAACTATTCTACAATAAAGTAAAATATCTCCAGAAGTATTTTACCGGGTTAACCCTTTAGCTAAAAAATATATATATCTCCACAAGAACATGCATAATCTTACATAAACTTGTTATTGGGTATGTTCGTAAGAAAACTATCACAACATAAATAATCGTGTAAAAAAAAGAATAAAAAAAAATGTATACATTAAACATAACAAAAGATGGCTATTATAACTTCTTGATAGAATTTGACATTTAGTTAAATATTTGCAGATAATACGGGATGTGAGTGATGATGGTGGAGGAGAGACGGATGGAAGCGAATGTAGATATAGCGGCAATGGGAAAACACCTCTGATTTGCGCAGCCGGTGCATTTTTGGCCCTCGCTATTGCTATGATGGTGCTACATACTCATTTGTTAGTATCAGTTAGTAAATCGGACCCCGATCCTAGTCTACTTATGACTTGGGAAATCGCTAATGATCATCTCAGCACTCTCACTTGGCAAGCTGCTTTTTTCTTCATTACCACTTGGTACGTCCATACCCCTCGTTACAATATGTAACTTTATTCGTTTCACATAACTTTTCTTTCTTTCTTTCAATAACAACAGTTTATACCAATCTGAGAGTAATTGACCATATGTAACGCAACTTTTAACCCGTTAACCAGTTTGACCCATTTTATCTAGTTACGTTTTAGGTAGTTTTACACACTTGACCCAATCGACGCATTATTATTAAATAGACAATCCAAGTCCAGTTGTTTACACATAATAATTTTTATTGAAAATGTCCTCTCTACTTGACAAGTTTTATTGTATTACATATAAATATAAAGAGGCAAAATGCTTGTTCTGAAAATGTTTCTCGCCTCTTATTATTTACAGGATATGCTTTTCAGTCGCAGAAATTTTATTGTTGATTGGACTAAGTGTCGAATCAGGGCATTTAAAAGGGTGGTCAACACTAAGGCCTCGTTGCTTCATTGCTCAAGAGGGTTTATTCTCTTCAGCTGGGGTGTTCGGGATTACAACGGTCTTTCTTGCTACAGGTTTATCTATCACGGCTTTACGTGCCCAATGGCTATTACAAGATCAAGAGAATGTTCGTCATGAGGTTATGGAAGCCTCGGTCCTTTATGCATCACCACCAAGATCATTAGAAGATCGGATCATGACCGTGGGTGGAGAAACTCCAATTATTAGACATGATCTATATCATGAGCCCGGACTAACTGAATATTTAAGAGCTTTTGATAAAATTATTTAACATGTTTTTGTGACTCGAGTGCGGCCAGAAGAAAGGGCACTATACACGTACATACATTTTGTGAACATTGACACTCAAATTGTACATTTTGTGATTGATTGAATTGTTAAAACTATGAACTTGCTTCGATAAATAAATGGTGTTAATAACTTAATATAATCAAGACATAAGTTGCATGACAAGCTCGTGTAGTAAACAGATGAGGTACAAATGTTATTTTTTGAGTCAATCAAACTAATTATGAAAAGAAGACAGGGTTGTCAGGGACGAACCCGGGAGTCACAACCTATTTTGGATCACAAAGTGTAATGTTCTTTTAACAGTGACATTTTCATACTTGCAATCTCCGATATATTTTCTGCTTGATTTTAAACATAATATTTTGATAGAATTGTTAACCAAGACTATATTTGACCAGTCAAACATACACGCCAATCTTCATTTTTTACAAACTCAAACACAAACACAAACACAGATCATTTTCTCAAAAAAAAAAAAAAAAAAAAAAACACACACACACACGCACGCACACAAATGGCGCGAACAAAGCAAACAGCCCGCAAATCAACCGGAGGAAAGGCACCAAGGAAGCAGCTAGCCACAAAAGCCGCCCGAAAGTCAGCTCCAGCAACCGGAGGAGTGAAGAAGCCACACAGATTCAGGCCAGGAACAGTTGCATTGCGTGAGATCAGGAAGTACCAGAAGAGTACCGAGTTGTTGATCATGAAGTTGCCGTTTCAGAGACTTGTCAGAGAAATTGCTCAGGATTTCAAGACGGATTTGAGGTTTCAAAGCAGTGCTGTTGTGGCTTTGCAGGAAGCCAGTGAGGCGTATTTGGTTGGGTTGTTTGAGGATACTAATTTGTGTGCCATTCATGCCAAGAGAGTTACGATTATGCCCAAAGATATGCATCTGCAATCAAGTCAAGCTTTTATCAAGCAACTCGAGCTCGAGCTCGAACTTGACACGATCAAGCCATGCTTTTATCAAGCTCAAGCCTAAGCTCAAGCCCAAAATTTAGCTCGAAACATATAACGAGTCAAGCTCAAGCTTTTGATAGCTCGGCTCGTGCTCTTATCAAGCTTTTTTGAGCTTTAATCTATGTATATTTTCATAATAAATTTATATAAGTATTTAAGCACTAATTTGAGTATAAGGACTTATTTCATAAATAAATGAATAATGTATTCCAGAAGGACTTTTTATCCTAAGTAATCTAACGATTTGTATTCTAGCGTCTCTTATCTCCTCTCCAATCATTCAACAACCAAGTAAGCTTCTCTTTTATTACTGTTAAATCAATCTAATTTGGTTTTCAAATATAGTTTTAGTTTGTTTTATTTTATTAATATATTTATTGATGAGTTTGGCTATTAAACACAATATTTTTGTATACATTCAAGCTTTCCAAGCCAAGCTCAAGCTTTGTTCGAAACCTACTCAAGCTAATCTCAAGCCTGGATGATTAAAGCTTGATGAGCTATCAAGCCAAGCTCAAGCCTACTATTTTTGTTTCGAGCCAAGCTCAATCCTTGTCAAGCTTGAGCTCGGCTTGACTCGATTGCAGCCCTAATTAGAGGTGAAAGGGCTTAATGTCCTCACTTTTATCGGATAGTTATTTTTTTTTTTTTTTTTTTTTTTTTTTTTTTTTTCTGAAACAAAGCAAATTACAAGATTCCAACACAGCCAATTTGAACATGCTCAAATTGCAGATACAAAACAGAAATACAATCCAATTCTATACTACAATTCAGGAAATAAAGTTGATTCAAAGTTCACTATTCTTCTAGACATAGCATACACAAGACTTGTGCTATCATCTAGGCAACCATGGAGAAATATCCAATCCTTGACTACATTTCCACTAGACAAACACCCTACCTGATCTTACTTATAGCCCATATATCAGAGGCTCTTATCCAGGGCATCATTAAGAAATGGATCAAAACTCCTGTTCCATTGAGTCTCTAATGCAAAGAGCTACATTTCCTTTTCAGGCATCACTCACCATGCATAGAGTTGCCCAAGGATACATCCCACCTTGATTACATTTCCCAATCATTAGCTCTCCCAAATACCCCACCATGGAAAGCTAACAGCTGGGCATCATCAGGCTGGCACTCCACCATTGTCTCTGGAAACCTACTTTATGTGACTGTGTACTAGGCTGACCTGGACAGAGCAAAAAACTCCCATTAGTTGCCACTCCAAGCACCCCTTATGATAGTAATTCGGATAGTTAGTTATGTAATGTAGCTGTTGTAACTTCTCAAGAAAATGTTAACTCTATTTGTTTGATAAAGTTTTTAGATGAATAAGTTTAAAGGTAGATAATAAGTATTTATTTTAAACCTAATTTACCTATATCTACAAGCAAAGAATAGAAAAATTAAAAATAAACGATATTCGACAACTAGAAAATACTCTGTAAGAAACAAAAATTATGCATAAAGTATACAGTGAATTATAATCTAAGAATTGTTAAAATGCTTTCCTATGGAAAATTATAACAATTGTCTTTTGAAAAACCATACTCACTTTGAACTTGACCAACAAAAATATATACTTATACATATTCTATTAACAATTTGACGTGTTATCTATATTAAACTTGAATTCAATAAGTGTCAAAATTATTAAACGTGAATCGAGTTCCTACTCGAATTGGTATCCAAAACAGTTGGGTCAGTACTCAGTATGTCCATGGTGACCCATTGCTGGAGCCAACTCTAGACCAGTGACACACACATCAAGTTTCTAGCTTTAAATATTTATAAAAACTACGAGTACAAAGTAAGCATTATTAATTTTTAATGAAACAGAGCCTCAGCTGTCAAAAGAATCTGAAGAGAATTCATTCAAATAATTGTCAATTTACAGTTCACACTTATCAAAAGAAAGGACCCCTTGCATAAGTAACAAGACAGAAAAATCGCATTCATTCAAACGATTGTCATTTTACAATTGACCCCAATGGGCTGTGCTATTATACAAAACTAACTTATAGAAGAAACGTATTGTGGATTTGCCATCAACACAACTTGCTAACAGGTTCACCATTTGGTTTCCATACAGTGACCACCCCTGCTGATCACCAGTGAAGAATAGTCCCTCAGGACCAACTTGGATTGCTTGAATGTCCTTTCTTGAAAATATTCTACCCTTTTCAACAAACCTATCGAGAGAGACAAAAACGATGTCAGTACCGAGTATTCAAACACCTTATTAAGCTACAGGGATATACACAAAGACTTACGAGGGCAGATCATGTATGTGAACACCACTGTCTGTGCATGAACATAGCAGCATTGGCTTATTTTCTGCATCGTGCATCCCACAAAATGCAAGTACACCCTTCAGCAATAAAGAAAAAACCAAATCACTAAATCATATGACTCTCTTAGGACCCACAGATTATAGAAGAAAATATGGCATTAACGACTTACATTATCTACATCGTGTTTGTAAACTTGATCAATATTGCCGTTCTCGGATGCACCCCAAACTTTGATTGTTTTGTCCAGGGAACCAGAAAACAAATATCGATCCCAACATATGACCGCCGTCACATCACCCGTATGTCCATTTAATACATGGCTACACTCTAGCGAATCAAGACTCCATACCTAGTAAACAATTGTGCCACAATTAATAAACATGATGAAGTTGAAAACAAGAAATGGCCAAATTATATATAACGTTTAAAGCAACATACTCATATAGAGTGGTCAGAAGAACCAGAGAAGAGCATTCCAGCTCCTACAACGAGCGAAAGCACAGACCCTGTGTGGCCTTTCAAAAATGTTGGTTCTTCACAGAAACTGGTTTCGGATGCAGATTTCCATGACAAAATAGTCCCGTCCTGCACCAATATATAATGTTTAGACACAACTTCACATAATATGTTTAGATATCACAAGACTAGATGTTATATTTACCTCCATCCTGGCAAAAAGAGTGTCTTCAGACATAGTAATAGCATTAACTTGTCCACCATTTCCTCTAATAATTACTTCAGTTTAGAGTTTCAAAATTCCAAGCCTAGAACAAATCAAATTCCAAGCCCGATTAGTATCATACACTACACATAATATACGTTCAATAAGTTGATATAGACATGAATGTACCTTAATCTCATCTCGCAGCCCAGCAAACATCCATGAACCTTCTTTGACTAAAGTTCCACACTCGTCATCAAAGTTAAGCACATTGTCACACTGCCAACACAAAACATAGTATTAGTATCGTCGATAAGTCATACAATCATCACAAACATGTTTCACAGGGAAAAAGGCTGGAGTTAAAAAAAAGACATTTCCACTATTGCAATCCCAAACTCTCAGTGATTTGTCCTTACTGCCGCAGAGGAGCTTGTTAAATTCAGAATCCCAGTTACATCCTAAATACAAAACTTCTATTAATAAACAGGTCTCTATCCAAAATGTAAAAACAAAAAGACACAAAAGTGTCCATCAATTTTACCTTTGCATGACCTTCCAACTGTGCCAACATTGAGAGCCCACTACCACAGAACCATGATTGCAAATTCTCACACTTCTTGTCATTTGTGCAGTTCACCCTCTTCTCAATAATATTACTTTGATCGATAATTTCATTGTTTACGAATTTTGTGCAAACATTAGTCTTGTCAGTACTTTTACTTTGACTGACATTTAAATTACCGGCCAACACCTTTTGTAAGGTCTTTGAGGCAATCTGATTATGCTGGAAGTTCTCTTTGTTCTTCAAAACCTTTAGTGGCGGCTTCTCAATGGGAGGTGAATTCCTCAACTTAAAGGTATTGGGATTCTTCCAAGAGTGTTTCGACTTAATTGTATCCGGTTTTGGTAGGTCTGGGTGCAAAAATCTGCAGGGATTTCTAACACATCTTCCCTCTAGCCAATACTTGCATACGACAGGTTTCACTGGATAACTTCTTGCAATATTTTGTTGATTTTCACAACCAAGCCGGTTAAAAACCTCTTTAACCTGATTTCTTGCGATGTTGTTTTGAATTCCACATCCAAGCCTCTTGAAAACGGACCCGTCTGTCTTGACTGCAAATCTTTTAGCTGCTATTGTTGCCATTCTAAATTAAAATAGACACCGATGATTAGTTGCTTTCTTCATCAAGATAACCATCAAAGTAAACGAATTAACATCAAACTTCCATCTACGAATGATCCACGAGTATCAAAAGGCTCAACACAACTCATGACCAAAATCCCATATTCAGAAATCCGTTAGATATGCATCCATCAGGTTCCAGAATACCAACATCAGAGAATCCATGCGTGGCAGACATATTCCAATACAAAGAACCAACATGTTTACATTCCTAAATCTACCAGGATCGCAGCTCATGAACAGATTCCAAAATTCGAAACCTTGACCAGAATGCATCATTCATCAAGTTGAAGAATAAGAATTGCAGAACCATCCGATAAAACCGAGAATCACCACCGTGTATAAATTCGCATAATAACGTAACTCCAACCTAACCAAATCCCAACCCTACTATAAGTAAAGCTATATGTATCGATAAAACAAATAAATTAGCGGAATAATTATCTAACCCTGACCCTAACCAAACCCTAAGCCTAAGAAAAGACAAACATATAAAAACATAAATCTAAACCTAAACCTATGAATCCACCGATTAAAATCAATCAGCATGTATAGCGATCGAGAGAACACCGACGATTCGATTTGTAATAGACTAGATGAAGAAGAGATCGAAGAAGAATCACGAGAAACTATCAAACCTGTCTGTAATTATGGCTTCCAACTGATGAATAACAAGATTTTGATAATTAAAATTTAGGGTTATGGTGAATTTTGGAAGAGTGGTATGTACTATGTAGTGATGTGATTTTAACCGTTTAGTTTTGTTTATATAGGGCAGCCAGGCAATGGTTTTCTACTTTTGCTTGAACGCTAAGAAAAGGGTCATACCAAAACCCTCTCTATCTTCGTCTCAATACTTATGTTTTTTCTGGTGTTCGTGTTTGTCATATTTTTTTCTCTTTCTTCTTTGTTTACATCTAAAGCCTCGGAAACCTTTTTTGTGTATAAATTTTTGATTTAAGATCATGGACCAAACTTTTATTAATCTCCACCCTCCACCATCTTTATTTGATCCATGTAATCTCAACAATTTAAAAAACTCATTTTTATCATTTATTTTTCAAATACTAATATTTTTCAAATCATTAATCGTTAAATGAAAAAAATATGTCATTACGACGAACATTTCATTATCTTTCTATAGATAGGCACTTCGATATACTTTCGACAAAATTATTTTTTTCGTTTTTTCACCCTTTTTTTACATTTTTTTGTTTTTTTTTTTTCGTTACTGAAATTTACATGAAAATATCATATGTGATTTAACACTAATATCACATGTGATATTACATATCATATGTGATTTAACAATAATATCACATGTGAGTTTTCATGCAAATTTTAATAATGAAAAAAAAAACGAAAAAAAAAAAAAAAAAAAAAATTTTGTCAAAAGTCTATCAAAGTGTCCGTCTATAAAAAGATAATTAAATGCTCGTCACATTGGTGTAATTATTTTCGCTTAACGATTAACAGTTTAAGAGATATTTAAAGGGCAAATGACAAAAAAATGCATTGAACTTGACATTTTTTTTTGTTATTGTATGTAGCCAACTATTTTTTTTTCATTGTAACACAAAACTTTTGATTTTTTGTCATTGTATCTACGATTTCCAGTGTGTCCCTTTGTTACATATAAGCTGCCAGCGTGTCAAGGCTATTTTTTAATACCAGGAACATACGAATGAGAATACCCTAAGTCAACCCACAATCACTTTACACATACATCTGTCTCTTTCTCACCCTTTACCCCACAAACCCTAATTTAATATACCACCAAAATCATTGTCGATTACAGTGTTTTTCTTAAATTGATGTGGGCAAAAGGTAAATTCTCATACAGTATATTCTCTTGATCCCATACACTAATTTGGGTTTCAATTATTGGATATATATCTACATATAATATATAACAATATGCGTATGACGTCATCAAATACCAGATTGCCAGTAAGCGGCCTTAAATGCCCAGTAAGCAGACATTAATTCCACCTCATCATGCCACGTGGCAAAATTTCTCCATAATTTATTTTTTATTTTATTTTTTATTTTTTTGTAATTAAAATTCGTTTTTAATATTAAAATTCGGAAAATTTTTTAAAATTTTTGCCACTTACAAGGATCGAACCTAGGTTGTTGGTAACATTTACAAGCATCATAACCACTAGACCAACACATTTTTTTGATTACATCTTGCAAGCCCAAATCTATAAACCTATGAAAACAAATAAATTGAGAGAATCCCTACAAGTTAGATAACCCTAATTAACTAAATCCAATATTATCAATATCCACTCCATTCATTATTCATTATACGGAATATTTTTTCCTAAAACCCTAATATCACTCATTCATCTTATTATCATACACAACACCATATTCTTTTTTCTTCTTTGATTTCATGTGCAGGTTGTTAAGAAGATATATCAATTACAATTACAAAAGGTACGTAAAACATACTCTATTTATGTATTATATTATGTTTGTTATTCGTCCCTATTCACTGTATGGTGCAGGATGTTGCCGAAAAGATATTAACTTTTGCAAAACAGAGACCAAGGGCTCTATGCATCTATATCGACCAAACTCAGTAAGATCAACCCATTATTGTCACAAAAGTAACGTTATTTTAATTCTTCATATAAAAGTGTTATTTGTCGACAGTTCTAATGCTTTTTGTTATTTGATATCATATAGGTTTGATTGTTGTAAAGATGAATCACATGAACAAACATATTTTTTTAATGTTATAGGTTAGAATTCGTTTTTGATTATTAATGTATTGATTTAGGTTTTTTTTTTTTTTTTTTTTTTTTTTTTTTTTTTTTTTTTTTTTTTTTTTTTTTAATGTATTAATTTAAATTTTCTAATAAAGATTAAATCTTGATGCGTTTTTTGTGCAGGTTGTGATTAGAACATCTACAGCTATGTGTTTTGCTTTTCTTGGAGCTTTGATAACGTATCGAATTTAGGGTTTTTGTTTTTCTAGATTCAGTCTGCGTAGGTATGATTCAATTCGCGTTGTCTATTGTGTTTGTGTAGTTTATTTTTGTAGATTTCTTCCGAATTGATATGGGTTTTTGAAGCTTGAATCTTCAGGTAATATAATCTTTGTTTTTCTAATGACTTGAGATAAATGAACATAAATAAGAAATTCCAAAATGGTACTATTATGCCACCTACACATAATCGGAGTCTTGCTAATTAAATCTCTCTGTTCACAATTGATAAAAGGTACCAATGCAACTTCCCTTCATATTTATGTAGCATATTGAAGTGCTTTGAGAAATAGTTTTCCAACCAAGGTTCTCAATATCACAACCAGGAAGTCTCCCTGTTGTGAAGGTATTTGTCATTTATTGTGTCTCTTTAGGTTGAAGTATGTTAAGTACTAATACCCTAGCTCATTGCTTATTACTTATGCTAGAAGAATATATATGGCAGGATGTTTTTTTGTGTGTGTTTGAAATGCACCTGTTTGTTTTATTTAGTTGAATGTAAAGGCGATAATATTGATAAAGTTGGAAATAACAATTGATTAAAGTCTATGACAGTTGAACAGGTCCTTGATTTTTGTAACTACCACTCATGGTGGCCAAAAAAACAAGATGCCGAAAGCTGAAACAAAACTTTCTTGGAAACTCAAAGTTGCTGCTAAATTGCTCATTTGTTGCGCGAAAATCTGAACTTTTCTCTCTGTTTTCTCCTTGGTTTTAGGATTCTGTTATGTTATCAGTTCTGAAAAAAAACTGGGATTAACTTCAGGGGTGTTTGGAATATATAAATGGGTATAGTCAAATGGCATCAATTACTTTCATAATGGATTTCACATATATTGTCAGACATAATTGTGAAATTCAACTGGACTTTGTTTCCCTAAGATTGATTCCCTTATATATCATCTCCTCATACTGTGGCTTTCATTTCAGAAAGGTGATGCTGCTCCTGGGACAAAATCCCGTATTCAACAAATGGTTGCTAACACCCTTGGTTTTGGTCAGAAACAAGATGCTACTGTGGACATACCGTTGGAATCAGTGAATGTATTATAATATTTGTTTCCTCAGTTAGTACTTTTGAGCTCTCTGTGGGGATGCTTATTGCATTGAGCTGTATTGTGTTTCAGGATTCAAAGAAAAAAGGAAATGAGCTTTCAAATTGGGAGTCGGATTTGGAAAGAAGGGAAAAGGTTGGTTTTACACTTTTGCATTTTTTTTCTGAGCAACTGGTCTCTGATGTAAAATATACATGTTCTGTTTAGTGCATGACTCGATATTTACATTTCTGTTATGGATAAGAAAAAACTGTATTTCTGTTATCAGAGTATATAAAGGGCTATTGTTCAGTTTTGTATGCATCTGGTTGAGTTATGGAAATGTAGCCCATAATTGGTATGAGCTTGCACTTAGTGATTCTACTCTTTTGATGATGCCTTCTTGTGATAGGATCTAAACAACCATGTGTGAGGATGTAGCTGCATTATGCACTACAAGAATTCTGTCAGATACCCACGACCCAAATTCGTGGCAAAAAAGGCAAAATTCGTGGGTAAGTAACAAATACCCACAAATTACCCTCAAATCTACGTACATGGGTATAACCTTCGATGCTAATTGTTTGCCCACGTCATTTACATTATGTGGGTAACTTTACCCATGATTGTTCTTGTGTGTGATTGTATACTTTTTATGGGCAAATTTTTTGTGGGACTATGTTTAATACCACGAGATTACCCATATATGTTGTTGTGTGTGATCCGTGGGTATTTATACTCACATATATAATCATGTGGGTAAAAAAAATCGAATTCGAGATCGATGACTACATTCTTTTTACGTCCGCGTAGTACTAAAGTTACTGACAAGAATTGATGGTGATTTAGAATGGTTTTTCCTTTGCGATGCAGTGGATAAAAGTTTACACAAGAATAAGTGTAATTTCATAACTAAGTTGTGAGCACTAATATTTTCAAAAAATAACACGAACTGTTACTACAATAAATCAATCAAATATAGTTTATATATCGTAGAAGTCAAGGAAAACATCAACCAAATAATATTACAGTATAGAAGTATATACAAGTAAAATGTATCAACGCGTTCTTATCCTATATAGCTAACAATAGGTTGATAATCTTCTGGACTTCCATCTGACATCTTGACGAATTTAATTTGGTACTAGTGAGCTTGCCTCTAAGGCCTCCAATTATAGCTTCATCAATCTCAATTACCTATCCTTGCACAAATAACAACTCAATAAGACACAAATATGCAAAATCTAAATTAAATAAAAACAGTTAATTTGCGGTTTGTGACCATGCTACCATCACCAGGATGACAAGTAAAATTGAATATCAATATGGGCCAACATAACTGCTATTTTCGCTAAAGGTACTAAGGTGAAAGCATCATGTGCAACCTGCAAGTACAAAATAGTTATATGAAATTGATGAATAGATAACAAAAACAAAATTGTAAAAAATTAACATACCGTTGCTTATAAATTTACACACTCGTGGTAATTTTAAGCCGTTCATAATGAGCCTGAGATATCTTTGTTAGTTGAGATAGTTTCTTAAAGTGAAAGAACTAAAGTATTATGATTTTTAATCCTAAACGTTGAAATAGTGTTTTGGAAATGAATTAAAATTTGATGGTGAGAGCATTTGTTGCCTTGACAGTTGAGAGAATTATGGCAATGGTTGAAAATCACGGATGACTTGGTATAATAGGGAAGTTTGTAGACAAACGTGGGCCATTTTGAATGAGATGAAAAATTCAAAAAATGTTGGAAGATAACAAAAAGTTAGGTTTGGGCGCACCATTTAGGCGCCAAAATTTTAAGTTTTATTTGAAAGTACTAGGTGAAGCAAAGCAAGTAATTAATAATACTTAAAAAAATACCTTATATATTATAAAAAAAAAATCTTTCATAATTTCTAAAAATAAAAAGTTACTTCATGTAGCTTATAAAAATAAGGGATAATTACCAAAATAGACCGGGCAACCAAGTGGTTGGCGGTTTCCGCCCCGAAATCGGAAACTTCTGATATTAGACCAGGAAACTGGGCATCTCGACCCATACGATGACAACTGTCCTCCAGTTGCCCAAAAAATACACAAGTTGCCCAAAAAATAGTCAGAAAAGTGACACTTGTCACTTGCAGATTTCAGTTGCCCAAAAAGTATAGGTTGCCCTGGTCTAATATCAGAAGTTTCCAATTTCGAGGCCGAAACCGCCAACCACTTGGTTGCCCGGTCTATTTTGGTTATTATCCCTAAAAATAATCTCTTTTTATAATATTTTTCAGCACAAGCACCAGCATCAACATCAGCACCAGCACCAGCACCAACCAGCATAATCTATTTTTGCCAAACAAACCCATTGATGTGTTATTTTAGCACTTTCTCAATAATGCACCAATAATTAAAACATCATCTCTAGTAATAAAACCAATAACTGTTATTGGTGCCTGTGAGTCATTTTTTTTTCTTTTTCATTTTATTTTAAACAAACACATTTTAAATTAAAATTCAAATACGATATATTAAAAATACGATATAAATTACAAATACGACAAATATATAAAAACTACGATACTACAAATATTAAAAATATGATACAATACGACGAATATTAAAAACCACGATACGACAAATAATAAAAACTATGATACGACAAATACTAATTTTAGCAATAATGTCTTGCTAGGATCTCCTCTTGATCTTTTTCGATATTAGCCGCATCTTCCGGCCTCATCCCCTCGGTGCTAAAATTAAGAAACTTCAATTCCTCGAATTTCTTTTGGGTTGCGATAAAATCATCTTTTTTAGCACGTTTTTGTCGCAACTCTTCTTGGACAATTTCCTTGAAAGCTTCTCTACTTGACGAACATCCCGCCGAACGCGTAGAGTCTGATTTTTTACTCTTGGAAGGCCTTGGCTTGCCGTGAGGACTTAGCCATGCGTATCTAGTTACCCACAAATTAGCCACGAAAAATTACCCATGGACGTGAAGGTAATGTGTAATTCGTGGTTAAAAGAAATTTACCCATGATATTAGCAATATATTTGCCCACGATAGTTGAATTTGTGGGTGATTAGTGGGAAACATATTTGGGTAAAGAATTTTCCCACAAATTACACACGAAAGACAATGTTATGGGTGATTTCATGGGAAAAATTGTGGGAGATTAGTGGGTAAACTTGAACTGTTTTCTGGATCACTAATTATGGGTAATTTGTGGGTAATATGTGGGTGGATACCCACGTATCAAATTTTGCGTGTAATTATCGTGGGTAATCAACAGGATTCTTGTAGTGATGGCTGTTTGGATAATCTTACAAGGGGAAATGTAGTCAGGGTGTTGGAATATCCTAAGTTGCATAGTCAAATAGGTGAATTCAATGGAATGGTCTCAGTGCTTTCCTGCTTAGTTTAATTGTTTTTGTTGCAGTCAGTATATATAGGAGTACATTGCTTCTATGTCTGTTCTGTATGCAGTTTTAAGGGGTGTTTTGGTAATGTCCATAACCTCTTAAAATGTGTTTGTATTGTACATATTTTTGATGGAGTAATATATTCACCTTTGAGTATCGTATTTTTTTACTTTACAACATGATGAATTGTATTAAATTATCTATTTTTCTGTATCCCCTAGGATGTCAAGCGAAGAGAAGAACCAGTTGCAGGTGGTAAGTATGGAGTACTATTTACTGTCTTCTTTATAACTATATTCTCATTCATGTTGGCGAGGTTTGACACTTTCCTCTCATTGTATGAAAAAACAGTGGACATCCCTATAGATGAAAGAAACTGGCCTCCATTTTTTCCGATAATTCACCATGACATATCCAATGAGATACCAGTTCATGCTCAGAAGTTGCAGGTACTCATCTTACTGTTGTCAGTTCAGTATCCAACAAGAGGTCTTCTGCTCATCCTTGCCTATTTCCATCCAAATTAGATGATTAATTGCGATGGTTGAATTGACAAATTTATCGATTTTAAATAGCATTAGTTATCATCTTTATATTATTATGAGTAAAATGGAAATATGTAAATGGCAGTGGTTAATATGATCTTTTCCTAACCAATTTATAGGTTTTTGTTGCTCTCCAAGGGGCATTGGCGAACATGGACATGAAATGTATTACCACACTTCTGCTTCACCACTGTCAATGGAAACTTTACAGGAATAGGTTCAATATAACTATAAGTTTATGAGTGACATATGCCAACAAATTTAATTAGTTTGTATCAATGACATTTTAGTCTGTGATCAAGCAGAAATACGGACAAGATGCAACTAACGTTGGTGACGAAGGTGGCTTTGCTCCTACATTCAGGTTAAACACGTGTTCGAGTTTGCATGTGTTATTTTTTTCAACTTTTTGAAGTGTTTCTAAAATGAACTTGTGTTTGTGAACTTCAGGAAAACAAGGAAGGTCTTGAATTGCTCAAGACAGCAATTGCTAAAGCTGGATACACCGACAAGGTAATTGTTAGAAGTCTAACCTCTGCCACACTCATATAGAAAGATGGCACGCTTGCTTTGTTGTTTTCTACACGACTTGCAAGTTACGACTTGCTTTGAGTCAATATATTTGGAGTGTCATCTCTGTTTATATAACATGTATATTCATTTTTCCTCCGAAGTAATAAATTGTTTAATTGTATACAGAGCCTATGATTTCATTGAAGGCCTCTTCCATGACAGTAATTCTTAACATCTCAAATAACCATCTCCTTATTGAAAGTTGCTTTTTATACCGTAAAATAAGCAGACGAGCACAAGCTTAAATAAGCATCTCCTTATGTAATGCATAATTTTTTTGTTTCATTACTGATCTTACATATGTGGGCAGGGGCTTAAGAAATTAAAGAAACTATAACCTTAAACATCATAAATAAGGATCTCCTTATTGGAAAGTATAAGCAGACGAGCATAAGCCTAAATAAGCATCTCCCTATGTAATGCATATTTTTTTGTGTTTCATTACTGATCTTACATATGTGGGGGCAGGGGCTTAAGAGATTGAAGAAAGTAGAACCTAAAAATGCAACCACGAGGACTATTGGACACTTAAAAGGTGCGGCTGCTGGTACCGCACGAAAAGCTATTGATTTGCTCACCGAGAAGAAGGAATAAGCTAAGGAAAGGTTGTCCGACACTAGAAAGGCCACTGAGGTTTGTCGAATGTGATCAATAGCCTTTTTCCTTTTGTGAATTATAAACTCTCACCATTAACTGCTTCAACACACTGTTTTCGAAGGTTAGATTTTATTGTTTCCAGAACTCTATAAATAAAACATGTTGAATGTAAGTTACTTTTTTATTATAGCAATATGCAGCTTTTGTTTTTTACTGAACAGATTGGGAAGTTTATAAAACATGTAAAACGGGTCGAAATAACTACCTACCAGCTATGCAAAGAGACTGATTTGGGTACATATTCCTGCTGCAGTACAAAGTTATGTACCTGACCTTGCATATATCTTCATTATTTTGTCTATCTTACCGTGTCAGGTCTATTGTGGCTTTGAATCTTCATAGCTATGCGAGTGAAAGGAATCCTTAGGGGAACTTGAAGCCAGAATATTTAGAAAAGGTAAACATTTGTTAAACTTAACAATTATTTTGCAATTACAAATCTTTGTGCTACACCTGATGGTTCATCACTTTTTGTAGTTGTTCAAGGATAAAGTCTCCAAATGTTTGTTTATGTTAGGGCTTTCAATTTTAAAAATATGATATGAATTCAGTTGGATAAGACTTGCGTGTCAAGATGGTTTAAAGTCGCCCATAGGGTTTTTTAGACCGTTTTCAACTTCTTAAGTTAGTATATATAAACAAATTAGATATTGTTTTAATGATATAGCTGTTGTGATAAATTAATCATGTGTCAATGTCATAAAAACTGAACTAATAAGAAGTGCTATCTGACCAACCTAACCTGACCTGACGCTTTTTGACTCTTCCTAACATATTGCCCGTTGTGACCCGTACTTCTTTCACACACTTTATCCAACCCCTCCCAGACCCACTCAGTTTATATGTGTTAAAAATGTATCTCACTCTTTGTTAGGTGTACCTCATACCCTCATCTCATTTCTCGTTTCATGTATCAGAACCACAATCACATCTTCATTTGTTCGGATATAAAAATGTGAATCCTATCTTATTTATCAAAGTAAGAAGTGTATAATATTTTATTTGCCTAAACCTTCGTGGCAAATGTGATTGTCTTTGCTGCTTGTGTGGTCACCAAACTTAACATAATCCAGGTACATTATGTAATTATGGTCTTTTATCCACAGGTGGTGTCTATTATTGGAGAGGACTTCATTCCCACAAACTTAGGGACTTCATTAACGTAAGATTTCTTATGGATGGTGATGGGTGTCTCTAACTTACCTGGATTTAACTCTTCATCTCTGGCTCGAGTGCGAGTTATCTCTGGATTAACAACATGCAATTCAGAATCTGGTGATGATCATTGCAGCATATTGGAAAACAAACAAGTCCCTTGTGGAGGACAACTTTTGCAACAATTGTATGGAAGTTTGTCAATTGACAAGGATTTTTTTCTGCAGCTACTGAAGCTGTGAAAACGTCAATCCGCAATCTTTTGATCAAGAAACAGTACTCAATTGAGAGATGTGATTTCAGAAAAACAGGCCGGAATGACAAGAAGGGAATAAAATAGCAAAAAAATCATAACATTTATTTTTGTACGATCACTTGTGTTTTAAATAGCATGCATACAAGTAGTTCAATTGTATAACATGACATATAGAGACTATCATTTTGCAGTCATTACTGGTGGTCTTGATTCAAAGCTTATAATGTATCATAACATTTATTTTTGTATGATCACTTGTGTTTAAGCTACTTGCCTTTAGAAACTAACAATCCAATTTAATTTATTTGTTAATATGAATCAACAAATAACAAACAAACGTTATTTCAAATCATACCCTATGTTCAAGTGAACAACTTTGTAACTTATAATTCTTATATAATTGTTATTGTTTATATAACGATTACTTAACATCCTTATTTCTCTATAGAAAAATATGACAACGGTATTCATAAGTCATGCCCGCCCAATGCATTCAACATAAAAAATGGTACGCTTATATCTTATTTTTCGTTAACTTAATTTTTTCAACAATATTCATAAGTCTAGCCAGTCCATCGGGCGGGCCAAATTTCCACATGTCCACTTATCCAGCCAATACCATCAAAATAATAATTAAGCACCCGTCCTTAAAAATGAAATTCCGTTAAGCAACACCATCAAAAGAAACAATATGCAATTGTCTCAAAAGTGAATAAAATAAACACATTGAAAATTGTTATTTGTCAAATTTTTTAATAATTAATAACAGTCAACTAATTTTCATGTTTAACACATTAACAAAGAAGCCCTACTTAACTAATACCTTACAAGGAACTTTATAAGTCATGCCCGCCCAACGGGCGGGCTTATATGCCCGGGAGGGCTTATAAGTCATGCCCGGCCATTGGCCGGGCTTTGAAGTCTAGTACGTATATATATATATATATATATATATATATATATATATATATATATATATATATATATATATATATATATATATATATATATATATATATATATATATATATATATATATATATATATATATATATATTACAGGATGGGTCTTCCAGATGCCTACCTCTTTGATGTGTATTTTGATGGAGTGTTTTATTTCTCACCATTAAGGTATGAAAATGGTGCTGTTTATCACATGAGGATTGGAAAAGATAAGTTGTTTGACTATGATAGTTTGCGTAAGTATTTAGAAGAGATGCTTAAAGTAACCTTTTATGCCATGTTTTTTTAAGTTACCAGAGTGTGAGTTAGATGTTGGATTGAAAATAATCGGAGTTGATGTCGAATTGGAATCAATGTATGGATTTGCTAATACTTGTGGGTTAGTAAACATGTATTTGGCACACATTCCTCAAAAGTTGGATGATTATTACTTTCCAAACTTGTGTTTTGATGATTCTTGTGATGAGGCCACATCTAAACTTAGGATTAATAGGATTAGGGAAAAAGATGATGGGAATATGTCATGGGAAGAACTTGTTCAATGGGTTGAGGAAGAAGCACGACACCTACATTCACCACTTAAGCCTAGAACAGTTAGGAGAGAACATGTCACTGAAACACAAGTTAATGATGAAGTGGTTGTTGATCATTCTGATGCACCACAAGTTAATGATGAAACACAAGTTAATGTTGATGAAGTGGTGGTTGATAATTCTGATGCACAAGTTAAGAAGGTAGTAGATAAGGGTAAGGGTATTATGATGGATAAAGGTAAAGTACCGAAAAGAAAGTCTGTGGTTAGAAAGGCTAAGGGTATTGTGATTCAAGAAAATGTGAACCCAAGTGTTATGGATCACGATTCTAGTAACAGTGATAGTGAATTAGAAGAAAGAGGGAAATACTCAATGGATCATGATTCTAGTAATAGTGACAGTGAATACTCCGATAAGTCTGTATATTACTTGTCAGAAGGTGAAGTTGAATTAATTGAACTTAGGAAGAGAAAATCCATTACAAAGAGGGCCCCCAAGACATCTAAGCATATATCATGTTATGATAAAGATGGTTGTAAGAGCAGTTCTAGACAGAAGAGAAGTTATGATGATGATGATAGTGCAACAATCATGGAACATGAGGAATTCATGGAAGATTTGATGAGGAACTTGAGGCAAGATGATGTTGATCTTACAGATCCATTTACATTAGAGGAGACAAAGCTGGACAAGTATCCTATTCATGATGTGGATACGCATTGGAGAATGAGGAAACCAACGGTAATGTGTTTGAGTACTTAACAAAGTTTTTTTATTTCATTTTATTTGTGTTTATGCACTATTTCATTGATTCCAATTAACAAAGTTTTTTTATTTCAGGTTGGTGAAAAGTATGTTAATGCTGCTCAATTGAGGGAATGCCTGACTTATTATTCTTTGGCAAATGGATTTTCTCTATGGTTAGAAAGAAGCTCAACAACCCAGATAATAGCTAAGTTTGGGTTAAGGCCATAGAGGCTCAAGGATCCAGAAAAGGAGAAGAGAAGTAAGTGGACAAAATAGCCTAGTGCGAAGAAAGGTGAAGGATCTGAATGCCCATGGAGGTGTTACGGAAAACAAATGACAGGTGAGAAATCATTTCAAGTAATGTCTCTTGAGGATAACCATACTTGTATTAGAGATTTTAAGTTTGGAACTTTAGTGAGCTACAAGTGGATTGGTAAACACTTTGGCAATAAGATTAGGATGAATCCAGATATTAAGTTACATGAAATTGCAGATTTAGTGTTGAAAAAATATAAGTGCATTGTAAGTCCATCACAATGTAGGTATGCAAAAAGAGGGGTGTTGAATGAAGGGCAAGCAACTGTTGAGGATCCTTATGGTTATATAAGGTCATATGCTAAGGCTTTATTAGATTCTAATGAGGTTTCAACAGTTAGGGTTGGGGTAACAGTGAATCCAGATGAGAAAACCTATTTTGATAGATTTTATGTTTGCTTAAATGGACTCAAAGAGGGATGGAAGAGGGGATGTAGACCAGTAATTGCTTTAGATGGTTGTTTCCTTAAAAAACCAAATGTTGGGGAAATCCTTACGGCAATTGGCAGATATGGAAACAACCACATTTTCCCAGTAGCATGGGCTCTGCTTAATGCAGAGAACAAGGATAATTGCACATGGTTTTTGGAGTTACTCGGAGAAGATATTGGTTACCCAACTGGAAATGGGTTAACACTGATCTCAGACCAACATAAGGTAAATATGTTTTGACTGTATATTTTCCATAACAAAATGAAATTATGAATTATTTTTTAACTATGTAATATGTTAATGCAGCGATTGATTGAAGCTGTAAAGGATGTGATGCCACATGCGAAACACAGACAATGTGCTAGACACATTTATGAGGGGTTTAAAAAACAATATGGTGGTGTTGAGTTTAGAAACTTATTTTGGGCTGCTTCTAAAGCTAGTTATCCGGGACTCTTCAACAAGATAATGGGCAAGATGAAAAGGGCCAATCTATTGGAAACGCAAAAGTGATGATCATAAATGTAATCAAAGAGAGATCTCAATGATCGTCCCTTAGGGGGAGATTGTTGGGAATGCTTAAAGTGACGATCATTATCGAGTCAATGAGTCTTGTAATATAGTCATGTAATAGCTCGTTAGAATTGGAAAAATATAGTCTACATGATAGTAGAAGTGTGCCATCTAGTTTAGTCATAGTATTTACGTTAATGTTGAAATAGTGAAATATGTAAAGACAGCACACTTCCCTTATCTCATATCATGGAGGACTATATAAGTGTAAACCTCTCATTTGAGAGGTATGGGGATTGTTTTCATGGAATGAGAAATTCTCTCATTTTCCTATCTAGCTCTTTCTCTCTCTACACATATCTTTCTCTCTCTAGCATATTACATAAGTGTGTGAATTGATCTAAAAAGGATGAACCACAAGTGGTATCAAGAGCCAAACAAAGATTTAGGAGGAATTTTTAGGGCTCGTTACTGTTCATCAGCTTATTCCTTCGAGTTTAAAGGTTTCAAATTGGTTCCTTCGAGTTTTTGTCCAGCTTCTTCGAGTTTGAAGTTCTGTTTAGATCCTCCGAGTTTCATTCCTTCGAGTTTGAAGGTGAAACCGAGTTTGTTGCTTCGAGTTTCTTAGTTAAGCAATCCTTCGACTTTCTAGCTTGAATCCTCCGAGTTTGGTGGCTTCAAGTTGGTAACTTAGAGTTTGTGTTTTAAAGAAATACTCCGAGTTTGGAGTATTTTCTTCGAGTTTCTATCCCAAGTTTGAAGTTCTCCGAGTTTGGTGTGGCTTCGAGATTGAGGTTTAGGAATTCTCCGAGTTTGTGTGCTAAGGAAATGTTTCGAGTTTCTAAGTTAAGGAAGTTCTTTGACTTTGTTGTTATTTAAGTCTCCGAGTTTGTATCATTCAAAGAATCCTCCGACTTTCTATAGAATCCTCCGACTTTCTATAGAATCCTCCCGACTTTCTATAGAATCCTCTGAATTTCTATAGGATCCACCGAATTTCTATAGAATCCTTCGACTTTCTATAGACTCTTCGACTTTGGATCTTTTGTAATACTTCGACTTTGGATTTTTATCAAGGATTCTTCGACTTTGGAACTGAGCAAGGATATTTTTGGCAGGAAAATTTGAGTAAAATTTAATTTTTATGAGAGACTAAACGTTCAATTTTTAAGCGAATTTCAAATTTTGGTATAACGGTGAAAATTTCGGCCCAAAATTCGAATTTTTACGGTGAAATTTGGCGTCAAAATTTTTAAAACTTAAATTTTTCTAGTAACCTTAGAATTTCATTTTATGGTGTATTTCAAATTCTGGTAGAGAAATTTTTCAAATTCAATTTTTGGAGGGAAATCAGAAATCACCATTAAGAAATTCTTCAAAATAACTCGGGAAAGGACTTAACTTCAAACGAACACAACTCTTGAACCTTAAACCAACATCAATCACAACTCCTATTTCTTTGCAATGATCCAAGATCAACTTTATCACATACCGAAATTAAATAGAATCAAGTTCTCAAGAGAGAAAGATGCCTCAAGTTGTGCAAAAAGCTATTCATTCGAAGGAAAATTGTTTGGGATATTTTGAATTAGTTAAGCTTCGTTAGGAATATTAATATTAGATTAGTTATATTAGTAATAGTTTAGTGGTTAAAGTATTTGTGGAGTGGGTCGGGTCTTTACCCACTGTCAGCTCACTCTACAGCCCGCTAGGGGCACCTAAAACTTGTACTATAAATACCCCTCTCCACTAGGGAGAGGGTTGGAGCTTTTCTCATTCTAATCTAACCTACTTACATTTTCTCTCCACTCTCTCTCTCTAAACGTTCTCATCTTCCTCATCTTCATCTCTTTCTCTATAATTTGATCTATCATTGAAATTGTGTTTGTGTAATGAATTAAAGATCACTACAATTGGTATCAAGAGCCATGGTTTGATCTTGGGTACTACTATTAATTTTTTTTCTTTCGTTCGATTCATTTACACAAACTCCCATTTAATATTCGGTTGTTGATAAACTCAGATATGTGGTCTTTGTTTTTGTCACTTTGTTGTTAACTTTTGTTATTCGAACATTAGTTAAATGTTCTTCTCTTAAACAATGTTTTAAAAACCGGACCGGACCGGCCGGTTCGACCGGCCTCCGGCTGGTCGGCCGGTTTAAAAAACCCCGGTTTTTTATAGTCCCGTTTACTGTAGCGAACCGGCCGGTTTTTCCGGTTTTGGCCGGTTTTTCCGGTTCGACCGGTCCGGTTCAACCGGTTTTGACTTTTTGACTTTTTTTTTTTTTTTTTTTTTTGTTGGGCGGTTCGGCCGGTTCAACCGGTCCGGTTCGACCGGTTCGACCGGTGACGGAAGCATGACCGGTTCGACTAAAAAACCGATTTTTAAAACATTGCTCTTAAAGTTTGCTTTTAAAGTTTGCTATATTTTTTTGTCATTCGGTCAAACCTTATGTGGTCAAAGCATACGCTCCATTTTCTTTCTTCTTTTTGATTCGGACAAGATTCCTGTGATCAAAGTTTTTGATTCGTGTTGTCAAAGTTTGTTTATTTTTTTGTCATTCGGTTAGTTTTTGTTCGAAAAGATTCCTTTGGTCAAAGTTTATTTATTAGTTTTGCTCGAGCAGTTTCCTGTGGTCAAAGCATACGTTTCATAAGCCTAGGAATTGTTGAATTGTTTGTGGTTTCATATTTTATTGTTTTTGGTTCGAAAATATTGGTCTTTGGTTTTTTTGTGTTCTTTTGGTTCGTAACTCGTGAGTAGAATTGGCATTCATCTCAAGCGTGTCTTGAATTGAAGGAAAGTAGGTGTTGAAACAAGAACAATATTTTGGGTCGAATTGCTTTGTGTGTTCGGTAGTTGGTGATGAAACAAGAACAATATTAAAAGGAGGATCTCATTAATGTGAAACAATTGTTAGATTATTTCAAAGAAGAGTGTTAGAAAAAGGTCGTTCTTGTTAGAGATTTGTTATTTCTTAGTTGAGATTTGGTTGTTCTTAGTTGAGATTTGAGGTAGAAAGGGGTAAAAGACAAAACTGGGTGAAAGTGACAGCTTTGACTGGTCAACTGCAATTTGACAAAGTTGCGATTTGACTAAGTTGCGATTTGTCTGAGTTGCGATTTGTCTAAGTTGCGATTTGACAAAGTTGCGATTTGCCAAAGTTGCGGTTTGTCTCTTGCGATTTGTCTCATGCGTTTTGTCTCCTGCGATTTGTCTCTTGCGATTTGTCTGTTGCGATTTGTCTCCTGTGGTTTGTCTCCTGCGGTTTGTCTCCTGAGGTTTGTCTCCTGCGTTGAGATTTGTCAATTGAGACTTGCCTATTGAGATTTGCTCATTGAGATTTGCCTATTGAGATTTGCCTATTGAGATTTGTCTAGGCTTCTTCACTGCGGTTTGTCTAAGCTTCTTCATTGAGATTTGTCTAGGCTTCTTGACTGAGACTTGTCCACTTCATTACGTAAACTCATTTCAACCAAACCAAATCACAATTAAACAACATATCATCTAATCCAACAAACAATCATTCCATTCAACACACAATCTCTAATCATTAACCGATCCAACAATCACTCATCATAACACATATCAAGCATCATTTCACGGTTCATTCTTGATTTTTGTAAAATCCCGCGAAAGAATCTATTTCTCGGTTTAAATCATAGAATTGTAAAATCCCGTGCACGTTTACATCATGACTACTACTTCAGATTCCTTCATATCTGAGGTACTCAAGTTGTACGACACTTATGATAAACAAAAGATTTCCAGTTCTGTACAACAAATAAACGTGGGTGATTCTGATAATACCGATGTGGAATCTTCGTGCCCGAATACACAAGAGAAAGAGCTTCATCAGTCACTTATGGTGCTTAATGCAAAGGATAGTCGCATTGAATGTTTTCGTCTACTTCATTCACATCTCAAGGTTCTGTTTGAAAAACCTGAATACGTGATGGGTTACACACGGGCTTTCACAACACTCTTTGGTCAAGATGTTCATGATTTCACAGTCGAAATGACTCTATATTTAGATCAACTTGAACAACAGCTTGACAAAGAAGAATTCTCTGAAGCAAGATCCAGAGCAGTTTTCAGTGTGATCAACAACCAACTCCAGGTGTTCATTGATTCGCAATACACTGAGGACTATGACTATGACAGTCAGATGATAAAAGGGTGTTTTGCTAAATACACTGGAACTGAGGTTACCATGTTCAGAACAACATTACTACAATTAATGAGTAATGTTAACGGGTTCATTGATGAAAGGGCTAAACAAATGGGGACTGGAACAAGATCAGACAAGTTTGATGATGGTGACAGCATAGGAGGTGATTTCACAATGTGTGAGAATGCAGCCTACAAACATGAATATCACCAAGCACAGTGTGCTGAGGTACATCTTTCTGATCAAGATAATGATCTTTCTAATAAACAACAACATACTGATCTAATTACACCTACTTATGACACATATCTGTCGGAAAAGACTGATAGCAATATTACCTCTGTTTCAGTAAATATGAGTCATAAGGGGGGAGAAATTGATCAGGATGCTGAACATGATAATGTGTCAAGTTATTTGCTTACGTCTGAGTTTTTCAAATCAAATGATATGGTTGAAAAGGAAGTTTATAATGAACTTTCAAAAAGATTTTCACAGCTTGAAAAACATTGTATTTCTCTTGAAATTGCAATGCAACAGAAAGAAGAAAGTTTTCAAACTAAACTACCATGTAAAAATCCGGAACTCCCTGAATTTCGTGAATTCTTTGCTATAAATGATTTGAAAGCTCAACTAGAAGCCAAAAACTTAACGATCAAAAACCTGAAAAACATATTGCTGAGATGTGTGATATGGTGAATGAAATTAAGGCTAAACATGACAATGATGTTATTGCAACAAATAATGCAGAATTAGATCGTAAAGTGACTGAATTGTTTAAGGAAAATGAGTCTTTGAAAATTCATTGCAAAGAACTGTGTGATACAATCAAAGAAACGAAAACTAAGAATGTAGAGCAAACTACCTCTTTGATTGCCAAAAATGATGAATTCAAGGCTCAACTTCAGGAAAAGGGTTTTGCGATTGCATCGTTGAGAAACGAATTGAGAAAATTGAATGAAAATGGTGTGAACACTAAGTTTGCAAAACCATCAATCTTGGGGAAACCACCACTTAGGAACCAATCAGTTTTTAGACAACTGATTGCGTTTAAATCTGAACAACCAAAGTTTTCAAAAACACGGTTTGCCTCCCAAGTTGATGCGGAAAAAGTTTTGTCAAAACCAGTCACTTCACAGTCTAGACCTAGTGAAAAGGAATATGCTGTCGCTAAACCACATCACATGAGTGCATCTAGTTCTTCTAGGATTAGTTCAACACGTGTGCCACTTGTGACACCAAAAGAACATGTTAGATGTAAAGACATTGTTCAAAATCAAAACCTACTGGACGCTAAGAAAAACACACGTGAAAAGACTAGGAAATTGCCTGTTTCTAAGAGTAGTTGCGGGCCAATTAAGGCAATTCCCGTAGCCGACCACTCTAAGAACCCTAGATCTTTTTCTGATTCCAAACACTTTGTTTGCTCGACGTGTCAGAAATGTGTTTTTAATGCAACCCATGATGTTTGTATAACAAAATTCCTGAAGGAACTGAATGCTCGTGCTAAGGTTCAAACCTCTAAGACTAGAAACAACAACAAACCCGTAGAACCAAAGAGGGGTATTAAGAAACCTGATAGGCAGATTAATGCAGAACAAAGGTCTTCTCTAAACAAGTCTTCCACTGTAAATGAGAAACCAAACACTCCTAGATCTTGCCTTAGGTGGATACCAACGGGTAGAATTTTTAAGATTATTGGTCTTAGATGGATACCTATTCAAAAGATGTTCACTAAGTGCGAAACCAAAGTTGACAGTGAAACCCCAAATGGTTTAAATGCTGATATCACTGACCCATATAAATGCAAACAAACTCTTAATGTCAATGCAGGAAGTCTTTACTTAAGTGCAGGTACATCGTTCAGGCCTCGTATTAAGGAAAGACTCAGAGTTTGGGTGTCGAAAAGAGTGATATCTCATGATGAAGGGGTTCAAACAATTCTAGCTTGATGAACATCATTGACTATGACGTCTGTTCAAATCAGTTCAGGCCTCGTTCTTCATCAACTACGACGTCTGTTCACATCAGTTCAGGCCTCGTTCTTCATCGATTATGACGTCTATTCATATCAGTTCAGGCCTCGTTCTTCATCGACAATGACGTTTGAACACTGCAGTTCAAGCCTCGGGCCTCAATGTCAACATAATGGTGTCTGCTGGCAACTCTTCAGGCCCCGTTCATCAAAGAAAAGAAAGGCGTACGCTTAAGTACGCTTTATCTTCGGAAGAAGAGAAATCTTCTTATTTATGACCATTCTCATCAAGCTTCATGTTCTTCTCATGCTCATTCAGTCATCAAGGGGATAAACGTACATTGGAGTATATTCTTATTCACCTGGTCTATAAAAAATGGCAGTTGGTCCTCATATGCAATTTTTGAGGGGGAGAAGGGTGAATAAACTACATGGTGATTGAGATTTGAGAAATGGTCATACGACTCTCCTTGTTTCTGGCTATTCTTCATACTTGCTCCATGCTCGGATGACATCAAGTGGATCTACTTCCATCTGATTGGACGTTTATTCACTCAATCAAAAATGGCATTCTCATATGCAATTTTTGAGGGGGAGAAGTGTGAACAGTGAATCAACCTCATATACACTTGTTCAATCAAAAATGGCATTCTCATATGCAATTTTTGAGGGGGAGAAGTGTGAACAAGTGAGTGAACAAACAATCACTTGTTGGGCATCTAATTGTGACTACGGAGTTGATCAGGTATCACTTATTTGAGGATTGAAGTGGACTTTCTCAAAGGCGTGATCTTATTCTATCTTGAAGTCGGGGTTGGTTGGATGCATGACTTTCAATGATAACTTGCTCGTGCTTAAGATTTAAGGTGAAGACTTAGGTTATCTAGTTACCAGCAGTCGGGGTAAATGTTTGAAGACCTGGTTAACTATCACTTAAAGGAGTTACGTTGTGGTACTCAGTGTCACACGCCGATGACATTGTGGATAATCGCAAGAGGTGTCAATGTCTCATACTTTGGTTGGGTATTGAGTACTTAGAGATTTGCTTGGAGCATTAATTCTCTACACCGTTCTTCCAACATTAGTGCAAGCTTAAGTCACAAGAATGGGGAATTCTACTTCAGTGTCAAGTTTGGTATATCGGGTTTGTTCCATCAGTCATCTCGTCAAATAGCCTACTTGAGGGTTGGTAAAGATGGTCAGAGACAGTTTCGGTAGCGGTTGATTCTCACTTGATACATTTTGAGCCAATATTGTTCTTCTCACAAGATGTCAAGTATAGGTGCATAATATGTGTTGCTGATTCTGAGGTATCAAAACCAGCAAGGGGGAAGGAGATATACATCGGAATGCACAACGAGTACACGTGATGAACTTAATACTTCTTCTTAATTGAAGATACTCCGGGAAGACAAATGTCATATCCGCAGAGAAAATCAGTGTTTTAACTCGTTCCTTTGGTGTATCATTCCAACTACGTGGGAGAAGAGAAAGTCAGTTTCTGATGATAAAAGAGGTACACAATTGTATGATAGTTCCTATGGTTAGTCGGTATCCTACTGAAGGAAATGTGTACATCCGGTATTCAGTTGCTTTTATGGTACTGTCTTGGTGTTATCATGTCGACTACATACGGGATAAATTGCTTACACTCGGGACTTAGGTGAACTTGGTGTAACAACTCTCATCTGCGATTTCCTGAAGGGAGAAAAGGGGATTTTCGGGTCTTAATTGATCTTGATGTTACATTTTCAACTTTATTACCAGGAATGATTGTGTACTTCGGGTTTTTGGGCTTCATACAACGAAACTGATTGCATCACTTCAACTACTTAGGGGAAGTGGTCTCTGGATACTCTTGGCATGCATTACTTCAGACTTCAGCAAGAAGAAATGTGAGAAGGATTATTCAAGTGTGAGATGATTCGTTGCTAATCTATTTGATGGTCCCCCGATCAGAGAGTCACGATGGTTATTCTTAAAAGGAGCAGCAATTTTTCATGTGGTTTGCTACGGTCTCTGCTGTACACTTACCTTTTGTAAGCTTGAAAGAGAGCTTTGAAACTGCTCAAAAGGAAGACTGTCGGGTTAGGGGGAAGCTATCAAAGCTTTACATTGAGTAGGCTCAAGTTCAGTCAATTATTCACGAGCCTCGAAAGCTTTGGTGGTGAAAGTTTAAGAGATGCTGACTACAGATGTCTACCATATACTGAACGTATCCTCATTTTGGTATTCATATCATCATCTTCTTATACTGAATAATATACTTTGTACATATCTTATACCATACTGTATATAGAAACTTATAGAACCAGAAAATTGTATATAGAGAAACTTAAAACCAGAAAAACCATAAAAAATTGAAAAATAGAAAATACCATAAATAGCTTCACCTAGGCATGTCTTCTGTTTATCGATAACATTTACGGAATTAGAAATGTCATTCAATAATGGCACGGGTCTTTAAATGAAGCTCGAGCAGAAGTTAAAATGGATTGTTAAAACATGTCTAAATGGCTTGCTATTACTTTAGATAGCAACCCGCGCTTCTAAATGGGGAAAGCATGTCGCCAAAAAGACGGCTGTTCCTCCAACTGGGTGATGTTCACCTGGGCATGGATTACTTTATATCCATGTTTCTTCGATCTGATGTACGTTTCAGTGCATCATTTCCTGATTAAGAAGAAAAGTCTTCTTTGCATACAAATAGTTTTCATTCTATGATTCTTCTGAAAATTATTTGTGAGACACTTGGTGATTATGTGTTGCTTGAAATTCTTTTAGATTTGGATTGTGCATAAAAATTTGTCACTCAATCAACGACTACAAATCTTTAACCAGAATTCGGGTCATTGATTGAGGGGGAGAGTGAATTCAAATTTTATATCATCAAACGGGTTTATTGATTAATTCATAATTCTTTGATAAGGTTTTGTAGTTAATGGTGTATTAGTTGAAGAGGAAATTGCTAAATATATATCAAATGGCCAAATGTGTTAGTTGCTAGAAAGTTTAGGACATTATGTGCAATTTTCTTATAGTATCCTAGCTTCATATAACTAGAAGGTTCATTTGTATCACTTTGAAATCCTCGTTTAATCCCCTAGATACATTAAAAACTCAAAATCTGAAAGAAGTTAGTAAACCCGATGTGTTTGATGTTCTTGAATACTCCACTGGCATTTGTATGATCTGAATGAATGAGTTTCAAATGTTGTTTGACTTTTGTTAGTTGATTGCTGCTTAATTGTTGTTGATATTGTGCATATGTTCTCAGGATTCGCTTAGGTATATAGCTATCATGATAGAATCATGTTCCTAAGATCCTGAGTTGAATATTGAAATATGTGTGAATTGCCATGTTCATGATTGCTAATTGCTCTTCATGCTAGATAGTGGTTTGAGGTATTTCCTGATTGTGGTTTGATTATGTGATGAACTTGGTATTATAATGTGGCAGGCTGCTATGTGGTAGCTATTAAGGAATAGTGTATCTGTATGTATGTATATTTGTGTTGATATTCTTATGCAGATTCCATAGCCAATATGAATGTGCCAGTTCCAGCTCTAACCATCTGATCAGATGTTCAAACTCTATTGATTGGCTCGGAATTCACCACGACAACAACATCGACAACAACAACAACAACACTGTCATCACCACCACCACCCTCAGTGAAACAAAGCAATATTTATTCTGATCTCGCCAAGTGGGGATCTACAATACTTGGACGTTCTTGTTGGTGGATGGATAATTGATGTTGACCAATGACTCCCTCAGAGAAGCGGATGATCGCATCATCTGCGCAAAAAGGTTAATATCATTCGTGTCATAAAAAAAATCACTTTGTGCAAAATAAGCAGTGAATCTCCCTCTTAGATTAAGGGGGAGCATAGTATGTTCCATTATCAGAAAACATTAAATCGGACACATTTTCTCCCACATTTTCTAACTTATTTAAATCAATTGGGATCACAAATCTCAAATGGTTAGAAATTTTTGATCGGGGGAGAGAATGTGATTTAAATATGAAATCTGATAAAATGTGATTGATGAAGAGAAAAGTGTACCGCTTTTAGGGGGTCATTTAAGCCCTAAATCGTATTTATTTGATCAAATATTGCCCTAAATCGTTCCTTTTGTCATTTTAGGTACTTTGGAGAAGAAATCTGGAAAAGGAAGCATTTTGGACGTTTTTGGAGCATAAAAGTGAAGAAAACGACAAAGTCTCAAAATCGGCTGGAAAAGTACCTTTGACGGCGTCAGGGATTGTTCTAGACGGCGTCAAGGCTTGGCAAAAGAGGTGGATATGAAAAATACACATGATAAGCCAGGGAGTTTTGCAATGTAATTTCTGACGGTGTCACCCTTTGAAGTGATCAAGGTCGTCACGGTTTAAGCTAAAGAGGGACGGCGTCAAGCCCATTTCTGACGGCGTCACGCCTTGATAGGCCAGAGCGGATTTTGGAGCACTAAAGAGGGACGGCGTCAAGATGGCCATCCGGGAACCCTAGACACGGCGAGGTGACGGCGTCAAGTCCTACAACGTGACGCCGTCAGCCCTTAAACTCTATATATAGTTTTGCAATTTTTTGTCATTGGTGTGCAACTTTGTGAGGAGAAACCCTAAGATGAATTTCTGCCATTTTTAAGGGTTTTCATACCCTTGGATCTCCCATGTTTAATTGAAGATAAGTAATCATTTAATCAATCAATATGTCTATGTGTTGTTTGATTATATCTTGTTCTTGTCTTTTAATTAACATGTTAGGCTAGATTTATCTTGTGTTTGCTTAGATCTAATGAAACCTAGCTATTGATTATCGGTTATTAGTGTGTTATTAATTGTATTGGATGATTGTTTATCGATGTTAGACTTAAGAAAACTGGCTAACCTCCTATACGGTAATTTGCTTGAACGTCTTAAGAAACATGAACCAATGCGTACTAGGTTTATATGGTTGTATTTAATGCATGAGCGAATTCTAGTGATCCCATGTTAGGAGCTTCCTAGCCGGCTCGACATAGGAGTGAAGTAGGAGCTTGTAGAGTTGGGGAAGTACGTACGCCACCCCACGATTGGTATTAAGGAATACACCCGTCATCCACACAATTAATACACACTAATCAACCGGTAAAAGATAGTTAGGGAGTAAGGAAATCTAAGTAAACACATTTCTCTCCACATAAGTTTCACAACCTTTTCATTTTCAGTTATTTTATTTGCATTCGTAGTAATTTGGGTTAGTTGACTAGCAACTAATTCCGCCCACTCCTTCAAACCCGAGATTTTACTTGCTTTCATAAAAATATAAAAAAAATACAAAAAGAATCTTCCCTCACCCTTAGACCTAATTAGAGTAGTTTTTCATACCTAACGAACACTATTCCCTGTGGAGAACGATCAATCCCCCGTACTTACCACTACACTATACTACATCGGTCAGGTACACTGCCTGGTGGGGTTGTAAGCCTCTTGAGATCCCTCGAGAGGTAAAACCTGTTGTAAGGTCGCAAAACCACGCATCAAGTTTTTGGCGCCGCTGCCGGGGAGTAGTTATTGTTTAGGTTGAATTTTTATTTTATTAGGTCTACTCACTAGATTCCTTTCTAGTGAGATTTTTTATTTTATTTTTCTAGATTTTCTTGTAGTCTATCTTTTTCTTTGTGCCCTTTGTTTGTAAAACCATTTTCATTTGTCACTATGATGGATGAAATTCCATTTAGATCATTGACAATAGAGGAACAATTATATTTCACCAATAGATTTGTTTCCTATCATTCCTATGAATTTTTGTGTGATCTTTGTGATTTCCAAAAGGAGTTAGGGGTAAGGTTAGATGGGTTTAATGAATTCTATGCATGTGAGATTTCTATTAGACGAGCATTATCTGGATCAATTCCTTTTAGTCAGGCCCTTTGGATGAATTTTAAGGAAAGCTTCCTAACCATGACCCATAAGTGGAACGAATTGGTGGGTTCGTATGAGCAAAGAGACCTAGTTTCTAAGAACATGAACTTAGAATCAAACCAAGATTCTGAGATGGTTAGTGTTGAACTACCTAGTTGCATGCTTGGATTAGATTTCACCAAGACATATGATGAGTATGAGGAATCCTTTAGGCAAATGGAACATAGTGATCAAGTTATTGAGAATGATTCTTATGAATCGGACCAAGAATTTGAGATGAATAGAAAAGGATTTGAGATACCTAGGTGCATGTTGGGGATAGACTTCAACAAATCACATAATAAGCACATAGGTAATCAAGATAAGATGGAGGATAAAGTAGAAAATCCAAGTCCACCAAGTACTCCACAAAACCCACCATCATTCGAGGCACCCACACCGCCCGTGACTTACCCGGAAGAAGTAGAAGAGACTTTAGGAATCCCGATGGAGGTAGAACCCTTGGACCAAGCACAACTAGAGGATATAGGTTTGAACACTTTTAGTGATGACCTTACTCTTAGTTCTAGGGAATTTCCTAGTGTTGATGAGCCGGAACCAAAACCGTTACCTAATCTTCCATCCTTAGATGTGAACTTAGGAATTGAATTAGGTCCCGACCCACCCATCAAACCATATAGTCCGGGTAGTTTTATGTTGAAGGTAGTAGACTCTAAGCCTTGTAGAGAGGAAGCTGACATAGGAGTGAACCATAACCTTTCATACTTACATCACCCATTCATGATTGATCACAAGAAACATTATGGGTTTAAACCGGGTTTATTAGGTCAAGATGGATTCCCAACTAGGAATCTCTCGAAGTTGATAGAAGATGATCCCTTTTTAGGAGAAAACTTTAATTCACCCATTGACCAAAGTGAACTAGGTAAGGTTATGATGAACGGAGCACACCCCTTTGAGTATATAATTCATCCACCACTCTTTCCTCACGCGGCATACTTCCACCAAGATGGTGTGTATCGCTACTATCACCCGCACTTAATCCTAAGTGTAGGAAAAACCTCTCCTTTATCCGTTAAATAAGGGTAGAGTCAGGCTCGTGACTCGAACAAAAACAAGCGCTTCTTGGGAGGCAACCCAAGCTTTATTTGCTTTGTGTGTTTATTTATTTGTTTGTTTGATTTTATTTGTTTCCGTATGTATGTTTAATTTTTATTATTATTGATTCATGTTCAAAACTAAATTGTGAAAATGCTTTATTTTGTTTTTAACTTCGTCTTAATTACATATAAAGGTATTTTGCAAAAGTTAAGTGTAAGGGAAATCCAAATCGGTTTATTAGAACAAATGAACATGAATCGTAATAATAATAAATTAACATACATATTAGTAATTGTTTGAGTCAAATGCTTGTATCGAGTCGTAATGATGTTTTGCAGGAATTCCAGGAAGTAAGGTATAGGTTTTTTCCAGAAATTTTCCGGAAACTTAACATGAGAATTCTGTCAGATCATTTCTGACGGCGTCAGGCATTACAACCTGACGGCGTCAGGTTTTAATTTTCTGAAATTTTTGAAAGTTTTGTTTTCATAAAAAGTTTTTATTAAATCTCTAACTTATAAACTCCAGGAATCTGCAAAATTATCATTCCACAAGCATTATATCCTTATATAGAATTTATCCCGCCAATGTTATGCAGGTTTTCGTGTTTGTTTTCTCAGGTTTAACAGGTTATTTTGGACAAGGAGATGTATGTGGAATCAAGCTTTTGGCATTGCATTAGTCTTGGAGCTTCTACATTCTCTTGGAAGAAGATCTAACCATGTTACCTCCTTATCCACCAAACGAATCAGGGGAGTATTTGATTTCATTCTTTTACATTGTTACTTTTACATCTTGTTATTTGAACATTGGGGACAATGTTCATCTTAAGTGTAAGGGGGGGGGGGGGTAAAAATACGATACTTTAGAGAATGCAATTGCACTTGATTTTTGTTTGTTTGATAGTAGATGTGTAATAAAACTGAGATAAATACCTGTTAGGGAAATTTTAGTGCCAAATTTAAAATTTTTTACAACATATAGGAGTGAAACTTTGATCTTAATGAGCGTCTCATGGATAGGAGTTATATGACTAGCACAAAAACCGTACCACTAAAAATTTTTCCACCCCCAAATATGTGAGGTTCACCCCTAGAATTGGTAGGAAATGCATTTATGCTATTATGTGTGTACCGGTAGCACTTAGATTCTAAAACTTGCGTTAGGACCATTCCGAGGCCACAAGTGAGACTACATTCGTGTAGTTAGATTTACTACATGATAAGAGGCATTAGGATTAACCCATTGTTTTACACCTGTGTTTTTGTTATAATTACATTGGCTATATTGGTCAAGAAATTCTCCCACACCCTTTACGTTGTACTCATTTTTAGTATACGATACCCCTAGTACACCCCTCAGAGCCTATCTTTTCGTTTCGACCTTTAAGCATTTTACTTAAAGGAAGAATTTGTTACACCCCACTTAAATGTACACCCAAATCGCCTTAGCCTACCTTGTATGCACTCATTTTTAGTGCATTATTGTTACAACATTTGTTTAAACCCTTAGTTAATTATCTAATTGATTACATGGTTGCTAAGTCGAGTCATATCCTTGTACATATTGTTTTGGGACGATTGGGACTCATGGGTAAAGTACTAGTGTAATGGAGTAATGGGGAAGAACAACATTATTACCCCCATATGTGCTAAATATTTTAAAAGTACTCCAAGTGTTTCGATTATCTTAATTCGAGTCATTAGAATAGTTATTTGTAAAGTTATGTAAAAGTTCAAGTGTAAGGGGAATGCAACGCCCCTATGATGTATTATTTTGGATGGTAGGGCAAGAGTGTATGAAAAAAAAATAATATATATATATATATATATATATATATATATATATCGAAAAAATCAAGAAAAATACAAAAAAAAAATGAGAAAAAGAAAAGTAGAAAAAACATACGGACTACCATCCCGTTTCATTTTATGTTTATTTTATCTTTTTGTTATTTCTTTCATTAGCTTAAGTCGAGTCTAGTCTTGGCTTAGCAACGCCATATTGTACATGTAATTAATCAAGATCTTTAACTCGCCACTAGTAAAATATCCCTTATCCAACAAAACCGTGTTTATCATATCCCTACACCTCACGTTATAACCCATGTAAAAGCCCTCTTTGATAGTTTATCTTAGGTGCTTACGCCTAGTGGAGGAGGTTTTCGATCCTTTCCCAAGCCTATGGTAATCTATTTGCTATGACAGGTAGTGAGAGATATTATCCGTTTTCATTTATGAGATTTATTTTAATGACACTTGAGAGATGTGAGTATCTAAACACTACTTGTGAGGTGCTAGTTTGTAATCTCCGTGCTTATTATGATTAAAGTGGAATGACTATTTGTTGTTATTACTTTTATATTAGCATTAAATGACCCCTAACTTGTATTTTGATTAGAATAAAAGCGCATTTGCTTAAGGACAAGCAAATCTCAAGTGTAAGGGTATTTGATGAAGCGAAAAGTGTACCGCTTTTAGGGGGTCATTTAAGCCCTAAATCGTATTTATTTGATCAAATATTGCCCTAAATCGTTCCTTTTGTCATTTTAGGTACTTTGGAGAAGAAATCTGGAAAAGGAAGCATTTTGGACGTTTTTGGAGCATAAAAGTGAAGAAAACGACAAAGTCTCAAAATCGGCTGGAAAAGTACCTTTGACGGCGTCAGGAATTGTTCTAGACGGCGTCAAGGCTTGGCAAAAGAGGTGGATATGAAAAATACACATGATAAGCCAGGGAGTTTTGCAATGTAATTTCTGACGGCGTCACCCTTTGAAGTGATCAAGGTCGTCACGGTTTAAGCTAAAGAGGGACGGCGTCAAGCCCATTTCTGACGGCGTCACGCCTTGATAGGCCAGAGCGGATTTTGGAGCACTAAAGAGGGACGGCGTCAAGAAGGTCATCCGGGAACCCTAGACACGGCGAGGTGACGGCGTCAAGTCCTACAACGTGACGCCGTCAGCCCTTAAACTCTATATATAGTTTTGCAATTTTTTGTCATTGGTGTGCAACTTTGTGAGGAGAAACCCTAAGACGAATTTCTGCCATTTTTAAGGGTTTTCATACCCTTGGATCTCCCATGTTTAATTGAAGATAAGTAATCATTTAATCAATCAATATGTCTATGTGTTGTTTGATTATATCTTGTTCTTGTTTTTTAATTAACATGCTAGGCTAGATTTATCTTGTGTTTGCTTAGATCTAATGAAACCTAGCTATTGATTATCGGTTATTAGTGTGTTATTAATTGTATTGGATGATTGTTTATCGATGTTAGGCTTAAGAAAACTGGCTAACCTCCTATACGGTAATTTGCTTGAACGTCTTAAGAAACATGAACCAATGCGTACTAGGTTTATATGGTTGTATTTAATGCATGAGCGAATTCTAGTGATCCCATGTTAGGAGCTTCCTAGCCGGCTCGACATAGGAGTGAAGTAGGAGCTTGTAGAGTTGGGGAAGTACGTACGCCACCCCACGATTGGTATTAAGGAATACACCCGTCATCCACGCAATTAATACACACTAATCAACCGGTAAAAGATAGTTAGGGAGTAAGGAAATCTAAGTAAACACATTTCTCTCCACATAAGTTTCACAACCTTTTCATTTTCAGTTATTTTATTTGCATTCGTAGTTATTTGGGTTAGTTGACTAGCAACTAATTCCGCCCACTCCTTCAAACCCGAGATTTTACTTGCTTTCATAAAAATATAAAAAAAATACAAAAAGAATCTTCCCTCACCCTTAGACCTAATTAGAGTAGTTTTTCATACCTAACAAACACTATTCCCTGTGGAGAACGATCAATCCCCCGTACTTACCACTACACTATACTACATCGGTCAGGTACACTGCCTGGTGGGGTTGTAAGCCTCTTGAGATCCCTCGAGAGGTAAAACCTGCTGTAAGGTCGCAAAACCACGCATCAGTGATGTTTGGACATAAATGTAAGCTCTCTCATATGTGCTAAACTCTTTCGTATATCGATGCACATATTGAGGAGGAGCAAATGGACAAAAGGATTTGGCATCTTATGTGAGCAAGGCTCAGACTTCCCAAATGAATTGACGAAACATATATTGTCATCAATCGAAAGGACATATCCTGGCCGGGTAATAATTTCAAGCTGGTCTAACCAGTGATGTAAGCGTGTCTCGAAAAGGATGTGTCTGAGTAGAGTGTACCGTTTCGAGAAACTTTCTGTGGACTTGACCAGGCCGGGTAATAATTTCAAGCTGGTCTAACCAGTGATGTAAGCGTGTCTCGAATCAGTCATGTTCACTGAAAGTTGATCAATTCAAAAAAGTGCGAGCTCTACCTAACATGTGCAAATTTATAAAACAATCATTCGAGCACATGTTAAGGGGGAGCATTTGAAAAATATAAAACTCTCAAGTGTTAGCAAAAATGTGTTTCAGAATCATGAACACTTTGAGAGATTTTTCAAAGATTTGGTTTATGGCAATTGTGGAAGAACACCAAAGACCGACCATTTTATTTATTGTATTGGAGTTATAAGGATGGTAAGGTTAGGTACAAGTTCCCACGATCCCGCCAGAGCCGGAGGGATCTACCCAGGGACAATCCACTAGTTAGTGTAGAAGTGCTTAGGTATGATTAAAAAGGAGAAAAGTGTGATTAAGGGAAGAGTGCCGACTGAGATGGAGCTAGTACTGGAACAAACCCAACAAGGTACTAGTAATGAAGTCTCGGTAAGCACTGAAGGGGTTGAAGAATGAAAAAGAAATGTAAAGATAAAGGGTGAAAAGAAAGAAGCCCTCCTTACACTTTAGGCAGAAACCGGGTCAATTCATATGCTGTCAGAATCACTTGGTTGATTGCTGACATTGAAGACAAAGTATCATGGACCCAGTGATACGCTGCACAACCCTCCCTAACCACTCAAGGTCCCTCAAAGGACTCTTGTTTCAATTGTCACGGAGTTCAATACATTTCTATCGTCTCTCTCACTCCGAGTTAGATGATATTGAAAAGGTGGCAGTCCTCTCCAGCCTCCGATCACCAAATCAAAACGCACAATTGAGTCTAGAGCCACGAGATGCATTATAAGATCTCATAGGGACACGAATTATTTCTACACTGGTAGTTCAACATTAAGGACACCAGTTGTAAACTTATGAGTCCTACGCAGATCTTAGCAATCTGCCAGAACATTTATGAGAGAATTTACATATGTAATTCTCAATGATTGAATGGAAATTCCTGCCAGGGTCAACATCAAGCAGCCCTGAAAGCAGGTCACTTCGGTAAATCCTTGTGGATTACGCTTAGTGGTCGCGACAGTTTCAAACGGTCTACAGTCGTGGAGTGATCTCCAGCGACTCACCTAATCGTTGATTTGCTACGGTAAATCTTTAAAGCCCTTTGTGGGTTTCCGATTTAGGAACGGTCTTGGTAAGGATTAGAGAGAGTTCTCACACTATGCTGTTAACAATCTCGAAGTCCGAACCTGTAAGTACCGAACGTTTTATTGCTAACTGTCGTATGCAGGAACATCTGGCAAGTGTAGCTGATTGCTATTGCAGCTGTTTGCGGTGGTAGCTGATTGATGTTGCAGCTAATTGCGGTTGTAGCTGATTGCTAGAAAGATGCCGGTCCATCACCCCATGCTCACACTTTACCCTCATCATAATCAAAGGAATCATGATATCTAAAAGACCTTCAACACTGCTTCCGCAACTCTGAGGCTGAAGATCATGATCCAGAAAAGTAAAATCATGACTCAGAATAGTGTGAGCATGTCGGTTCAAAGAACACCACATCACATGGAAACATACTACTAAAAGATGACCTGGAGACATACGTTGGATGATGACATTAAAGAATCACCAAAAATCTTCCAAGACAGAAGAACGGTCATCAAAAGATCACTGCTGTATGTACAAAGAGTAATGACATTGAAGAATCAAATACTACGAGCTATGATGACAAGTTCAGAAGATAAAATGCTAGAATTCGAAATATTGTTTCCGGGGTGACCTCCCTTAGGGGGAGATTGTTAGGAATATAAATATTCAGATGAAGGATCGGTCACCCCGACTATCTATTTAGCATTTATATAGCTCGTAGGCTTATTAATATTAGATTAGTTATATTAGTAATAGTTTAGTGGTTAAAGTATTCATGGAGTGGGTCGGGTCTTTACCCACTGTCAGCTCACTCCACAGCCCACTCGGGGCACAAATATTATGTATTATAAATACCTCTCTCCACTAGGGAGAGGGTTGGAGCTTTTCTCATTCTAATCTAACCTACTTACATTTTCTCTCCACTCTCTCTCTATAAAAGTTCCCATCTTCCTCATCTCATCTCTTTCTCTATAATTAGATCTAGCATTAAACTTATGTTTGTGTAATGAATTACAGATCACTACAAGCTTCAATGTATGGCCCTCTCAGAAGCAAGGTTACCATTATGGGATAGATCATTTCATCGAGTTTTTGAAACGCTCTTCGGATCTGAAATGGACTTTACAACCTTCAAACGTAAACTCTTGCACAACATATGTCTAATAGAGAAGCAAATTGAACAAGGAAGTGACTGCATAGTAGCATATCGAGCGTTCAAGACGCAGTTAAAATGGTTTCTCTACTTAGATTTTAGAGTGCTCAAAAATTCTTCGGATTATGTATTAGCAAGCAAAATATGGAGAGAATGCATCATTAGTTACCTTGAAGTTGAATCTTTTAGAGATCAGTTGCTTAAACTAATGAACATACTGGAACTGGTGCTTACTACAAGATCACTTCATCTGAGGGAGATGCTGGAAAAGAAGAAAGAGTCAAATGGAAAAGTATTGCATGGAAGAGGGTTAAAAGAAAAAGAACGGGAAAGAATTGAAATGGAGATGCAGATACAAGCGGGAACGGCCAATGAGAAAGGGACATCATATGATAATTTGGGTTTCACAGGTCATAATGCCTTATCAGAACAGCATAATAGAAAAAATAGTCAAGGGAATGGTTCGGATACTGACGGGAAACTCAACTGTAAGAATGATTTGAAGACTGCAACTACTGATGTCGGACCTTCACATTGTACAGATACATTGGTTAAGGTACATCAATCAACTGATCATATCAAGATATTTGATAATGTGTTTACTTATGAGACACAAAGTCATGGACAACCTGAGTACATTAACGACACATATGTGGTGAATCAGGATAATAGAAATATTACTCCTGACATTCCACATATGGATCCTAATGGAGGTATGGTTGAACATGACAATGTAAATCATGATCAAGAATGTGCTTCAAATGCTTTCTTAATCAAAAATATTCAAAACGAAGTTGTTCGATGTAATGAGCTTAATCGTGAACTAAAAGCACAAAATAAGTCGTTAACTGAAAAGCTCAAGAATTCTAGTAAACGTATAAATGATTTTCAAACACAAACTAATCGTGAATACAGCTTTGAAGTGGAAAATGGGATGTTAAGACACGAAAATGAGCGAATTTTAAAAGAGTCAGGTGACATTCAAGAGAAACTAAAACGTCAAATATTCTCTCTTGAACAAATTTTTCAAAGATGTCAAGCACAAAGTATTGAATTTGAGCTAGCTTTACAACACAATCTGGAAAAGCAGTCTTTTGAAAACCCTTGGATGTCAAAACTTGAACAACTTGATGATGAAAACGTGTCAATGAAGTGTCAAATTTCAAAATACGAAAAAGAAATTAAGCATTTGAAATTGATTTACAAAAATCTGTTTGATTTAATCAGAAGTTCACGAGTACAGACACAAAACTCAAACACGAAACAAAAAGAGACTGAAGATTTGAAGTCTCAATTGTCTAAATTCGCTGATAAAAAGTTTGAAAATGTTTTGCAAAAGATTGAATCAATGAAGATGAAAAAGGTTGAGTCTCAAATCACAAAAGTTTCCTTTCCAAATCCCCTGTTCGATTCTAATACTCCTGATTTTGAAAAGGATACGGGGGAGAAAATGTATCTTTTTGAAAATAAAAATCATGTGCTTCAAACAAAAGTGGTTGAGCTTGAAACGCTTTTAGCTCAAAAAACAAACGATTTTGAGGATGCCAAAACTGACTTTTTCAACAAAACAACCAAATTCGAAAATTATTTTGAAAGACTTGAAAAAGAAAATGTTGAGTTCGAACGTAAATTGGCTCGTAAAACGGATGATTCTAAAGCCGAAAAAGATCAACTTTTGAAACAAATTGCCTATTTAGAATCAAAATTGGCATCTCAAGATCATCTTTCTCTTCAAAAAGAATACAGTGATTTGAGAACTTCATACAATGCTTTAAAAATGAAGTTTGATTCTCTTAACCGATCAAAGGGAAAAGCTCCCATTTCAGATTTTTCAACACCAGAAGTGAGTGTTTCGAAGAAGGTTTACACGGGTGAATCTTCGAAACCATTTTTGAAAAAGGTTTCCCAGTTTACAACTTATTCTTTTCAAAAAGGAAGGAAGTTTTCGAAGAAACCAAGTCTTTCTGAAACACTTACTTCTCAAAAGTTTTCAAATCCAAATGCTTCAAAAGAAAAGACTCAAGTTTTTGAAACTCCACACTCTCGTTTTACGCCGGTAAAGCAAGTGTAGAGACCAAAACAAAGTTGTTTAAAACCCTCAAATGTTTCAAATGGAAAGAATCAAGTTTTTCAAACACCAAATTCTTGTTTTACACCGGTAAAGCAAGTGTGGAGACCAAAGCAAAGTCGTTCAAAACCTTTCAAATATTCAATATCAGAATTGCTTTTGTTGCAATATAAGAATGACTCTGCTTTGAACATTCCAAATACTGGAAGGTTTCCATTTATCACAAAAACAAATCTTCAAAGTGAACCCATGAGGTTCAACTCTAGATGGAAATCTTCTTCATCAGATTTTAAAACTCCAAGAGAAACACCGGGTTTCTCAAACAATTTTCAATGGAAAAAGAGTTTTAAATCTCCATTGATTCCACGAGTGTTATTTCAAAATGAAACACCGGTTTTCAGTCCTCGTTGGAATTCAATATCTTTAAATCAGATTGACACAACTTACAAATGGATTTCAAAACAGATTGCTCAAAGTTTTTAAAATCATGATCCACCATGGCAAACAATGAAGTTCCTCAACTTCTAAATGATAAGGGTAGCTACACTGTTGCTCCTAAACTATAAGAAAAATTTACAAAATAGAAGAAACAGTTTCTATGTTACATTATGAGTATAGAACCACAATTTCTTAAAACCATTACAAATGGACGATATATCCCAAAAACTGCTGCTGGTTTGGACAAACCAGAACCACAGTGGACTAATGATGAACGAAGAATTGTCAATCTTAATCAACGCCTAAAGAGTCTCATCATTTCATGTTTCCTGATGATCTTATGGAATAGGTCATAAGCTGTCCCACTGCTAAAGAAGTATGGGATGACATGTGTCTAAGTCAAGAAGGTCAATCAGAGATCAAAGAAAAACATGTCATGGATTTAAAACTTGCATACAACACCTTCAAACACATTGAAGGTGAAATTGTTTCTCAAACCTTTACTAGGTACAAAGTTCTTTTAAATGAACTAATAGATGATGGTGTCAAACTAGAGAAACATGAAATAAATGTCGGCTTTGTCAATAGCCTTCCAAAGAATTGCTAAGCTTCTGTCAAAGTTTGAGAAACTCTAACCATGCTATAGATCTTGACTTGGCCACCCTCTTTGGGAAATTTAAATATGAAGTAAGAATCATTGACAAAATCAATGGGGCTGACAACAAAAAAGCCCTAACCATGACTACCAAACCCATATCAACTACATTTTTCTCTAATTTCGTAGTATAGGACTTTCAAGATGATCCTGAAGATAAAGAGGACATGAGAAGCAGTCAAGAGTATATGGATGATCTTGCTGAGAGTTCCATGAAAGGGCTCTTTTAGCAAACTCAAAGAGATTCTTCAAAAAGAATTCTCTAAAGTTCAGTGGGTCAAAAGCAAATGGCAAAATTGGATGCTTTAAGTGTGGTAAAATTGGACATTTTGCAAAAGATTGCTACATTAAAACGTCCACACCTTCATAACTTCACTAAACCAAAATAGATTTCAAGCTAAAGAACTCACATCATCACAAACCTTTTCACAAAACAAAGTTGAGGTAAAACATAACAAAGTTAAAGCCAAACTGACTCTTTTAACTTCTGGTGCCTCAACCTCTCAACCTACCCAAGCTCCTCAAACAAGAAGTAAAAGTCTTGTTTGTTAATACAAATAATGTCTAAAAATGTTATTTCAATTTTTCGATATCTCTACGTTTTGATGTTAACAAAATGTAAAAACACTTTACGTCAAAATTAACGTAAACAAGTTTCTAGTCAAAATATCCCTTTTCAATGTAAATCACTCTAGGTAAGAACAAAGAAATTTACAACTTGACAAATGATCAAAGAATTGAATTTGTGTTCTAAACTTAACATTTTTAATGTGACAAAACATTTTTTCAAAAATACATTTTACAAATTATTTTTGAAATAAAAAGAAATGTTTTAATTGGAAAAATAAGTTTGAATCTTCCAACAGCTATCCCCCCCCCAAAAAAAAACAGCTCCAAACTTCTCCAAATAAACTTTCATCACTAAAAACAAAATGAGGAGCATTTTTGTCGAGCACGGTACCACTAAATACCACGGAACCATTAAATTTAGTGGTACCGTGCGAACTTTAGTGGTGTCATCCCTCTGTAACGGATACATTTCTTTTGCCTTTAAATATTGGGCAATATATTTAACAGATTTTGGTCATCCTTTTTCACACAAAACTTTCTGATTTAAATCCCTCTATCACATTTATATTTCCTTGATCATTTAGGTAGTTTTCTTTTGTTTAAGAGTGATCCAATCATCCAACCAAGTGATCACCTTCATTCCTCTACTAATGCAATTGAAGAACACAAAGTATCAAGAAAATACCAAGTGTTGTAGTAGTAGTATAGTGCACTTGTAACATTTGTTACATACTTGTTGTATCTTGATATACATCAAGTAGTCTTGAGTCTTGTTTAGTTAGCTTGTGTGGATCATTGTGATCGTGTAGAGGTTGTGGAGATCTCGTGATGATAGTGTTTAAATTGTGAAGAGAGTGCGTAGATCGAGTGGATCATGAGAAGATCGTGAGGATCTTGTAGATTGTGTTATGTGAGGATCGAGTAGATCGTAAGTAAGATTGATACTAGCTAGATTAGTACTCGACATTTAGCTTAGTCTCGGAGATAATGATAAGCAACGTTATATGGTTTTCTCCGCCTGAAGGGAGTTTGTTGATATAGTGTTTAGAACTCTCGATGAAGGTTACTCTAGCAAGAATTATGTTAGGAAGTTTCTTAGGGCTCTACATCCCAAATGGAGAGCAAAGGTCAACGCCATTAAAGAGTCGAAAAACTAGGCGACATTATCAGTTGATGAACTTATATGAAACTTGACAGTTCATGAAATGATAATCAAGAAAGACTTCGATATAGTTAAAGACAAAGGAGAGAAAGTAAGGTCTCTAGCATTTAAAGCCAAGAATTAGTTTAGTGATGAGGCAAGTTCGACTTCCGATAGTGAAGACGAAGAGTACGCCTTAGCGATTAGAGATTTTAAGAAGTTCTTTAGGAGAAGAGGTAGATTTGTAAGACAACCTAGAGATAAAAAGAAGTCATTCCAAAAGAATCGGGATGACAAGAAAGGTAAAAGCGATAGGAAATGCTTTAGATGCGGAGATCTAAATCATTTTATCGGAGAATGTCCTAAACCACCGTGAACCAAGAACCAACAAGTGTTCGTAGGAGGTTCTTGGAGCGATAGCGGTGAAGAAGAAGAAGAGGAAAAGCCTAACGACGAAACATGTCTCATGGCTCACACTAAAAATGAGGTACATTCCGATTTCTCTTATTATTGTGATGATAATTCTTCGATAGATGATAACATACTATATCATGAATATAATAAAATATGTGAAGTAAGTTCTAAAATCATAACTAGAAACAAGACACTAAAAGCAACTTTGCATAAATTCGAAACGGAAATTTTAGAACTAAAAGACCAAGTCAAGAAGCTTGAGAAAAACAAAGAAATAGATATTGGATGTAAGTCATGTATATGTCTTCGAGTTAAGAATGAAAAACTCAAGGAAAATGCTCTTAAAATCACTATGTTTGAAAAAGGAACAAAAGTACTTAATGATATGTTAGAAAACATTTGGTATAGTGAACATGCCAGAGCGGGCTTAGGTTTTGACCTAAATAAAGCATCAACAAGTGAAACTAAACAAGTAAAATTTATAAAATCTGGAAATTCTGAAGCAGGAGTAGACAATACCACTAAAGAAGGGAACTAAACCACTAAATTTAGTGGTACCGTGGGACCGTATGTTGAAAAAGTTAGAACAACTTAAATTCTGAAAAATAACTTAAGTCCTAAACCAAGTCACTTAGTAGTTAATAATGTTAAGATACCTGTTGCTAGTAAGAATGAAGTTAAAAGTTTCTACATATCTTTTCAACCCCTATCTTTTCAACCCCTGGACTTGGCTTTGTAAAACCCGATACTAGATCAAAAACTCCTCCACCTAGGAAAACAAATGTTCCTAAACCTCGGTCAAGAACACCTCAACCGAGAAGTAACTTTAGAAGGCAAAGTTATCCGGTTAACTATCCCGTAACTTGGAGCAACTTTCAATAAAGAAGTTATTTACCATGGGAAATTTGTCCTCCGTTCCAACATCCAAACCAAATGCATGGGATGTTTAACACTAACAACTTTGGACCCATGAGATATTGGGGACCGAATGTTTGAGTTTTTGACTTACTCAATAGATATGCTTGGGAATTGACTTGGAGCCCGACGGATTGATCAAGGATAGTGAATGCACTAATCATATGAAAAGAAATCAAAGTCTATTCTCATCTTACAAAGCATACAACGGAGGTAATGTCACATTTGGTAGTAAATTAAAAGGCAACATCATAGGAAAAGGTATGATTACTCATAACTCTCTCACTATTAGAAAAGTTGAGCATGTAGATAACTTAGGATTTAATTTGCTTAGTATTAGTCAAATGGTTGACAATAAGTGTAGAGTAGTATTTTCTGAAGAGGGTAGTGAAATTACTAAGGATGGCAAGACCATAGGTAAAGGAGTTAGGAAGAATGGCTTATTCGTAATGAAAATACGAGATAAGCCTCAGGACAAAAAATTTCTAGCAACCATAGATGAGTATTCCACTCAATGGCATAGGAGACTAGGTCATGCTAATATGCGTTTAATACAATCTTTAGCGTCTAAGGATCTAGTTAGAAATTTACCTAAGCTTAAGTTTGATAAACACTTTTGTGACACTTGTAAAATTGGAAAACAAGCTCATTCTAGTCACAAATCTAAGAACATGGTCTCGACCTCTAGATGCCTCGAACTCCTTCACATGGACTTATTCGGTCCACCGCAGTACGCAGTTACGGAGGAAATGACTACACCTTAGTAATTGTAGACGACTATTCTAGGTATACTAGGACTAGATTTCTTAAGAATAAGACACAAGCTTTCGAGATTTGATAATGAAGTGCGAACCACGGTCGAGATTTGATAATGAAGTGCAATTTGGAGTATATTGTGATGCTAATGGTATTACACATAATTTCTCGATTCCACAAAAGTTTTGGTGTAATTCCGTAGACACCTCAACTTATATACTTAATAGGATTTTGATTAGACCAATCTTAGGAAAAACACCATACGAAATCTTGAGAGGTAGGAAACCCACTCTAGATTAATTTATAGTGTTTGGAAGCAAGTGCTTCATTTTAAACACAAAAGATTATCTCACCAAGTTTGACCCAAAGTCTTACGAAGGTGTTTTCCTAGGTTACTTCCAAAATAGTAAAGCCTATGTTGTCCTAAATAAGGAAACAATGAAAGTCGAAGAATCATTTAATGTGACATTCGATGAAAGTCCTCCCCCAACTAAGACATCACCCTTGGTGGATGATGACTTAGATAAAGAAGAAGAAGCCATTAAAGTTAGTGGCAAGAAAAACTTAGAAAATGACACTGATGATGAAATAGTCGAAGTTGACGAAATTGTCAACATTAAGGAATCCAAGAACCATCCAATAGAAAATGTCATAGGAAACCTCAACCAAAGAAACCTTAGGTCACAAGCACAAAACAAAAGTAATTTTTTTTGTTTTATATCTACCGTAGAACCTAAGAATGTCGGTGAAGCGATAAAGGATGAAAGCTGGGTAGTTGCCATGCAAGAAGAATTAAATCAATTCACTGCAAATCAAGTAGATTTAGTACCTCCACCTAAGAATCAAACCATCATAGGAACTAAGTGGGTGTTTAGAAACAAACTCGACGAAAATGGCGTCGTGTCTAGGAATAAGGCTAGGTTAGTAGCACAAGGCTACAATCAACAAGAAGGAATAAACTACGATAAAACTTATGCACCCGTAGCTAGATTAGAGTCAATTAGAATACTCCTTGCCTATGCTTACGCATTAGATTCAAATGGACGTGAAAAGTGCATTCTTAAATGGTTTTATCAACGAGGAGGTATACGTAGCACAACCTCCGGGATTCGTTGATTTCAAAAAACCAAATCATGTTTATAAACTCAAGAGAGCACTCTATGGCCTCAAACAAGCTCCTAAAGTTTGGTATGATAGATTAAAGGCTTTCTTACTTAAACATGAATATACCATGGGGATGGTAGATAATACACTTTTCACGAAGAAACGAAATTCACATCCCATCATTGTTCAAATATATGTTGACGACATTATATTCGGTTCAACTTGTCAAGAGTTATGCGATGATTTTGCGAAAATCATGCATGACGAGTTTGAGATGAGCATGATCGGTGAATTAAATTTCCTCCTTGGTCTACAAATAAAACAAATGGAATATGGTATCTTCTTTAATCAATCAAAATATATTAAAGAAATGCTTAAGAAATTTGGATTAGAAGAGTCTAAACCAATAAAAACGCCCATGTCCTTGGATACGAAACTCACGAAGGATGAAGAAGGTAAGCCCGTGGACAATACTAAGTATAAGGGCATGATAGGTAGTTTATTATACCTAACAGAAAGTAGGCCCGATATCATGTTTAGTGTTTGCCTTTGTTCTCGCTTCCAAGAGGATCCCAAAACCTCTTACCTTGAAGCAGTTAAGCGTATCTTGCGATACATTAAAGGCACTATGCACTTGGGATTATATTATCCCAAGGGGACCGGTGTAGAAACTATTGTCTATGCCGACTCTGATCATGCGGGAGATTATGTTGATTGAAAAAGCACGATTGTTGTTTATACCTTCATGGGTTGTTGTCTAACTTCTTGGTTCTCCAAGAAACAAATGGCTCTTGCTATCTCCACGACCAAAGCCGAATACGTAAGTGCCGGAAAGGCATGTCTACAAGTACTATGGATGAAACAAGCTCTAATCAAATATGACATCCATCTCGACGACATCCTGATTATTTACGACAATAAAGTAGCTATTGAATTGAGCAAAAACCCCGTGCAACACTCTTGATGTGTTACGTGTCTGCAAGTTTTAAAATTTAGAAAACACGATTTATCCGATTATCTATTTAACACATACGAGCAAGTATACTCGTCCGCAATAGTAAAGGTGGGTAAGTCGAGATCATCCTAAGGGATTTATGATTATCGTAGTTAAGTATAACAAGCATTTGTAAAAAGGGTTGTCAATCCAATTTAGTGAAAATTCAAAAGTAACAAAATCCAATCAATTCAAAACATATACTTGTGTGTAATCCTTAACCGATTGTATAGATTATTCATAGAAGTTTGGTGTAACTTGTAATGATGCACAAATCTAACATAAATGATTTACAATCAATGGTTTATATCATGAAAAATCATTGTTAAGAATTCAATCATCTGGTTAACCCTTTCGGTCTATTCAGCCAACATGATAATTCTCTATGAAATCCATTTGTTTGAAAAATGCTTCTTATTTAATTTGTTCTTACAAGTCCTTTCGGCCATATCTAGTGATGAAATCATTTCAAGTCTATTTCAATGAGCAAACATGATGGTTGTCACCCATCATGCTCCATACTAATTCGTGCACTAATGTTTTGGAATAAAAACATAAAAGAAAATCCTTTCGGCCTTTTTAATCTTTTAAATGTTATTACCAACAAATTAAGCAAGACTAGATGTTAATTCAACAAACTCATTAAACAAGAAAGATTATCATGCATCATAAGAACACTCATACAATAGTTACATCATACACACAAGTATACCAAAAATTACTCCATAACAATCATCATAATAGAACACAAGTAACGAACAATACTTCCATAAAACTTAAAGTAACAATAGTTCATTGTAAAGTAAACAAGATATACCTAGATTAGAATTACTAGAACTAGAATCGTGGAACTATATCAACCACACTCCTCCAATCGCCTAATATGACCCGTAAACAACTCCAAACTCGAACCAAACACTTGAGACTTTAACTCAATGTTTCCTGGACGTTTTTACAGCACTTCTAGACTTTCGGGCAATATAATAAGTATGTAATAGCTTTGGTGTAAAGTCTATCACAAGAATAAGTTGTTACACTTAGTAAACTAGCCTAGGATCCAATATATAGATAGGATTCACTTAATGGCCAAGCAAAAACGTCCCTAAGAGTTAATAACTGGAAATGATCAGCCCCTTATGATTAAATTGAAGTAAAGCCGTCATTAAATGTGAAATTTGTAACAGCAGCACCATCCAACTGATCAGATACTCCATCATCCGATCGGTTTCTCCATCCCACAACACCCATTCGATTCGGATGCGGGCTCCAGCCGATCGGGTGGAGTCTTCTTGCACTCATATTTTTTACTTTTCTTCGACTATTCTCATTGCATGCTTTATCCTTGATCGTGGCACTAATTTCTTCCATTGAACTTGATATTTTCTTGACATAGAATCATGGAAATCTTGATACTCTCAAATCATTGAGTCCTTGCGTGGTTTCTAACTTCGCTTCAATCACGGGAATCTTCCAATTGTGCATAATCACTTCAATTCTTCGTCTTTTCATAATCTTTTCCTGTATTTGGCTACATTCACTTGCATATACACTTTTTCACGATTAAATAACAAAAGCATAAAAATATAACCAAATATGATGCCCAAAACTAACGATAATGCAACCAAAAACATGCTCATTCTAAGCGTTATCAAATTCCCCCACACTTAAGTTCTGCTCACCCTCGAGCAAGTCTAGCATTTAGAAAAATGATTTCAATGGTGTCGATGTCATGATTCCCAAAAATCTAACAACCATTCCAAAAGAATAATTGTTAATTTAAATTTTATGTGAATATTCCTGAAACGTAAACAAATTGATCTTGAGCTTGATAACATAACTAAGCACCTCACGAATGATTTTGGAATTCACTCAACACTCATATGTAGATTGGTTGGTATATGTAAATCACTCATTGCTCAGTCTTGATTCCTGCATCTTACCATAAGCTTGTACAAGTATCAAAACAAACAAATACAACATCAAAGAGGTCTTTTATTCGGGTTTAGGTTAAAAGGGTTACTGGCTAATATCCAAATATTTCATACAGGAATATAATAGATCGCTGGCGCAAATTTTTGACTAGCCAAACAACGGATGGTCACTAGAATGTACCTTGGTTCGCTGGCGCATTATTTGCATAACGGATGGTCACCGTAATACGCACTAGATCGCTGGCGCGTCATTCGATTATTCAAAAACCGGATGGTCACTAGAATATCCATGTACTACATATTTTTACAAAGCCATTACTATATCCGGATGTTCGAAAGCTAACAACGAATAAAGTAATTTGGTATAGGTTAGAGATAAGGCATGGGAATTATTTGTGATTGGTTTCTACAAAATGAAAAATAAGAATCAAGTCCAAATTCCGTTCCCAACTCTTTATACCACAAATGACTACTTTCCAAACTTCCTCGATCGTCATTCCGAATCTTCATACTTACTTATCACCTCTTAGCAAATTGGCTAATTTGATACTTCATACATTATAGCACATTGGCTATTCACTTTATTAACTTTTTTTTAACAATACTTTCTCCTTTCCTCGTCACCCCCACACTTTGGATGAGCACACGCTACAAACAAAATACAAATAAGAGTAGCGACCTCCTTTTTCATTGAAACAACACATACACATATCAAAGTGTGGCCAACGCGTAATCATCAAAAAATAAATAGCTTTCGAACTTCGAATGAACTTGATTCGGGTAAGGCTAAGGTGTAAAGTGTAAAATATTTTTGTATTTTTCTGGATTTAATCAAAATAAAAAAAAATGGCTCAGAAGGTGTAACTAAGGGTATCTAGCGTTAAAGATAAACGCTAACAAATGGGTTCCAAATACGAGGTTAACTAACCGATGTAGTTAGCAAAAATTATTTTTGTAAACGGATGGCCATTTGATGTAAATCCTAAGTTGCCTCTTATTACTTGAATATATTTTTATCACTCGAAAGTGATTTTAACCATAATACATAACAAGTACAAGTTCTAGAATTAACATAATCACCGGCACACTCATAGCAAAATATATAGCATAAAAGATGTATGCTTTATACAAAAAAGGCTTAAATCCTCACAATTTAAGGTGAAAAAGGCTATAACATGTACTAGTAAATGTTATTGAATCCAGAATGAATTTGCTCTCATAATTTGATTAAGTTCCAAATTTTTTCAAATAGCCTCATTTTACCATTGAAATAATCTAGTTATTTTTAATATATAAATTACGTATGAAAACAACTAGAAAATCAAGGGCGAACGAATTCTAGTTACTCGACTCTAAAATTACCTAAAAATTAAAAACTAAAAATTTAAAAATCATATCATTTTTTCCTATTTTCTTCCCTCCCCCACCCTTAAGTTTTGCATTGTTCTCAATGTAATAAAAATAAACTTCAAAGTAAAGGAAATGGGAAAAATTTAGTTAAAAAGATACTAACAGGGTAAATACGCAATATGCATATTTGATCACAAATAAGCAATGAGTTCTCCAACTCCAAATATTGACCAACAATAAGCTTCCTGCACATCAATCCTGCAAAAACTGCAAAAATATACGAAAAAAACAAAACAAACAATACTAAAGCAAATCAAAGTAAATTAAAAACAAACAATAGTTAAAAGTACGTTATTAATCCTAAAGAAAAAGTTAAGAAAGTAGAGATAGAAATAATTCAACACACATAATGGTTTTGAAAACGCCGAATCAAATCAAATCATGATCCACCGATCATGCATCATCTTTGTCCATGTCTTCATCTTCCTCACTACCTTCAGTCTCATAGTTTTCGTCCTCATCAAAAACTGTATAGACCTTCTGTCTCTTCTTCTGCCCGGCTCCAGATGATGATCCACCCACATCGTAGCTTGAACCTCCAACCTCGGGAACTCTACCATACACTGGTACTGGTTCAGGAAAAGGTGCATACCCAGGATACGGGTAAGGATACGGACCAGGATAAGGATCATACGGGAATGGATATGGCGGAACATTTGGTGGGTTGTAGGTAGGCACCTTATAATTGGCTTCTCGTGCCAAGTGTTGGAGAATCGGCATCGAATAGTCATGATTATAGTTGTCCCTCATCATCATTGAATCTCTCCAAACATCCCTACGCTCATATCGTTCAACTCACGGTTCCAATCTCCCCATCCCGAGTCAAAACTACCCGGTGCATTTCCATAAAAATTTCCCATTGGTGGTGGTGGTGGTGTAGGTACCGCTGGCTCATTCTAAGCTCCCAACGTCCTTCTCTTCCTATCCAGTGCTTTTCCAAAAACTTTATCATCCCAAGTCCTACTCAACTCCGGATTCGAACACTTTTTAAACTCATCATCATCATCAAAATAACCCAAATTCTTTGCCAACCTTGTCACATAGTGACCTCCACAAATGTCACTCATGTCTTTAATCCCCGGGGCTCTTCTAGAAAGATACTCGGCTATGATCCAAGCCGCATTGCCATTCTTAGTCTCCTCCAACAATTTCATCACCCACAAATCTGGTTGATTACACTTATCTCTACTACCTCTCCTATGCAAAGTTCCCCACACAAATGGGCCTCGAACAACCTATGATCAATCTCATGTGGCTCATACAAACCAAGAGCTACTGCATAACTCGGCAAGGTGTACGCATGCTCTTTCCCACACAACCTAAACCAAACATAAACTTCGCTCATGATGTTGTTTATATTGACTTTCCTTTCAAAATACATAGTTGAGAAGAATTCCCAACACCATTCTTGGTAAACATCTTCATGAATTATAAAAGCTCTCTCCCAAGACAAATCTTCAAAAGTGTCCCCATCATAGGGATAGACATAAGTCATCCTCATCATTTTCCTCAACTGATTCTCACACTCATAATCCGTAAACAAATCCCAATTGATCAAACGCGGGACAGCAATTTTCCTAACCTGCAACTTGGAAAGGCATTCCCTATAGGCGTGCTTTTCCTCTCTTGATAGCTTACTGAATTTGAGGTACTCATTAGTCACCGGTTGTAGCTCATAGGTGACTTTCTTCTTCGCATTCCTTTGACAATATTTGTCGATGATCGGGTTTCTTGGAATTGGTGCCGAACTTGAAGAACCTACAAAATTTCTTTGTAGAAAAAACAAATATATATTAATATAGGAGTATTAGAACCAACGCTACACATTAGAGAAGTCCCGAGGCTCCATTTTAAAATTTTCATTTTTCATTTACCGAGAGCTCCATCCGATCGGCATGCCCTCCATCCGATTGGATGGTGTTCTGAAGCCAACCCAACCGATCGACATGCCCTAGCATCTGATTCAGTTGGGTGTTTTGCAGAAGGCAAAAGCCTTTCAACGACTTTTTGATCGATTCCTATCACTTCTACTCCACTCCTATCTTTCATATGAACTCTTATGTCGATTTCTACATCCTCAATTCATCCCTATATCTATCCAAAACATCTCCACATGATTTCTTAATCATTCTTAGAACACTAGTAATATTTTATGAATTAATTCCTTAATTGGTGCTCTCATCAACAATGTAGTATCATAAAATCACTGAGAAACAAGCCTATAACATCTGGGAATCATTAATTGCAACCTAATTCGATTCTAAGTTTTGACCTAATTGAATCCGAAAATTCAATCAATTAATTCTCTCCCAAAACTTAATCAATCAATGTAATTCTTTTTGTAATGCATTCTTCTATCAATTACCCTCCTATTCCTAAAAGATTACATCTCAATTCGAAATCTATCAAAAATCCCCAAATTATGGCCTAATTTAATAAATCCGAATTAAGATCTAATTAAACCAAATTGATGATGTTACTTACTTGTTTTGGAGCCATGGATGATCTCTAAACACTCCTGTAACTTTTTATTAACACTTATTGTCGAATTTCTTGGACCCAATTTGGTGGATTTTGTGTGTGTGGGTTTCTTGTGATTTTTGAAATTGTGGGTTTATATATTCAACTCTATCCTATCAACTTCATAATCCAACCGATTCGGTTTGGGTTTTTGTAAAAATTCACTTTTTCTTATCCACACACTTTTGTGAGATTGTTTGAACAAGTAAAAATAAGTTTAGTTTCAAAAATACTTGTTTTGTATGTAAATTTTCAACCACACTTGGTCCACCAATTTGTCCAAGTCTATATCTACTAACACTAAAACCAAAACTAACACTAAAAATCTCAACTAAAAACATAAACTTAATAATCATCAAAACTCAATAACAGAAAGAAGTCTTAACATAAACCTTAAAACTTAAAAAGAAATAACCGAAATGCAAATATTAAAATACTAAAATGCATAAAAGAAAAGAAACAAACAACTAGCACAAGCTCGCGCTTTATTCTTCAACTTCTTGATCTTCTTCATCCTTGAAAGTATTCATGCCTTAGGATGTCCTCACTTGAAATTTACCGGATAACTTTCGGTTTGTCTTTTGTGTCTTGAATTTCCTAGAAAAATTTCTTCCACTTGGGCAAACAATATCGAACTTAACGTGCCATTCTCCATCTCCGTCTTCTTTCTTATAAAAACTTGGACCGTCGGTCCCCCATTCCAAATTCTTGATTTGGACGGGCAATGATCCAAGGAAACCTGTAAGCTTGTTAAACACAAAAACATTTTTAAACGGATTAAAAAAATCCTCCATTGCTAGAGCTCTTTCCATTTCTTCTTCGATATCAAAGAAAGTAGGAGTAACCGGCCCATATTTAGGCCTTCCTTCCTCATCTCTTCCTGCTTCAAAACATCCCATGTATTCTTCCTCTTCATCCTTCTCATGCATTTCTTTTACCATCTTTCCCCTGGGTTTTGGGTAATAAGGGTGTTTCAAAATACCATCATCTATGGTCATCTTACCATGGCCCATGTCAATAATATCCCCGCAAGTCCTTAGAAATGGCCTACCTAACAAAAGTGGCAGGTCTTTGTCAACCAGTATGTTAAGTACCAAAAAGTTGGCTAGAAAAGCTTGGTACCCAATTTGGAATCTAACATTCTTCACTTCACCCATAGCCTTCTCTTGAGAATTATCGGCCATAGTAAGATTGGATTGATTCGGTTGAGGGTTACTAAGTACTAACCTTTTCTATAAGGGATATGGCATTACACTTACACTTGACCCGTTTTCGGCCAATGCATACATAGGAGTTGTACCGTTCACTTTAATTGGTAATACAAAGTTTCCCGGATCACTCTTTTTCTTTGGTAATCAATTCTCAACAATTCTCTCTCTCTCTCTCCCCTTCATCAAAATCTTTGTCTTCAAGCCTAGACCTTTCCATCATAACCACATCTAACTTCTTGCGGTAAGCCATATAATTATTCAATGCCTCTATAACAGGTTTCTTCTCCCTAAGCTCATTGAATTTCTGCTCCAAATTCTCTAGGATAGCTTCTTTTTGCTCTTGGGCAAAGGTTTAACAGTTGGTGGTGGAGTGGGTGGTGATGATGTGGAATCCTCACTTTTAGAGGTTGAGGGTCGGGTTAATTTGTTAAGGGTGGTTTTCCTTCTATTAGCCTTCCCCATTTTGACAACTTCTACCTTTTCATCCTTAACTTCTTCCATATCTTCACATAGCTCCACAAGCATAACTTCCACTTCCTTCTCTTCTTCCAACTCGGTGATATCGATCCTCATTTCACCAAGTGCAAAATCAAGCTTACACTTAGTAGTAACAAGAAAATCTCTCCCGAACACTACTTCTGGCTCATCGGTGTTTCCATAGTCTAGAACAACAAAATCAACCTTGAAAATGTGTCCATGAATGTTAACACGCACATCTTTCACGTTCTTCCTTCTGTAGTCTTCGTAGTCAAGCCTAACAAACCCAAACTTATCAAGCACATCCTCGGTGATATAGTGATCACCATATTCCATATTCAATTGCGCATCCCAAGCTTTGACCCCTTCTACACCACACGATGTAGCGAACCTCATGAATGGTGAGTCAAACTCCTCCTTAGGTGGAGCTCTTGTGAACACCACAACTTTGATCTTCCTTGGTGCACAAACTTGGTTCTCTCCAACTACCTCTAACTTCTCGAGATTCATCTTACTTTCTTCTAACATACTTTCTAAATGTTCCAAGGAATCGCCTCTATCCTTGAACATTTCTTCCAAATTCCTCAAGTACTCTGAAACTTCACTTAAGTTTTCCATTTCACTAAGGCAAATAACAACTATAACATAACCAACAAAACACAAAATCCAAATCATTAGCATTAGGGTTAATCATAATCGAAACATATTTAAAATGAAAATATACAAAGTAAACCAACAAGTTTGAACACTCAACAACATTAAAAACTAAAAATTTGAAAATTTTGAAAATTTTTACCGAGGCCTACATCCGATCGGCTTGTTCACCATCCGGTCGGATGGTGGCTGATCTCCAAACCAAAATCGTCCAGCCGAATCGGATGCGGGCGCATACCGATCGACTGGATTTAATTTCCAGACCAATTTTTTTTAATTAATTTACAAAATGACTCTTAAATATTTTTAATGACTATTAATGAAGAATTAACTCTTTTAATTAACTCTTTTAACTAATGGTAAATGAAAAGATTAAACTTATAATTAATAACTTTAAAAATTAATTAACTCTAATAATTATCTATTAAACTTCTAATTATTAAGCAAAGTAAATGTAAAAACTCTTCATAACTACTCATTAAACTCTTAAGATTAAATTAATAATAGATTTTAACTAGATGTTTAAGTAAAACTAAATACACATAATAATCATAAAAATGAAAATTAAATAACTAGTGCTAAACATAATATCTTAATAAATAAACATTCAATATTTAACAACTAGTAACTTAACTAACATAAAACAATCATTAAACACTAAAGAAAATGAAATTTTGAAAAATTAAATATTGTTACCGAGAGCTCCATCCGATCGGTAGGATACTCTGGTCACAAAAACTTTTTACTTTTCTTCTTTATTTTACACATGAATATTCTGAATCAAACACTTAAAAAATACAAAATACAAACAAATCTATTCAAATCCCCGGCAGCGGCGCCAAAAACTTGATTTGCTACGTGTCTGTAAGTTTTAAAATTTATAAAACACGATTTATCCGATTATCTATTTAACACATGCGAGCAAGTATACTCGTCCGCAATAGTAAAGGTGGGCAAGTCGAGATCGTCTCAAGGGATTTATGATTATCGTAGTTAAGTATAACAAGCGTTTGTAAAAAGGGTTGTCAATCCAATTTAGTCAAAATTCAAAAGTAACAAAATCCAATCAATTCAAAACATATACTTGTATGTAATCCTTAACCGATTGTATAGAGTATTCATAGAAGTTTGGTGTAACTTGTAATGATGCACAAATCTAATGTAAATGATTTACAATCAATGGTTTATATCATGAAAAATCATTGTTAAGAATTCAATCATCTAGTTGACCCTTTCGGCCTATTCAACGAACATGATAATTCTCTTTGAAATCCATTTGTTTGAAAAATGTTTCTTATTTAATTTGTTCTTACGAGTCCTTTCGGCCATATCTTGTGATGAAATTGTTTCAAGTATATTTCAATGAGCAAACATGATGGTTGTCACCCATCATGCTCCATACTAATTCGTGCACTAATGTTTTGGAATAAAAACATAAAAGAAAATCCTTTCGGTTTTTAATCTTTTAAATGTTATTACCAACAAATTAAGCAAGACTAGATGTTAATTCAACAAACTCATTAAACAAGAAAGATTATCATGCATCATAAGAACACTCATACAATAGTTACATCATACACACAAGTATACCAAAAATTACTCCATAACAATCATCATAATAGAACACAAGTAACAAACAATACTTCCATAAAACTTAAAGTAACAATAGTTCATTATAAAGTAAACAAGATATACCTAGATTAGAATTACTAGAACTAGAATCGTGGAACTATAGCAACCACACTCCTCCAATCGCCTAATATGACCCGTAAACAACTCCAAACTCGAACCAAACACTTGAGACTTTAACTCAATGTTTCATTGACGTTTTTACAGCACTTCTAGACTTTCGGGCAATATAATAAGTATGTAATAGCTTTGGTGTAAAGTCTATCACAAGAATAAGTTGTGACACTTAGTAAACTAGCCTAGGATCCAATATATAGATAGGATTCACTTAATGGCCAAGCAAAAACGTCCCTAAGAGTTAATAACTGGAAATGATCAGCCCCTTATGATTAAATTGAAGTAAAGCCGTCATTAAATGTGAAATTTGTAATAGCAGCACCATCCAACCGATCGGATACTCCATCATCCGATCGGTTGCTCCATCCCACAACACCCATCCGATTCGGATGAAGGCTCCAGCTGATCGGCTGGAGTCTTCTTGCACTCACATTTTTTACTTTTCTTCGACTATTCTCGTTGCATGCTTTATCCTTGATCGTGGCACTGATTTCTTCCATAGAACTTGATATTTTCTTGACGTAGAATCATGGAAATCTTGATAGTCTCAAATCACTGAGTCCTTGCGTGGTTTCTAACTTCGCTTCAATCACGAGAATCGTCCAACTGTGCATAATCATTTCAATTCTTCGTCTTTTCATCATCTTTTCCTGTATTTGGCTACATTCACTTGCATATACACTTTTTCACGATTAAGTAACAAAAACATATAAATATAACCAAATATGATGCACAAAAATAACGATAATGCAACTAAAAACATGCTCATTCTGAGCGTTATCAACTCTAGTATGAACCACATCGAAATACATCATCACTTCCTTCGCGACAACGTTCAAAAAGGAAACATCTCTATCAAAAAAGTTCTGTCGCAAGACAACATCACCGACATATTAACCAAACCTCTCAAATGAGAATCCTTCAACTATCTACGTTTAATTCTAGGAATGATGGAACACATTCCGTAAATATCATAATTTACATGTGTTCAAAACGTACGCCGAGTCACGTCTAATGACTATTTAAATATTTCCTTGGAAATATTGAAGTCATCTCTGATTGTCAATCATCGCGTATCAAATCCCGTTGGATTTATTCCTTAAAGAATTTATTAGGTATAAGTTCTTTTGTCGTTTCTAAAATTCTCACTAAATCAGCGAGATTTGTTCGTCAAAAATCAAAACGGGACACATTTCTGTCCCAGCAGGTCACGGCACCACTAAAGTGGGCACGACACCACTAAATTTAGTGGTACTGTGTGACCGTGGACCTGAAAAACACGATTCCTCCTTTCTTTTTCCCTCACACTGCACATTCAAACCAAATATAACTTTCTGCATTTGCTGTCAAAACCAAACCCGAACCAAAACTCAATTCCACCCATCCAAAATCGATATTGAGGCATAACATGACAAGATTAACACCTCCCAAATTACGACATCAACAGTGAAAGACTTAATTGGGTGTTACGTAGTGGATCGTAGTCATAACCATAGAAAACGACTTTAAAAAGACGTTTTAAGTTTATCATTCAAAATACAAGCATTTGAGATACAAAGATGTTTCATAGTTAACATGTTTATTTAAATTTGAATGATAAAACATTTATTTAGAACCCGTGCCGGGTTTAGTGCCCACTCCGTGCCTTGAGTTCCAGCCTTTAGTTACCTGAGATAACATGCTAAAAGTCAACAAAAGTTGAGTGATGTTCATAGGTTTAAGTTTAATAGTTGAACACAAGTATAAGTGTTAATTGCATCGAATTACAATTAAACAAGTTAAAATCAAGTTGTTATTGCATTAAGCTCATGACACGCAACGCTTAACAGGCATCAAAAATGATGTAAGGTATGTAGGCCCTCGGGATAGGTATTTGCCAATAACCTATAAGTTTGTTTAAATAAAGTGCGCTTGGGTGGCTCATCCTAGCAGACCCAAACGGGGATTGTCAGTCCCAAATAGATCTATTCACAACTATTTACGTTCACTCGCAAGTGATTAAGGTTCATGATAGAGGGACTTTTGGCAATAGCTACTTAAGCAATAATAACATCAGTCATAGCATACAAAAAGTTTGTGTTCATGTTTGTAGCATGTATCTCCCCACAAAAAGGATTTAAAAGTTTAAGTGTGGGCTATGAACTCACCTTAGTAGTACAGTAGTGGTGGTAGTATCGTAACTCAAACGATGAAAGGAAACGGCTTCAACACACGACCTATATAGTATATGGCAAGTTTTAGTGGTTTGATAGTCTAAGTTTGGTTTATCGTGAAATCACAACGTTTAAGGATTTATCGATTGATGATTTTATTTGTAACATTAAAACATGCGTGTTTAAATGTTTGTAGTTAAGAAAATAAAGTTTTATATATATATATATATAACTCTTGGGTATGTGCTCGTTTGTCGGAGTATATTTGTTGACAAAAGAGATCGTCGTTGATAATCGAAGTTGGTTGATGATAAGTTAAGTTCTACGTTTAACGATTTCGTTAAGTGATTATATATATGTATATTTATAAGTTATATAACTACGTATATATAATTATTAGAAAAATGTGACGTTAAATGTCGACTTGTGGGACTAAACATATTTGTTTCGGGTTTTGGGTTCATAAAATATTATTGAAAGTATAAAATCAGAAATAACCTTTAGGTTTTTACAAAGTTACACTTTTATACCCTAACGGCATAATCTTTGCACCGTTAGTCCTCGGTTAAGTTTTATTTATATTTTAAGTCTAAAACTTTTAATATTTACATTTTATACTCAAAAGTTCCTAAATTTACAGTTTTCATCACAAGATATCAAAATGACAGTTTTTACTTTAAGTTTCCAAATTTGGCAGTTTTAGTCCTTCGGTTAGCAAATTTTTGCAAAACAAGTCCAAACTTTATAAAAATCAAAGTTTACTATTTTTATTTCATAATTAAGTTTAAAACAGCTTTTGTAACTTATATAAACTGCTTAATTTGTCGAGAGCTTATTTTTAAGCTTATGGGCTGTTAACGAGCCATAAGTATGGCCCATTATGGGTTTTCGATCCATTGGGTTTAGAGGGGGTGTGGGCCTGACTTTGGGCTCATTTTATGGTTGTAAAAACATAACAATTGAGCTTATACACACAGCTTATACGATAAGCTTAAAAGTAGCTTAGTGGGCTTATAAGCCCATTCGTTATTATTTAGTTTTTGTGAAAGCTTGTTTCTCGATCGATTACTTTGGGTTTAAATAAGGTTTGAGTTTAGCTTTCTAGGTCGAATGAAATACATGATTCGTTAGTTTGGTAGCTCGACTATCAAGTCGAGTTATAAAATGTATGGGTTGTGTGTCGAGTTTGGGAAATACAAGGCCAAAGTTAACGCAACTTAGCTCATGTTGAAAACAGTTTTAAAGCTCAAAATAATTCTAAGTGTTTTATAGAATTCGAAAGAGTCCAATGTGACTTAGAAACGTGTGATGTTTATGGTTTATACGTTCATATAAGGTTCGAATAGTTGTTGTTCTCGATAGTTAGCATGGCAAATATTTAGAGTGTCGATTTACATATATGTATTGTTAATATAAATAACGAAATATTTAGACAAAGTAAAATGTGGTTCGCGATAGAAAATGAGATCATAAAAATATATAATATAAGAAAAGTTCGAGTGTGCTCACTTCACCTCAAAAGGTGGGGCGTATCACGATGTCGAGACTGTGCTAAGCCAAGGTAATTGTGTAGCTCGCTTCTTTGCACTTCAAAGATTTAGTAACAAGATTTGGATGCTTCTTATTTCGATTCGAACACCATGAAAAATGATCAAAGCTAGGCGTGCTTATGAACTGAAAAAGACTTAGAGATATTTTTGAGTTGGATTTGTTTGTGTTGTGTGGATGCCGAGTGTTTGAGGGTAATTTAAGGGCGAAGCATTGAGTGTTTTAGTGAATGAAATGATGAAGTATGATGAGGGTGTAAGAGAGTAGTAGGGAGAGTCATTGTTTAGTCACTTTGGAGTGTGTAAGTAAGCCAAATGATGGTGGCATTTGGTTGTGTTAGTCGGCATAAGGAACCAAGGGGAAGGAGACAAATCAAAGTTTTAACTATTGGTTTATGGTTGTGGCTTGGTCGAGTATTTCATGGGTCTAACTCACATTTAGACGTGACCAAAAATAGAAGTGGGGGTCGTTTGATAGTTTGCATATTCGATAAGAGCTTGTACCAATTTATTCGTTAGCTAAAACATATGTTGGGTCGAGTTGGAAGTTATACGAGACACAACTAGGCCAAAACATGAAACTTGGGTTGTGTTCACAATTTGTCAAGTGCGTTAAGCTTTGATAGATTTTAAGCAAGTAAATGATCGAGTTAGGATGTGATGTTTGTTTCACTCGATTCTCGGCTGGGATGAGAATCGAGTTGAGCAAAATAGTGATATGGTTGTTAAGTTGAATTGAGAGAAAATGAGGCAAAGTAAACGTCCCTCGTCGCATTTTATAAGTATAGATTTTATAAAATTTGGTTGGGTTGGGTTTGGGCTCGTCTGGTGGGCTAGGCCCAATGAAGAAAAGAAAAGAAATAATAAGGGTCCGTTTGTGGTGTTCGGTTTGCCGAATTATTGGGCTGAGGCCCAATGAGTCTAGCAGCCCATTCGGTATTTATTAGATATTGAGTCGAGGTCCAATATAGTTACTGAGTATTCGTGAAAATTTTTGTGAGCCCGGGAATGTATTTGATCACGTTTGGTTAATTAACGAAATGTATAAACGTTAAGTATTAAACGTTAATGGTTTTATGTAACTTCGCTATTTTTAGACTATCAAGGTTCGTGTGTAAGCATCATTTCTAGGTAAATGGTAATCACAAGTAACGTTGTGATTAAAATAATATAGCATAAATAACAAAAAAAAAATTGTTACCAGTAGAAATGGTTATTAAATAACGTAATGATTCGTTAATCATTTATTAGCATTCACTATTCATAGGGAAAATTACGAGAGGCATAACATTACAAGATTATCAATTACGACATCATCCACAACTTCAATTGTAAGTCAATTCATCTTAATTTTCTTCAATTTTGAGTCTAGGGTTTGATTTTGACAAAATTCGAATTGGGGATTTTCATTTTTGACTCAATTTTCATGAAATTAGGACTAGGATTAGACAATGTATAACTATTATGATTCCCTTAAACCTAGGATTTGCATAAACACTTAGTCAAATTTTTTACTTAGAATTAAAGTCAAATTTTTTACTTAAAATTCGAATTAGATTAATAATTTTGGTGGAATCATGATTAGGATAATCAAAACTAAACATGGAATTAATAAGATTTTGATTTTACGGTTCCATGGAACTTTGCATTAAATTTTTCGAGTTAGCAAACAACCTAAATTCCGTTTTCAAAAAATTTCACGTAACTAGGATCATCATGAAATGTTTTCGTGCATTGTTTATACAATCTAAAAATGTTTTCTCATGCATACATGAACTCTCGAATATTAGTCGAACTACATAACTAATATGTATTTTTCGACATATTTGATTGAGCAAAAGTAAAGCTAGGAGCGTTTGGGTAATCTCATTAGTTTTATTTTAAGATTCGATATTATCGCACCTCCACATCGTTTGCATATAGGTACACACTAGGCACGTACCTTCAAAACATTTAATTTTAACTTTTGATCACTTTCATTTTTATAGGTATCAATATGGCACATGTATATGAATTTGATTATCAACTGACCAATATCTACATCCCAGACATTTCACTATAACCTTACACACCTAGAGACTTTGTTCATGAATTCAAAAACCTTGAGTCACGTTACATTCACGAGGGTCGTATCCTCGACACCTCCTTGGTTTTTCCACAAGAAATCAGTTTAGCCTTTCGATCCATAGGCTTTGAATGTCTCCTTACTATTAATGAACAAATTTGTCCTCGTTTCATGTTAGATTTCTTTCTTCAAGTTGAACTCGTACGCAACGAGGATCAATCTTTCTCTCTATGGTTTTGGATACAATATTATAAGTTTCTATTACCACTTGAGCAATTCGCTCAAATCCTTAGACTTCCAAATCTTGGCCAATATGGCTATACGGAAAAATTCTCTCTTAACTCCCTGAATCAAGGAGAAAATGGTCCATATTATAAGTTTGTCCCATCCTTATAGGAATTAATTAATGTTCTCTGTAATTCACCCGATGTCAAACATCCTAACAGAATTCGTTTGCTTGAACTTCGTTACTTTTTTCAACCCATGACGGTTATTCTACGTGAAAATGTCTTGAGTCTAGTAGGAGATCGTGAGTATCTACCGGCTTGTTGTGCTCACATTCTTTATTGCATTGTACTTCGACAGCCATACAATATTGCCTACTTCTTCGCTAAGCGAATGATACATCTCAAGGATAATGAAAACAAATTAATACCCTATGTGATGCTCATAACTCGTCTTTATAATTACTACATGAATTTCCATCCATACCTTCAAAGTCCTCAATACTCACTTGTCAATCGAGTCATGGAACCTTTAAGCGAGTCACATATATCATTCTTCCTAACTCCTGAATCATCATCCAACAACGAATCCTTTGATAATCCATCTAGTGATGACGATGTGTGAATCATCATCTCCAAGGAGTGAAGTAACGGGAATGAGCTCAAGTAAATCAATGGAAATAAATCCATGCATAGAAGATTCTTTAGTCAAGATGACAATTTTTTTATTATTTGGTCTCATGAATTTGGATCACTAACTAGTCTTTATTTTCCTAACACTCTTTCATGCTTAACTTTCCTCTATCACCTTACATGATTATGGATTATATTATTCTTGGATGATAGCTTATTTTGTCTTTTTGATTGCATGCTTGTAGCTTAATTTAGAAAATTGCATGTTAATCTTAGTTGCTAGTTGTAGCTAAACTTGGGATATTTTTTGTAATTATTCTTTAGTACTTTGAGGAACTAGAATTTGCTGCAAATAGACCCCTAAGAACACCCTTTTTAGCTGCCCAAACACATGCAGAATAGGAAACTTCATGATTACGAGGTCACGGTACCACTAAATAAGGCACAATACCATAAAATTAATTTAACGGTACCGGGGGGTATTTAACGGTACCGTCCCCTGGGTTGACCAATTTTTCCTGTTTGTTCTATATTCCTGCACTCCTCCCTCAAACCTGCAATGTTTTGCAAACTCTCATGACCCTAATCCTAAGATTACCTCACTCTACCATAGGACACCTCCACTAACTTTAATTCAAATTACACCACTCTTGACTATGACCAGTGCAAGCATTTCTTGCACTTCATCTTCAACCTCAAATCATAATACTTCCACCATGTCTTCCACTCAAGCATCAATAACTCACATCTCCAAGAAACCTAGGATTACCATTAGGCCACCATCCAAACATATTATCATTGGTCTCACCAAAGATGATGAAGCCACAACACTACCTTCCCAAAGCACTCCTAACTCACCATCTCCACCACATGCTCCTTCCAAGACACCATCAACTAGGACAACTTCTTCATCATCCTCTTCTTTTGGTACTAGGGCATCATCCATGGATATCACCCTTACTCTCTCACCAATAACTCCTTTGGACTATGCCATGCCTACACCATCATCACCATCATACACACCAACCCCTCCATCTCCTATCATGGGCCACCCTATCCAACTTCACCCGGTTGATCTTCATAGTGCTAATTGCGTATGTTGTCTTCACAATCGTAACCTCATCTTCTCTTTAAGAGATGCACTTCTTCTCCTATGTTGAACATCTTTTGACACCACCACAAGCTCCGGTCATACCATCTCCACCAACCAATAGCCCATCCAACTAAACATCTTTATGTTTAGTTTCCAAGAATAAATGATTAGGACCCCTTTTGGACTAGAATCAAATCTTAAGGTATCTCAAGTCACTAAAGATTATTATGTGCTTCTTGTAGTTTAATTTTATTGTTTGTGAAAAAATCATACTTTATGTATGATCCCATTATCTCTTATTTATGAATGAATGGGCTTTTTTTATTATTATTAGTTGGATATGGTTGGTTGATATTTTATTTTTGGGCTTCTTAGCCTCTCTTTTATGGTCTTTTATGGTTGGATATTTGTCTTGGTTGCTACATGTTAGATATTGTATATTCGTCATCTAACCTTGTTTTGTAGCAAGAACCATTGCTCGATTCCTTGGTGCCCTCCAAACAAGGGGGAGCCTTAGCGTTGTCTCGACATTCTTTTTGCTTCGACAAAAAGGGGGAGTAATGGGATATAAACTCAAATTAAAAACTTGCTAAATTAATTTTCACCTAAAATGAGTTTATGTTTTGTCATCATCAAAAATGGGGAGATTGTTAATACAAATAATGTCTAAAAACATTATTTCTATTTTTCGACATCTCTACGTTTTGATGACAACAAAATGTTAAAACACTTTACGTCAAAATTAACGTAAACAAGTTTTTAGTTGAAATATCTCGTTTTTACGTAAATCACTCTAGGTAAGAACAAACAAATTTACAACTTGACAAATGATCAAAGAATTGAATTTGTGTTCTAAATTTCACATTTTTAATGTGACAAAACATTTTTTTCAAAAATACATTTTACAAATTATTTTTGAATGAAAAAGAAATGTTCTAATTGGAAAAATAAGTTTGAATCTTCCAACAACTATTCCCCCCCCCCCCAAAACAGCTCTAAACTTCCCCAAATAAACTTTCGCCCCTAAAAACAAAATGAGAAGCGTTTTTGTCAGGCACGGTACCACTAAATACCATGGTACCATTAAATTTAGTGGTACCGTGCGAACTTTAGTGGTGTCGTCCTTCTGTAACGGATACATTTCTTTTGCCTTTAAATATTGGTCCATTTCACAGATTTTGGTCATCCTTTTTCATACAAAACTTTCTGAGTTTTACATTTACATTTCCTTGATCATTTAGATAGTTTTCTTTTTTTTAAGAGTGATCCAATCATCCAACCAAGTGATCACCTTCATTCCTCTAATAGTGCAAGAGAAGAACACAAAGTATCAAGAGGATACCAAGTGTTGTAGTAGTAGTAGTATAGTGCACTTGTAACATTTGTTACATTCTTGTTGTATCTTGATATACATCAAGTAGTCTTGAGTCTTGTTTAGTTAGCTTGTGTGGATCATTTTGATCGTGTAGAGGTCGTGGAGATCTCGTGTTGATAGTGTTTAGATTGTGAAGAGAGTGTATAGATCGAGTGGATCGTAAGAAGATCATGAGGATCTTGTAGATTGTGTTGTGTGAGGATCAAGTAGACCGTGAGTAAGATTAGTACTAGCTAGATTAGTACTTGACATTTAGCTTAGTCTCAAAAATAGTGATAAGCGACGTTGTACGGTTTTCTCCGTGTGAAGGGAGTTTGTTGACATAGTACTTAGAACTCTCGAGTTGGGTACTCGAGGAGTGGAGTAGGGCGAAGAGGAGCTTCATTACCAAAACACTATAAATCTCTTGTCTCGGTTTGATCTTTCCATCTTTTATCTTTTATCTTGCAACTTATATTTTGGTAGTTGTAGTTTATTTAGTATAGTGTTCATATTGTGACTGATTGATTTCACAAAACTACGAATCAAAGTTTTTCACAAAAGAAAAGTTTAAATCAAGTTTTAAAATGGTAAAACTATTCAACCCCCTTCTAATTTTCCACATAGTTACTGAAGCATATGACTGAGATGAAGGAGAAGTATCATCGGTTGATGATAAATGGTTGAAATGAGGGTCCTCATTGCTCTAGCAAATGTTGAAAAGGTAGCTGTGCGTAAAGAAACTTCTAGAAATAGTGAATGGGTCACAATCACCATAAAAAAAGGTACAGATTCTTCTTGAATTAGAAGATAATGGTGATAGAAGTAGTTTCTAGATTATTTATGTGTTGACCTTAGATATGTTGAGGAATGATACAAAGACAAAACCTCATGTTGAAACATAAGAATATTGTTCAGGAACGAACACATATAGGGAAGAACTGTTAGTGCTAAAATAAGTAAAACTTTCAACCTTTACTTTTCAACACCAAAACACTGAAATTCTAAAAGAAAACCAAGATCTTAGAAAAAAATTGAAGAAGAAAAGTTGATAAACAGGTATTGGTTAGCTAGCTCAAATAAAGTATGTAGAAAACTAGAATGGGGGGTTGAATAGTTTTACTGATTAAAACTTCATTTTAAAACTTTTAGATCGACTTATGTCAATCTAGTTTTGACGTGTTGGATATTTGATGCGCGTGATGTGTCGTTGCGGTTTAGCAGTTTTAATGCCTACTCAAGTTTTAAATTTATATTTAGCCGACTTATCAATAACACACACACTTAACGAGCAGTGTACCCGGTCAGTATGAAGATAATGGTAAGTAGAGTGTCGATCACTAAGAGTGGAACGTATTATCTAGTTATTCTAATCAGTATTTTAATATCCTAACGCAAGGGGGTTTCAGCCTGAGAGACTGGCACGGTTTTGTTTGCAATTAAATAATAAAATAAACCACTAGGCACGAATCAGCAAGTAGCACACACGTACACAGATAGATACTTGAGACAATAAGAGGGCTGTCCTTATGATTAAGTAGATTGTCACTTGTTTTATTGATAGCTTTATATGAAGTGTATGTAATTAACCCTTTCTCGTTGGTCCTATTCTCATCGGCGAGTAAACCCTTAATGATTACTTATGTCTAAAAGTTATTCCTAAGTGATCAATTTAGAAACAACCGTGGGAGCCACATCTTGTCCCGCAGTCGGATGCCCGCAAGCCACTAATAAACACAGAGGTTATCAATGCACTAATAAGTAGTAACCAAAGACATCAACATATAAACTTTAATTGATGGGAAAGCAAGTATTAAAGGGAGTGCAATCTTTCGTTGTCACATTACACAAGCCACCAATCCTGATGAATTAAAGTTTGCTAACACAATAAAACAAAACTACTTAATGAATTAAATACATGCAGCACCTTCTTACAGCTCTTGTATCTTCGATTTGGGTGTGTCTTGTGCTGCCTCCTTGACTGAATTCGTCCTTTTGCTCTGCTGTCCGAACTTCGGTTTTAGGGTTTCGAACTCTTTAATTCGTCTGGTCTACGGGGTATTTATAGTTTCTGTCTGAGGGAAGATGCGGCGCATCTACTTAAGTAGATGCGGCGCATGTACTTAACTTCGCGTGGGGTCCAAGATTATAATATTCAGGAATATTCGTACACCGCCAGAAGATGCGGCGTAACTCTTGATTAGATGCGGCGCATGTCCTCTTGTATCTTGGATCGTATCTGGTGATATCTTGATAGAGATGCGGCGCATGTCGAGAGTGAGATGCGGCGCATCTGGAGCAGAATTGACTTGATCTTGTCCATGTCAGTAGACTTCCACTTTATGCACGTTTTGCTCCATTATTAGTCCATAATCGCTAAGTTTCACCAAATGCTTGTTTTTACCTGAGAATTACAAAAGTAAACGATTAAGTATCAATCCTCATACATAATATAGTAAAACAAGTCAAATTAATAGGATAAATGATAGTAATAAAATGTACTTATTTGAGTTCATCAAATATCCCCCCACTTGAACTTTACTTGTCCCCAAGTAAACCTTAGAATTTCATTTATGAAAATTTATCCTAAAAGATGTATTAGGATTTATTTTTATATTTAAGCATGTATTCGTTTATTTCATAATCACACAACTAAACACTTAACGAATTAGAAGTAAAATAAAATAAGTCGATAAAAGCAAATCTAATCGTTTAACTGTCCAGTCGCGACGAATATTCTATCATAAGCTTGGCAAGTATACACATCTCCACCACTAAAGCTAAGGAATAACAAGTCTAAAGCGGTAAAAAGGGTTTTTAGGCTTAAGGGTTAATTATTCTTAATCACTATCGATCTCAAATTCCAGAAAAGGCGACAAAATCACAAATACATGATCGAATCCACGAACACGATACTTGCAATTGCTCAAATCCTTAACTCGAATAGGCTAAAGATAGGTCCAAACTTCACCAATAATAATATATCAAAAAGGGCGACAAAATCATAAATACATAGCCGAATCCACGACTACGATACTTAAGATTGCTCAAATCCCTAATCTCAATAAATCAAAGGTTCGGTTGGATAAAGAACAATACAGGGTATGGATAACATTTGGGATATAAATTGGTGTAAAAATAAAAATAAACAAAACAAAACAAATAGATTAAAATCCTAAGTGTGGTTAATCACTATCCCAACCATCCCATGAATAAGACTCATATCATTGAATAACTCACGCTTTAACACTTGAAACACACGCTTTTGGTAGACACGAATTATACTCAACAAAATCTTAATCAAAGAATAAACCTTAATCGGCATTCCCATAACTGCCAATTCCCATTCAATCCATAGATATAATACAACAAATAGTGGTGATATCGACCACTTACATAACTCTACATCGTTGGCTTAAAATAAACATCCAACTCTTTTTTCTTTCTTTTTCTTTTCTCATTTTTCGATTTTTTTTTTTTTTTTTTTTTTTTTTTTTTTTTTTTTTTTTTCATTTTTTTTTTTTTTTTGAAACATAAACATAGATGTGTAAAATTTCACCACATCACTACAACTTTCTTTCCGGATAATTTTTTTCATACTTTTCATACTTTCAGAAATAACGGTAATAGTGAAAGTAGTAAACACACGAAAAATAAACTCAAAAATATACAATATTTACTTTCACTCCAATTTGCATTGTGCAATTTCCCGACCTAACCATAGATAATGAATTACGCATGCGAACACAGGTAATGTAAGGAAACACACTCTGCCTATAGCAATTAACCAACCACGGATTCTAATCTACAGGGTAGGCTAAGGTGTAAGGGTGTAACGAAACATTTTAAACATAGGTGTAAGAAACGAAAGGAATGGCTCTGAGGGTTTTTCTAGGGGTATCTTACTCTAAAAATGAGAGTAACAAAAGGGTTTTATACGGGGGTTAACTAACCAGTGTAGTTAGTTAATAACACATAACATATATAGGCTTTTTGGTTGTAATCCTAGAATTTTACCAAGTTAGACAAGTCATTCCAATTATATAAATAATACTCATTATGGTGGTCTCGAATAGTATACAAGCCAAGTTCTAAAGTTTACAAGTCACCGGCACACTCATAGATTTGTGAATTTTGGAAAAATCACAATTTTTGAAAATAACGTCATGTGTGCAGTTATGTAACTTAGATCTTAAACAAAAACATGCTAAAAAATTTTTAAGTTTGATATATTAAGCACATTTTAAGCATAATTTTTGAAAAAGTTTAGGACAAGTAAGTGTTAAGTGTTCTAATTCTCCAATCCCCCCACTTAAGTTAAACAACGTCCTCGTTGTTTGTATAAAAGGTTAAAAACTGGAAAATAAAAGAATTAGAACAAGAAAAACTCCCCTGAGATTTGCTCGGTATGATCCTCCATTAGCAAAAATCATCTTTCTTGTGGATTAGAACGTTAAAGCTTCATACTTGACGTATCCACAGGAAATCCAGGAAACTATAATACCACCAACACTTTAAAACACACCTAAGATAAGAAAGGTTCAACTTGCATAACACATTAGTAGTTAGTAAAAATAAAACTTAAAAATTAAAACTGAAAATCATCAGGTCAGTCGATGCGCCGTATCTTATTGAAGAAGATACGCCGTATCGAGCCTGGAATTAATACGGATCAGAATAAAGATGCGCCGCATCCTTAACCAGGGATGCGCCGCATTAAAATAAACTGATAAAAAGTTTTAAAGTCGAAAAATAAAAATGCAGAAAAATAAAATAAGATATGACCATTGCAGAGGATGCGTCGCATCTCACGACTGAGATACGCCGTATCTTCGTGCGGCCTGGACTGACTCGACACAGAAAACAGAATAATAAAAGATAAATCCGGGTTGTCTCCCGGTAAGCACTTGTCTTTATTCCAGAGTCTTCAAGTTAGACTCACGTTCAGCTCTTTAGTATCGATCATTGATTCCTACATGGCCACGTAGGATCCATCTAGCAACCGAATCGTCTCGTATATATTCAGGTCCCAAATTCAAAACTCCTTTGTAGAATCCTCCCATTAATTGATATGGGTACTCAATTCCTTTTTTCATGTCATCATTACTAATAAAAAGGAATGGAGAGAATTTGTAGCAGACCTTATTAGTAGCATGTTTAAATCCAGGGTGAGTTCGGGGCATCATATAAGTGATAATGTCGCTTCCACATTGAAAGGTGATCTTTCCTTCAAATCGTTTTGCATTAATAGTGATCTCCCTACAAAATGGTTTTCCAACAATCACGTCACCCATATTGTTGTCACAATAGGCATTCATGTCTTCAATAACTACGAACTCAGTAACAATAGTGAAGCGTCCAACGAAGATCGGGACATTAATGAAGGCTCCAACTACATTCTTTCCTTTATACTCTTTTTTATTTCTCATAATAGAGTTGTAAAAGTTTCTAGACATGACATTCATTGATAAAATAGGAAAGAAATTGGCGTCAATACACTTGTACCCAATCATGCATGGGAATTGTAAATTGTAAGCACAATTGGTGTTGATCCTTCTACCGTAATCCCATGAACCATCATATCCCTCAAATTCATCGTAATTTCTAGTAGTAATAACGTTGACTCTTGGACTATCCACAATTTCTCCTTCTTCTAACTCAGATTCAGCATCAACCATGAACAGGTCATTGGATTCCAACGGTCCATTAAGGTCATTAAGTTCAATATAGTCCCCATCGTGATGTTCGGGTGTTTTTTCATGCACTAATACTTCATTCATAAAATTCGCTTCGAAGTCGAAGTCAATTAGTTCTCCGTATCCTTCCATTATCCTTCTGAAACAATCACGAAAAGCATCAGTAGGGTATGCTCGAGAAAGTAATATATCAGATAATTAATAACGAAAACGGAATATGAAAAATTAAAGTTACTGATATCTGCAGACGATGCGCCGTATTCAAAAAGTTGGATACGCCGTATCTTATAATCGTTAAAATTTAATCAGACTTTATTCAGAAAATAGATACGCCGCTTTAGAATTTAAGAATGCGCCGTATCGAATTAATTAATCAAAAATCAACTTATCCAATTAAAATTAAATGCGTCGTATTAACGAAAGTTAATGCGCCGTATTTTCGTTACGTTTAAAAATAAAAGATTTTTGATTCAGTAAGATGCGCCGTATCGACAGAGATCGATACGCCGTATCTGTTTAATAATTCGCAAACTGTTTTTAATTAAAATAATAGATACGCCGTATCTTCAAAAGAAGATGCGTCGTATGGCGTTAACGTTTTAGAAAAATTTTTTTATCAAAAACAGATACGCCGTATCTGCAAAAGCAGATGCGTCGTATTACTTTATCGCTTAGAAAAATTTTCTTATTAAAAACAGATACGCCGTATCTTGGGGAAAAGATGCGTCGTATCGAATTAATTAAACGCGTTGTATATAAAAAAATTGAACGCAATACGCCGTATCTGAGAGATCAGATGCGCCGTATCGTTTGATTTAGCACAGTACAACGATAGCAGAACACACAAAAAACGAAAAAAAAACAAAAATAAAACACACGAACAAAAACAAATAAAAGCAAAAATAAAAGAAAACAAATAGCACACAATACAACAAATATACAAAATAGTACAATGATGCAATTAATCTAATAAAAAGAAAAACAAATCAAGATACACCACGAGTATTTTAATTAGGTTTTTCTATTAAAATACTAAATCAAATTAACAGATAATAACAATTCACTCCCCGGCAGCGGCGCCAAAAACTTGATGCGCGTGATGTGTCGTTGCGGTTTAGCAGTTTTAATGCCTACTCAAGTTTTAAATTTATATTTAGCCGACTTATCAATAACACACACACTTAACGAGCAGTGTACCCGGTCAGTATGAAGATAATGGTAAGTAGAGTGTCGATCACTAAGAGTGGAACGTATTATCTAGTTATTCTAATCAGTATTTTAATATCCTAACGCAAGGGGGTTTCAGCCTGAGAGACTGGCACGGTTTTGTTTGCAATTAAATAATAAAATAAACCACTAGGCACGAATCAGCAAGTAGCACACACGTACACAGATAGATACTTGAGACAATAAGAGGGCTGTCCTTATGATTAAGTAGATTGTCACTTGTTTTATTGATAGCTTTATATGAAGTGTATGTAATTAACCCTTTCTCGTTGGTCCTATTCTCATCGGCGAGTAAACCCTTAATGATTACTTATGTCTAAAAGTTATTCCTAAGTGATCAATTTAGAAACAACCGTGGGAGCCACATCTTGTCCCGCAGTCGGATGCCCACAAGCCACTAATAAACACAGAGGTTATCAATGCACTAATAAGTAGTAACCAAAGACATCAACATATAAACTTTAATTGATGGGAAAGCAAGTATTAAAGGGAGTGCAATCTTTCGTTGTCACATTACACAAGCCACCAATCCTGATGAATTAAAGTTTGCTAACACAATAAAACAAAACTACTTAATGAATTAAATACATGCAGCACCTTCTTACAGCTCTTGTATCTTCGATTTGGGTGTGTCTTGTGCTGCCTCCTTGACTGAATTCGTCCTTTTGCTCTGCTGTCCGAACTTCGGTTTTAGGGTTTCGAACTCTTTAATTCGTCTGGTCTACGGGGTATTTATAGTTTCTGTCTGAGGGAAGATGCGGCGCATCTACTTAAGTAGATGCGGCGCATGTACTTAACTTCGCGTGGGGTCCAAGATTATAATATTCAGGAATATTCGTACACCGCCAGAAGATGCGGCGTAACTCTTGATTAGATGCGGCGCATGTCCTCTTGTATCTTGGATCGTATCTGGTGATATCTTGATAGAGATGCGGCGCATGTCGAGAGTGAGATGCGGCGCATCTGGAGCAGAATTGACTTGATCTTGTCCATGTCAGTAGACTTCCACTTTATGCACGTTTTGCTCCATTATTAGTCCATAATCGCTAAGTTTCACCAAATGCTTGTTTTTACCTGAGAATTACAAAAGTAAACGATTAAGTATCAATCCTCATACATAATATAGTAAAACAAGTCAAATTAATAGGATAAATGATAGTAATAAAATGTACTTATTTGAGTTCATCAATATTGATAGTAGAAAAACATATAAAACTAAACTACGAGAAAGAGATAGACACAACCATAACACAAGTATTTATAGTGGTTCGGCTACAAGGACACCTTCCTTGCCTTACTCCACTCCCCGAGTACCCAACTCGAGAGTTCTGTAAACATTATCCGGTACAAAGCTAAATACCGAGCTCTTCCAAGAGGTAGAGCCAAACCTTTGTCACCTACACTTTATCCGGTACAAGGCTAAGATACCAGGTTCCATTACAAAGGAGGAACAACTACCCGATCAACATTTCTAGCACAACACAACTATAAGAAACCAACGTCCCTTTACACCTAACGACTCAACACATCTACAACACCCTTGAGAAGAAGTAAGAATAACAAGATACACTTCTGTGATCTTGTAGAGAAGAAGAATCATAGCAACTCATGTCACGAGCTTGCAAGTCTTCGAGAGGTCGTGCTCTCGCCTTTAAGAGGGACCTATAGAATCAAAAAGAAATACTACATAGAAAGATCCTTGGATCCGAGGTTAGAGAGTTTAGAACATAGAGAGAGGATATGTCTAAAAGGTGTGTGAAGCAAAAGAGAAATGGCTCACTATTTATAGGCAATTCTGAGCACTGTTCACCCGGATCTGGCGCATCTCTTCACAAAGGGATCCGGCCAATGTAAAGCTATTGTTGATCCCAGTTATATACTTGTTCGAATCCCTTAGCTTGTAAAGGTTTAGTTATCTTGAATAAATTCAACACAACTAAGTATAGAAACTGTCTTTGAGAATATCAAACACTATGCGGAATCTAGTATTTGATCTTAAGAAGAACTTATTGAATGAAACAGTAAACACAAGAACAAAGTTTAACAAACAAAACAACTTCAATATTATTAATGAATAATACGAATACTATCCTAGTATTAGGGTTTACAACCTTGAAGCTATATGAAAAACTTGCATCTAGCTCAATGCCCTAGGACCTCCTTTTATAGGCTAAGGAGTCCTAGTCGGCTTACAATAACTTTCTCTACAAGATATATCTTTTCTATAATTATCTAAACATACTATACATATCTAACCGACTGTAACATAGCATCAACACTAATATATAATCAGCAGTAGTAACCTTTAACTCTGGCAGCATTAACTCTTCAGTAGTAGTAAGTTAGTACTAGCAACACTAACTTTTCTTCTAGCATCATTAACTACTTAGTGTATTTTCTTTGAAGTTCTCAGCAGTAATAATATACACTAGCAGTCTTAACTTCAACCAGCAGTCTTAACATATGTACCAGCAGCAGTAATGACTTAGAGCTTTTCCTTTGTAATACCTGAGCAGTTGTAATTCCTTAGAACAGCCTTAACCATCTTGAGCAGCATTAATACCTTGGAAGCTTTAATTCCTAACAATCCTCCCCTAAACTTGATATTTTCTCCCAGAATTATCAAGTTTCAATCAAAGCTTGAACAATCACCAGGAGGATGCTTCCAAACACTTTACTTCTTCTTCTTCTTCTTCTTCTCTTTGGGATTAAGTATATACTCCATCTTCTTGAGGAGCTGATAAGTCATCTCATCCCATCTTTCTACTTGAAGTCTAAGCTTAGATGTATCCAGCATCTGAGTAACTATGGCAGGACTCAAAAGATAATCTTTTTCAACCAGCATATGTACTTGAAGCCCACTCATAGCCACTGTATGAACTCCACATGATTGATACAACTTCCAACTTACAACTCTATTCTGAAACTGATCATGCCAAACTCTATCTTCATGATGAGGTTCAAACATAACTTTCAAGTCACCCCAAAGAACCCTATCCAAGATATCCTCTGGCACTGAATATCCATACTTGTTCTTGACCAACTTCCATAAAGTCTCCAGATCATCTCTATCAAAATTTCTTAGCATTTGACTATAGGTAAAACCTTTGAGACTTTTCTCCAACTCTAACTATATCAAACCAAGAACTTTTTCCATGAAAGCCACACTTCCAATCAATAATAGGACCTTTTGTCTTTAAAGGAACAACATCAACCACCTCTTCATCAGATCAGAAGCAATCACTATCAATTCTAACTTTTGAGCTCTGTCTTGGTCATCATCTTCTTCTTGGTCATCCTTAGTATGTTCATCTATTTTATGCTCATCATTCACACTCTGCTCATTCATTTTCTGTTTCTTACTACTCTCAGATTCTAACAATGCTCTAGTTCTTTTAGAACCACTTTCATCTTCATTCTTTGCATTCTTAGGACTCCCCACCACCTCATCTTCATTCATAGCAATAAGGGTGTTCACCCTTCTGAAAACTATGTCAAACTCTTCTTTAATTATGTTATAACTCATACCCTTAAACTAAGCGGACTTCTATCCACCCATATTTTTTAGATAAGTCATCATAATTTGCATTTGTTGTACCATAGTAGGTGGTTTGTTCCTCTTAGCTTCAGCCCTCTTTTGAGCAAAGAATTTCTTCTGCTTAGCTAATAATTCCATGAAGAGCTTTGATTTTTCTTCCAAGGATAGATCTTCCTGTTCATCTTGCCACATCCTCTGGGCTAACATGTGATCTGCTTCACATTTTGCTTGTATGTCATCCCAGGAATTAATCTCTGCAAGGCTAGCCTCTTCTTCTTCTCTAGCCTTCCTTTCTCTTTCTTCCCTTATTCTTTGATCTTCATCATTATACTCTTCTTGTTGCTTTCTAGCTATTTCTTCATCTAAGAGCATCTGCTTTGACTTTGAAAGAGATTTCACCACAGGCTCTTCAATCATAATACTTTTGCCTTTGCCCTGTGATGTTGATTGTAAATGTTTTGTTGTTGTTGTAGATAGCTCCTTGATGACAACCCCTTTGGTTGGTGGTTTTGTGCTCTTCAAAGAAGTTAAAGCTTGAGCCAAGGTAGTAAGATCATCTTCAAAACTTGGTTCTTTAGTAGCAGCACTAAGTTGTTCAGCAGCATTAACTTTAGAACTGACAGCACTAACTGGAACACCAACAACATTAACTTCAGAAGCATCAACCATCATCTTAGCAACCTCTACTACCTTCTCAATACCAGCAGCAGTAACAAACTTAGCAGCATCATCCATAATAGCTTCATTACCCTGCTGATCTTGAACCACAAACTCATCACTAACATCAATCTCTTCTTCCACAACATCTTCAACACCCACTAGAGTAATTTCAGCATCCATAGATTCTTCCTCCCATGAACGCTTGCTATCATTTCTCCCCTGTTTGGAGGCATCCTCCCCCAAGATACCTAACTCTCCACTCTAGCAGTTGTGCCCACCGTGTGCAACCTTTTGAGTTTATGTGTTCTTAACCTCTGTCTCCCTTCAAGATACCTAACTCTCCTTTTTAGCCTTATGATTTCATCATTCTGAGAAGAGGTGGTCTGTTGGAGATCAAGAACAGCTTTTGACAATTTTGTACATGTAGCCATCAATTCAGTTATTAGTTCCATACTACCCTCACCACTTCAGATTGTGTTACCTCTCCCGAGAGGTGGATCACTGGGAATGTTAGATACATTCTCAACCCTAGGTTGAGCAGCTGTGCCCCCCATGGTTTCTTGGCGCCTGGGGATTCCATCCTCTGAATCAGTTCCATGGGAACTTGATTCAGTAGATGTTGCCTTAGATTGGGTATTAGTGATGTTACCACTGACCTACTCTGCTTCTAAGCCAGTAGAAGTAGTGGCAGCCCTTTCTAAATTGTCATCCTCCTCCTCCATGACAACCTCATCTGCATCCATACCAGCACTAGCCTGAGGAATCTGAGTGCCCTTTTTCTGTGTGAGCCTACGGGTATAGGTCTTTTTGGGTTGGGATGAGGATGGTAAAATTCTGGGTGTGTGATAGGTTTCAGTTGGGATTACTGAACCTTCACCCTGATTTTGACCTAGTTCCAACATTGTTTGAAACAATGGTGTCACTATGCCTGAAAAATCTTTTCCCTCCCTTTTCATGTTTGCAAAAAGTTTTCTAGTATGAAAGGGAGCCTCATAAATCTTTTTGTGAGTTTTCTTTTTAGAAAAATTTTTGTCCATAAGTAATTGTAAAAACCTTAGATATAAGAAAATTTTGCTTGCATATTTATCCAAGTTCTTGACCATACCACCAAAAATCATTTTTGAAAAATTATATTTTTCGTTTGTAGCCAAGCAGACTATGGCAGAACTCACATTGCTGCTAAACTCATTCCCGCCAGTTGTCTTTGGACTAAGACACTGTAAGATGGTATGAATCAAGAATTTCCACTGAGGGGAGAATGATCCTTTTGAAAATTTTAGAGAATCATTTTTCCTTACATACCCCATCTGTGCAAGGTTTTTAAAAGTTGTAGAATTAGGAAGATTCTCAATTCTGTTAGCATCTGCTAGGTTAAGAACTTGCCTAACAGATGTCTTAGTAATGAGAATTTCCTGCCCATCTACAAGGGCATGTATCTGTTCTTCCCTATCAATAATTTTGACCTTTGCAGTAGACCAAAAATGTTTAATTTGAGAAATATATATTGTAGGGTTTACTGTTAATGCAATTCTAATATGACTTGTATTTAAGAAATCAATGATTTTAGTAAACCCTTCAGACTCTTTGGGATTTTGCAAAAATGCAACCATGTTGTGTTGGTCGGCAAAAGAAAAATTCGACATTGTTTATTTTTGAAAAATCGTGTAGGGTTTTGTTGGGTTTTGCAATTAAATGATAAAAACAAGTTAGGGTTTTGTTTGAGAGAGGTTTTAATCAGATAAAATTACTTTTGTGAACGATTGAAGGATATAAACCCTTAATCGTTTGAAATTATAAAACAGTACCCTGCACTATTAAACTTAGTAGTAGAAACCTAGCAGCATTAAGTTAGGCTTAGCAGCACTAACTTATGCTTAACAGTATTAACTCAGTTTCCACTCCAACCAGCTTATTAATCAGCACTCTATTACTTCTTTTTGCTTATCCTGCAAAAGATTAGTCCAAAAACACCAAAACACAAAACATAACACAGTTCACAATAATCACATCATCAATTACACTTAGCAGTTTTAAGTATAACTGGCAACACTAATTATACTTAGCAGCAGAAACTCTTATTGACTTGAGTAACAATACTAATCCTTACAAAACTTTACAAAAACATAAAGAGATAAGAGATTTTAAAGATTTAACATGTCAATACTGGCAATTAAAAATTGAAATCTACCCACATCAAAAGCTTTTGTGAGCAAATCTGCAACATTATTATCAGTATGGATTTTAACCATTTGAATTAACTTCTTTTCATTGCAATCTCTTATAAAATGGTGTCTTATCTCTATATGCTTTGTTTTTTAGTGATAAACAAGATTTCTAATTATGCACATAGTACTGTTATTATCAATGAATATTTTGGTATGCATAAAATTGTACCCATAATCCAGTAATTGATTCTGAATCCAGAGCACTTGTCCACAGCAACTTGAAGCAGCCACATATTCAGCTTATGTTGTGGAGTTTGCAACCACAGTCTGTTTCTTGCACTGCCGTGAAATCAATCTACACCCAAGAAATTAACATCCACCTGTTGTAGATTTCATATCCAAGCTTGCTCCAGCATAATCACTATCAGTGTATGCTACCAAATCAAAAGGTGAATCTTTTGGATACCAAAGGCCCAATTTAGGTTGACCCTTTAAGTACCTAAAAATTCTTTTCACAACATGAAGTAGTGAAACTTTAGGACTGACTTGGTATCTAGCACAAGTACACACTGCAAACATGATGTTAGGTCTTGAAGACGTAAAGTACATCAATGAACCAATCATTGATCTACACAAATGAACATCCACTTCTTCACCATCTTTATCCTTGAGCAAAGGCTTGTCAGTAACCATGGGTGTGCTTGCTGCCTTGACATCTGTATACCCAAAATTCTTTAAGATCTCAGCCACATACTTATTTTGGCTGATAAATATGCCATCTTCCTTCTGCTTCACTTGCAATCCCAAAAAGAAAGTAAGTTATCCCATAGATTTCATCTGAAACCTTTCATGCATCAATTTTTCAAACTCAATGAATAATTCCTTGTTTGTTGAACCAAAAATAATATCATCCACATAAAATTGGACTAGCAGGATATAATTTTTGTATCTTCTGTTAAACAAAGTCTTGTCAATCTTCCTTCTACTAAAACCATTGTCCAACAGGTATGTTGACAATGTGTCATACCATGCTCTGGGAGCTTGATGTAAATCATAAATTGCTTTTTCCACTTTGTATAATTTATCGGGAAAGTCAGGATCTTAAAATCCAGGTGGTTGAGAGACATATACTTCTTCTTCAATTATCCCATAAAGAAAAGCACTCTTCACATCCATCTAATACACCACAAAATCTTTGTATGAAGCATAAGCCAAGAACAACCTTATAGCTTTAATTTTTGCAACTGGGGCAAAGACTTCATCATAGTCAATCCCTTCTTCTTGAGTTTATCCCTGAGCTACCAATCCTGCCTTGTTTCTAATCACAATGCCTCTTTCATCCTTTTTGCATCTGAAAATCCATTTAGTACCAATTGCTCTTTTTCCATTTGGCAAATCTACCAGAGTCCAAACTTCTTGTAGCTTGAATTGTAGAAGCTCTTCCTGCATAGCCTCCACCCAGCTTGGATCCTGCAATGCTTTAAGTGCATTCTTGGGTTCTACTTGTGATAGAAAACAAGTAAACAAACAGTTTGAAGTTCTTTGTGATTGTTTCTCTGTTTAAGAGATCTAGCAAAGAAACCTTGTTCCTTCAAATCCTTGGTCATTCTTCTTGTTTGAACAGCAGACTTCATATCTCCAATTACTTGCTCTTTAGGATGATCCTTGTGAATTCTAGTAGTTGGAATAGGACTGACAGGGATAATATCATACATGTTGTTTATGTCAGCCTCTGCACCAACTTCTTCATCATCAGTATCTGCATATATATTTTCCAAGGGAGGCATGTTTGGATCAAATGGATACTCATCCTCATTATCAACAATGCCTTCCTTGTCAGCAGTATTAACAGTTTTATCTGTGTTAATGATGTTAATGCTGTTACCATCACCAGCAGCATTAACTTCATTAGAACTGCTAACTTTATCATCCTTCACTTGATCATCATATTCAGTTGGAGCTTCATCATCCTGCTTTTCATCATCACTTGAAGACTTAACATCATCTTCTTTATCATATTTTGGATCTTCATCTTGATCATCTTCTTCAGAATTCTTTGGAACTTTGGTTGAGATAAGTGGATCAGCAGTCCATATAGGTAGCAAGACATAATCTTTTCCAGATCCTGTCTCCTTATTCACTTGACCTGTACTTTCACTTGTGTTTGTACCTGCAAAATCATTAGACTGTGTACCTGCAACAACTGGCTCATAATTCATTGTTTTGGTTAGTGCATCAATATCAAACAGCCAGTTTGGTCCACTCCCTGTAACATTAGGTGTACTCTCACTAAACCTAACATGCAAGTTCTCTTCCACTAACCTGGTTCTACTATTGAACACTCTAAAAGCTTTACTATTCAGTGAGTATCCAACAAAGAATCCTTCATCAGCCTTTCCATCAAACTTGCCTAAGTGATCTATGGTATTAAGTATAGTAACAGGACACCCAAATGGTCTTAGAAATCTTAACATTGGAGTTCTACCATGTAAAAGTTCATATGGGGTATTGTTATGAGGCTTAACTACTATACTCCTATTTTACACATAGCAAGCAGTATTAACTGCTTCAGCCCAAAAATTAGTTGGTAACTTAGAATCAGCTAACATTATTCTAGCAGCCTCAATTAGTGTCCTATTTCTCCTCTCAACAACACCATTTTGTTAAGGAGTTCTAGCTAAACTATACTATCTCATAATACCCTTTACCTCACAAAACTGATTCATATCCCTATTTTTTATTTCAGTTCCATTGTCACATCTTATCACCTTGACCTTATGATTAACTAGGTTTTCTATCCTGGTTATGAAAGACTTAACGATTCCACTCGTTTCATCCTTAATAGCTAAAAAGAAAACCCAAGTAAACCTGCTAAAATCATCTGTGACAACTAGGAAATACATCTTTTTCATTAAACTTTTCACAAATGTTGGTCCAAATAAATCCATATGCAACGTATGTAAAGGCTAACTTATAGATTTCATTGTTTTGGTCTTACAAGAGGCTCTGTATTGCTTTCCTTTCTGACAAGCAACACAGGTTTCATCATCTTCAAAAACTTTAGAAGGAAAACCTCCAACAAGGTTTCCCTTCACCAATTTGTTTATTGTTTTAAAATTCAGGTGACCTAGCCTTCAATGCCAAAACTTAGGTTCATCAGATGTAGCCTTTGTAAAGAGACAAGTAAAACCTCCTTTGGGAACCATGTTATCTAAATCAACACTGTATATATTGTCTTTTCTAGGAACCTTAAGCAAAACATGACTTTTATCAGTTATCTTAAAATCAAGAGACAAGACAAAACATTCAGTGTCAGTAAAAAGAACACTTTTCTTTTTGTCACACATTTGTGAGACACTAAAGAGATTAAATTTTAGCTCCTTGACAAAGTACACATTCTCAAAATCTAATTTACCAGTTTTTATGGTACCTTTGCCTGTGATTTTCCCTCCTTTAGAGTTACCTCTAAAGGCAACATATCCTCCATCAATTGGCTCATAATTAGTAAGATAGGACATGTTTCCAGTCATGTGCCTTGAGCATCCACTGTCAATAACTCCTTGATCTTGTAACTCCACCTGTGGATTGCTCAGCACATAAAGTAAGAAAATCAGTTTCTTTTGGGGACCCAAGCCATTACTGACTTGGATCTGCCTTGTGCATCCATGTAATTAAATTTCTTTAGGACAATTGATGCACTGTCATGTTTGAAAACATGGTCTAAAACTTTAATTTTTGGTTTCCAAACCCAACAAGCTGAGGCCTTAACAGCATAAAAGTGATTTCCATAAACAGTATTAGTTACTACTTTTGGCTTAGCAGTATTAACTACTATTTGCCTTAGCAGTATTAACAACTGTATTCTTTTGAATGGGCCTTTTTGCAATGGAATGTGCTATTTTTAAAAAATTGGTCATTGAATTAGCACCATTCACTATTCTTTTTGTAATAGCAGTACTAACTGATCTAGCAGTATTAATCAATATTGCTGGTTTTGAAACATTTTGCTTGGCAGTATTAACTGATACTACACCAGACCTCATTTGTACTGCTCTTGAAACTATGTTTCTTTTAGAAAAGGGGTGTGTATTTTTAGAAAAACTTTGGTGATTCACCCTCTTAGCATAATTCCACACAAGTTTTTGATAGTTATGACAATCATCCTGCAAATGTTCAAAACTACCACAAAAATAACAAGCCTTGTTAAGCATCTCAAGCTGACTACCTAATCTGTGAGACATCATGCCATTCCAATTCCTTTGGTTCCCTCTAGGCCTGTTAGTATATACCCTAGGTTGCTCAATAGTTCTCCTAGCATTTTGTTCTTGAAATTTATGTTTAAGAAAATTTGTCTTTTCAACACTAGGTTTAACTGTTTTTTCTTTCAACCTTCAACCTTATCCTCATCATCTGACTCCCAATCTTCAATAATTGGTGCACATAATACTTCCTATCAACTGTAGACTTTTCCTTATTAGACTTAGCATTACTATTCTCACCTACTGACTGATTAGCAGACTCAACTAAACAAGACAATTCTTTTATAGGAGGCACAAATTTCCCTGTAATGGGAAGGGGAACTTCATTATAGCCTATGCCATTACCTTTCCTCATAAGTTGGCATTCTATTATCTTGTTTACACCTTCAGATGCATGTTCAAGCCTATTTACTTTACTTTGAAAGTTCTCTTTTCCTGTTGAGCTACATCTTTTTCCTTTTTGGCCACTTCAATTCTTCTTCTAAGCTCTTCAATAAGTTCATCTCTAACATAAATTTACCTCTTTAAAACATTAATCTTTTCTACTAACTCAGTCTCATTTGTTTTAAAGAATTCTAGTCTTTTCTATACTGACTCTTGTCCTAATTTATAACCTAAACACATTAACTCAGACTGTCTTAAATCTTCTATTAGTTGATTATTCTGAGTTTTAAGTGACTCAACAATATTTAAGCAAGATTTATAAAAATAACCAAAATCACTAGATACCTCAGAGTCAGAGCTTGAAGAGGAAGATGAATTAGCCATAAGAACAAAGTTTGGTCCTTCTACAGCTTGGTCACTCCAATCATATCCACCCAAACCATAACAAGACACCAAAGCTATGGAATTAGTTGCTTTCACAGGCATAATTTTCCTTGAGCTTTCTCCATTCTTGTAGTCTTGGCTCCTTGGTGCCCTGCATTCCCTAGCAAAGTGTCCCTTTCTGTGACAATTGTAGCATTCAACCTTGGACTTATCAAATCCCATGTTGTCTTTCCCATTGACCTTGAGCTGTCTTCCAATATTATTCAAGAATCTCCTTGCCCGCATTGTTAACATAGCCATCTGCCACTTCAGATCCATCTGTTCAAGATCATCTAGATGAATCTGTTCTAAGTCCTCATGTACAATCAGAGAATTATTAGATTGACTAAACAGGAATGCATAGATAACAGCATCACTCAAGTTCTTAATCTTTGTAGAACTAGCAGCATTAACCTGACTGCTAGCAGTAGTAATCCCATAAGCAGTAGTAACTGCTTCATTGGTACTGCTAGAGTTGTTCGAGGAGGACACAAAAGCCATGTTTTGTGTATTAGTACTTGAGCTAGTTCCTTTGACATCTGGTTCATAAACTTTGAGGTTGTTGTAAAGATCATCCAAGCTCATTGTGTCTAAATCATCATTGTTTCTCCATACAACAACATGTGTGCTTCATTCAGAGGACATGCTTCTCAAAAAATTTTGATTCATATCTTCCTGAGAGATCACTTCACCCAACGTCTCTAATGGACTTATAAGCTTTTGAAGTCGATCAAAGGTTTGATCCATCATCTCAGAAGCTTGAGCAGAAAAGTTTTCATATTGTTGTTTCAAATATTTTTCTTTGTCTTCATAGTAGCAGCATTACCTCTAAACCTTTTTTCAATAGCTTCCTTTAGAGACTTAGCATCTTTAACGGAGTTGAACTTTAACTGATGCTCATTTGGAATGGCCATCATCAACATGCTTCTTGCCTTGACTTCAAGTCTTCTTTAAGCTTTTTCCTCAGCAGTTGTAAGAGGCACAATTGTAGTAACACCTTATGCAGATTTTGTTGCTTTTGGTTTTTCGTTTCCATTCTCAATGATATCCCAGAGTTGGAAATCAATCATCTAAATGTACTGCTCAATTCATAGTCTCCAGATCTCATACTCATTAGCCTTGAGCATTGGAACCTTTGATGCAGTAACCATATGTGCAGAGTCTGAATCCATGTCTTCAGTGAGATCAAACAATATCGAGTTTAAACAGGTTCTTCTTTGAGTAGATCACAGCTTCTAGAACCATAAGCTCTGATACTAATTGTTGATCCCACTTATGTACTTGATCGAATCCTTTAGCTTGTAAATGTTTTGTTATCTTGAATAAATTCAACACAACTAAGTATAGAAATTGTCTTTGAGAATATCAAACACTATGCGGAATCTAGTATTTGATCTTAAGAAGAACTTATTGAATGAAATAGTAAACACAAGAACAAAGTTTAACAAACAAAATAGCTTCAATATTATCAATGAATAATACGAATACTCTCCTAATATTAGGGTTTACAACCTTGAAGCTATATGAAAAACGTGTATCTAACTCAATGCCTTAGGACCTATTTTTATAGGCTAAGGACTCCTAGTCGGCTTACAATAATTTTCTCTACAAGATATATCTTTTTCTATAATTATCTAAACATACCATAAATATCTAACCGACTATAACATAGCAGCAACACTAATATATAATCACCAGCAGTAACCTTTAACTCTAGCAGCATTAACTCTTCAGCAGTAGTAAGTTAGTACTAGCAACACTAACTTTTCTTCTAGTAGCATTAACTACTTAGTGTATTTTCTTTGAAGTTCTCAGCAATAATAATATACACTAGCAGTCTTAACTTCAACCTGCAGTCTTAACATATGTACCAGCAGCAGTAATGACTTAGAGCTTTTCCTTTGTAATACCTGAGCAGTTGTAATTCCTTAGAGCAACCTTAACCATCTTGAGGAGCATTAATACATTGGAAGCTTTAATTCCCAACAGCCAGGGATCCGGGTATCTGGTATCACCAGTCCGGATTTTGGGTTATAATTTCGGGTTTTGGGTTATAGGTTATGTGATGTCATGCATGATGTCAAAGACATCTTGGGTCATGGGTTATGGACTTTGGGTTATGGGTTATGGACTTTGGGTCATGGATCATGGGTTTTACCTATTTTAGTGTCATGCATGATGTCATGCAATGGGTCATGGGTTATGGATCAAGCTCCATGGATTATGGGTTATGGACTTGGTTTTTGGTCATGGATAGTCCAAGTTTTTACTAGTTTATTTTTACAAGTTGCATGTATTTTATAAAATGTAAGTAACTAAGTTACTTAAGTATTTTTTTAAAATGGATTTGGTTTTATGTAAACTTGTTAATTAAACATGTTTAAGGTTTATTTGTTAAGTGAAATGAAGCGTTACGTATTTTATTTATCTTTGTTTAAATGATTTTACGTTTGTTATCGACAAAACATTAGAAGATCGTAAAATATAAATAAATGTTTTTAAGTTTTATTTGTATTAACAGAGTAAATCAGTGCATTAGTGAACAAATTTCTAAGCAAAAGAGGCATATCTTAGGAGTTAATCAGCACGCTGAAGGTTCATCAAACACAGAACCCAAAGACCATGTCTTTGTAAAATCATCTACTGGTTTTGACAAAGAAATGTCAAAAGAAGTAATCAGTAGAAGATGGCTTAATGAACCTGATTTGTTAAACTGGAACACTGGTAGAATCCTCTTACTAGAAATCCAATCACAAAATGAAGTTGATTCTGCGAAAGAATCAAATTCAATGGAGATAAATCCAGTTCCACCCTTGAACAAACTTTAGGGTGCTGAACCATAATCCAACATAAAAAATAAATCAATCCTGAAACCTGCTTCTAAAATAAAAGCTGCCAACTCTAGAAGAGTTACTGTTGATGAAACCTAAAAGCCTTCAATTCCTACTGACATAGACAAGAACAAATCCAAAGCCTCAACTCCTACTGAACAAAAGCATGTAACAAAATATGAACCTCCTTTGTCAGTTCTGATGTAGAAGATTCAAGTACTAAACAAAAAAGTTGAGTTACTGTCAAATTCTGAGGCTTCAACCTTCAAAACCCCAAGATCTCAATCTGATTCAACAAAATAAGTAAGATCTAAGCCAAAACCAAGGTTCATAAAACTTTGCGAACTCTGTGGATATAACAATCATCAAACTGATGACTGCTATAGAGTTCTATATTGCAAAGTATGCAAATAACTAACCACAAATATCTGAGCATCCAACATATATTGTTGTCTTGAGAAACATCTCAAAATTGAAAGCTCAGTTTCCTCAAGGTGAAAGATCAAAGACATCTACCAGGAGACCTATCAAACTTGAACCCTATCCTCCATGTACCAATTATGGTTTCAGTGATCATCCTTATGAATGTCTTAACTTCTATGAATGTGGCATTTGTGGAAGCTATGACCCTGAAACCTCATGTCGTGATAGGATCATTCACCTCATAAGAGGACCTAAAACTAAACATGCTCAGTCATGTAAAGTCTATAGAAGCACAATTCACAATACCTCTGACCACGAACAAGTTGATTGGTTAGAAAGAGGTGAAAGACTTAGATCAACTAGGTCTAAAACATCCACCAAAAGGTGGGCTCCAAAGAGAAACCAACCTATTTTCATGTTTATGCAGAATGACATCAGACAACCCATCTGGTACCTGGACAGTGGATGCTCAAGGCATATGAATGAGACTCCAGTACCTGGACAATGGATGTTTTAGTAGATCAAGAGTCTGAAAATGTTCAAAGAAATGTTTTAGTAGATCAAGAGTCTGAAAATTCTCAAAGACGTTGGAGTAATCACTAAAGTCTTAGGCTTCGTTGTGTTTGGCGTCAATATTATATCGACGATCCTCAAACCTGAGAATTTTTAACTACGTGACCTCTTAAAGTCTACGTAATTGACTGCACTGGGATTCTGCCACCAATACCAATTCCCAAACTTCATTTCAGCTGATGTTGTATAGTTTAGCAACTTTATGTACTATAGCTTTTCGATTGTCTTCAGACCTTTTGTATATAGTCAAATAGTTTAAGATATGGCTAACAAATTCTTTCAATATATCTTTTCAATTGGTTTTAAAACTTTGAGCCAAATTTGTTATAGATATGTTGTAGTAGTTGTACATTTTAGTCAGTAACGTTTTGTAGTTAAGTTACGTGTAGTTCGTGTAAAGAGTTCATATGGTCACCTAGTCTATCATTAGATACTGGGAACGCATGGATAACATTTTTTGAGTTCTTAATTAGCAAGGACTTGGTGTGCTAGATGGTCTATCAAGTGGCTGTCATAAGAAGGGTAAGGCAGCATGATCCTATGATTTGGCTGAATACATTGTTGACAGTTTAACATAATGACTCGGATACCGGATTTTTAAAACGTGGCTGACAAAAAAAACTTGGTAGAATTTATCATCATCAACAACATAAAAGTAACTTTACGTATCATTCATTAAAACAACCATTATATACATCAAATTTAAAAAACAACAGCCGAAATAAACCTAAAAACTTACCAGAAAACCCCAAAAGACAGTTTCCCCTAACTAAAACCCTGCACCATTTAGAAACCCCCATCTTTCTAATAAACTACACCTTCTCATGTGCCCTGAGCTATGTTTGTTTAATCGATATCAATAAACTCATGGCTTTCACAACGTCACATTTTTGAACAACCTTAAAAAGTTATGGTCTTCACGGTATCAATGGAACCCATCAGCCTTTCAAGCTTTTTAAGCATGTGGAAACCGTAGAGGGGGGTGAATACGTTTCCATTTAAAAACTTAAAAACTTTTGTATCAAACACCCGATCAAGTGTGACGTAATATGAAAAGTGTCAACAATGATCATACAACATCTAGAGATGGTATAAAGTAAGCTACAACACAAACACAATCAAACCATGACACAAACATAATCAACATAATATAAGCAACAAACCACACAAACATAAACGCAATGCAAATATAAATATAAAGCGATAAAGACTAAAATAAAAGTAAAGAGATAAGTAAAGAAGGCACAAACCGGACACGATGATTTATAGTGGTTTGTTCATGAAGCTCCTCTTCACCCTACTCCACTCCCCGAGTACCCAACTTGAGAGTTACTTCACTAATCAACAAGCTCCCTTCAGGTGGAGAAAACCGTACAACGTCACTTATCATTATTTCTGACACTAAGCTAAATGTCGAGTACTAATCTTATCTAGTACCAATCTACCACGATCCACACGATCCTTACTACTTCACACAATCAACACACTTGACTCGATCTACCTGATCTACCCTTGATCCACTTGATCAACACACAAGCCCACAAGCTACAAGAGATCTCCAAGATCTCAACAAGATCAGAATGATCTACTCTCACTTGACTCGATCTACCCGATCTACCCTTGATCCACTTGATCAACACACAAGCCCACAAGCTACAAGAGATCTCCAAGATCACAATGATCTACTCTTACAAACTACTCAAAAGAAAATCAACTTGGTGTATGCTAGGATACAACAAGTGCGTAACAAGTGTTACGAGTGCACTAGACTAACACTATAACACTTTGTATCTTTGTGATACTATGTGTTCTTCTCTTGCACTAATAGAGGAATGAAGGTGATCTCTTGGTTGGATAAAAGGATCACTCTTAAAACAAACTAAAACTCTCTAAATGATCAAAGAAAGTGATCTAAATAAAAAGGGATTAGACCAGAGAAAACTAACTGGAAAAATCAAGTTGGAAGTGTAAAATGGTCCACTATTTATAGGAAAAGAAAAAACTAGCCGTTACGTACGGACGGTACCACTAAATACCCGACAGTACCACTAAATTTAGTGGTACCGTCCCAAACAGGGACGCTTCAAAATTTGTTTTTAGTGGTGAAAGTTTATTTGGGAAAGTTTGAAGCTTATTTGGGGGGGGGGGGAGAAATAGCTGTTGGTGATTTTAAACTTATTTTTCAAAATAAAATATTTCTTTTTAATTCAAAAATAATTTGTAAAATGTATTTTTGAAAAAATATTTTGTCACATTAAAAATGTGAAGTTTAGAGCAAAAAAAAATTATTTCTTTGATCATTCGTCAAGTTTAAATTTGTTTGTTCTTACCTTGAGTGATTTACGTTGGGTTGAGAATCTACGACTCTGTTGAAGCATACATGATACGTCGAGAGATGTTGATGTAAGTATGCATTGATGATTTGTGTTTACAAGTAACTTGCACATTTTACGTTATGTATTACAAGTTACATGTTTGTCATTATTAAAACCGAAGAAACCGTTTAGTTTAAATATCGTAATATTTGCACTAACAATCTCCCCTTTTTTGATGATGACAAATATGTAAACCGTAACACACAGTAAAATGTAAAAGTTACCTGTTTACACTCCCTTCTCCCCCTTTTGTCGAAGCAAAAAGGTAGTTGCCTCGAGCTCTCCCTTGAATTCACTCCCTACTCCCCCTTATTGCACTACTTTCCTTTCTCCCCAGAAAGGCGAGCTTGCATCATCCCAGTGAAGTCTTCTATCACCACTTGTGAAGACGACTCCATGCTATTTATTCAAATACCCCCGAGCTCCCCCTAGCTCAATGCTCCCCATGGATCAAATTCTTACAAAGGCTTTTCCTACATCAAGAGTTAGCTTCGTGCAACATAATATATAAAAGAATAGGAGCAACATTATAGGGATAGAATGCTCATAGCAAGATATGCAAAGGTTAAACTATGTTAAAGTGTAGCTACCAAAAAAATGAGTTTGATGAGGTATGTGAGCATATCAAAGTATGCTAGAGGTTAGACACGTGATGAAAGTGTGCCAAAGGGATAAAAACGACGAAGAAAGCCCAAGACAGTTGAGCGACACAAAAATATGAATGCGTAATGCAATTCAAAGACACTAGAGAGTCACAACTTGACCGAAAACCTAAGGTGTAATTGTTCAACCCATCACACTAACAAGAACGAGATTCGTTCGTTGATTGACACATAAAATGACTTCTTCCAAGTTGTCATTGGGAAGGCAAGTTCTAACAAACCTTTTGAACAACATAATCATCTACCTAAGATAATTGGTGTTAATGATAGTTTGTTGATAAGACATACTCTAAATGATTAATATTATGACAAGTCATGCCATACAGTAGACTTGATAGAAGTTATACCAAAAAAAATAGAAAATGTGAACGATAAGCACCTAGATGGAAATTATTCCATAAGATGGGAAGTGTTGAATTGAACTTTGAGGAAAGGTAGGAAAAGACGGTTTAGATTAATATATTGTTTGCACTGACAATGAGATGCATGATATATTTCAAAAGAGAAAAAAAATATGCATGTGATCCTAACAGGGTTGTGGGCGAATATCTCTAACAGGGTTGAGGTAACGAAGTTCTAGAATTCTAGTCTTGGATGATCCTAGTTTTGAGTTAGAGATGATTTGGTGTATAAAGGATTTTGTGTGATTGTTTAGTTTATACACATTGGGTATAATGATTGTGAGAATTGAAGGTTATTCAACTAACTATCACTATTAAGAGTGAAGGATAGTTGTGAGGTTTGAGTGTAATAATCGATGGGTTGAAGGTTCTTAAACTAAATATCACTGTCAAGAGTGAAGTTTAGTTGTAAAGGTTGAGTGTGATGATGAATGATATTAATGTGAGGTTTGATGTAAGGGTTAAAGGTGTTTGTATAGAACAAATATCTATGTGGTCACAAAGAGTTGAGGTTAGGAAGCTAGAACCGATTGTGGTTTTGTGACTGAGGTTTTGCTAAGTAGTGGGTACTTAGGAGGTGAGTGTTTTAGGAGAGAATTCTAGGGAATAAGAACCACATTTGTGTGTTCTTGAGAGTGTTTGGTGAAAGACTATATGAGTGTGTTTTTGCTCCCCCCCCCTTAATCGATGACCATCCGGACAAGATGTGTTGGAAAAATAAAGAGGAAAGCAAACGTTGAGGGAAACGATGAGCTTAGTAACGTCATGACAAGTGGTGGATAGCATACAATAAACTTCACCTTTGAAGTCACGTAGCTCTTCTCAATCATTGTGAATATTCATAGAACATTCATGTGATGAGGCATGAGATTACGTGGAAATATGCTAAGGATTAAGAAGATAAAATCTTCAAGGTTTTGGGGTTATTGATAAGGTTCTAGTGGGGTTATCTATGTTTATGAAGAAGGGTTATCTCAACTTATCCTGGCGGTTCTTCGCTTGAAGTGTGTGGAAGATGAGTGGGATGTGAAAGCATTGGTAGTGTAGAACGAAGGTTGAAAAGTGTAGATGATTTGAGAAGATAATGGATACGGAAGTAACCAAACATATGGTGTGTTTAGTACCATGCGGAAGTGAAAAGGGAAAAAGCTAAGGAATCAGAAGATAGGCAGATTCTAGTTCAAGACTACAGCAAGTGAGTTTTGATATTGCTTTTGAAAAAGTGAGAATTGAAAACAAAATAAACTGTCTTAGTAGACAACGGTCTGATGGTACCGTTAAATTTAGCGATACCGTCCCCTATTTAAGGGTACCGTGACCTGCTAAGGTCAGTTTTGACCCAGAATTGGATTTTTGACAAAGAAATTTCACATATGTTGTGATTTTTCTGGACCTTAGATTAAAGGAATTTATACCAAATAAATTCTTTTATGAATGAATCCAATGGGATTCGATGAACGTCGATCGAGAACGAGAGATGACATTTAATTGCATTTCGCAAATTAAATATACTTTAAATATTTCGGATGAAATATTTAAGTTGTCATTGGAATTTAAGAGGATTTTACGAATAAATCTCGCTGATTTAGTGAGACTTTTTGACACGAGGAGAGAATTTATACCTAATTAATTCTTTTTACGAGATGAACCAGACTAGACGAGAAGAGATGACTTTTATATTTCCGAGGAAATACATAGGTAGTCATTAGAGCGATGTGAAGGATGACTTAATATTTCTAGTGAAATATTTAAAAAAGTCGTGGGACGAGACATAAGAGATGACTTCAGTATTTCTAGTGAAATATTCAAGTAGTCATAAGAGGGATGTGAAGGATGACTTAATATTTCCAGTGAAATATTTAAAAAGTCATGAGACGAGACATAAGAAATGACTTCAATATTTCCAGTGAAATATTCAAGTAGTCATAAGAGGGATGTGAAGGATGACTTAATATTTCCAGTGAAATATTTAAAAAGTCATGAGACGAGACATGAGAGATGACTTCAATATTTCCAGTGAAATATTCAAGTAGTCATAAGAGGGATTTAAAGGACGTATTTGAACACATGGAAATTGTTAAATTCACGGAACGTGTTCCATCATTCCTAGACCTAGATGTAGATAGTTGAATGGTTCGCGTTTGAGAGGTTTGGTTAATTTATAGATTTCGATGTGCTTCGCACGCGAGTGTTTCACAGGGTTTTGAAAGGTGTAAAGCAAGGCCTATGGTGCAGATTCGCAGCAGGGTTTGGGATCTAAAAGAATGAAGTATTTAACTAACACAACGGTGGTAGATGTGTGGGTGAGACTCAATTTGGAACATAAGGATGGCTTAACATTGATTGAGGTTTGGTGTATTTAGGGTGATTGATGAGATTTTTGGAATGAACATCCATTGTAGTCGTGAGATCACTGCACATTGGTAGGTGATCAATATTGACAACGAAAAAGAAGAGACTCAAAAATATCAATCTTCGTATAGGCATATTGCCCGTTATACAGAAGAAAGAGAGTATCAATGGACTCTTGGCTAGATAGGATGATACATTGATTTTCTACCCTAAAATCAATGGATAAGTTTGATCCTCATTATTTATGAGGTGAGCTTGACACAAAGCACGATGACAAACCTATGGGGATAAAAAGAACTAACGGAAATGAATATACTTGGTCTTAAGAAGTGTATATTCACACGAGGATGAACAGAACTACTAATCACTTATGTAGTCACTCGTGAGTCCTTTGTCACCCGAAGATTGATGTTAGCTTTTAGCTTTTGGATGAGCATTTTAACATATGTTGTTAAAAGGCTTGAATATGATGTTTCGGATATGACATTTAACAATTGCGATCGCATGTTAAACTTACTTGAATATTTCAGATGAAATATTTAAGTTGTCAAACCTACTCCGAGTTCTACTAGGTTTGTAACTAACCTCCCCATGATGAAAGGGTATATTACTTGGAAAAAGGCAAAATGATGACCAAGGAATTAGGACAATTTCGCGACTACTTTAACTTATAGATTTTGACACTAGTGTATGACTATATGACGTCTAAGTGTTCATAGTGATAGGCATACCTAATTCATTATGTGCCAAAATGACATAGTGTGGGTGCAAAATTTTAAAAAAAATCATGTAAAATGCACATAAGGAATAAATGCAAACATCATGCAAAACATGATAATCATTTAGCATTTAAGATCATGAAGACATTCAATCATATCTTACGAGAACATGTTATCATTTTGAAACACATATGTAGGATGCAAGCAATCTAGGTTCGCTAAGGAGGATCCTAATTACTACTTGTTCAAAATGAAATCCTAACGGGAGATAAAGTTCACCGATGTAAACTATCTTTAGTCAAATGTAGGAATGAAAAATTTTCAAGTTAGAGAATGAGTATGAGACTATCACTAGTAGTGCTCAATTCATGCTAAACACGACCATTTTTACGGGTTATACCACGAACCCAACTTCTCTCCTGGAAGCAATTCAACCGTTTGATCAAATTGAATTTCTAGTGCGATAGGTTCTCCAGTAGTCATTCTCATGTTAGAAAAATTCAAATTCCTATATTTGTCTATCGAAGTATAGCAAAGATGATATTAGCTTATTTCGCTAATACATGGCCTAATATGACTCAACTAACCATATTTTTAAAATCGGTTACGAAGATGACATGTCTTACACAACTTCTAACAAAGGCAAGCAAAATGTTTTAATATCGTGTTTGAGATTTAGAGGTTATTTGGTGGAGATGGTGCATTTTATGATCTCTTGGATAACATCTTTGTTTGTTGAGTTGTTACATGTTATTTTAACATGATATGGTTTCCTAGAACCAAGAGATGCTCTAATGTGATACAATGTAGAATCTACTACATCGAGAGTGTTTCAAGAATGCTCCTTTGCATATCTTAAGAAAAGAATCTAGTAAAGGTTACTTACCTCAATAGATCTTGTGAGTATTATATGATGTATGATTGAAATGAGATATATTGTTTATGCAATGACACATGTTGTATTGGGTTATTACTCAAATCTAATATCCTATATTTGTTAAACAAGATGCAGTGTATTCTCTTGTAACATAACCATTCATGTTACAAAGAAAATAAGATGCATAAGATATAAGTTATCCTTTGTCAATCTTTTGATAAGAGAAATACATGTGATATTCTCGAAGATTGATGACGTACATAATAGTTAATAACACATGTTGTATTGGGTTATCACTCAAATCTAATATCCTATATTTGTTAAACAAGATGCAGTGTATTCTCTTGTAACATAACCATTCATGTTACAAAGAAAATAAGATGCACAAGATATAAGTTATCCTTTGTCAATCTTTTGATAAGAGAAATACATGTGATATTCTCGAAGATTGATGACGTACATAATAGTTAATAACATATTATGTGTGACACTTTTACTAGACATGTGATTTTGAGTGTTGAGTCGTTCATGAGCAAAGTTTACATATGTTGTTTGTTTGCTCGTGTTTGGTTTTTCGGAAATGACACATTTACTACTTGCATTGCAAAGTAAATTACTTGAATATTTCGGATGAAACATCCAAGTTGTCAATCCTACTTAGTTGTGTATTTTATGCATCTTTTTAAATATATTAGTTTAATGTTTGGAACACAACCATTGGACAAGAAGACTCAATATGGCATCTTCAACACAAGTGTGAGTTATGATCCGATGCATATTGTTTTCGTCTTGAGAGGACGTCTTTATTTTCATAACAACCGAGTGTGGTTGAGTATGTAGATTCAAGATAATATATTTCGTTATATTTTGATGTTATCTTGAAGCAAGACAAATAATGACTCCAATTTCATGTCCATACTCGAAAACTTGTCAATTAGATTCGATGATGATATCAATCATAATTTGAATAATGAATTGATATGTACTCGAAATCTTTCTTGACCCTTACGATCACTCCTTTTAAAAAGAAAATAAAAATTTAAGGAATGTGTTTGATTATTCTAATACTAGTTGTATGTGTGAGGTTAATGACATATTAGCTTACTATTTCGATATTGTCAATTATTTTTATTTGCGAAAAAATATTTATATTATTAAGTATAATATTCTTAGTTTTCGACATATCATGAGTATAAAAATAATTATCTTAACCATTTTTATACAACATACGTAAAATACTAAATGTTTAAAACATTTTGTGTGTATGTTAGATCAATGCAAGTTTAATACATTTTCTTTTACTTAAATACTAATGTATTAATATGATCTTTTATCTTGTTTAGACAACCCATGGTCAAGCAAGACAAAAGGATATAATGTTTTATAGATCATGTTACGGATTTAATGAAAGTGTTAAATATTTTGAGGTGATATATTTTTTACACTTAAACCTTTGGAAAAATAATTGTGTAAGACAATATCTTTCGACGCACATGATCAACCAACTTATTTTCCATTCCTAAGAAGGTTACTAAAGCATTTTAAAATTTTCAAGATGTCAAAAACACATATGCAAGAAAAGTGGTCTATGCCTATATGCAATGCAAAACCAATTACGCAACTTAGTGTAAGAAGTCTAGTCTAAGTCCTATTGACGCATAAACTGAAAAACTAATAATTAATACATAGCAACAAGGTATGTAAAATGCTTGTGATTATAGATATAATTAGCTCAACTAAAGATAACAATAAGCACACAAAAATATTAACTAACAATACTAAAACACAAAGAAAAAAAAATAGTCATTTAGCATAACACACAAAAATACTTATCGTTATTTTGTGTATTAAGTATAACAATGTATAATAAGCTTGATTTTATTTGAAAATGAATTGGTTTCCTCCCCATTTCAAAGATTTTTACCAAGTCACTTTGAAAATACGTCAAGGTTCAAAAGTTGGAACGCCCTTTTTCAGTTTAACTAAAAATTTACAAAAAACGGCATGACCAAAAGGTCCTTTAGTTGAAAATCAAGGACTCTAATATACTTTCATTTAGAACTAATTCATAAAAGTATTTTTCAAATGAAAGTAGACTCAACTTCGTCTAAAATGATGGGTGGTACGACTCCTACGGACTTATGGTTGATTTTGTATGAATATCTGAAAATGACTCAATACTGAAAATAGAAAGACAGATGCACGGTACCTTTAAATACCCCACGGTAACATTAAATATAACGGTACCATCCTATATTTAGTGGTACCGTGACCTGTTTCCTGATTCAGTTTATTATTTTAGTGCGGCGACTCGACGGAAAGATGTAAAATTTAATAAACTGGATACCGAACATATAAATGTATATTAAGCATCATTTCTACGTTTAGGACTAAGAAAGACATTTACGATGATACGTTTATGTAACACCCCCAAAATATCGCAGCGGAATGTAATATCATTGGGGTGCTACTTATTAGTACAACAGTCATAATCATAGAAAACGGCTCTAAATGAGACGTTTTTAAAAGTTTATCATTCGATCATAATAAAACATCAGAGTTACAAGAGGTCCCAAATAGTTTTATAAAACATAATGTATTAACATAAAAAATTTCAAGAGTTTATTGAATGATAACACAATGCAAGCCATCAAAACATTCTCCGTGCGACTTCGTGCTTGCCAAATACCTTAAGAACCTGAGATAAAACATGCTAAAAAGTCAACACAAAGATTGAGTGAAATTCATAGGTTTATAAATAAATAATGGACCACAAGATTTCAAGTTAAAATAATAATTGCAACGAATACAATTATGGGTAAATAATAATTATTGCTTTAAGCTCATGACACTCAAACTGACTGAAGGTTCATAGAATGAACCAATGCCCTGAAAGGTAAATTGCCATTTTACCTAAAATTCAAATATAGTGCATTTGTGGCATCTATCAAATCACACAAATGGGATTCGACAATCCCAATAGGCATATTCGCAATATTCGCGTTCACTCGCAACAACAAGTGATTAATGGTTCATGATTCTTTAGGGACTTATTTTGGCAATATCGGTACTTTAGCAATAATATGTTCTGGTAAGCATACAGTTTAAAACACTTATGTCCAAATTGTAAAATAGCATGTATCTCCCCCAATGGGTTTATGTAGCAAACTGTAAATTTTCCACGTCAACATTTATTTTTCCAACTCCAATTTACCACTTTGAAATTCTTACAAGAACACTTTTTACGAATAACTATTTGGTTAAATAAAATAAGGAACAACCCTCTTGAACACTATGAATTTAGGTTATATCTAGCCCAAAATGCTCCAGTACCTTGCTCCTACTCCAGTTCACAATTTTAAACTCTAAAACAAATTCCTATTCTTAAATTACTTACGGTTGTCAATTCAACGAACACCATTCGTAGTTCAAAATTTAACACTCGATATACCCAATTTTTCTCAACGATTATTTCAAACGTATTTTTATACTTCCAAAAAAAAAGATTACAAAAGTTCCAAAAATATTTCCTTACGCCCAAGGTAAATTCTTTACAACTTACGTTTAATTACGTATAACTTTCGTTAATCACCGAAACAACAACCAATGCATATTTTTAACACCCAATACCTATAATATATACACTCTTGTATCAAAACTACACAATTAATCCTAATATTTACCCTTTTCCGCCCCCCCCCCCCTCCCTCCCCAAATTGCCTTGTAAATAATTAAGTAGACAAAACTAGCACATGGCATTTATTAGCCACCTTAAGCCTTAAAACATGGAATAAGAAATCTACATTGGAGGCTTAGCCTCCCAATTGTCCCCTTGACCTCTCGTAACCGCCCCCGCCCCCCTCCTAGCTAAAATAATCACACTTGACTCACTATTCAAGGTTTGAACCATTTCAAGAATAAATAGACCTAACTAGTCCTCATTTCACTTCTATTAGCCAAAAAAAAAAAATCCTACCCATTCTATACATATAATTCGACCCACTCTTGGGGTCAAGGAGAGGAGAAAGTTTGTTGTGGCTAAGATCAAGTATACTTAGGGCATTCTAACAAGGATTTGGAGCATTGATCTTGAGGTTGATCAAGTGTTTTATAACTCACATCTCACTAATTACTTTTGTAAGTAATCCTACAAAAAGTTCATGTTTTCTTTATGGCATATGCTAGTTAAGTGTATACTTAGTTATCACTTGGTACATGTTGGTAAAGTTTTACATTTACAATGATCCTTTAACAAATATTATGTTTTTTTACAAGTTTTGGTTACAAGAAAACTAGTTAGTAAAACTCTTCATAAGAAAGTGGTAATAAACCTTATAAACATGTATGTTAGTAAACATGTATGTTAGTAAACTTGTATATTTAGACATTCTTGATGATCATTTACATGGACCCTTGAATATTGTTAAGATTATGGTTAAATCATTATCATTATGTTGAGAAGTTGATGAAGGAACTAGGACTAGAATTGAAGTTGTGGTTAAGTGGGTATGCTAGCTAGAAGATTGGAAATATAGTTTTGACACTTTTGATAAACAATCTGTCCTGTTTTGATAATTACAGAAAAATCAGTAGCTCAGGGGCATTATTAGATTAGAAATATAGAAAATAGACTTAATAACGAAAACGTAGCCGCTTGAATGAGTTAAAACGGGCTTATAACGAAAAAGATACGCTATTTTCAATTTAGACGACGAAAACTACATTTTCAGAAAATAATTGAATCTGTCCAGAATTTTAAGAGATGAAAACTGAGGTTAAATGATGTCTAGACTAGCCGAGACCTTGAAAAGCCTAGAGTATACTTAAATACCTTCGCGGGGATAGGTCAAACTTAAGAAACGAAGCTACGACGCAAAAGTTATGGCCAAAAGAATGTTTACGTCAACATATACGTTGACAGCCTATTATTTCCTCTATTAGAAAGTTGTTAGGATTTTTAGATTGGATTTTTGGACCTTTTTTAGTAGATTTTGGCTAAAATGGCGTAAACGAAAATGGTAGAACATCATATAGACTTTTTAGGCGCGTTATAGATTTTTGGAATAACCATTAACATGACGACTAAAAGTTGGTCGCAAGATAAACAAGTTACATTTTCTAAAAAGTGGTAATTTTCTAATTAAGGATCAAGTTGACGCAATTATATTTTGACAATAAATATTACAACAACATGTACAAGTGATAAAGTAGAGTATGAACTTGCGTGCATGACCATGTTTTCGAACCTAAGACATATGAATCATTTAGGTCGCGGTTAGAGCGTCCGTACCTCGATATTCGTTCGCTTTCCTTTTGTTATCCTATCAGTTGCTCTAGGTGAGTTCATGGCCCCTACTTTTACTTCTTTTATAACTGTTTTGGGGGAGAATACATGCTCGTTTTTACTTAAACTCCATGCTTGTTTTACTTGAAATGTGATTTGTCTTTCAAACATTATTGATTGGCTGAAATACTTGATTGATTACACGAAAGCATTATGAGCTTATCTATTACACACTTTATTATTTTATTATGGACACAAGTTCACTAAACTACTACATATTGCCTATGTTATGAATCGTTAAGCGCGAATATTGTGAATAGATATATTGGGATTGAACTCCCCGTCCGGGTGGTGTTCCCCACTTGACTGTTAAGTCAAACGGACGCATAATCATTTGAGGAACCTTGGATGTCCTAGGTGGACATCTACCAGAAACTTTGGGTGTCCGGGTGGTTTCCCCACTTGACTGATGTTGGATGGTTGTCAGCCCAGAACAGGGTGAAGATAGTCAATAGCCTAGCTAATTACCAATGAATGTTTACCGGATATCACTTGGAATCGTGTTATCACTTTCCAAAGTAAACTATTCGACCCTAATGCCTGGGTATCACGAATATATACTTGGGATAAGACCAAATGTATGTTATTGAATTAGGCACCAATCAATAACCCTTCACGTATAAGTGTTATATGTTTTCTGTTGTCTCTCTCCATGCAGTTGTGTTTGATCTCGCATTTATAGGTAAGATCACTCAACCCTATTCAATGGAATTATGAGTCATTAACGACCTATTAATCACCACATAATTAGCCTCCATAATAATAGGAATTAGTGGTTACATGACCAATTAAACGTGGTCATTATATTATATTTATGGATTGAATGGGAGTTGGCCGTTTTGGGAACGCCAACTAGGATTATTCTTTGATTGAGATCTTGTTGAGTATAATTCGTGTCTACCTAAAGCGTGTGTTTCAAGTGTTAAAGCGTGAGTTATACAATGATATGAGTCTTATTCATGGGATGGTTGGGAAAGTAATTTACCACACTTAGGATTTTAATTTATCTATTTTGTTTATTTTTCATTTTACACCAATTTGTATCCCAAATATTATCCATACCCTACATCATTCTTTATCCAAACCTTTGATTTATTGAGATTAGGGATTTGAGCAATCTTAAGTATCGTAGTCGTGGATTCGGCTATGTATTTATGATTTTGTCGCCCTTTTTGATATAATATTATTGGTAAAGATTACTTGGTCCTATCTTTAGCCCATTCGAGTTAAGGATTTGAGCAATTGCAAGTATCGTGGTCGTGGATTCGATCATGTATTTGTGATTTTGTCGCCTTTTCTGGAATGTGAGATCGATAGAGATTAAGAAGAATGATTAACCCTTAACCAACAAACCCTTTTTACCGCTTTAGACTTGTCATTCCTTGGCTTTAGTGGGGGAGATGCGTATACTTGCCAAGCTTATGATAGAATATTCGTCACGACTGGACAGTTAAACGATTAGATTTGCTTTTATCGAAATATTTTATTTTATTTCTAATTCGTTAAGTGTTTGGTTGTGCAATTATGACAAAACGAATACATGCTTAATATAAAAATAAATCATAATATCTTTTTGGATACATTTTCATAAGATTTATTCTAAGGTTTACTTGGGGACAAGTAAAGTTCAAGTGGGGGGATATTTGATGAACTCAAATAAGTACATTTTATTATCATCATTTATCCTATTTATTTGACTTGTTTTATTATATTATATATGAGAATTGATACGTTAATGTTTACTTTTGTAATTCTCAGGTAAAAACAAGTATTATGTGAAACTTGGTGATTTTGGACTAATTATGGAGCAAAACAAGCAAGATGTTAAGAGTCTACTGAAATGTACAAGATCAAGATCATTCTGCTCCAGATACGCCGCAACATACTTCTTACATACGGCGTAACACTATCAAGATTTCACAAGTTACAATCCAAGACAGCAAAGGACATGCGCCGCATAGAGAAATGGAGTTACGCCGCATCTTAAGGCGGTGTACGAATATTCCTGAATATATTAATCTTAGACCCCACACGAAGTTAAGTCAATGCGCCGCATCTACTTATCCTATGCGCCGCATCTAACCCTCAGACAGAAACTATAAATACCCCAAAGTCAGACGAATTTTGTGTGCAAGATACCATACGTACGAGTACTAAACCAGAGACGAATTCAGACGTATTAGCAGCACAAGACACACCCTGAACGAAGATACAAGAGCTGTAAGAAGGTCCTGCATGTATTCAATTCATTAAGTAGTTTTCTTTTATTGTATTAGTACACTTTAATTCATCAGGATTGATGGGCTGATGTCATGTGACTACGGAAAATCATGCGCACCCCTTAAAATTGCTTTCCCATTAATTAAAGTTTATATGTTGATGTCTTTGGTGACTTTTATTAGTGCATTGATAACCTCTGTGTCTAGCTGAGCATTGCTTGGGTCGCCATGCCCCTTCCTCGCCTATCTATTCTAGCGTATACGAAACGTGGGCATCACAAATGCTCAATATTCTAGGATAGTGGGATAGACATAAGTGATCATTAAGGGTTTACTCGCCGATAAGATTAGAGCCAACGAGAAAGGGTTAATTATATACACTTCATATAAAACTAGCAATAAAACAAGTGACAAGCTACTTAATTATCAGGACAGGTCTTCTTATTGTCTCAAGTATCTATCTGTGTACGTGTGTGCTAATCGCTGATTCGTGCTCATTAGTTTAGTTTACTATTTAATCATAACCAAACCGTGCCAGTCTCTCAGGCTGAACCCCCTTGCGTTAGATTAGGTTGTATAGCTAACTTAGGATATTAAAATACTGATTAGAATAACTAGATAATACGTTCCACTCTTAGTGATCGACACTCTACTTACCATTATATTCATACTGACCGGGTACACTGCTCGTTAAGTGTGTGTGTTATTGATAAGTCGGCTAAATATAAATTTAAAACTTGAGTAGGCATTAATACTGCTAAACCGCAACGACACATCGCACGCGCATCAAGTTTTTGGCGCCGCTGCCAGGGAGTGAATAGTTATTATCTGTTAATTTGATTAGTATTTTAATTAGTTTTTTTTTCTTTTTAGATTCTAACCACTAACCCCGTTGTAAATTAGATAGATTGCATTCATTGTATAATTTGCATATTTTCTGTTTTGTGTGTTTTTATTTTCTTTAATTTTTTGTTTCTTTTTGTTTATTTTTATTTTAGTTTTTTATTTTTCTATTTTTCTACATTCTGCTATCGTTGTACTGTGCTGATACAAACGATACGGCGCATCTATTTTCACAGATACGGCGTATTGCGTTTAATTTTTATAAAATACAACGCGTTTAATAAATTCGAGTACGACGCATCTTTCCCCAAGATACGGCGTATTCTGTTTTTAATAAGAAATTTTTCTAAACGATAACGCCATACGACGCATCTGTTTTTTGCAGATACGGCGTATTTATTATTTAAATTAAAAACAGTTTTCGAATTATTAAACAGATACGACGCATCGATTTTTATCGATACGGCGCATCTTCTGAATCAAAAATCTTGTATTTTGAAACGTAACGAAAATACGGCGCATTAGCTTTTGTTAATACGAAGAAATTTAATTTGATAAATATAGTTGATTTTTGATATTCACTTTGATCGTTCCACTACTCTCGTGCACAAGTTGGTTTACTTTCAGGATAAATGATGGCTTAAGCATCACTATGGAAGATTACATTCTGAACCTAACCAAGAGACGCTAGCTGGAATAATCAAACCTTAGATGATTGAAAGGCTGTAATAAGACGACAAGAGTGGAGGAGAATTCAGTACTGGTAACATTGAGTATCTTAAAATTCTTGAAATAGAATTCCAGGTATCCTCTACAATAATTTACCTAGCCTTATAGAGAGTTCTCTACGAAACTTCTCCCGAATATAATCTCAATTTTGTAAGCTTAAAACGATATTTGCTCCTAACCTTGGAGTAAATCATTATCCACTAAACAATAAAGATTATAATCATTAATAAAACGGATATGCTTATTGCTCTTATCTTGAATTTATATATATCATATGGTATACCGTTTTACCCCAATTTGATGTGTAAGGAAATGTGTTGCGGAGGCCAAGGTACGTTCCTTATTTAAATTTAGTTCACTGGCACAACAATACGGCGGATCTTAGTATTCTAAGCGCCGTATCTCTGACTAATTAAAACTTATTGACCAGTCAACGAATTTAGATAAATACGGCGCATACAATTATGCGATACAGCGCATCGTATTTACCCTATAAATATGAAAGAGATGCGCCGGATTTCAACTTCTTACCCAAATTTACACACAGTAATACGCACACCAAATTAAACCCTTTAATCCGAAGTGCTTTTCTCGAATCAAAACCTTCTAATCCGAACTCTAGACCGAATCCTAATCATAATATAAGGTAATTATTCTATTTAATTTTGTTCAATTTAAAAATTAGGGTTTATGCAATAATTCGATTAGGGCTTGAAAGATTTAAGGGATTTGATTAGAACTTGGACTAGATGAATTCCCTTATGTTAATTTTTGATAGACTATTGAATTAAAAACCACTTTGATTCGAATGAAAATTAGGGTTCGGGGGATTATTTTTGAACTTTGGAGGGAAAATGATGTAACAGGAAGTTTTAGATATTGATATTGGGATAAATGGAACTGTGATGTTAAGTGGGAGTTAACGTCACGGGTCCGGATTCTTGGAAAACGTGCCTGACCCCCTCTATTTTATACTGATATATTGCTAGATGCGGCGCATCTAAGTTACTTGATGCGGCGTAACAACCTATTTCCAATTTAAATACTTCCATATACGTCGTATTACTTAACTTAGATACGACGCATCCCCCATACGCCGTATTCTATTGCTTGCTCCGCATCTCTTTTATGCAGCATAGATACGCCGCACTGATTTATCAGATGCGCCGTATCAACCTCACTTCAGAACTGCTTTCTAACATTTAAAATTTATTTTAGATGGAACTACCGGTTGCTGAACGCAGGCACATGTGGCTCCGTTTCGAGACCATGGGACTGACAGCAGATACTGAGGCCGATTATGTGCAGAGACTTAGATCGATTTTCTTTAGGAAAATCTTTAGAGTCTCGGTTTTGGATTTTGCGGATGTTGGGTTGATTGACGGAGGAAATGCAGTTGGTGGTCTTCATGATAGGCTGGAGATGGTTGTGAGGGATGATGAGGATGAGGTTGTGTTTAGGTCACATGCATGGGAGAGGTTGTTCAGGATTGACGAGCCTCTGATTAGGGAGCTCATGCTGGAGTTCTTTAGCACAGTTCATTACAGGGAGACGGATTTGGAGATTGATACGGCTGATACTCTTGTTTTCAGGTTGGGTGGTGTGCATAGACAGATGTCGATGAGGCAGTTTATTTTGGCTATGGGGTTACACACTGTTGAGGAGCTTGGATCTGCTGGGTTTGCCAGGTACTGGGCTGAGAGTTTGAGGGCAGTGCCAGACAGGATGTTGCTGGGAGATTTCTGGGAGAGGATATCCTCCGGAGGTGACTCTACTGCTTCCACCCCATCCTACACACTGATTAGGGAGCCTATGAGGAGATTATGCCATAGGATGATAGCACTGACCATTGCTGGGAGAGGTCAGTCACCTGAGAAGGTGACCACTCTTGACCTCTTCCTTCTGAGGAGCATGGATGAGGGATTAGCGGTGAACATCCCTCACTTTTTGGCACATTTTCTCCATAGGGGAGCTCTAGGGAGAGATAGGAGGAGCCAGATGACTGGGGGCATTTTGTATCTAGACTGGCCCGTCATTTTGGTGTGATCGGGGATGAGATTCCTGCCGGGTTAGAGGTTGAGGTGACCAGTCTACCGGTTATTGGGCAGGATTATTTGGTCAGGTTGGGGATATGTGAGATGGTTATGGGGGGATGTTACTGGGTGGCATTGGGCCCCGCGAGACTAGCAGAGGTAGAGGCTGAGCAGGGAGGTCCCCAGGGAGCTCCAGCTGCTGCTCCAGCCCAGGAGGAGGAGGCACCAGCACCCCAGCCACCAGTTGCACGTACAGTGGGGCAGAGAGTTGAGCTAGTTGAGGGGGAGGTTAGAGCTTTGAGAGGCGTAGTCGATGGGATGAGAGCCGACCTCACTATAGTCAGGAGGGACTTATGTTGGCTAGTGGAGAGTGTGAGTCAGCTCCTAGAGCATCAGGGCACGAGCCATCATCTCCCAGATGGCACACACGTCAGGGGCATGATCAGATACTCTCGTCTCCCTCGCAAGTCCGACCCAGGACCGACGATGCCAGCACCTCCAAGACCCGCTCACCTGCAGGAGACGACCCCACAGACCCATAATCTCATGTGCTCGATTTTATAGACATTATTCCTCATACACTATATTTATCATTTTTTGGGATTGTATTGAATTATATTATCATGTATTTATCTAATGTTCCAGTTTATGTTTCTTGTTATATTTGATGAAGCCTGGCATTAAGTTCAGCACGAGTGAACGAGAGAACCCGAGAGGTAAACCGGGGAACGAGCCCATTTTACAACAGACTGTTAACAATCTGTTTGGTAAATACATGCGTCGCATCTAGTAAAACAGATGCGACGCATCCTATCCTTTATTTTATTTTATTTGTATTTATTCCAGGCTCGATACGGCGTATCTTCTTCCATAAGATACGGCGTATCGACTGAACTGATGATTTTCATTTTAATTTTTTTAGTTTTATTTTTACTAACTACTAATGTATTATGCAAGTTTGAACCTTCTTAACTCAGGTGTGTTAAAGTCTAAATGGTATTATAGATTTCTGCATTCTTGTGGATACATCATGTATGAAGCTTAAACGTTCTCATCCACAAGAAAGTTGATTTTTGCTCTTATACGAATACTGGAGGATCATACCGAGCAAATCTCAGGGGAGTTTTTCTGTTCTAATTCTTTTATTTTCCAGTTTTTAACCTTTAACACAAACAACGAGGACGTTGTTTAACTTAAGTGGGGGGATGGAGAATTAGAACACTTACTTGTCCTTATTTTTCAAAATATGCTTAAAATATACTTAATATGCTTAAATTTAAAATTTTTCTAGCATGTTTTTGTTTAATCTAAGTTGCATAGCTGCACACATAACCTTATTTTCAAAAATTGTGAACTTATAAAAATTCACAAATCTATGAGTGTGCCGGTGACTTGTGAACTTTAGAACTTGGCTTGTATACTATTCGAGACCACCATAATAAGTATTATCTATATAATTGGAGTGACTTGTCTAAATTGGTAAATTTCTAGGATTACACCCAAATAGCCTTTATATGTCATGTGATATTAACTAACTACATTGGTTAGTTAACCCCAGTATAAACCCTTTGTTACTCTCACTTTTAGAGTAAGATACCCCTAGAAAAACCCTAAGAGCCATTCCTTTCGTTTCTTACACCTTTGTTATAATGTTTCAATACACCCTTACACCTTAGCCTACCCTGTAGATTAAAATCCGTGGTTAATTGCTTTAGGCAAAGTGTGTTTCCTTACATTACCTGTGTTCGCGTGCGTAATTCATTATCTTTGGTTAGGTCGGGAAATTGCACAATGCAATTGGTATGAAAGTAAATATTGTATAACTTTGAGTTTATTTTTTCGTGTGTTTACTACTTTCACTATTACAGTTATTTCTGAAAGTATGATGAGTATGGAAAAATTATCCGGAAAAATAGTGATAGAAAACTTGTGAAATTTTACACATATGTTGATGTCAAAAAAAAAAAAAAAAAAAAAAAAAAAAAAAAAAAAAAAAATAGAAAAGAAAAAGAAAAAGTTGGAAGTTTGTTCTAACCAACTTATGTAAAGTTTTGTACTAAGTGGGTGATATCACCACTATTTGTTGTATATTATATTTATGGATTGAATGGGAGTTGGCCGTTATGGGAACGCCAACTAGGATTATTCTTTGATTGAGATCTTGTTGAGTATAATTCGTGTCTACCTAAAGCGTGTGTTTCAAGTGTTAAAGCGTGAGTTATTCAATGATATGAGTCTTATTCATGGGATGGTTGGGAAAGTAATTTACCACACTTAGGATTTTAATTTATCTATTTTGTTTATTTTTCATTTTACACCAATTTGTATCCCAAATATTATCCATACCCTACATCATTCTTTATCCAAACCTTTGATTTATTAAGATTAGGGATTTGAGCAATCTTAAGTATCGTAGTCGTGGATTCGGCTATGTATTTATGATTTTGTCGCCCTTTTTGATATAATATTATTGGTAAAGATTACTTGGTCCTATCTTTAGCCCATTCGAGTTAAGGATTTGAGCAATTGCAAGTATCGTGGTCGTGGATTCGATCATGTATTTGTGATTTTGTCGCCTTTTCTGGAATGTGAGATCGATAGAGATTAAGAAGAATGATTAAACCTTAACCAACAAACCCTTTTTACCGCTTTAGACTTGTCATTCCTTGGCTTTAGTGGGGGAGATGCGTATACTTGCCAAGCTTATGATAGAATATTCGTCATGACTGGACAGTTAAACGATTAGATTTGCTTTTATCGAAATATTTTATTTTATTTCTAATTCGTTAAGTGTTTGGTTGTGCAATTATGACAAAACGAATACATGCTTAAATATAAAAATAAATCATAATATCTTTTGGATACATTTTCATAAGATTTATTCTAAGGTTTACTTGGGGACAAGTAAAGTTCAAGTGGGGGGATATTTGATGAACTCAAATAAGTACATTTTATTATCATCATTTATCCTATTTATTTGACTTGTTTTATTATATTATATATGAGAATTGATACGTTAATGTTTACTTTTGTAATTCTCAGGTAAAAACAAGTATTATGTGAAACTTGGTGATTTTGGACTAATTATGGAGCAAAACAAGCAAGATGTTAAGAGTCTACTGAAATGTACAAGATCAAGATCATTCTGCTCCAGATACGCCGCAACATACTTCTCACATACGGCGTATCACTATCAAGATTTCACAAGTTACAATCCAAGACAGCAAAGGACATGCGCCGCATAGAGAAATGGAGTTACGCCGCATCTTAAGGCGTGGTACGAATATTCCTGAATATATTAATCTTAGACCCCACACGAAGTTAAGTCAATGCGCCGCATCTACTTATCCTATGCGCCGCATCTAACCCTCAGACAGAAACTATAAATACCCCAAAGTCAGACGAATTTTGTGTGCAAGATACCATACGTACGAGTACCAAACCAGAGACGAATTCAGACGTATTAGCAGCACAAGACACACCCTGAACGAAGATACAAGAGCTGTAAGAAGGTCCTGCATGTATTCAATTCATTAAGTAGTTTTCTTTTATTGTATTAGTACACTTTAATTCATCAGGATTGATGGGCTGATGTCATGTGACTACGGAAAATCATGCGCACCCCTTAAAATTGCTTTCCCATTAATTAAAGTTTATATGTTGATGTCTTTGGTGACTTTTATTAGTGCATTGATAACCTCTGTGTCTAGCTGAGCATTGCTTGGGTCGCCATGCCCCTTCCTCGCCTATCTATTCTAGCGTATACGAAACGTGGGCATCACAAATGCTCAATATTCTAGGATAGTGGGATAGACATAAGTGATCATTAAGGGTTTACTCGCCGATAAGATTAGAGCCAACGAGAAAGGGTTAATTATATACACTTCATATAAAACTAGCAATAAAACAAGTGACAAGCTACTTAATTATCAGGACAGGTCTTCTTATTGTCTCAAGTATCTATCTGTGTACGTGTATGCTAATCGCTGATTCGTGCTCATTAGTTTAGTTTACTATTTAATCATAACCAAACCGTGCCAGTCTCTCAGGCTGAACCCCCTTGCGTTAGATTAGGTTGTATAGCTAACTTAGGATATTAAAATACTGATTAGAATAACTAGATAATACGTTCCACTCTTAGTGATCGACACTCTACTTACCATTATATTCATACTGACCGGGTACACTGCTCGTTAAGTGTGTGTGTTATTGATAAGTCGGCTAAATATAAATTTAAAACTTGAGTAGGCATTAATACTGCTAAACCGCAACGACACATCGCACGCATCACTAGTCAATGGAATTATGAGTGATTAACGGCCTATTAATCACCACATAATTAGCCTCCATAATAATAGGAATTAGTGGTTACATGACCAATTAAACGTGGTCATTAAAGCAGTTTTAACTGCCACTTGAATAGGTCAAAGCCGTTACAAGTTAGTAATGATTCAGTCTCAGCTAGTTGGTTCACTCACTGATGAACTAGTCCCTGAGGGTTGCTCCCTGAATATGTTCACTGAGAGGTTCACTCACCAAAGACATGAACTCTCTGATGAGACAACTCCCTGATGAGATCCTTCAGCATGAGTTAAACTCATCAGATGATGAATACCGTTCAGTCCAGAATGTCACTCACTGACGAGTGCACTCACTGAACTTCATCAGGAACCATACTTAACCACTATCAGAGTCAGGGTGTTCAGGGACCTTATGGGCGTACACTCCGTACCTCCTGACCCATTACCAGGTATGAACTGATCCCTCAAGTGCACTAAATTTTCTAACAATCCTCCCCAAATTTAGTTCACTTCCTTTTCATGAAAATTAAACATTAAACAAAACAAGTGCATAAACGAAAATATCCTGAGGATTGAATTTCCATCTTAGTACATTACACGTTCAAATATTCGAGAATCAGGGTGTTCTAAGAATTGAACCCTTAAACCCTTTGAATACCTGAAGATAAAATACACACAAGTTTTCAAACACTTAAACGCTCCTGACACTTTACAAGCCATGTGTCCATATCCAATTCATAAATGTTGTAAGAGCCAAAAGTCCTAAGCTCCCTGAAGCGGCAAAACTTCAACATTCACATAGGTGGTTCCTCTTTATTCATGCTCCTGCCAAGCATTTTTTCAAAGAAATTAACCATTAAGAAGTAAAAGCTTCATCCTCCTTTCCAGCAGGTTCCGAGCACAAACCTTGGGATGATTGTGAAACATGTGCTCCAGTCCACTGAATGTTCAGCTTTCCACATTGAACTCAGCCCCCAAGTTTCCTCAGGAGGGAGTTGGGTGTCTTAGCATTCAGTGACTAAGTTGGACTTAAACCCATCCCTTTAGCAGACTTTATAACCAAGTCTCTAGTCAATCCCTTCGTCAAGTGATCAGCTAAGTTTTGTTGAGATCTAACAAACTCTATAGAAACCACCCCATTCATGATAAGTTCACGAATCATGCTATGCCTGACACCTAAGTGTCTAGACTTCCCATTGTACATCTGGCTATAAGCCTTTGCCAATGTAGCAGCACTATTGCAACGGATAGAAATAGGTGATATAGGTTTAGGCCACAATAGAATCTCAAGAAGCAAGTTTTTCAACCATTCAGCTTCTTTACCAGCAGCTGCTAAAGCCACAAATTCAGATTCCATTGTTGAACTGGTGATACAAGTTTGCTTCTTGGATGCCCAAGAAATTGCACCTCCACCAAGTAGGAATACCCAGCCACTGGTAGACGAATTGTCTTCAGTGTTACTGATCCAACTTGCATCAGTGTATCCTTCCAACACTGAAGGATAACCAGTATATGAGAGACTATAATCCATAGTTCTCTTCAAATACTTCAGTACCCTCTGAATTGCTTGCCAATGTTGAGCACTAGGATTACTAGTATACCTGCTCAGTTTTCCTACTGCAAAAACAATATCAGGCCTGGTACAAGTCATGGCATACATCAGGCAGCCAATCACCCTAGAATACTCAAGTTGAGATACAGCTTTGCCAGTATTAGGCATTAGCTTCTCAGTAGTATCCATAGGTGTACTCACTGGAGTACAATCAGAGTGGTTGAATTTCCTCAGTACCTTCTCAATATAATGAGATTGAGTGATAGAAATTCCCTTACTCTCATGTTTGATCCTTATACCAAGGATAACATCAGTCTCCCCCATGTCTTTCATAGAGAACCTTGATGACAAAAATTCCTTTGTCAGGTCAACTTGATTTTGGTCTGTGCCAAAGATCAGCATGTCATCAACATATAGACAAATGATGACTCCTTTACCAGATTCATCAAATTTGCTATACACACATTTGTCAGACTGGTTAAGTAAATAACCACTAGACAAAACCACTTCATCAAATTTTTGATGCCATTGCTTAGGTGCCTGCTTCAGTCCATATAAGGACTTAATCAGTTTACACACCTTGTTTTCATTGCCAGGCATGATGAAGCCCTGAGGTTGGTTCATATAAACCTCCTCATCCAATTCACCATTTAAGAAGGCTGTCTTCACATCCATCTGATGAATAATCAGATTGTGAATTGATGCCAAAGCAATCAGCAATCTTATGGTACTGATACGAGCCACAGGGGAATAAGTATCAAAGTAGTCAATCCCTGACTTTTTTTTAAAGCCCTGAATGACTAGTCTAGCCTTGAACTTTTCAATAGTTCCATCTACCTTCATTTTCCTTTTGAAAATCCATTTGCAACCCAAAGGTTTGCAACCAGGTGGTAGATCAGCCAACACCCAAGTGTTGTTGCCCATGATGGAGTCCATTTCATCATTTATTGCTTCTTTCCAGAAAGCAACATCCTGAGACTTCATTGCTTCATCAAATGTCTTGGGGTCATCCTCAACATTAAAGCAATAGGAGTGTTGGTCAGAGACCTCATCCCTTGTTCCTTCAATTAAGTATAATTGAAACTCAGGTCCAAATGACTTTGGAGTCCTGATCCTTTTGCTTTTCCTGAGCTCAGGTTCAGGTTGTTGAACTACAATCTCATCAGGGACCTCATATCCCCTGAAACACCACTGTCATCACTTCTATTAGGAATCCTCTGACTTGGTCTAGGGACTGATGAGAATCTATTCTCATCAAAAAGTGCATCCCTTGATTCAATTATTGAGTTAATTGAAACACATTCATTAGGTTCAATAACATAAAACCTATATGCCTTGGAATGCTCAGCATATCCAACAAAGATGCATTCAATGCCTCTTTCACCCAAAGTTTTCATCTTTGGATCAGGGAGTCTTACGACTGCCCTACAACCCCAGACCCTGAGATAGTTTAGGTTGGGTTTCTTTTTAGTCCAGAGTTCATAAGGGGTTGTCTTGTTCCTTTTGTTGGGAACCCTATTTAATAAATAGCGAGCTATTAACATAGCTTCACCCCAGAACCTTTGACTCAGCCCAGAATAGGACAACATGGAATTAACCATCTCCTTCAGTACTCGGTTTTTCCTTTCAGAGATACCATTTTTCTGAGGAGTATAGGGAGCAGTCGTTTCATGGATTATACCAACAGATTGAAAATACTGAGTATCCATGTACTCACCTCCCCTATCAGTCCTTAATCTTTTGATCAGGGACCCAAGTTGTAATTCAACTTCAGTTTTAAATAACTTGAATTTATCTAGTGCTTCATCCTTAGTATGTAACAGATAGACATAACAAAACCTAGAAGCATCATCAATAAATGTCACGAAGTACTTTTTATTCCCCAAAGAGGGAGTGGCATGCAAATCACACAGGTCACTGTGTATTAGCTCTAAAAGCTCAGTCTCACGTTTTACACCCTGAAAAGGTTTCTTAGTTATTTTGGTCAACATGCAAGTCTTACACTTTTCAGTATCCATGTCAAATGCTGGGATTAACCCATCCTTAGACATATCTTGCATCCTTTTATAGTGTACATGGCCAAGTCTAGCATGCCAGAGGGTAGAGTCGTTCATTTTAGAGGTTGATATAAAGGCTGAATTAACAACATCAGTGACAATATTAAGTCTAAACATTTGATTACACAAATAGCCAAAACCAATAAACACACCATGTTTAGACAATATAAATTTATCAGATTCAATAACTTGTTTATATCCATGATTATTCAAAACACTACTTGAAACCAAGTTCTTCCTTATATCAGGAACATGAATAACATTAAACAAAGTTACAATCTTTCCAGAACTAAAACTAAGATCCACACAACCACGACCATGCACCAGGGCTGTTGACTCATTTCCCATGTGAAGAATAGAACCATCATTCAGTGACTCATACGTCTTGAACCAGTGTCTATCTTTGCACACATGAACAGTTGCTCCAGAGTCAACCCACCACGCAACATCATCATCCTGCACATAGTTAGATTCAGATACACATGTAACATAATAAACCTAAAAAGATTTATTAAACATATTCTGACCTTTCAGTGAGTTGGTAGAACCCTCACTCCCTGAACCACTAGTGCCTGAACCATTGGCTTTACCACCAACCTTAACACCTTTGCAATCCCTTTTAATGTGACCAGATTTGCCACATTTCCAACAAGTAGGTGTTGCCTTCTTGCTTGGATCAGCCCTTGTGTTATCATGATGTTTACGTTTGCCCTTGTTGTCATTGTACCTGGTGGATTTGTTATGTTCCACCATATTGACAACAGATGCACCAGTAGCATTGCTACTATTTGGCTTGTCACTATCCTGCGCCCTGAGGGATTCCTCAATACGCAGATGACTGCCCAACTGAACAAGAGTCAGTTCTTCCTTCTTATGTTTCAATGTATGCTTGAAATCTTTCCAAGAAGGTGGTAGTTTGTCAATGATACAAGAGACTGAAATAGCCTCATCCATGTTCATTTTATGTTGTGTAAACCTTCCAAGTATACCAAGAAGTTCATTCTATTGTTCCATAACTGGTCTTGAATCAGTCATTTTATAATTTGTGAAATTACTTACAAGAAACTTCTTACTTGATGCATCCTCAGCCATATATTTGGCATCCAAGGAATCCCATAGTTCTTTGGAAGATTCAACATTCTGATAAATATCAAAGAGAGAATCAGACATATCATTTAGGATTAAACCTCTGCAAATGTAATCATCATTCTCCCATTTGCTCCTCTTCCTTATTTGTTCCACATTTGCATCATCACCATCTTCAGGAATAGGAATGCTCAGAACATACACCACACTCATGCTTGAAAGCAAGAAGTGCATCTTCTTCTGCCATCGTCTAAAATCCACCCCTTCAAACTTATCAAGCTTGGCAAAGTTTGAAGCCATGTGTTTCATAGCAGCAGCAGCCATTGATTATCACAAAATAGTTTACTTTGATTGTTGGATGGTTGTCAGCCCAGAACAGGGTGAAGATAGTCAATAGCCTAGCTAATTACCAATGAATGGTTACCGGATATCACTTGGAATCGTGTTATCACTTTCCAAAGTAAACTATTCGACCCTAATGCCTGGGTATCACGAATATCTACTTGGGATAAGACCAAATGTATGTTATTGAATTAGGCACCAATCAATAACCCTTCATGTATAAGTGTTATATGTTTTCTGTTGTCTCTCTCCATGCAGTTGTGTTTGATCTCGCATTTATAGGTAAGATCACTCAACCCTATTCAATGGAATTATGAGTCATTAACGGCCTATTAATCACCACATAATTAGCCTCCATAATAATAGGAATTAGTGGTTACATGACCAATTAAACGTGGTCATTAAAGCAGTTTTAACTGCCACTTGAATAGGTCAAAGCCGTTACAAGTTAGTAATGATTCAGTCTCAGCTAGTTGATTCACTCGCTGATGAGCTAGTCCCTGAGGGTTGCTCCCTGAGTATGTTCACTCAGAAGTTCACTCCCTGAAGATATGAACTCTCTGATGAGACAACTCCCTGATGAGATCCTTCAGCATGAGCTGAACTCATCAGATGATGAATACTGTTCAGTCCAGAATGTCACTCACTGACGAGTGCACTCACTGAACTTCATCAGGAACCATACTTAACCACTATCAGAGTCAGGGTGTTCAGGGACCATATGGGCGTACACTCCGTACCTCCTGACCCATTACCAGGTGTGAACTGATCCCTCAAGTGCACTAAATTATCCAACAATTGATATGTCAAACGGACTGTGGTTTCCCCACTTGACTGTTATGTCAAAAGTATGCCCAAACTATAAATATTAAGGCTTCGGTGTCATGAACTTAATTCGACAATAACCCTTTCTATATTTGGAATATAATGGTCTTTGATTTCTTGTGGTCCATATGATATTTGTTGTTTACTAAAACCTATGAACTCACCAACCTCGTGTTGACATATTTTAGCATGTATTTTCAGGTTCTCAATGTGTTAGCTCACTTTTGGTGGCTTTTGGCATGGTTATAGGATCAAGATACTCTGATATTCATTTAAGGACCGCTTTAACTATTTTATGGGCCTGTATTTCCGCATTTCATTGAACGATGTAAAACACAATACTTTTGATTATGAAAATTTCTTATAAACGGATACGGTAAATCCGTTCTCTTTACTCTGTGTTGTGGTACCAATTTAGTAGCACCCCAGTGACATGTATGCTTCCGCTGGACCCAATTTTTGGGGTGTTACAGATTGGTATCAGAGCCTTGGTTATAGAGAACTGGGTATTTTTAAAACCTAGATTATAACTACTTTTACGAAAACTTAACCCTATGACCGCCACGTGCCTGCCTGCCAAGCGGATGCCTCATTTGTGATTTGTTTGCTGACATATTTGATGAGATTTGTGTCTTATTATCGGATTAATTATACCCACTTATTTTCGTTGATTACTGTAACTATCTTCCATATAAGCATGCTCACGTATCATATATGTCACAGCGTTACACCTTTCCTTACGTAATCTCATCATTCGACCTCGAGTTTGGTCACTTGCCTTAGTCTTTCAAAATGGCTTCTAAATGTGAAGGACATATTATTAGTATAACTGAGCCGAGTATGTCAAAATTCATTGAACCTCGATGGAATATAGACTGGTCACCTATATTCGACCAGGGACATTGGGACATAGCCTGACCACCTATGTCCGACTTAGAGATGAATTTTGCAATACTGGGAGTAGTTATAATAGAATTATGTCCAGATTGATTCTCTACTCGATTTCTAAAGGTTTCAAAAATTTCTGTGTGTGTATACAATCATTGCATGAACATTCACATCTACATCCAACACATTAGCACCACAATACTTTCTCGTCATAGTACTTTTCTTTTAAATGAACCCTCGTACTTTTTGAAGGTCCTTTAAACGTTTCCAAGATATCGTGATTAATACAAATGATCTATGAAAATTTTCACTATCATACGTAATATCGTTTTACGTGACAGTCTACCAAATTCCCGATTACCTTACTCACCATTTCTGGCGGCTAGTTTGAACACTCGTCCCATAATTTAGAACGTCTACATCATCTTGTGAACCACCGCCTAGAAGCACGCCAGCTAATCATAACATGACTTCAAGTTTTCATTTTACGACAAGCCACTTTAGAGCACCTACTTTTAGGAAACGTCTTTATTACGCCTCACTCTTCTTTTCTTGTTTTGAAGAGAATGCCACCAAAGAAACAAAGCATGAGCGCAGCTGCTATTAATAGACTCGTTGCTCAGCAAGTCACTGCACAAGTTGCCGCTACTATGGCTGAATACGAGACCCTCCGCAACAGTTGTAACGACAGGGAAGCCAGTGGAACGGAGATCGGGGTTAAACTCATGGCTCGTGGTTGTACTTACAAGGAATTTATGTACTGCCAGCCTCAGCATTTCAGTGGAAAATGAGGAACTGTCGGCTTAGTTAGATGGTTAGAGAAGTTGGAGTCGGTTTTCTGCAGGTGTAACTGCGCGGAGGACTATAATGTGAAATATGCTACGGGTACCTTGCTGGATGGTGCCTTATCTTGGTGGAATGCTTATGCTCAGTCAGTAGGACTGGATGCTGCCTTCGAAATACCTTGGGCTGATTTCAAGGAAATGATAAAAGCGGAGTATTGTCCAAGAAATGAGGTTCAAAAGATGGAAGTAGAGTTTTGGAACTTAATTGTGAATGGAGTCGACATTGCAGCTTATACTGAGCGATACCATGAACTGGCTACTCTTTGCCCGGAGATGGTTTCCACTACTCGTAAGAGGATCGAAAGGTACATCTGGGGACTTCCACCAAGTATTCAGGGTAATGTTACCTCATCAAAACCCAACACTCTCGAAGAGACAATTCGAATGTCTCACAGTCTGATGGACCAAGTTGTTCGAGCAATGAATGCTCGAGAAGATAATAACGACAACCACAGCAACAACGAAAACAAGGGGAAAAAGGATGACAACCAAGGAAACAATCAAGTTCGACAACCAAACAAAGGACAAAAAGTGGTTAGAGTCTATACTGCAGGACCACGCACCAAGAAAATATATACTGGGAATTTACCCTACTGCAACACATGCAATCTCTATCACCTAGGTCACTGCAGCGAACCGTGTGGGTTGTGCAAGAAACATGGTCACCAAACCAAGGACTGTAGGAAGCCCGCAAATCAGAGGATCCCGGGGAGTTGCTTCAAATGTGAAAACTTAGGACACCTCAGAAAGGACTGCCTGGAGCTAAGGAACAAGAAAACCAAAGCCTAAACTCTCTAGTGTTGTATTTCTTTTGCGTTTCACTTTAAGTTCTATCGTATAAGTTTCATGTACTGTTACGAATTCCTATCTAATGAAGGTTTTATCTTTTAACACCGCAATGCGACAAACCTCGTTCATTACATTTCCTATTTCAATACCTTTAACTCAACCTTGCCTTGAAAAGCTAAACCTATTTCATATCTCGTTCCCAAGCCAACAAATTCGAATTCCTATCATTGAGGTTCGTTGGAATTCCCATGGAAATTATGAGATCACTTAAAGCAAGAACATACGTCTATAGAACGATCGAGCTGAATTCAGGGACTGAATTCCTTAAACGGGTGGAGACTGTAGCAACCCGTAAATTTTCCACGTCAACATTTATTTTTCCAACTCCAATTTACCACTTTGAAATTCTTACAAGAACACTTTTTACGAATAACTATTTGGTTAAATAAAACGAGGAACAACCCTCTTGAACACTATGAATTTAGGTTATATCTAGCCCACAATGCTCCAGTACCTTGCTCCTACTCCAGTTCACAATTTTAAACTCTAAAACAAATTCCTATTCTTAAATTACTTACGGTTGTCAATTCAACGAACACCATTCATAGTTCAAAATTTAACACTCGATATACCCAATTTTTCTCAACGATTATTTCAAACGTATTTTTATACTTCCAAAAAAAAAGATTACAAAAGTTCCAAAAATATTTCCTTACACCCAAGCTAAATTCTTTACAACTTACGTTTAATTATTAACTTTCGTTAATCACGAAACTTAACCATGCATATATTAAACACCCAATAAACCTATATAATATATACACTCTTGTATCAAAACTACACAATTAATCCTAATATTTACCCTTTTCCGCCCCCCCCCCCCCCCCCCCCAAATTGCCTTGTAAATAATTAAGTAGACAAAACTAGCACATGGCATTTATTAGCCACCTTAAGCCTTAAAACATGGAATAAGAAATCTACATTGGAGGCTTAGCCTCCCAATTGTCCCCTTGACCTCCCCTAACCGCCCCCCCCCCTCCTAGCTAAAATAATCACACTTGACTCACTATTTAAGGTTTGAACCATTTCAAGTATAAATAGACCTAACTAGTCCTCATTTCACTTCTATTAGCCAAAAAAAAAAAAAAAAAAAAAAATCCTACCCATTCTATACATATAATTCGACCCACTCTTGGGGCCAAGGAGAGGAGAAACTTTGTTGTGGCAAAGATCAAGTATACTTAGGGCATTCTAACAAGGATTTGGAGCATTGATCTTGAGGTTGATCAAGTATTTTATAACTCACATCTCACTAATTACTTTTGTAAGTAATCCTACAAAAAGTTCATGTTTTCTTTATGTCATATGCTAGTTAAGTGTATACTTAGTTATCACTTGGTACATGTTGGTAAAGTTTTACATTTACAATGATCCTTTAACAAAGATTATGTTTTTTTACAAGTTTTGGTTACAAGAAAACTAGTTAGTAAAACTCTTCATAAGAAAGTGGTAATAAACCTTATAAACATGTATGTTAGTAAACTTGTATATTTAGACATTCTTGATGATCATTTACATGGACCCTTGAATATTGTTAAGATTATGGTTAAATCATTATCATTATGTTGAGAAGTTGATGAAGGAACTAGGACTAGAATTGAAGTTGTGGTTAAGTGGGTATGCTAGCTAGAAGATTGGAAATATAGTTTTGACACTTTTGATAAACAATCTGTCCTGTTTTGATAATTACAGAAAAATCAGTAGCTCAGGGGCATTATTAGATTAGAAATATAGAAAATAGACTTAATAACGAAAACGTAGCCGCTTGAATGAGTTAAAACGGGCTTATAACGAAAAAGATACGCTATTTTCAATTTAGACGACGAAAACTACATTTTCAGAAAATAATTGAATCTGTCCAGAATTTTAAGAGATGAAAACTGAGGTTAAATGATGTCTAGACTAGCTGATACCTTGAAAAGCCTAGAGTATACTTAAATACCTTCGCGGGGATAGGTCAAACTTAAGAAACGAAGCTACGACGCAAAAGTTATGGCCAAAAGAATGTTTACGTCAACATATACGTTGACAGCCTATTATTTCCTCTATTAGAAAGCTGTTAGGATTTTTAGATTGGATTTTTGGACCTTTTTTAGTAGATTTTGGCTAAAATGGCGTAAACAGAAATGGTAGAACATCATATAGACTTTTTAGGCGCGTTAGAGATTTTTGGAATAACCATTAACATGACGACTAAAAGTTGGTCGCAAGATAAACAAGTTACATTTTCTAAAAAGTGGTAATTTTCTAATTAAAGGATCAAGTTGACGCAATTATATTTTGACAATAAATATTACAACAACATGTACAAGTGATAAAGTAGAGTATGAACTTGCGTGCATGACCATGTTTTCGAACCTAAGACATATGAATCATTTAGGTCGCGGTTAGAGCGTCCGTACCTCGATATTCGTTCGCTTTCCTTTTGTTATCCTATTAGTTGCTCCAGGTGAGTTCATGGCTTCTACTTTTACTTCTTTTATAACTGTTTTGTGGGAGAATACATGCTCGTTTTTACTTAAACTCCATGCTTGTTTTACTTGAAACGTGATTTGTCTTTCAAACATTATTGATTGGCTGAAATACTTGATTGATTACACGAAAGCATTATGAGCTTATCTATTACACACTTTATTATTTTATTATGGACACAAGTTCACTAAACTACTACATATTGCCTATGTTATGAATCGTTAAGCGCGAATATTGTGAATAGATATATTGGGATTGAACTCCCCGTCCGGGTGGTGTTCCCCACTTGACTGTTAAGTCAAACGGACGCATAATCATTTGAGGAACCTTGGATGTCCTAGGTGGACATCTACCAGAAACTTTGGGTGTCCGGGTGGTTTCCCCACTTGACTGATATGTCAAACGGACTGTGGTTTCCCCACTTGACTGTTATGTCAAAAGTATGCCCAAACTATAAATATTAAGGCTTCGGTGTCATGAACTTAATTCGACAATAACCCTTTCTATATTTGGAATATAATGGTCTTTGATTTCTTGTGGTCCATATGATATTTGTTGTTTACTAAAACCTATGAACTCACCAACCTCGTGTTGACATATTTTAGCATGTATTTTCAGGTTCTCAATGTGTTAGCTCACTTTTGGTGGCTTTTGGCATGGCATGGCATGGTTATAGGATCAAGATACTCTGATATTCATTTGGGGACCGCTTTACTCTGTGTTGTGGTACCAATTTAGTAGCACCCCAGCGACATGTATGCTTCCGCTGGACCCGATTTTCGGGGTGTTACAGTTTATAAACAGTTTAAAGAGTTAAAGTGGGGCTATGAACTCACCAAAAGATCAAATAGCAAGATCAAAGTATGAAATGAGGAAACCAAGACGTCCTACGAGCAACCTAAAAATAATATGTTGCATCTTAGGTTTTTAAAATAATAGAATACTGATGCAAGAAAGTTTATATACACATTATATCAATCATACAATTGTACATAGAGTTTTTAAGGTTTATAAAGTGATAGGGACTAAAATTGACAAGTTAGGAAAGTGTTACGAGCCCTAATATATATGTTGTTCTAAGTTCGGGTTTTATGATATTTTATAGTCCAAAATCCTATTTTGTCGATATGTGGTCAAATTGTCCAAAGGTAAGTTTATCGGATTTATTTCCGAAAGTGGGTCCTACCACTCCGGGTAAGTGCAAAATTTATCATATGTTATCAAAATTATAGTTTATATATTTTTAAGTTTGTAAAATAGTTCCATAATTTTTATTATCACTTATAGTGTTTTTAGATGTCATAATATATTTGACTTATTTTTAAGTAAATTTTGATAAGTTATAGAATTTTAGGTTAAGTGCGAGTTTTGACTAAAAGTGGATATTCGTTACCAAAAACTCTGTTTCTCCTAACCTGTAAGGAGCTGTATTACAAATTTTATATTTTCAGAAAGGTATTTAAGTGTACTAATCAGATTTGTGGGTCCCACTATTCTGAAAATTAAATAACTTAAGTGAAATTACCATTTTACCCTAATATGTCAAGTCAGATCGGGACAGCACCTAATAGTCCCACCATTTTTGCGATAAGTTGAGCTCCGTAACTTCTTTTTATGCGGGGTTTTCAGCTACGTTTAAGTTAATGTGTTACCTAAAACTTTTATGTTTTGTGCAACAGAGGGTTCTATACAACTTTTTAGCCATCCAAATCTGGTGTGCTTTTTTTTTCGACAACCTTTTCCGTTTATTTTCTAATTAATTTATCGAGTATCGTCTCACGACCAAATACCCGGAAAATCGAAGCTAAGAGATAGATCTACAGTCATATATTTTTACCTATGTCTCAAAGTGTACAAATTTAGTGCAGTAATTATGGAAACAGTCCCTGGTCAGTAAGGTCTTTGCAAACTTAGTCTCAATCATAGTTTTAAGTAATTTAAGCTATGTACAATGCAATAATTAATACAACAAGCATATGAAACATGAAAAATACATGAAATGAAATATAGATCAGTAGTGATATGAAAAATATTGTGTGGTTTCTTACACAAATGAAAGTGGAAACAAAGAAATCAAGAATCAAATGACACCAAATGGGATCACCAAACCAACTAGCTTCCAAATCTTTTAAGTAAAAATTCTTGCAAAACCCTTTAACCAAGATTTGAATACTCTTAATATTGATGTTGTTGCTATGTTTTTAGTAGGAAAAATGAGAGAGAGAGAGAGAGAGAGTTTATGTGTTTTGTTAGATCTAGTTTTGCATGTGTAGGTGATGGTTGCAAGACATGCAAGACATAAGGCACAAGTGTCTTCACTTGTTACCAAAATTTGACACCACAACAACACATGGATACTTGTCCATGTGATTGTTTCATTTTTCTATTAAGAGAGGGGGAAAAATAATAGGTTTTGTGTTATTTTGATAGTATTAGGTTTAAAGTTTATGGTTTAGTGTATAGTTTGATCCCGATAATTGCAAACGTGATGGTTTTAAGAAGTGAAACTTAAAATCGGGTAATATAAAAATACAAAACTTACAAAAATATTAAAACTTGACATCAAAATCTATTTTGATATTTTAGGTGATCCTTGAGCTTGTTGGGTGATTACTTGATGTTTAAAAATTGAAACCGCGCAAAGCACAAAATGTGCAAAGTTTAACTAAAAATGCAAAAGTAAAAATGGGATATTTAATTTTTGATTGTAAGAAACCAAAATGCATAAAAATAGATATATTGAGTATTGTCAGGTGTTGGTTAAAGTTAAATGTACGTTTAACGACGTACGCGGAATAACTTATCTAGTTACTCGCAAAAGTGAATTTACTTAAAATAAAAGTATTAAGTAAACTTAAAATATTAAATATTGACCTCAAAATTTGTGAATTGTTACAGTACCTATCCCTAAAAGGGGAATCCCGTCCCGGGATTCAGTTCGAGTTAGATATCGAATTTGTGTTAGTGAAAAGGTGTAGGTATTTCTGACGCATCTGGTCTACTTTCTCCAAAGTGTATTCTGACGCATCGTGAGTAAGCGTTTACACGAATTTGACCAACTCAATAATTCAAAAGACACAATTTCTTTGTTTTAGGTTAATAGTCGGGTAAAATAATGTGACCCTAAAAAAATTTAAAGTTTAGTAGAATGTATTTTTAAATATGGTGTAAATAATACAATTTCACAAAAATTAATGTTTAGCCGTTTCTTAACATACAAAAGTTCGGTAATGTTTGACTAGAAAAATTTTAACTTGTTAGAATAAGTATTTTAGAAAAATCACAACGAGTTTTATGGTGAATATAAATGCCCTATATAAGTTCTCAAAGGTTTAAGGACAGAGTCTAGTTTCCAATGCTTGGTAGTGTTTGATGGCTAAATATCGGGTGAAGTTTATAGATATGGTACTTAATTTACTTGGGCAGTATTGGGATGTATCATGACTTATATTGTTGTGCTAGTGGTCTGAAATGTAGTCATGAGGTGTTTCCTTGGTCACAAGTGAAAGTTGTGTATCAATGGTTGTTCGGCATGTTGAGACTTCTAGGCAACTCAGTGTGGGAGTGAGGTTATATCAAAACGGATTGCTGAATAATCTAGAACTCTTTGAGGACACAACATCGTAAGGGTTGTTGTACATTGATAGTCCAATCCAAGGTATCCATTACTTACAAGGGAAAATATCATTATATGGTGTGGAGAGGGTGAATTGTACATAGACAGAATAGTGTCAAGTCATGGTGTATTGTTATTCCTAGTCGTGGATAGACATGCTTGATTCAGCTCTAAGGTTTGGTCTATTGAGCAACGGTGTTTTGGATCACTCTTATGTCCCAGTCAGGCTAATACTCTCAAAGAATTAGTTGAAGGATTAGGCAATTGTCCCAAAGATAGTTGCTCGGGTTGCTCCGTATGGTCTTAAGAATTTTGTTAGGTTATAAGTCAGCCCATTGTATGTTCCTAGCCCTTGTCAAAATTTTTATTGGTCCCTTCATTGCTTACTTCCATCAAGGGGTCCTCCTCGTATTGTTAAGATCTTATTACCATAAGGTACGCGGACGAGTATCTCATCGTAGATGATTGTGGTATTTCAGCAACCAGACCATACTAAGAAAAAGAATGTCTATGCCTCAAGTTTGGTGGGCACTAGGTCGATGTCTTATGGTTATCTAGTAGGTTTAGGGTGCAACCTCGAAAGATGACGTCGGTTCCTATTAGCAGTTAGATGGTTAGTTCGTTGGTACACTTAATACTTAACGCGGAAGGTAGAGTCTTGAAGAATGCAGTTGATTGCTACTAGCAATCAATTGGTTGATTCAATAGTGTACTTAGTGTTAAATGCTGAAAGTACGGTTTCGATTAAGGGACTGAATGTAATCGTCATTATGATTGACACCGATTTTTAAACTGAAGGTATGTCTTTGTAAAACCCAAAAATCCGTAATCACACTTATTTGATAATTTGAACGTTTAACCTAAGTTTGATATTAAAATTTCTCACATTTAAACTATATGTCATACATTTAAATTAATATGAATCATAGACTAATACAATATAACTTAGATACAAAATAAAATCCTATGCATGTTCTAAGCCTAGTAAAATTAGCCTATATCCTTTCCTTACATAATGTACACATTTTTTTTTCCTTCCTTGTGATTCTAGAACCGAAAATTTTGGTCACTTCCCCCTCTTATCACACGTTTGATATCAATGTGAGATATAATCAAATTAATTTATCATTAAATAGGAGATTTGGCTTTCCATCTTTATAGCACAAGAATATACGCCCCTCCCCCCCCCCCTTTTATTTACAACATTCGGTCCATATATCCCTCCCCACACCGATTCTCTCAAAAAAAAAAAAAAAAAAAAAAAAAAAAAAAAAAAACCCTAGCAGCCATTTTCTTATTCGTTAGCCCTTGAAAATTGAAGGAAGAAGGAGATTTGAAGCTTGTTGAATCGGGATAATCTTGGGTGTGTTGGTGTACTAATTCGTGAGTCCTTGTTTTGCCTCTTTCCTCGTTTAAAAAACTGCCATAAGGTACTCATAATCTTTTTGATTCGTTGTTGTGTCGTTAATATGTAAGTATATGTATAAAGGGAATTTATCACCACATTAAAATCAGTACTAAACATGTTATTAAAATCATGCTAAATAAATATTGGTTGCCTTGATGAATCGGTGGTACGAATAACACATGAAAATCACACATGAAATCATGATTATATGCGCCTATATGTGGACTGTTTTTGTGTCACTCTTTATAGCCCTAATTTATAACTTGTCAAACCCTAATAAGATCATTAAAGATGCATTTAATATGAGTTAAAACCTGGAAAAGAAACCCTACAATTAATTAATGCTCGATTAGGGTTTATAAGAGGGTTAAGGATTTGTTTTCTGTCTCAACTGCATGCTGTCCAGATTTTGGGTCGTGTTGCAAGGGTCATAAATTAATGACGACAACGTGTTTTCGCAAGATTTTTGAGCCTAAAACTAAGTTCAGGTTGTGTACTATCTGCATATAAAATTTCATAATTTTTGGAGGTGGGGAAGATGACTTTTTGATTTTTAGAACATTGATGTCAATCCTGGGTTTAGGAGTTTGGAAATTGAGTTAGTGTTTTTGAATTTTAGTTTCGAGACGGTGAGGAATTAGGAGGTCTCCTGTTACAAGTAGAATATTTAAGATGTACAGGACTTACTGGAATTTTAATAGATTTTTTGGAAGGGTTCTAATGGGGTAGCCAAATGCAAACTTTCTGGGTTTCTGTGCAGTTATCTTTCTGGGCAGGTTTGGAAAAATGATTTTTGAAAGGGTAATATCACTTTGATAAAAAATCTAAGAAGATTACAGTAAGTGCTCAACATATATAGGTATCTGTGATAAAAATCTTAACTTCCCAGTAGATACTTAAATATGGTTTAAAATTCATAAATATCTGGACCAGAATGAGATAAAATCTGAACTATCTTTCAAGATAAGAATTTAGTGTAACCTAACCCATTGAATGTGTTTTGACCTTAATAACATTGTAACATTAATTCAAATACTCTTAAACATGCGTTAACCTACTTTCGACCTAACCCTATATTTAATTGATCTTGCTTAAATTGGTCATCAATGTAAATTAAATACGATGTAAACCCTAATTAATTAATTATTATACTTAAACCCTAACTTTGTTATATATTGGTTTTAAGTGCATTCAAACCCTAGACTTAACTGATTATCATTTCGAAACCCTAATTTGACCAATTAACGGGAAGTGACTAAAAGTGGTAAGTTACTAAAATCGAAAAGTTACTAAAAATGGAAAGATACTAAAAATGGAAGGAAACCCTAAATAAATATAGTAAGTGAACTGATAAATAATAATTGATCTATAATTCATGTAGATTCTCTGAAGAAGGAGTGATTCCCTTCCCCGTGTTCATTTCCTTTTGTTTTCATTGCTTTCATTTCATTTGCTAAGGTACGGATATTCTACCCTTTCACAGTAAGGGTTTCGCATTGACTCTTCGATCCTTGACTATATTTCATTCGTTATGATATTCGTTGGTGATTCCGTTTGATATGATTTCTTATGATGTGATATTTAGTTCTATGTCATTTAATATGGCATTCATTTCAGTTAATATTCTTTTGTTTAAATATACTATGATTAATTCGTTATGATGTGATATCTTGTTTATTCTATTACCCGAGCTAACTAGTCATGGAGGTACCATGGCCATGTCATTGAGGCACCAATGGCATGACACTATCTATGGCGGTGTGATTGGCCCACGGCGTTCCCTTATGATGTATATATTATTATTGAGCACGTGCACTTAATGGCCATTTTGGTACGCCAATATATTTGTCTGAGTACAAGTGTTTGGTGGTGTACATAACTTTGTTTTGCAGAGAGCGTATGGATGCATCATAGGTTTGTTTTGTGATATGATTATGTTATGGATTTGTAGTGAATGGTGGTGTGTGCCATACACCCCATGTCACTTTTGGGAGGTCATGTCTCCATTTGTTATGTTATGATATATTATTGTGTGATTAAGCAGGTGGCTTGCTTTGTGAGCTCATGGATAAATTCTTATGAATCGTTGCCTTCATTACCTTTCACATAATTTATTATTCATTTGATTCTCATGACCTATGATATCCTATTCGGCAGATTCTTTTGATTTCATTGCATATACTTATTTATATTCGGTTCATTATTCGTTTATATCCGTTCACTGTGCTTTTTAAGCTCAGCCACATTTTTCTTTCCTCTGCGGCATGTATTCAAGCGGGATGCTGGGATTTGAGTGATGAGAGTAGGAGCTTTTAGAGGACCAACCCAACCTTAGTTTCCCTATCTTTTGGAATTAGTTTATGACTTATGTCTTGGTAATTTTATTTCATTTTAGAGTTGGATTTGATTTGTATTTCCTTGGAAGTCATTTTGTTTCATGAATTATATTTATTTATTTAAGTGTTCCGCTTGCGTTTATTATGTTCTGATTGACACCATAATGTGACATTTTGACCCTTGTCTGGTTGCGGTATTACAATTGTGGTATCAGAGCTTAGGTTTTGACCTGTAGTACCTTAAGGTATGACCTGTGAAGATGTAGCCGTTAGGGTTGCACTGTAGAAGCTTATGAGATAACCTTTAAGAATTTGCCTTAGGATCTTATTGTAGGAACTTAAGTTGTGACCGGTGAGGATTGGGTAGACTATAAGACATTTGTTTAAGTATCATTCCTTCGCATCACTTTGATTCATATTCTTGCCTTTATTTAAGCCCTTGTTAAGATCATTATTTCCGGAGATTTAGAAAATATGTTAGGATACGCAACGTAAATTTAGTGACCAAGTAAGGTTAGAATGCCTTGAGAATTTGGTGGTAATCCCTTCGCTGTATAGGTTTCACCTTTTAATATCATCACATTCTTTTGAATTTCGATCATAATCTCAGATTCGTTTGTTAACCATTTAGATGCCACTTCGTCCATTCTGAGAATTTTTGCGATTATGATGTATTGGACACATTTTGTGGTTTCTAAGCTTTTGCTAAACACCTTAAGGTTTCCCCTACACTATCAGATTATGCCTTACCCATTCCTATTCCTATGAGAAATCTTGTGGTTTTTAATCACGAGTATAGGAGTTATTCATCACATTTTCATTTGTTCGTTCGATATCTCAGCTTGAATTAATCAATGAAGTTTTTATTGTTTCGCATTTCCCCCGTATTATCTCATCTTCATATTGTGTTTTACGTGTCTCTCTCGACAGGTTACAGCAATAATCCGTTACATATATGTTTCGTATTCGAGAAGATTTGTCATTTTTTGGTGAGCCTGAGGCTGTTTTGGATCTTCAGGATCAGGTCATGAGAAACAACCTTTCCGTTTGTTGAAATAGTTTTCATTCCTCTCGAAATATGGTACGTTTCCGTTTAATCTTTCATGTCAATTTCGTGGACGAAATTTTCTTTTTAGAGGGGGAGAGTTGTAAAACCCAAAAATCCGTAATCACACTTATTTGATAATTTGAACGTTTAACCTAAGTTTGATATTAAAATTTCTCACATTTAAACTATATGTCATACATTTAAATTAATATGAATCATAGACTAATACAATATAACTTAGATACAAAATAAAATCCTATGCATGTTCTAAGTCTAGTAAAATTGCCCTACATCCTTTCCTTACATAATGTACACATTTTTTTTCCTTCCTTGTGATTCTAGAACCGAAAAATTTGGTCACTACCCCCTCTTATCACACGTTTGATATCAATGTGAGATATAATCAAATTAATTTCTCATTAAATGGGAGATTTGGCTTTCCCTCTTTATAGCACAAGAATATACGCCCCTCCCCCCCCCCCTTTATTCACTACATTCGGTCCATATATCCCTCCCCACACCGATTCTCTCAAAAAAAAAAAAAAAAAAAAAAAAAAAAAAAAAAAAAAAAAAAAAAAAAAACCTAGCAGCCATTTTCTTATTCGTTAGCCCTTGAAAAAAGAAGGAGCTTTGAAGCTTTTTGAATCGGGATAATCTTGGGTGTGTTAGTGTACTAATTCGTGGGTCCTTGTTTTGCCTCTTTGCCTCGTTTAAAAACTGTCATAAGGTACTCATAATCTTTTTGATTCGTTGTTGTGTCGTTAATATGTAAGTATATGTATAAAGAGAATTTATCACCACATTAAAATCAGTACTAAACATGTTATAAACATGTTATTAAAATCATGCTAAATAAATATCGGTTGCCTTGTTGAATCAGTGGTACGAATAATACATGAAAATCACACATGGAATCATGATTGTATGCGCCTATATGTGGACTATTTTTGTGTCACTCTTTATAACCCTAAGTTATAACTTGTCAAACCTAAATAAGATCATTAAAGATGCGTTTAATATGTGTTAATTAATGCTCGATTAGGGTTTATAGGAGGGTTAAGGATTTGTTTTCTGTCTCAACTGCATGCTGTCCAGATTTTGGGTCGTGTTGCAAGGGTCTTAAATTGATGATGACAAAGTGTTTTTGCAAGATTTTTGAGTCTAAAACTAAGTTCAGGTTGTTTACTACCTGCATATAAAATTTCATAATTTTTGGAGGTCGGAAAGATGACTTTTTGATTTTTAGAAAATCGATGTCAATCCTGAGTTTAGGAGTCTGGAAATTCAGCTAGTGTTTTTGAATTTTAATTTCCAAAGGGTGAGGAATTAGGAGGTCTCCTTTTACAAGTAGAATATCTAGGATATATAGGACTTATTGGAATGTTTATAGATTTTTCTGAAGGATTCTAATAGGGTAGCCAAATGCAAACTTTCTGGGTGTCTGTGCAGTTATCTTTCTGGGCAGGTTTGGGAAAATGATTTTTGAAAGGGTACTATCACTTTGAAATAAAATCTAACAAAATTATAGTATGTGATCAACATGTATAGGTATTTGTGATAAAAATATTAGCTTCCCAGTAGACACTTAAGTATGGTTTAAAATTCATAAATATCAGGACCAGAATGAGATAAAATCTGAACTATCTTTCAAGATAAGAATTTAGTGTAACCTAACCCATTGAATGTGTTTTGACCTTAATAACATTGTAACATTAATTCAAATACTCTTAAACATGCGTTAACCTACTTTCGACCTAACCCTATATATAATTGATCTTACTTAAATTGGTCATCAATGTAAATTAAATACGATGTAAACCCTAATTAACTAATTATTATAGTTAAACCCTAATTTTTTTATATATTGGTTTTAAGTGCATTCAAACCCTAGACTTAACGGATTATCATTTCGAAACCCTAATTTGACCAATTAACGGGAAGTTACTAAAAGTGGTAAGTTACTAAAATCAGAAAGTTACTAAAAATGGAAAGATACTAAAAATGGAAGAAAATCCTAAATAAATATAGTAAGTGAACTGATAAATAATAATTGATCTATAATTCATGTAGATTCTCTGAAGAAGGAGTGATTCCCTTCCCCGTGTTCATTTCCTTTCGTTTTCATTTGCTAAGGTACGGATGTTCTACCCTTTCTCAGTAAGGGTTTTGCATTGACTCTTCCATCCTTGACTATATTTCATTCGTTATGATATTCGTTGGTGATTCCGTTTGATATGATTTCTTATGATCTGATATTTAGTTCTATGTCATTTAATATGGCATTCATTTCAGTTAATATTCTTTTGTTTAAATATACTATGATTAATTCGTTATGATGTGATATCTTGTTTATTCTATTACCCGAGCTAGCCATGTCATTGAGGCACCAATGGCATGACACTATCTATGGTGGTGTGATTGGCCCACGGCGTTCCCTTATGATGTGTATATTATTATCGAGCACGTGTACTTAATGGCCAATTTGGTACGCCAATATATTTGTCTGAGTACAAGTGTATGGTGGTGTACATAACTTTGTTGTTTTGTGATATGATTATGTTATGGATTTGTAGTGAATGGTGGTGTGTGCCATACACCCCATGTCACTTTTGGGAGGTCATGTCTCCATTTGTTATGTTATGATATATTATTGTGTGATTAAGCAGGTGGCTTGCTTTGTGAGCTCGTGGATAAATTCTTATGAATCGTTGCCTTCATTACCTTTCACTTAATTTATTATTCATTTGATTCTCATGACCTATGATATCCTGTTCGGCAGATTCTTTTGATTTCATTGCATATACTTATTTATATTCAGTTAATTATTCGTTTATATCCATTCACTGTGCTTTTTAAGCTCAACCATATTTTTCTTTCCTCTGTGGCAGGTATTTAAGCGGGATGCTGGGATTTGAGTGATGAGAGTAGGAGCTTTTAGAGGACCAACCCAACCTTAGTTTTCCTATCTTTTGGAATTAGTTTATGACTTATGTCTTGGTCATTTTATTTCATTTTAGAGTTGGATTTGATTTGTATTTCCTTGGAAGTCATTTTGTTTCATGACTTGTATTTATTTATTTAAGTCTTTCGCTTGCGTTTATTATGTTCTGATTGGCACCATAATGTGATATTTTGACCCTTGTCAGGTTGGGGTGTTACAATTATGGTATCAGAGCTTAGGTTTCGACCTGTAGTACCTTAAGCTATGACCTGTGAAGATGTGGCCTTTAGGTTTGCACTGTAGAAGCTTATGAGATAACCTTTAAGAATTTGCCTTAGGATCTTCTTGTAGGAACTTAAGTTGTGACCGGTGAGGATTGGGTAGATTATAAGACATTTGTTTAAGTATCATTCCTTCGCATCACTTTGATTCATATTCTTGCCTTTATTTGAGCCCTTGTTAAGATCATTCTTTTCGGAGATTTAGAAAATCTGTTAGGGTACGCAACGTAAATTTAGTGACCAAGTAAGGTTAGAATGCCTTGAGAATTTGGTGGTAATCCCTTCACTGTATAGGTTTCACCTTTTAATATCATCACATTCTTTTGAATTCCGATCATAATCTCGGATTCGTTTGTTAACCATTTAGATGCCTCTTCATCCATTCTGAAAATTTTTGCGATCATGATGTGTTGGATACATTTTGTGGTTTCCCAGCTTTTGCTAAACACTTTAAGGTTTTCCCTACACTATCAGATTATGCCTTACCCATTCCTCTTCCTATGAGAAATCTTGTGGTTCTTAATCACGAGTATAGGAGTTATTCATCACATTTTCATTTGTTCATTCGATATCTCAGCTTGAATTAATCAATGAAGTTTTTATTGTTTGGCATTTCCCCCGTATTATCTCATCTACATATTATATTTTACGTGTCTCTTTCGAGAGGTTACAGCTATCATTCGTTACATATATGTTTCGTACACGAGAAGATTTGTCATTTGTTGGTGAGCCTGAGGCTATTTTGGATCTTCAGGATCAGGTCATGAGAAACAACCTTTCCGTTTGTTGAAATAGTTTTTATTCCTCTCGTAATCTGGTACGTTTCCTTTTAATCTTTCATGTCAATTTCGTGGACGAAATTTTCTTTTTAGAAGGGGAGAGTTGTAAACCCCAAAAATCCGTAATCACACTTATTTGATAATTTGAACGTTTAACCTAAGTTTGATATTAAAATTTCTCACATTTAAACTATATGTCATACATTTAAATTAATATGAATCAAAGACTAATACAATATAACTTAGATACAAAATAAAATCCTATGCATGTTCTAAGCCTAGTAAAATTGCCCTACATCCTTTCCTTACATAATGTACACATTTTTTTTCCTTCCTTGTGATTCTAGAACCGAAAAATTGAGGCACCAATGGCATGACACTATCTGTGGCGGTGTGATTGGCCAACGGCGTTCCCTTGTGATGTGTATTGTATTATTGAGCACGTGCACTTAATGGCCATTTTGGTACGCCAATATATTTGTCTGAGTACAGGTGTATGGTGGTGTACATAACTTTGTTTTGCACGGAGCGTATGGATGCATCCTAGGTTTGTTTTGTGATATGATTATGTTATGGCTTTGTAGTGAATGGTGGTGTGTGTCATACACCCCATGTCACTTTTGGGAGGTCATGTCTCCATTTGTTATGTTATGATATATTATTGTGTGATTAAGCAGGTGGCTTGCTTTGTGAGCTCGTGGATAAATTCTTATGAATCGTTGCCTTCATTACCTTTCACTTAATTTATTATTCATTTGATTCTCATGACCTATGACATCTTGTTCGGCAGATTCTTTTGATTTCATTGCATATACTTATTTATATTCGGTTCATTATTCGTTTGTATCAGTTCACTAGGCTTTTTAAGCTCAGCCGCATTTTTCTTTCCTCTGCGGTAGGATTTCAAGCGGGATGTTGGGATTTGAGTGATGAAAGTAGGAGCTTTTAGAGGACCAACCCATCCTTAGTTTCCCTATTTTTTGGAATTAGTTTATGACTTATGTCTTGGTCATTTTATTTCATTTTAGAGTTGGATTTGATTTGTATTTCCTTGGAAGTCATTTTGTTTCATGACTTGTATTTATTTATTTAAGTCTTCCGTTTGCGTTTATTATGTTCTGATTGATACCATAATGTGACATTTTGACCCTTGTCGGGTTGGGTTGTTACAGTCTTAGTCACCCTTGGGGTTATGAGTCATTCGGTAGTTATCGAATTTAGAGGTTGTCTATTTGAGTGGAATTTTCGAATTTGGAAGATGTGAAGTAAAGCGAATGTCATAAGGTTAAGTTTCGTATGAATTCTTATGGTTATAATCATAGGTAATCATGTTGGTAGGTTGCCCTCTGATGGTTAGTGGTGTAACTTGACCTCTCAAATTGGAACGTGATGCGAGATAGGCTGAATTTAGGTGACAAGGTTAGGTAGAAGTTTATCTGGTTACTGTGTTTACTAGTATGAATACTCATAAGTTGCACTTATTTTGTCTACTCACGTGAGTTTTTGATTTCTCAAGAATAAAAATAGAAAATTTGACTTTGTTAAAATTTTACGCAACCATTCTTAGCATAGCATGATCCTACCTGAATTATACATAAGTGATCATGCTTTGTATAATTAAGGTCCAACGATGCAATGCTGAGTTTAGTTATTAGAAAAATATTGGTCCTTCTGTTTGCGAGGTTACAATATAAAATACTTTTCAATGAGGTAAATAGTTCAGGGGGTAATTGCAGAATACTTTGTAAAACGGTTTGTGAAATAATTTGTAGGGTAATAAGGAAACAAGTTATTTATTTATTTTATTTTATTTGCAAAGTAGTTCATAGTGTTGTTCCCTTTACACAAGTAGGAGTAACTACAAAGTTAATCTAATTGTGTTTAATGACTGAGATAATGTATTGATTAATTATAACAGATAAGTAAAACGTAAATATAAAAAAACAAGTTTTTCAACGTTTAAATTCATATTAAAAATTAATCAAAAGAATCTATTACCCAAGTGTTTGCGAAATAAACACTTGGGATCGAATAGACAAGGTATGGTTTTCTCCTCTCTAAACTCAAGTTATTCTTGAGTGGTAACAATAATAACCCACTGAGCTATCTCAGGGATGTGGTTACTCTTTGGAGGAGAAAAGTGGTTTTGTGAAAGTCTAAGCTTTTAATGCACAAAACTTATCCCACTTTTCTCCATCTGTTCCTATTTATACACAAGTATAAAAGAGCACCAATGATTAAAAATACATAAAGAATAGCCTAGTGTATATGACAAACTACAACAGTATTTTTCATTTCCAAGAACCAATGGGAACAAGCTAAAGGTCTTTCCGAGTGTCAGCTCTGACACATCTTGACTTTAAGCTGTTTAGGGAAAGTTTGCGTTCGGCCCGATAAGACATCTTATCTCTTCAAACTTTTCCCGCCTAATCCCGCCTTTCTTTCAGACTTCAGATTCTTCAGTCTAGGTCTTCAGTCTTCAGTCTTTAGTCTTCAATCATTTATTATTGTTTGAGGAGACTGGGGGTTCAGTGAGTTCTTGTCAAATACTTACTGAACCCATTACCTTCTTCTTTGGCTTAAGTGACACTCGGGGAGTTCTGCCTCACTGAATGGTGAATCTTTCTTCTTAGACTCGTCCTAAGCATCTTGAAGGTAACTCACTGAGTGACTGTTCACTCAGTGACTTGAGAGTGTTTAAGGTTGATTAACACTTGGCTAATTTGTGTCTAAATCCTGTTTTCAGGACGCTTGGGTACTGACGGACCCAACAATCTCCCCCTATTTGGATATAAATTATGCGTAAGTGTTTTGATCAGTTATGAGTGGGCAAATGGGCTTCTTCTCATACTGAATATACTAGAAAGCTATGAAAGGATACTGATATAACAAAACATGGGCCATCATTTTATTAATTTCATTACAAATTCCTAACATCTAAACATAATACTCAGGGTCTAAGATACCCATGAGTTCCAACTTAGCTTTCTTCGACACTAACACTTCGTTTTCAGGTCGCTCATTCATCATCCTATCCATCAGCTTGACAAACTCTTCATTTTCAGGGCTCTTCATAGAAAGTGTCATTAGCTTGTATGCCAGAAGAGTTGTCGTTTCCACAAGGTTTATATCACAGACTCGTTGAAATGCCGATTGGCTGAACTCATCAACAAAGAAGATACCATACTCAAGAGACTTGATAACCTGATTAGGAACAAACTTGACCCCTTGAGGAGGAGTCCTGTCGCAGTGAAGGGCATCTATGAATTTTTTAGGCTCCTGTTCCACAGCTTTCCTTTTCTTCCCAATCTTCTGAGTAGGCTCAGGGATTGACAGTCCCTAAGAAGCAAGCGCCTTCTCATGATCTATTCCTAAACTCTTAGCCACCTTTTCCAGTTCCTCATATTTGGAGTTCAGGGTCTTTAGAAGGCTAGGAACAATCTTGCCTTGCTTCTTCCTCAGGATGGGCATCATCATGTCCCATTCCCTTAGCCCATAGTCTGAGAACTTGAAGGGTTTGTTTACCTCAGACTTTCTTGGCCCCCTGTGAACCGTTACGCTTATAGGCTTGGTCAGGTGAATGGTCATATCAGTGATGGTGCCTTCTCCCTTGGTCTTTGTCATGTGCCACATATACCTCTCATAGGTTTTCTTCCTCTTTTCATCTTTAAGCCTGACCTGCTCATTGTGTTCCCTGATGCGGTCGGCCTGAAGCTTGAGGAATTCTTCCCCCTTGATGACCTGATTAGTTTCCTTTATTACCTCCTTGGCAACTTCAACAATTACTGGTCTGTTGAGTTGCTCAGCCTTTTTCTCAGCATTTCTTTTGTCCTGTTCATCCAGAACTTCAGCCACTTCCTGAGGAGTTCCAAATAATTTGCTCCCATCATCTAAGGTGACCCAAAACGGCGAGTCTGGATCAGGACGCCTTTCTGTTGATGCTTTCACCAGTTGTGATTGAGGAGGTTCTTCAGTCATCATGATTCCCTTCCCTTTGTCAGTGGGAGAGGGTTGACTAGTGGAGGACTCAGGAACTTCTGTTGCTATTGCTTCAGGTTGAAACGGGATTATAGCAACAACAAGTGCAGAAGATAAAGGTTCAGGAGTAGGTTTATCAGGTTTCTCCCCCTCAACAGATGTTGGTGCTTAAGTAAAGGCATTTGTTGACTGAGGAGGTGGGGGAACTGGAGAGGCCTGAAGAATAGACAGAATACTGGAGACCATTTGCTTGACATTAGAGGTCTCATTCTTCAGGGCAGAGATGTCTGCCGCCATTGTAGCCTGAGTTGTTGTGAGTTCAGTGACCTTTGTGGTGTAATGGTTGATCAGCTTATTATGTTTGTTGGAGAGCTAATCAAATGTTGTGGATATCTTGGTCAGGTACTCTTGGGAACTAGCGACTGGCTGTTGAATTGAGTCTTGCTGAGACCTTAGTGGTTTAAGATCCACCTCTTTCAGGAGATTAAGTAGTTCAGTAATGTGGGTGGAGGTGGTCTTCTGAGTATCCATGTACTCAGTCAGCTTTGTAATCAGGGCTGGATCATCTCTGAATTCCTCCTGAATCGAATCAAGAGTCTTCAATATATTGGAGAGCTGCTTGTCTTGTTCAGAACCCATATTGTCCAGGGATGTCCTAAGTTCAGCCTGAGATCTTTCAACAGTAGCCCTGAATTCGGCATAAGAGACTGCCACTTCAGTATGCTTGTCCCATTGTTCTTCAGTTATCTCACGGGAGAGGGCATGGTTGGCCTTGCGGAGGAACTTGACTAGTTCCCTTTCCGTGAGAGGAAGAATGTTATCATACTTCTGCAGGTATTGAGGAGTTGCAGGAGCAGATGAGTGACCTAATGATGATGATGATGATGTTGATGGTTGGGTGAGTGGTTCTGGCTGATCCTCAGTTGGAGGAGATGGTTGTTCAGTGTGCTGAGGAGAATTGTATGTGTCAGTCTCCGTTTCCTCCCCAGCACCAAAAATTTCTTCGTCCCCAAAATCTACCATCTCTTCGTCTGATACATCATTTATTAAGTTCTGAAGATCCGCCATAGTAGGAACCAGGGAAGAATCCAGCTCCCCCTCAGAAAAGGGTTTGCCTTCATTGTGGCCAGGTCCTCACCCCTCCAAGTGCACTGAGTGGGTTTTCTCAGCCTGGACCGTGGAATCAGTTCCCAAGTGACTGGATTCGCCATGGGGGGTTGTAGGTTCCGTATCAGCGGGTGGTTTTAATCCCTCTGAGTTTTTGTCCCCCTGAGTGCCTTCAAGGACTGGCGGGTGTTTTCCAGTACTATCATGAGGCAATGATTGGTTGAGGTCCCCTTCCCATCAGGGTTCTACTGCCCCTCTAAGGATTTAGGGACCGTTTCTCCCTGAGATCCTGAGTGTGATTTCTCAGGACCGTAAACAGGATGTGATTGGGTGTGGGTCCCCTTCTCAACGGAGTAGTGCTGCTCCACTGAGGGTATAGGACCCTGTACTCCCTCAGGTAAAGGTTGTGATTGACTAATGCCTTCATCGGGATGTGAAAGGGTAAAGGTTCCAGACCCCACTAACTTGTGTATGTCAGTAGAGTCATGTGGAAAGGGTTTGCCCGAGGACACTGAGGATGATTTCTCAGTACCCTCTGTTGGCGTTTGTTTTACGGTCAAGAGGGTCTCAGTAGTGGGTGTCTCAGATGTCTTGGCCATTGTTTGCCTTTCTTTAGGCTCTGAGGCAGAGGTCTCAAGGGCGAGTGGTTTGGGTTTAACCACCTTCTTGGACCCTGCATTCTTTTTCTTCTTCTCCTTCTTTGTAGGAGAAGGCACTGGTAAGACAGCTTGTGCCCCCTGAATGACCATCAGCATGTATGTGGTCAGGGGGACTGGTTGTACCTCAGTAAGGTCTCTTGAATAGTTTGCTTTGTGTAAGACGTCAGGTTTCAATCCCTCAACGTTTGGCCTAACATATTCAGAGCCTAGTAAGTCCTGAAGCACACAGGAAATGAACCTAGGGTAAGACATGTGTCTTTTCCTAGATTTTCCTGATAGCTTGGCTACGAGGTCTCAAAAGATTATCTCTCCGATGTCTATTTTTCTACCCTCCAGGAGGCTGAACACCATCATTTGTTGTGATGTGTTCAATTGCTCCTGGGAGGATTTATTGCCTCCAAGGACCTGAATGACAAAGGTCATCAAGATTCTCCAGACAGCAGGGAACCAGGTCTTAATGATAGGCGCTTTGGCCAAAAGGGTTCCTAGGGCCACTTTAGGATGTTTTTCATCATGTGGCCCTAGTAAAAGCAATTCGGCCTTTACTTCTGCGTCAGTGGGCTGAGGTTCAAATTTCTCAGCGAAATCAAGACCTGTGGCCTTGATAAAGGTTGGGTAATCCAGGGAGAGGGTCCTTCTCCCATTCATCACTGAGAACGTGATTATGGAGTCCTTGGTGTCCTCATGGCTGGTGGCCACCGCTGTACACCAGAACTCCCTAAGGTAGTCATGATATATGACTGGGGGTGTTTTTGTGAATGCTGTAGAAAGAAAGCAGTTTATTTCACCACATTCTTATACGCCCAAAATTTTTCGAGGTAGGCAAAATTCCCTACAACATTGTTTTTGGTCATATCCACGCCCTTCATTGTGAATTCCACATTTGGGGCACAGGTGATAGCTTTAGAGGTAGCCATAATTTTTTGAAAAGTCTTGGTTTTGCAAGAAAAGATGGTCTGGGTCTAAAGATGAACACACACAATAGTTTTTTACAGAAAAGGGTAAGAGTTTTCTTAAAATTTTCTAAAAGCGTGTGTGTGTTAATTTGGTTGGGGGTATTTATAGGGAAGTGGAAGGGTGAGGTGGTTTTGGCACAATCCGGGTTATTCTCAAATTTGAAATCCGTTTTGTATAAAACGTTTGAGATCCGCATTAAATGCCACCACTCCACTTTCCCGGGTTTTGCGCAACAGTCGAGGTGAACAGTTGTGCCGTCTTCAAAAAGTGTATTTTGCAGAGATTACATCATCACATATATATGATGTGTGAGAAGAGGCATTAAATGCCAAGTGGGTAAGTGGGGGCCCAAGATGTGCATGCCAGAAGGCAAAAGAACATATATTCCTATATTAAATAGGTATTCAGTTACCAACCTTGAACATTTACTAACTAGATACTTAGAGCATTTAAGTTAGCGTTGAATGTCATCTTGAGGACCCTGAATGACTTTTCATTCAGTGAGGGGTTCAGGGAAGGTGATTCAGTGATCTTTTTCACTGAGGAACACATTGAGTCAGGGACCTGGGATTTTCAGAATTTAGACTTAGTTGGATGGATTTAATTAGTGGACTGATTTTCAATATCCAACATTCCTAATTCAGCTTTCAGTCTTGTGAAAGTTGGTTCATCCAATGGTTTAGTGAATATATCAGCTAGCTGATATTCAGTAGGAATGAAGTGTAATTCAATGTCACCATTCATGACATGGTCCCTGATGAAGTGATATCTAATATCAATGTGTTTTGTTCTCTGATGAAGAACAGGGTTGTTTGAGATGGCAATTGCACTTGTGTTATCACAAAAGATGGGAACCATCTTATACTGGATTCCATAGTCACTGAGTTGACTTTCATCCATAGCACATTTGCACAACAACTGGCTGCTGCAACATATTCAGCTTCTACTGAGGACATGGCAACTAATTGTTGCTTCTTAGCACTCCAACAGACTAATTTTCCACCAAGGATTTGGCAGGAGCCTGAGGTGCTTTTTTTGTCCATGTTGCATCCAGCATAGTCTGAGTTTGAGTATCCTTTGAGATCGAAGCCTGAGCCTTTTGGATAGTATAATCCAAGGTTTGGAGTACCTTTCAGGTACCTGAGGATCCTTTTTCATAGCTGTGAGATGTGATTCTCTTGGGTCAGATTGATATCTGGCACACAAACATACTGAGAATTGGATGTCAGGCCTTGATGCAAGTAGATACATTAGTGACCCAATCATTCCTCTAAAGAGAGTTTGATTCACTGGTTTTCCAGTAAGGTCAGGACCAAGGTTGTTTGGTGGAACCACGGGAGTTTTGACTGAGGCACAGTCACTGAGCTCATACTTCTTCAGTAGGCTTATGACATACTTCTCTTGACTGATAGAGGTTCCTTGATCAGTCTGCTTGATTTGCAGTCCAAGGAAGTAAGTCCTCCTATCATGCTCATTTCAAATTTCTTTGCCATCAGTTTTTCAAACTGTTTGAAAAGTTTATAACTTGTTGAGCCAAAGATGATGTCATCAACATATACTTGTACAAGTATGACATCATTATTTGTCTTGTAGATAAACAATGTGTTGTCTATCTTGCCTCTGAAAAATTTGTTTTGGATGAGGAAGGCTGAGAGAGTTTCATACTATGCCCTAGGAGCTTGTTTCAGTCCATAAAGGGCTTTGTTAAGCTTGCAGACATAGTCAGGAAACTCACTGCTTTCAAATCCAGGGGGCTGTTGAACATAAACTTCTTCTTTCAGTGAGCCATTTTAAGAATGCACTTTTTACATCCATTTGGTACACCTTGAAGTTCATGTAGGTTGCAAAAGCAAGGAAGATCCTGATGGCTTCCATCCTTGCCACTGGTGCAAATGTTTCTTCATAGTCAATGCCTTCTTGTTGATTATAGCCTTTGGCTACAAGTCTGGCCTTGTTTTTAATGACTATGCCATTTTCATCAGATTTGTTTTTGAACACCCATTTCATGCCAATGACTGAGACATCTTCAAGACATTTGACCAAGGTCATTACCTTGTTTCTGTCAAATTGTTCCAGTTCATCATGCATGGCCTAAACCCAACTAGGATGTTTAAGTGCTTCTTTGACACTTTTGGGTTCAATTATGGAGATGAAGTCCACAAACAGGCATTCATTGGCTAAGGCTGCTCTTAGATTAGCAGCCATGCTTCTGGTGAGCATGCCTTCAGTAGGCTCTCCAATTATATTGACAAGTTCTATATCTTAAGACCTAGTCCAACTGTCCTGAGGTCTTGGATAATGATTAGAGCTTGTGGAGGCCTGATTGGTTGGAGGGGTAGGTTCTGGTGCAGACACCTGATGATCTTCAGGATCTTGAGTGTCTGACTGGGTTGACTGATCACTGAGATTGTTTGGTTCCTAAGCACTTTGTTCAGACTGATTGATTGCATCAGTACTTGTTTGTGCTTCAACAAACTCAGTGATGGTTGGGTAAGGAAGGTTGTGAGGGATAATGTGGTAGGAGATATCAACATTTGCTTGATACTGAGTGGAAGGATTGTTCTCAGGATGATATTCATCAGGAGGATATCTTGATGAATCATCAATTCCTATCTCTTCCACTGAGGCATTTGAGAACCTGATTGCATCAGTGCTCTCATCAAAGGTAACAAGGAATGTTTCCTCAGTTTGTTGTCTCCTAGTGTTGAACACCCTAAAGGCCTTTGAGACAAGTTAGTATCCTAGGAAGTATCCATCATCAGCTTTGGCATCAAATTTCCCTAAGTGATCCTTGTGATTATGAATGAACACAGGACACCCAAAGACATGTGGTATGTGCTTAAACACATACCTTTTCTTGACCAAAACCGGACCCAAATAGACCAAAAACCCGACCAAAATGCCAAATATATTGTGTTTTTGTGTTTTTACATATGCAGGCACGGATATCAAAGAAAAGGACAAAAATCAAGTAAAGACCGGAAAACCGAGCACGAGATATGGAAGTGTTATTTTTAGCCGATGTCGGGATGCAAAAAGTCAAAATCCACCTTAGAATTTCACTATATGTCAGAAAACACCCTTAGATCATCTTTTGAATATTGGCAAGATCAGCCCTTGGAAAATCCAAAAATTACATAAATGGTCCCTTAGATCCAAATCCTTAAAAACCTTAATCCTTAAAACTAAAAACCACTCTACCCGGTTTTACACTTTACCATAATCCAACCCACTCACTTGACACCCCAGCCCAATACACTATAACTCCACAAGCCCATTCTTTTAAACCCAAGACCCGTGATCCACCTGGATATAACCCGAAACCCACAAAACCCGGTCAAAATATTATAAGTCACGGTCAAAATAATATATAAAACACACACACCCTTTACCAGTTTACTCACACCCCAAATTAACTCAATCCCAGAAAATACTGTTACCTCAAGAACCCTAAATTACCCCGTACGAAGTTTTACCACAATTAAGGGTAATTATGTCCTTGCACGTACTTCTAGAAGATGTCAGAAGTGTCAGAAGCTCAAGAATGATACGTGGCAGGCCCTGATTGGACGGGACACCTCAGAGATTTGATCCTACGGCTTGGAATTGAGGATTGGTGCTCAAGAAATGATCTAAGGGTGGTGATGAGCTCTTATGCACGCGGATTGATGACATGGCTAAAGCTCCTAGATCCTTCCTCCCTCGCCTATAAATAGAGATGTAATTTCTTGTATTCGAGAGTTTTTTTTTAAGTAGTGCTTAGTGTAGAAGTTAGGCTGCCAAATTATTTTCATAGTTGTAATCTCAAATTTTCAGTTGTAATTTTTCATAGTTATTAATGAAATTTTAGTTTCAATTTCTTATAAATTCGATTCTCTTTAAAGTTTTCAGTTTAATCTTAGTTTTTATTGGGATATCAGTAGCTTATATAAATCATTTCTAGCTTATTTACATTTTCATTTCATACTTATTTCACCTTATTGCAAAAATTCAAAAAAATATTGAAAAGTCAAAAAATCCAAAAACAATTCTAAACTCCAGCTTCAATAAGCTGTTTTATACATGTTATAAGTTCATATAAGCTGTTTAGTTTAGTGTGAGCTTTTACTTTGTTCAATTCTGAATTTATCTCAATTAATCCAAAAGTCAACAAAAAAGTCAACTGTCTTGGTTATATGGTGATCTGAGGTGATTTTGGCAAGCCAAAGTGAGTAAGGGAAGCATTTGGTCTGTCTAGAGACAGGCAAGCATAGTGAATCCCCTCTGTTCAAGCTGAGGGGAAGTTACCTTGTGAGTTCTTTCTTTTTACATTTTCAAGCTTTTATTGCATAATTAGAGTTCAATAGTATAGATCTGAGTTTATTAGTTATTTACTGTTTAATTTGTGTTATTTAGACATTTGGTAGCTTATTATAATAGATTGCATCATTATCTCATTGTTGCTTGAATTTTTCGTCCTTCTGTTTCATCACTGCTCATACATGGCTATATGTGATCTGTGGAGATTAAGTGTTTGAGATCTATGTTTCTGAGCTTTATTTAGTTTGATTTATCATATTATCAGCTTGAATTGTGCTAGTATAACTTGAATCTCACTGTTACTTCACAAAACTTGTACATCAATCAATTTAGAAAGTGGTGTTTGGATTAGTTGGTTTCTGAGGTTTTACTGTCCCTGTGCACTTTAGTTAGATTAGTTTAAGTTGTTTTAGGTTAAATTGGTTAGAATCAGTAGGTAGTTTGAGGTTTAGAGTTCATTAGAAGCAATTTGTTCTTATTTGATTAATTGAGCCCCAAATCTGATCCAAAAAAGCTCAGCAATAAGCTGATTTTGAATTGAGGTTCTTTTTGGTTCTTATAGTAGTATTATAGGTCTTATTAAAGCTAGGTAGGATAGGAGTAGTTTGCATAATTTTTGCGCCAAAAACAATCCTGCTGTCATAAACTGTTTTGTGCAGACATCACAGCCTCTGCACTGCTGATCTGGCATTTCTATAGGCTATTCAAAAGTGTTTTAGACCCTTATTTTTGGAATTTAGATAGTTTGAGTAGTACACTTTTAGGCTAATATCTGGTATCACAAAAAGTAGCTTATTAGGAAGCTTATTTGGCATCTGCAACTATTCCTTAATCTGATCTGCTGCATAAGTTTGTTTTGTGTGCTGAATACCAGCTGATCTAGGCTCAAATTAAGTTTCAATTGGATTGGAAAAATTGGGGCTTTCAATATTTTTGAATAGACAGTAGTGCTAACTAGTTTTTGCCCCCTTAATTTTCAACTAATCATCTTATTGGAGTGCTTATTCAAGGCTGCAAAAAAGTGTCATAGGCTGTTTAAATTCTGAGTTGGTTTTAAACTGAACAGCTTATTTCCAGCTTATTACTTGCTCTTATTTCTTCATTTTTTGTTTCTTTGGGCTTCCAGTAGTTAGATATACATGTCTTTAGTTTTTCATAATTTTTGGCTTATTTTTGCTTATTTTTAGCTTATTTACTATTTGCTTATTAACTGTTTTAGCTTATTCAGTAAATATTCAGCTTCTAAAAATATTTTTATTAAATTTCTCATTAAAAATTAAAATTCCTCAAAAATTTTCAGAATTTTTTATTCAGTTTTACTATTTTTTAAGAATTTAATTAGTTTTAATTAGTTTTAATTCATAAAAAATTATTAAAAAATCAAAAAAAAATATTTTTTTTCCAAGAATTTTCTTTTATCAGTTTTAATATAGGAAAATTATTTTTATATTTAGGTTTTAAATTTTAGAAAATCACTTTTTATTTACGTTTTTAAATTCGTCGAGTAACGTTTTTAAATTCTAATTTTCGTTTTTAGGTGCGTATGCTTAGCTTAGTTGTTTTCTTAGCATAGATAGTTGTTTTTTATTTCATATTTTATTGTTCGTAGTGTAAAATCACAAATCAATCACTCTTTTTCACACACATTCACCACACGTATTCGACAACGTTAACGACAACTCGATATTCGACCTTCGTTGGGACACGACCCGGGGAAAACGCATCCGTTGGCTTTTCCTTTGGAAACAAAAATACTTAATCAACATGAAAGTAGCTGATGTCAGGGATCCTTCCCTTGAATAACTCATAAGGGGTTTTGCTATGTCTCTTGACAATGATGGATCTGTTTTGTGTATAACAGGCAGTTTTGACTGCTTCAGTCCAAAAGTGTTTGGAAAGGACTGATCCATTTAGCATTGTCCTGGCAGCTTCAATGAGTGTTCTATTTTTCCTTTCAGCAACACCATTTTGTTCAGGTGTGTAAGGAGAGGAAATTTTTTGGGAAATTCCTTTCTCATCACAGAAACATTCAAGTTCATAGTTTCTGAACTCTGTCCCATTGTCAGTCCTAATCTGTTTGACTTTAATGTCATTTTGATTTTCAATGTTCCTGACAAAGGACATGATTGTTTCAGCTGCCTGACTCTTTTTGATCAGGAAGTAAACCCAAGTGTATCTTGAGTATTCATCCACAATGAGATCCATATGGAGAAGATGAAGGCAGTTCCTGATGGAAAAGTTTGTTTTGGTTTTAAAGGATGCTCTATGATGTTTACCTTTTTCACAGGCAGAGCATGGTTTATCCTTTGAAAACACAAGTGATGGTAAGCCAAGGACCTTGTTTTGTTTCACAAGATCGTTTATGTTTTTGAAGTTCAGATGGGAGAGTCTCTTATGCCAAAGCCAGTTGAGGGTTTCAGTGGCCTTAGCAAAGAGACAAGTTCCATTCTGAGTTAGACTGGACATGTCTAACACATAAACATCTTGTCTTCTTGGTGCAATAAGGACAACTTCCTTATTTGCATTGAAGATGGTTCCTTGCTTATCATCAAACTGAACTATGTACTTTGCATCACATAGTTGACTGACACTGATTAAATTATACTTAAGACCATTGACATAAGCTATCCTAGTAAAGACTATACCACTACAGTTTACTGAACCATAACCTTCAGTGAGACATGATGAATTATCAGCAAATACCACCTTGGGTCCTAGTTCTTCTACATATTTGTGCAGATACTCTTTCACACCAGTCATGTTCCTTGAACATCCACTATCTAGATGCCAAACTGGCTCCCTGGCATGTGTCTGCACAAATGATAAACTGAGTTAGTTCTTTCTAGGACCCCTCTTTTTGGAGGGCTTGGCTTTAACAGCCTTTTTAAAAGTAACAATTGATTCATGGTCAGTGGTTGAGTGGACTGAGCTACCATAGGATTTGCATTTGATTGCAGAAGTAGGCTCAGTAGACTGAGAGGATGTCTTGGGAATTCCTCTTCTAGTCTGAATGACCTTCTCATGTCCTGAGGTGTCATGAGTGGGATCACCACATATGTCACAACTTGTGTCCATTAGGCAATCCTCAGGAAGGTGGTCATTGAAGCCACAGTGAGGGCAAGGTCCAAAAGGATTTGCCTTTTGTTTCTGTTTCTGCTTAGAATCAGAAGGATACTTTAAAGCCTGTACTTTAAAGTTTGCAATCGTTGATGTGGCTGTGTATGATTGGTGATCAGAGGTCCTGTGATCTTCCTTTTTGCATATCATGCAGTAAAGGATTCTAAAACAATCATCAGTGGAATGATTGGTATAGTGACACAGCTCACACCTCTGCAGAGGTTTGGAGGGTTTTGGTTTGGAGCTTGAGGAAGCTGATTTGGGTTCCTTTTTCTTAGATTGAGAAGGCTTCTCAGAAGATTCAATCTTCTCACTCAGCTTCCTGACAAGCTCAGCCAACTGATCAATTTTTGAATCAGGGCTTTCTGTTTTTACTTCAGAAGGGACTGAAGTTGATGAGTCATCAGTATGAACTGAGACTTCAGGGGTTAGCCTTTTTAGGATGGTTTTTCCCAATCTTGGTTTCTCCTTTGGAGAATGCTGAGAGTAGACCAATGGTGTGAGGTCGGAGCTTGGTGTAGCTCCCTGAAGGACTTTCAGAGGTGGGAGTGGTGTAAATGATTCTGATTCAGATTCATTAACTGACTCAATACTACTGGGTTGGTCAATGAGTCCAAGCATATTTTTCAAACCTGAATTTCAAGAAGCAAGATTTTCCCAGTCTCAAAGTTTGGTAACTCACTGATTGGGTTATCCCTGACAATCCAGTCATTTGACTTAGGTTCCATTTCCTGCTTAAAAGATATGCCAGCTGGAATAAAAGCCTTTTCTCTGTGACTTTCACTGGGGTTTTCAGTGAGTTGGTCTATTCCTATAACTTTCTTGTTTTCACTAGGAATTAGACTTACAGTTTCATAGACTTTGGGGTTCTTTTTAGTCCAGCCTTCAATGACAGCTTTTTCTTTGTTAAGTTAATTTTGAAGAGCTTGATTTTGTTTCAAAATCTCAGTGTTTTGAATTTGTAGTGTAATAGTTTCTAACTTGGCCTGTTTTAGTACAAGCAATTCATCTCTACACTTATTTAATTCTAGCACAAGATTGTTATATTTTGAAAGCAAATTAAGCCTTTGTTCTTCTACAAACTTAAGATCTACACAAATGTAATTCATATAGGACTGCCAGTCAGAATCATCATCCATTAAAAGTAAAATATTTACCTTCTTCATGGTTATGTTGACCCATTCTCCATTCCTTGCATGGCTTTTTCCAACAGCCAGCTGATCACCTTCAGAAAGTGCCATCAGTGCACTTACTCTAATTTTCTCATCTTCTGAGGAGACCTCTTCTTCATCCCAGTCATAGGCTTCGGCTACAAGAACCTTGTTCTTTGTCTGAACAGGTTTGGAAGTCTGAGCAACCTGAGACATCGAGGGATTAGTTTCAAAGAGAGCAAGTTTAGCCTTAGCTTGCCTATATTTAGCTTCAAAATCTTTTTGACCCCTTTGAACATTATTATTTTGAAAATGTTGGGTCGACTGAAGCATTTTAGGTTGAAACTAGCTAGTTCCTGAAGAGGAACTGTTTCCAGAAAATTTATAAGAGGGTTCTGAGATGGTTTTTGAATAACAGTCTCTAGCAAAGTGGCCATTTTTACCACATTTGAAACATTCAGTGGTTTCATTTTCTTTAGCTTTTGAAAAGTTTGACTGATTTCTTTTGATAAAACGTTTTGAATTAGCAAGGAGTGCCCTTTCTTGGAATTCCAAGTTTAAGTCATTTAGGTACTCATCACCAATTCTTTCATCAATCTCATCATCAGAATCCTCTTGAAAATCCTGTACAACACCATTAGAATAAAAGGCAGTTGATATGGGTGAGGAGGTCAGGGCCTTTTTGGTCTCAAGAGCTTTCTTTGAGTCAGGGTATCTCCTAGAGATTAAGTTGTCCTCATAGACGAACTTTGTTGGGAATAAAATGATCAAAGTCAAAGAGTCTGCCAATGATGAGAAGAGCCTGCTAGTTGATTTTGAAGTGTACGAAGATGTTCTACCAGTACCTTCTGGGTAGAAGGTACTGCTAGCTAATGAAGAGCCTGCCAAGCTTCTGTTTTGTCGATTAGATATTTTGTAATAGATATTTAGTTGAATTATTAGTCTTTGTACATTGTTATACGTTATGTAGAAGTAGAATAGTCTTCTGTGGTGACAGAAGAATATATCAGAGTGTACATGGGTAGTTGTATTTAATTGTAGGCGCCATAATAGTCAAAGTATAGTATTATATTCATCTACTTGACAACATGTAATAAGATATCCTTATCTTATAAAAGGATATCTTAGTCACTTCTTCATGCATGCATCTTCACGAACCAAATAACCAAAAACAAACTATCTCTCAAGTAACTTAGTTACTTCGAATCACAAATCCTTTTACAATCTTTGATTCAAGATTACTTTGTAATCCCGGTGATATTTAGATCATCCGTATTATTTCATCAATAATATTGAATCGTTTTGTGTTAACCAAAATTGTGATTATTTGTTCATTGCATTCTCTCATTTACTCAAACTCACCATCTTGTGTTCTTTTAAAGTGTGTTGTAGTAGATTCCGCATGCTAAACACATTCAATACATAAATATCTCAATCAAGAACAAACAAAACGTTCCACAAGTGGTATCAGAGCTAGGCTTGATATTTACTAATTTAAAAGAAAAATGGATGTTGAACATATTCAGACAAATGTTGCAGCTAAACTTCCATTACTGAAACAAAATGAGTTTGAAATGTGGCGACTCAGGGTTGAACAATACTTTCAAGTGCAGGATTATGCACTTTGGGAGATTATTGAACAAGGCAATTCATTTAAACCCCAAACCACCACAACAACAGTAAATGATGCTCTTGTAACAACAATACAAACCCAACCATCGAATGCAGATGAAAGAATTCAGAAGAAAAATGATCTCAAGGCAAGGAGTATGTTACTGATGACTATTCCAAATGATCAACTTCTGATTTTTAACAAATACAAAGATGCCAAAACCCTCTTTGAAGCTATTGTGGCTAGGTTTGGTGGTAATGATGCTACCAAGAAAACACAAAAGACACTTCTCAAACAACAATTTGAGAACTTCACAGCCACAACCAATGAGTCTTTGGACAGTATGTTCAATAGACTTCAGAAGCTTGCAAGTCAGTTAGCCATCCATGAAGTGATGATAACTCAAGAAGACCTAAACTCTAAATTTCTTAGGAGTTTACCTTCAGAATGGTCTATGCATGTCATTGTATGGAAGAACAAGTCAGATATTGACCAGATGAGTCTCAATGATCTCTACAACAATTTCAAGATTGTAGAACATGAAGTCAAGAAGACTACTGGGTCAAGCTCAGGAAATATGGCATTTGTTTCATCCCCAAACATCTCAAAGGTTGATCATGAAGACAAAGGTGGCAGAGAAGAAGGTACTGCTAACACAACCTTTGGTACTGCTAGTACTTCTAGTAGCACTAAATCCATTTTGGATGAAACAATTGGGTGTGCTTTTCTTACATCTCAACACAATGGGTCTGTATTAACATTTGAAGACCTTCAAGAGATTCATCCTGATGATCTTGAAGTAATGGACCTAAAGTGGCAACTTTCACTTTTAAGCATTAGAGCTAAGCAGTTGATGATGAGGACTGGCAAGAAGATACTGATAGATGGAAGTGAGCCTGCTGGCTATGATAAGTCAAAGGTGGAGTGTTACAACTGCCACATGAAAGGTCACTACTCTAGAGAGTGTAGAAGACCTAAGAGGCAAGATGACAGAGGTAGAGGGTTTGACAATAGAAACCAAGGAAGCTTTGAGAAGAAAGGAAGCTTTGAAAGCAAGAGTAAGGTTGTTGAAGTTGCTGAGCCAAAAGCAATGGTTGCTATAGATGGCATGGGTTTTGACTGGAGTTTCATGGGTGAAGATGAGTCAACTTCTGATGAATTGGCTTTGATGGCATTCTCCACCCCTGAGGTACAAATTATCAAATGTCCTAATGATTGTGAATCTTTTAAAGAATTAAAAATCATAAGTAAAGCTTATGATACAGAAGTATTAGAACATAGAAAAACCATTCAAACCTTATTTAACCATAAGTGTGGTATGTCCAAGCTAGAAAAACAAATCACTCACTATAGAGAAAATGAACTTACCTTTACTGATGCTAAAAATGCTCTTCAAAGACAAATATTTTTGAAAGATAGAGAAATAGAAATGGTAAGGACAGAGTGCACTAAAGTGACATTAGCTAGAGACAATATTCAACTGACTGTTACTAAATTGGAAAATGCTTCTGAGTGTACTAAGAGCATAGTTGAGACTCAGTTGAATAAGAGAATAAAATCAGGGATTGGATATAATAATTGTCCTCCACCTTATAGAGGAATTCCTTGTCCACAAGGTAGTGATCTTGCTGCATCAGGTTTACATGAATTTGTTGCAAAACCATTAGCTAAACCTGTAGAGATAGGTGAACCTTCTGAGAGTGCTAAGAATATCTCACTCTCCAAGGTGCTCACTGAGAAGAGACCAGATGTCCTAATTATTGAGGATTGGGTATCTGATGATGATGAAGATGAGACTATTCCTATTAAAGGAATCAAAGTAGGACCATCCAGTCCTAAGAAAGTAGAAGTTAAAGCTAAAGCCAAAACTGTTTTGAAGACAGTTGAAAGTTGTAAAAAATGTAATAACAAACCTAGGGGAAGCCAAAGAAATTGGAACAACCTTAAATCACAACAACTAGGTGATGACTTTGTTATGTTTAATAAAGCTTGTTATTATTGTGGTAGCTTTAATCATCTTCATGCTTATTGTAATAAATGGGTTTCTGGGAGTAAATCAAAAGCTAAAACAAATGTTACTCAACCCAGAAAAAGTTTTGTTAAGTCTAACACTACAAAAGATAATCATACTGTTAGACAACATAAGCCTGTTATTACAAAATCAACTGAAAAGGGTACAAGAAACACTTTCAAAAGTGTACCAAAAGTTGAGAAGAATCCTATTCAAAAGATAAATGTGGTCAAAACAAAAGTTTGGAGTCCAAAAACCAAAGGTCCTGCTAGACCACATGGTACTGCCAAAATTGGTATTGCCAAAATTGGTACTGATAGACCAAAGACCACACAATGGATTAGAAGGGAAAGTGCTGTTAAGGCCTCAGCATGTTGGATTTGGAAACCAATCCAATCAAAAGGTGCATCAACAATCCTGAAAAGGTTTGACTTCATTGATGCAAGAGGCAAACCCAAGTCTGTCATGGCTTGGGTACCCCAAGGAAACTAATGTGTTTATTCATGTGCAGGAACATTCAACTGATAGTGAAGATCAAGGGTATGTTGATAGTGGGTGTTCCAGGCACATGACAGGCAACATGTCATTCCTCTCAGATTTCAAAACATTTGATGGAGGATATGTTACCTTTGGGGGAGGAATTAAAGGAAAGATTACTGGTAAAGGTACTATTAAAACCAGTAAAATAGATTTTGAAAATGTGTATTTTGTGAAAGAACTTCAGTTTAATCTTCTTAGTGTCTCACAAATGTGTGACAAAAAGAACAATGTTCTATTTACTGACAATGGATGTATGGTTCTTTCTTCTGATTTTAAGATGCCTGATGAAAGTCAGATCCTTCTTAAAATTCCAAAAAGGAACAATATGTATAGTGTCAATTTAAAGAACATTGATCCCAAAGAAGGTTTAACCTGTTTGATAGCAAAGGCCTCATTGGATGAATCTATGCTTTGGCATAGAAGGCTTGGTCATGTAAACTTTAAAACAATCAACACTATTGCAAAATATGATTTAGTAAGAGGTTTACCCAAAAAGATTTTCCAAAACGACCAAACTTGTGTTGACTGTCTAAAAGGCAAACAACATAGAGCTTCTTGTAAGCCCAAGACCCAAAACTCTATTACTCAGGCTTTACATATGCTTCATATGGATCTCTTTGGTCCTACTAATGTGTGCAGCTTGAATGGAAAGAAATATTGTCTGGTTGTTACTGATGACTATAGTAGATTTTCATGGGTTTTCTTCTTAAGATCCAAACATGAAACTAGTGAGACACTTAAAACCTATATCACTGAGGTAGAAAACCAATCTGATAAGAAGGTTAAGGTCATCAGATGTGACAATGGGACAGAGTTCAAGAATAGAGTTATGGATGACTTTTGCAAGGAAAAAGGCATAAAAAGAGAGTTTAGTGTAGCTAGAACACCTCAGCAAAATGGAGTAGCAGAAAGAAAGAATAGAACACTTATAGAGGCTGCTAGAACTATGTTAGTAGACTCTAAGTTGCCTATTTCATTTTGGGCTGAAGCAGTTGGTACTGCTTGTTATGTACAAAACAGGGTTCTTGTGACAAAACCACATAGAAAAACACCTTATGAACTTTTCTTTGGTAGAAAACCATCTTTAAGTTTTATGAGACCTTTTGGTTGTCAGGTTACTATTCTCAATACCAAAGATCATTTAGGCAAATTTGATGGAAAAGCAGATGTTGGCTTTTTGATAGGGTATTCCTTGCAAAGTAAGGCCTATAGAGTGTTTAACACATGCACTAGGCTAGTTGAAGAGAATCTTCACATAGAGTTTCAAGAGAAACTTACAAATGTGAAAGGAGTTGGACCAGATTGGATGTTTGATGTTGATAGGCTTTCAGAATCTATGAATTATGTGCCTGTTACAGGTACAAATGCTAATGAAAATGCAGGTTCTGAAGAAAATGTTGAAATTCCTAAAAATCAAGATTTCATCTGGATGCCAATTTGGAAAAGTATGGATCTATCTTCAAATGAAGAAGGACCTTCAAACACAACAAAAGAAGGCAATGAAGAAGATCAAGGAACTCAGAATCAAGAGAATCAAGAGAGTGGTGCTAATGACAATGGTACTGCCAGTTCTTCAGATGGTCCTGCTAGTACAAGTATTGGTACTGCTGAGCCATTGAATGTTCAAATAGATGATTCTTTTCAAGAAGAAGTTGGGATTTGCAATCTTCCAACTACATATGAAGTTCCTAAAACACCAAACACTAGAATTCTCAAAGATCACTCAACTGATGATGTGATTGGAAGCATAACTTCTGGTGTTAGAACAAGATCTCAAGTTGGTTTATCTCAAGTCTTATCCTCAGATGAAGAAGGGTTAATCTCCTCTCTTTATGAAGAAAAGAATAATGATAATTCCAATATATGCCTGTTTTCATGTTTTCTATCTCAGGCTGAACCCAAAAACATAAACAAAGCTTTAGATGATGCAAGTTGGGTGGAAGCTATGCAAGAAGAGCTTCTCCAATTCAAGATTCAGAAGGTTTGGATATTGGTTGATTTACCCAGAGGTCATAGGGCAATTGGAACCAAATGGGTGTTCAGAAACAAGAAGGATGAAAGGGGTATAGTGATCAGGAACAAGGCTAGATTGGTAGCACAAGGATATACTCAAGAGGAAGGGGTAGATTATGAAGAAGTGTTTGCTCCAGTTGCAAGACTTGAAGCAATTAGGCTTTTCTTAGCCTATGCTTCATTCATAGGCTTCACTGTCTATCAAATGGATGTTAAGAGTGCATTTTTGTATGGTGAAATTGAAGAACCAGTATATGTATCTCAACCTCCAGGCTTCATTGATGCTGAGTATCCAGATAAAGTTTACAAAGTTACCAAGGCTTTGTATGGCCTACATCAAGCTCCAAGGGCATGGTATGAAACATTGGCTTGTTTTCTACTAGAAAGTGGATTCCAAAGAGGCAGGATTGATCCAACTTTGTTCATCAAAAGGACAAAGAAAGACATCTTGTTAGTGCAGATTTATGTTGATGACATAATCTTTGGATCAACAAACCAAGGCTTGTGTGTAGAATTTGAAAAACTTATGCACAGTAAGTTTGAGATGAGTTCCATGGGGGAACTTACTTTCTTTTTAGGTCTCCAAGTGAAACAATCCAAAGAAGGCATATTTATCAGCCAAGATAAGTATGTAGCAGAGATCCTAAGAAAATTCAATTTTGCTGATTCTAAGGTTGCAAGTACACCAATGGATCCAGACAAAGGGCTAATCAAAGATGCTGATGGAGAAGATATGGATTTGCACAATTATAGATCAATGATTGGGTCTTTGATGTATCTTACATCATCAAGACCAGATATCATGTTCTCAGTATGTGTATGTGCAAGGTTTCAAATTCATCCCAAGATCTCTCATCTCACAGCAGTCAAAAGAATCTTTAGATATCTTAAGGGTCAACCTAGGTTGGGTCTTTGGTATCCAAGGGAATCATCTTTTGAATTGGTGGCTTATTCGGATAGTGACTATGCTGGTGCAACACTAGACAGAAAATCCACAACTGGTGGATGTCAATTTCTTGGTTGCAGACTAATCTCCTGGCAATGCAAGAAACAAACAATGGTGGCCAACTCTACAACTGAAGCAGAATATGTTGCTGGTGCAAGTTGTTGTGGGCAAGTTCTTTGGATCCAAAATCAAATGCTTGACTATGGGTACAATTTTCTTAACACCATTATTTATATTGACAATAGCAGTACTATTTGTATCATTAAAAACCCAGTTCAACACTCAAAAACAAAACATATTGAAATCAGACACCATTTCATAAGGGATTGCAATGAGAAAAGGTTAATTCAAGTTGTTAAAATTGATTCTGAAAAGAATTATGCAGACCTTCTCACCAAAGCTTTTGATTTAGGTAGATTCAAATATCTTGTAGGAGGTATTGGAATGATAAATCTTTGAAAATCATATGTTTTTGTTCATAATATTAACTGGTATTGGATTTTAAACATGGTACTGCTAGTTAGTCAAAAGGTCCTGTTAGTTCATAATTGGTCCTGCTGATACAAAATTGCTATGTTTTGTTCATTTAAAGGCTTGAATACTTAAAATGTTATAGATCAAGTGTTCTACACTTTGTTCTTTTGGTTTGCAACTAACACATTTCAGGTTGATAACAAAACAAGAGTTCTTTCAAACAAAAGGGGCAACAAAAGTTTTATTCATTTCAGGAGAAATAACAATCTCAGGGGAGGAATTAATAGCCCAGAATGGAAGAAAGACCAATTTATGAAAAGACAAGAGCATACAAGATGATGCAGAGTTGAAAAAGAGATAGTTAGATCACATATCTAGAAGGGATGAAGCATTTCTCAAGGAGAAAGTTCTATCTAGATCAAACTAAGAAATGTTTTCAACTCAAGGCATGCTATTAGATGATTTCACTTGTTGAGCCAATCATCCAAGATACACAGCATCAATGCCTGATTCAAATTTCCTCCATCCAAGGAAATTGCACCATCTTTTGGGCCATCATGGCTTTTGGTATTCATCTCACCAAGTTTTCACAAACTTAAGAGTTGACTAGTCCTTAAGCAAACGGCTTTTGGTAAAGACAAATCAAATCCGTTAATGGTTGATAGTTTACCAAAAACTATATGGTTGTTAACTGACCATACTTAATTGTAAATAGTTAGCTAGTCCTTAAGCAAACGGCTTTTGGTAAAGACAACTCAAATCCGTTGATAGCTGGTAGTTTGCTAAAAACTATAAGGGATTTTTTAAAACTTTCAAAGGTACTGCTAGTTCAAAATTGGTAATGCTAGTATAAAAAGGTACTGCTAGATAGCCGTTGAGCCTGTCAGAAAAAGTTTTAGCCTTTAGGCCTGGTAGTTAAAATTAGCCGTTGGGGTAGTTATGTAATTCACTGATGAATATATTATATTATATTTTACATATAAAAGATCTTTTTAACCGCCTTTTCACTTACTTATTTTAATCTTTATTATTGTCGGTTAAAAGTAATTCTCTCATATCTTCTTTCATCAGTCATTATCATAATTCACATACATCTTTCATCTTCTACCAGTACTACCAACAAATCCCACCATCATATTCAAAATTTTCATTATGACTTCCACAATTGATCTAAACTTTGTTCAACGTCACAATCAGTTAGCATTTTTGGAGAAGTCAGAGGATAATGCCTCATTTCATCAAGTAGTGGACTTTTTAAACAACTCCTACATCAGGTTTGCTTTGATAGTCAATCCCACTATTTATGAAAATCAAATTTTACAATTTTGGGAATCTGCTAAAATTAAAACTTCTGAAAATGGGGAACAAAGAATAAAAGCCAAAGTGGATGGTAAACATTTGACTCTTACTGAGTCATCCATAAGAAGACATCTTCATTTGGATGATTCTGATGGTATTAGTCAGTTACCAGATACTGAAATTTTTGAAAATTTAACAAGAATGGGGTATCATGCTGAGTTCAACAAACTCACTTTTCTGAAAAAGCATCTTACTCCACAATGGAGATTTTTGATTCACACAATCCTTCACTGTTTGAGCCAGAAGAAAACCTCTTGGGAGCAATTTAGTGGCAACATGGCTTCTGCTCTCATTTGCTTAGCTACAAACAGAAAATACAATTTTTCTAAATATATTTTTGAAGGATTGATAAACAATGTGGATAGTAAAACAAAATTTTTGATGTATCCAAGATTCATTGGATGCATCATTGGAAAATTACAACATGTGTTGCTTCCCACAGACTCAGTTTATGAAACACCAAAACTTTCTCAAAAAGTATTTTCAAATATGAGAATTGGTTTTAGAGGGGAGGAAGTTCCACTTTTTGATGAAATGGTACCACAACATCCAGAAGAACCAACACCATCTGCTGATACACCATCATCTAGTTCTTCACATGGTTTCATTTCACAAACACATCAAAAATCACCAACACCATCTCCAGTACCATCAGCAACACCACCACCATCCCCACATCATATATCACAAACCCAATCACCTCAGACAATGCAAGAGTTGAAAGACAAGGTGAAGTTCTTAGAGAAAGCTCTTAAAAGTCAAAATGAAAAGTTTTCTAAGATCAACATCAAATTGGTTAAGAGGGTTAAGAGATTGGAGGGTGAAGTGAAGAAGTTAAAAGGTAGAAAGTCTGCACAGGTTGTTTTATCTAGTTCTTCACAGTCAGATGCTGATAGGATAGATCACTCTTCCAAAAAGGGGAGGAAGGATAGGTCTGAAGATGAGGAAGAAGAGGAGGAACAGGCTCAATTTGAATTCCATGATGGAACTCAAGTTTATGATGAAGAGCCTGTTGGAGCAGGGCAAGAGCCTGCTAGGGCAGAAGAAGAGTCTGCCAGGAGAGAAAGGCTATTGGCTATGGGATATAAAGGGTCTGCTGAGAGAGTGTACAAGAGAAAGAGGGTTTTAATTGCTGATGAGCAATCTTCTGCTCCATCACAAGATTCACCTCCAAAGGATAAGGGCAAAGGTATTCTAATTGAAGATGAGCCAAAGTCCAAGAAGTTGAAAAGAACTCAGCAAATTCAGATGGCTTTAGGAGAAGAAGAGGCCAAAAGAGTTCAAGAAGAAGAGCTAAAAGCTAGAGAAGCTTCAAGAATGCTTGAAGAAATGAAAGAGCAGAAAGAAGCTGAAGAAGCTGCTCAAGCTCTTCTTGATACTCAAATTGCTCAAGAGACCTTTGATGCACAGATGTTATGGATTATTAACAATGATCCAATTGTGAAAGGTCATGCAGCAAATATAGTAAATGACAAGACACTCAATTCTGATGAGAAGACTGAAGCACTTGAATCTTTCATCAACAAGAAATACAAAGAAGCAGCTTTGGCTGACATTTTTGAGAAGATGAAGGAAAGTCAGAAGAGAGGTTTTAAAGTGGGCAAAACTAACAAAGATCAAACAATCTTTATGAAGAAATTTTTGAAGAATCAGGCAAATTGGACTGATTATCAACTTAAGAAGAAATCTGCTGATGAAATCTTCTTTTTATATCTTCAAGCCTACAAGAATCTTTACTATAATGTTCCATCTGATGTACATCCATCTAAGAAGAAGGAAGATGCTCAGAAGAAAGAAGTAGCAAAATTGGATCAAGGGCAAGTAAGTAAAATGTTGATTACTTTACCTACTATCATTCATGCTGATCCAATTAGGTCTAGACACCCTATAATTGATTGGGAAATACACCATGATAGATTTGGTAAGTCATGGAAAATATTAAGGGTTGGGGGACAGTCTGCTATCTTCAAGAATTTTGAAAATTTAGTTAGAGCATCTGATAGAGCAGATTTGGAAGAATTGTGGAATCTAGTGCAGATTAGGTTAGCTACAAATTCTAGTACAGATGCTAAGGAACAAGAGCTTTGGGTGGAATTCAATAGGATGTTCGATCCTGATCCCAAGGATGTTCATTGGAAATTTCCCTATTATGATCCTACAACAACTTGGGAGTTTCTAAGCCATAGTCATATTCATCATCTTTTCACACAGAGTGGGATAGAACTCTTTATGTTAGCTGAGAAAGAGTATCCACTTAGCTATGAAGTGCTCTCAACTATGATCTCCAAGAGATTAAGGTGTGACAAGGATGAAGAAAACTCAGAGATTGTTCAGAGTTTGCTAAGAAGCATATCTGAGCAATATGAAAGAAAAAGGAAGGATAGAAAGTAAGGTTTTTGGAAGAGTTCTCAAATCCTCAAGGTATGTATTTTATTCATCAGAAACTTGTGTATTTTAATAGAAATAACAAGTTTAGGGGAGGATTGCTGGGAATAAAATGATCAAAGTCAAAGAGTCTGCCAATGATGAGAAGAGCCTGCTAGTTGATTTTGAAGTGTACGAAGATGTTCTACCAGTACCTTCTGGGTAGAAGGTACTGCTAGCTAATGAAGAGCCTGCCAAGCTTCTGTTTTGTCGATTAGATATTTTGTAATAGATATTTAGTTGAATTATTAGTCTTTGTACATTGTTATACGTTATGTAGAAGTAGAATAGTCTTCTGTGGTGACAGAAGAATATATCAGAGTGTACATGGGTAGTTGTATTTAATTGTAGGCGCCATAATAGTCAAAGTATAGTATTATATTCATCTACTTGACAACATGTAATAAGATATCCTTATCTTATAAAAGGATATCTTAGTCACTTCTTCATGCATGCATCTTCACGAACCAAATAACCAAAAACAAACTATCTCTCAAGTAACTTAGTTACTTCGAATCACAAATCCTTTTACAATCTTTGATTCAAGATTACTTTGTAATCCCGGTGATATTTAGATCATCCGTATTATTTCATCAATAATATTGAATCGTTTTGTGTTAACCAAAATTGTGATTATTTGTTCATTGCATTCTCTCATTTACTCAAACTCACCATCTTGTGTTCTTTTAAAGTGTGTTGTAGTAGATTCCGCATGCTAAACACATTCAATACATAAATATCTCAATCAAGAACAAACAAAACGTTCCACAAACTTCCTATAGATCTCAGGGAGCTCAAGGGTCTGAATGTGGTTAGCATTCCTGAGGCCCTGTGAGAAGTTTAGCCACTTCTCAGGGAGACTGTTGACAAAGCCAACATTGATCTCATGCTTAGACAAAACTACACCATCATTTGACAATTCATTTATCAGGGTCTTGTATCTGGTATATGTCTGAGAGAGACTTTCAGAGTCCTTTGCCCTGAAAGTGTTTGTACTCAAGTTTCAGGTCCATGATCCTATTTTCCTTGGTATCTGAGGGACCTTCAAAGCTATTAATCAAGTCAACTCAAGTTTGTTTGGCTGTTGAACAGTTAATGACTGATTCCATTATATCGTCAGGAAGACAAGATATAATTATGCTTTTCAGGCGTTGGTCTTGATTGACCACCCTTCTCTCATCTAAAGTCCACTGAGCTTCAGGTTTGTTTAACCCCTCAGCAGTCTTAGGGACATAAGGACCTTCTTTGATACAAGTGATGTAGTATGGTTCCATACCAGTCAAGTAGCAAAGCATTCGCTTTTTCCACTTGCTAAATTTTCCAGCTTCGAGTATGGGAGCAACAGGTGAATAGCTGCCACCTTTTTTATCAACGAGCTGTGGCACATTAACATCAGCCATAGTAGGATCTTGGTTTTAAAAACCTTGAGCACTCTTAGTTTTAGAAAAGATTTTATAAACCAGAGGCTCTGATACCACTTGTTGTTCCCTTTACACAAGTAGGAGTAACTACAAAGTTAATCTAATTGTGTTTAATGACTGAGATAATGTATTGATTAATTATAACAGATAAGTAAAACGTAAATATAAAAACACAAGTTTTTCAACGTTTAAATTCTTATTAGAAATTAATCAAAAGAATCTATTACCCAAAGTGTTTGCGGAATAAACACTTGGGATCGAATAGACAAGGTATGGTTTTCTCCTCTCTAAACTCAAGTTATTCTTGAGTGGTAACAATAATAACCCACTGAGCTATCTCAGGGATGTGGTTACTCTTTGGAAGAGAAAAGTGGTTTTGTGAAAGTCTAAGCTTTTAATGCACAAAACTTATCCCACTTTTCTCCATCTGTTCCTATTTATACACAAGTATAAAAGAGCACCAATGATTAAAAATACATAAAGAATAGCCTAGTGTATATGACAAACTACAACAGTATTTGTCATTTCTAAGAACCAATGGGAACAAGCTAAAGGTCTTTCCGAGTGTCAGCTCTGACACATCTTGACTTTAAGCTGTTTAGGGAAAGTTTGCTTTCGGCCCGATAAGACATCTTATCTCTTCAAACTTTTCCCGCCTAATCCCGCCTTTCTTTCAGACTTCAGATTCTTCAGTCTAGGTCTTCAGTCTTTAGTCTTCAATAGTTTATTGTTGTTTGAGGAGACTGGGGGTTCAGTGAGTTCTTGTCAAATACTCACTGAACCCATTACCTTCTTCTTTGGCTTAAGTGACACTCAGGGAGTTCCGCCTCACTGAATGGTGAATCTTTCTTCTTAGACTCGTCCTAAGCATCTTGAAGGTAACTCACTGAGTGACTGTTCACTCAGTGACTTGAGAGTGTTTAAGGTTGATTAACACTTGGCTAATTTGTGTCCAAATAACGCAATCTTATTGCTTTAATGGACAATGGCTAAAGCAGTCTACAAGAGAGTAAAATAGTTTATAAGGTGTTAGTAAAACTGTAAGATAATTGTAACATAGTTTACAAAATGTTAGTGAAGTAATTTGTTGGTTTATGAAATAATAGTCAGGTAGCGAATCGGTTTACTACATGCCAATAATATAGTTTGTAAATTACTTTGTGAATTAGTTTATAAGGAAATAGGAAAATAATTCATTGTTTATAAGATAGTAGTAAAGTCACAAGCTTTAATTTTTATGATATAGTGGTAGGACAGTTCATAGGACGACTACAAAATGGTTTGTAGGATATTTGAAAACAGTTTGTGTGTTCATAGCGACACGGTTTATTATTTTATTAGGGGGTAGCAAGGTAATCAACTGGTTTATAATATGAATACAAATAGTTGAAAAATGATGACAAAGCGGTTTATTAGGTGGTAAAGTAGTTTGTAAGAGAGTGACAAAATGATTGATGGAATAGTGACAAACAGTGTATAAATTTTTTTAGCGAAATGGTTTATAAGGTGATAGTAATGGTTTCACAGATAATAGCAAAACAGTCTGTAAGGTGTTTACAAAATGGTGGTCAAAATAGTTTTCAAACGGGTAATACAGTTTATAAGATGACAACTAAAAATTGTTGTAGAATAGTTATGAACTAGGTGGTAACAAAACAAATTTATATGGTACTTAGCAAATCATTTTATAGGATGTAGGAGTCTATAGAGTATCACCCAAATATTTTACATGTTATAAGTAAATTAATTTAGAACAGTGTTGTAATGTATTTTCGTAAAGCGGCTGAAAAGATGGTGAAGAAATGGGGAGTGAAATAGACGAGAGTTATAATAACATGGCAGCAACAAAAGATGGAGAATTCATTGGATGGAGACGTATGCAATACAATGAGCTTAACTCACCCATGATGAGATCTGAATAAGTCACGATAAGAGTCTATCATAATAAGGGTGAATCACGACAACCATAATATATAGTCATAACATGTGTAGATACAATCATAACACACATAAATATAAGATGGAAAATCTTGGCTTACATAAACCGATATCATATCATAGCATAACCATACCACATGTCCTAAAATAACTTGCTACGGTTTGTCATAGGACAAAATACCACAAGTGTCATTATTATGGCCACACATCCCGTGGCTAGGATAATAGAAGCTACTGATGATAATAGTCTAGTCTAGGAGTTTCCTGGTGCTCCTCTGGGTGGAAGGCATCATCAGGGTCAAATACCTGTTCGGGAACGGGTGGTACAAGGTCGGGAATCTCTGGTAAGGGATCGAGTAAGTGAACTGGGGAAACTGGTACTGACATAATCCACTACAATTGGCATATGAGGTCAAAATTTAGTAAAAAGTTTATATAAATAATCTTTTATATAAAGAAATGGTGATCGAAAGTAAATCAAGTATATATAAATGTCCTTTTTATAAATACGTGTGTATATAAATATTATTTATATAGACAAGTGTAATAGTGTATAAAATAAGTGTTCGTGAAGTGTAAGTGCACGGAGAGTGTAAGGCAATGCAAAGTAGTTAAAATACAAAAAGCGGTTATAGTCTAGGTCTAAAAAAATGCGACCTGGTTCTCTATAACCATGGATCCGGTACCAATCTTTAACACCCCCAAAATATCATAGCGGAATGTAATATCGTTGGGGTGCTACTTATTAGTACAACAGTCATAATCATAGAAAACGACTCTAAATGAGACGTTTTAAAAGTTTATCATTCGATCATAATAAAACATAAGAGTTACAAGAGGTCCCAAATAGTTTTATAAAACATAATGTATTAACATAAAAAATTTCAAGAGTTTATCGAATGATAACACAATGAAAGCCATCAAAACATTCTCCGTGCGACTTCGTGCTTCCCAAATACCTTAAGGACTTGAGATAAAACATGCTAAAAAGTCAACACAAAGGTTTAGTGAAATTCATAGGTTTATAAATAAATAATGAACCACAAGATTTCAAGTTAAAATAATAATTGCAATGAATACAATTATGGGTAAATAATAATTATTGCTTTAAGCTCATGACACTCAAACTGACTGAAGGTTCATAGAATGAACCAATGCCCTTAAAGGTAAATTTCCATTTTACCTAAAATTCAAATATAGTGCGTTTGTGGCATCTATCAAATCACACAAACGGGATTCGTCAATCCCAATAGGCCTATTCATAATATTTGCGTTCACTCGCAACAACAAGTGATTAATGGTTCATGATTCGTTAGGGACTTATTTTGGCAATATTGGTACTTTAGCAATAATATGTTCTGGTAAGCATACAGTTTAAAACAATTGTGTTCAAATTGTAAAATAACATGTATCTCCCCCAATGGGTTTATAAACAATTTAAAGAGTTAAAGTGGGGCTATGAACTCACCAAAGATCAAATAGCAAGATCAAAGTATGAAATGAGGAAACCAAGACGTCCTACGAGCAACCTAAAAATAATATGTTGCATCTTAGGTTTTTAAAATAATAGAATACGGATGCAAGAAAGTTTTATATACTCATTATATCAATCATGCAATTGTACATAGAGTTTTTAAGATTTATAAAGTGATAGGGACTAAAATTGATAAGTTAGGAAAGTGTTACGAGCCCCAATATATTTGTTGTTCTAAGTTCGGGTTTTATGATATTTTATAGTCAAAAATCCTATTGTGTCGATATGTGGTCAAATTGTCCAAAGGTAAGTTTATCGGATTTATTTCCGAAAGTGGGTCCTACCACTCAGGGTAAGTGCAAAATTTATCATATGTTATCAAAGTTATGGTTTATATATTTTTAAGTTTGTAAAATAGTTTCATAATTTTTATTATCACTTATAGTGTTTTTAGATGTCATAATATATTTGACTTATTTTTAAGTAAATTTTGATAAGTTATAGAATTTTAGGTTAAGTGCGGGTTTTGACTAAAAGTGGATATTCGTTACCAAAAACTACGTTTCTCCTAACCCGTAACGAGTTGTATTACAAATTTTATATTTTTGGAAAGGTATTTAAGTTTACTAATCATATTTGTGGGTCCCACTATTCAGAAAATTATATAACTTAAGTGAAATTACCATTTTACCCCAATATGTCAAGTCTGATCGGGACAACACCTAACAGTCCCACCATTTTTGCGATAAGTTGAGTTTTGTAACTGCTTTTTATGCGGGGTTTTCTGCTACGTTTAAGTTAATGTGTTACCTAAAACTTTTATGTTTTGTTCAACAGAGGGTTCTATACAACTTTTTAGACTTTTTAGCCATCCAAATCTGGTGTGCTTTTTTTTCCGACAACCTTTGCCGTTTATTTTCTAATTAATTCGTCGGGTATCGTCTCACGACCAAATACCCGGAAAATCGAAGCTAAGAGATAGATCTACAGTCTTATATTTTTACCTATGTCTCAAAGAGTACTGATTTAGTGCAGTAATTACGAAAACAGTCCCTGGTCAGTAAGGTCTTTGCAAACTTAGTCCCAATCATAGTTTTAAGTAATTTAAGCTATGTACAATGCAATAATTATTACAACAAGCATATGAAATATGAAAAATACATGAAATGAAATATAGATCAGTAGTGATATGAAAAATATTGTGTGATTTCTTACACAAATGAAAGTAGAATAACAGGGAAATCAAGAATCAAATGACACCAAATGGGATCACCAAACCAACTAGCTTCCAAATCTTTTAAGTAAAAATTCTTGCAAAACCCTTTAACCAAGCTTTGAATACTCTTAATATTGATGTTGTTGCTGTGTTTTTAGTAGCAAAAATGAGAGAGAGAGTTTATGTGTTTTGGTAGATCTAGTTTTGCATGTGTAGGTGATGGTTGCAAGACATAAGGCACAAGTGTCTTCACTTGTTACCAAAATTTGACACCACAACACCACATGGACACTTGTCCATGCGATTGTTTCGTTTTTCTATTAAGAGAGGGGAAAAAATAATAGGTTTTGTGTTATTTTGATAGTATTAGGTTTAAAGTGTATGGTTTAGTGTATAGTTTGATCTCGGTAATTGCAAACGTGATGTTTTTAAGACGTGAAACTTAAAATCGGGTAACATAAAAATACAAAACTTACAAAAATATTAAAACTTGACATCAAAATCTATTTTGATATTTCAGGTGATCCTTGAGCTTGTTGGGTGATTACTTGATGTTTAAAAATTGAAAACACGCAAAGCACAAAATGTGCAAAGTTTAACTAAAAATGCAAAAGTAAAAATGGGATATTTAATTTTTGATTGTAAGAAACCAAAATGCATAAAAATAGATATATTGAGTATTTTCAAGTGTCGGTTAAAGTTAAATGTACGTTTAACGACGTACGCGGAATAACTTATCTAGTTACTCGCAAAAGTGAATTTATTTAAAATAAAAATATTAAGTAAACTTAAAATATTAAATATTGACCTCAAAATTTGTGAATTGTTACAGTTTACTACAAAATAATGGTTTGTCCTAAACACCCCTTTCAAAACCGCATGACTTTACGACTCGTTCTAAGACATGACCGGACACTTATAAACTCTATTCTTTTATTGGTTTAAGGAAACCTTCAAGCTAGTATGGCAAAGTATGCTTAACAACAAAACTTGTAAGTATTAAACAACTAAATACTTTTCATATTTTATCACCTTCATGGGTAATTTGATACATAGATCGTACTCAATTTTGAAAACTATTTGTTTTAAAAATCTGAGCGACGTGGCTCTGGTACCAATTGTGGAAACCATAGAGGGGGAGGGGGTGAATACGTTTCCATTTAAAAACTTAAAAACTTTTGTATCAAACACCCGATCAAGTGTGACATAATATGAAAAGTGTCAACAATGATCATACAACATCTAGAGATGGTATAAAGTAAACTACAACACAAACATAATCAACATAATATAAGCAACAAACCACACAATCATAAATGCAATGCAAATATAAATATAAAGCAATAAAGATTAAAATAAAAGTAAAGAGATAAGTAAGGAAGGCGCAAACCAGACACGATGATTTATAGTGGTTCGGTCACGAAGCTCCTCTTCGCCTTACTCCACTCCCCGAGTACCCAACTCGAGAGTTACTTCTCTAATCAACAAGCTCCCTTCAGGCGGATAAAACCGTACAACATCGCTTATCCTTATTTCCGACACTAAGCTAAATGTTGAGTACTAATCTTAGCTAGTACCAATCTACCACGATCCACACGATCCTTACTACTTCACACAATCAACACACTTGACTCGATCTACCCGATCTACCCTTGATCCACTTGATCAACACATAAGCCCACAAGCTACAAGAGAGCTACAAGATCTCAACAAGATCACAATGATCTACCCTCACTTGACTCGATCTACCCTTGATCCACTTGATCAACACACAAGCCCACAAGCTACAAGAGATCTCCAAGATCTAAACAAGATCACAATGATCTACTATCACAAACTACTCAAAAGAAAATCAGCTTGGTGTATGCTAGGATACAACAAGCGCGTAACAAGTGTTACGAGTGCACTAGACTAACACTATAACACTTTGTATCTTTGTGATACTATGTGTTCTTCTCTTGCACTAATAGAGGAATGAAAGTGATCTCTTGGTTGGATGAAATGATCACTCTTAAAACAAACTAATACTCTCTAAATGATCAAAGAAAGTGATCGAAATAAAAAGGGATTAGACGAAAGAAAACTAACTAGAAAAATCAAGTTGTAAGTATAAAATGGTCCACTATTTATAGGCAAAGAAAAAACTAGCCGTTGTGTACAGACGGCACCACTAAATACCCGACAGTACCACTAAATTTAGTGGTACCGTGGTACCGTCCCAGACAGGGACGCTCCAAATTTTGTTTTTAGTGGTGAAAGTTTATTTAGGAAAGTTTAAAGCTGATTTGGAGGGAAAATAGTTGTTGGTGATTTTAAACTTATTTTTAAAAATAAAACATTTCTTTTTAATTCAAAAATATTTTGTAAAATGTATTTTTGAAAAAAATGTTGTCACATTAAAAATGTGAAGTTTAGAAGAAAAAAATTATTTTTTTGATCATCCATTTAGTTTAAATTTGTTTGTTCATATCTTGAGTGATTTACGTCGGGTTGAGAATCTACGACTCTGTTGAAGCATACTTGAGACGTCGAGAGATGTTGATGTAAGTATGCATTGATGATTTGTGTTTACAAGTAACTTGCATATTTTATGTTATGTATTACAAGTTACATGTTTGTCATTATTAAAACCGAAGAAACCGTTTAGTTTAAATATCGTAATATTTGCACTAACAAAGCATACCTCCTGTTTCACTAATAACCTCCAATCACTATGCCCAAACCCCCTAAGCTCATTTGCCAGTCTGCAATCCTCAGCAATTGATCTATGAAAATAAATAAGCATATGGTCCTTGATCATTGTTGAGTTAGCAGCAACTACAAGTTCATCAAGGCTTACAAACCTAGCCACTGATCTGATTTATTTTGAACTTGTGTTTTTATGGTGTTAAGAACGTGTAATGGAACGACATGAGGGCTCCCTTAAATAGCAAAATGGGTGAGATACTTGACCACCTGATGGGAAAGGAAGCCGCCGAGAATCTCATGATGAGGCTCTGGCAACTAAAACGCTGCCGTATGTGTTTTCCAAGAATCCATGCAAAAGGAAAATCATAACCAGATTTACATAACGGGCTTTTATCTGGATAAATTTAATGGGCTTAGTGCATAGACTTGGGGCATAAACTTATGCAAAAAATAATTAAACAATATTTGCCCAAAAAAATCTATCAAAAAAAGGGAACTGAAGACCGATGTCATTAACTTCGGCATATCAATAAAATCTAAAACCTTTACGATAGAAATCACTTAGGAAAGTCGGTCTCACGTAAAAAAAAAATCGATCTCAAAACTTTTGAAGATAGTCGAAAAGTTACGTCTAGAAGGGTTGTTAAGATCTCAGTGCACCATTTATTTTTAGAAAGAAATAATTTTCAGTGAAAATCGAGAATATCATGATGCTGTAAAATTAAGTTTGGAGAATAATACCGACCACAAATCAGCAACAACTAAAGCCAAGCATAAACTAAAATGATAACACTAACGTATACAAGCACTTCGCTGCAACACGCGAGTGGAAATCCTCGTTGTTATAAAATTATGATACTATTTTTTGGAGTAACAATTTGGACTTTATTATCATTATAAATACTTATTTTTTAAACAGAAACTAATGTTTACCATCGATTGCAATATTTCACCAACAACATTTTTTAAATAATCATTCTTTATTAAACAACATGAAATTCTCACATTTTCTATAAGAATCATGCTATTATAAACTTAACTTAGTATAACCATATTACTCCGTAATAAAAAATAAACCTTTCATCATAAACAATTGCATTTCTATTTGTAACCATCGGATCATGTTTGGAACATTAAAAAATAATTGTTTTTATGAACTTCATATTTAACATACTACAAAAGTTCAGCATCAAAAACCTTAAATACATTTTTAATGTACAATCACCTCAGATCTCAGATCTTGTTAACAAAGAATACTTAGTATCTAAGGCTTCTCACAGTGGCAACCCATATTGCATCATCTTTCCGGCTGCCACCTCAGCTTTCTCTCTCTTCAACCCATATTCATCTCTCTCATCACAGTGGCAACCCATATTGCATCATCTTTTTTTTTTTTTTTTTTTTTTTTTTTTTTTTTTTTTTTTTTTTTTTCTTTTAAAAAAAAAACATTTTTTAACACAAACACAAATTTTATTAATAAAACGTAAATATTACATAAACGATACGATACGAAATAAAAACCATTACAACTAAATAAAAAACTTAAACAACTAAAAATTAAACACGCGAACACTTATTTAAAAACTAGTAATTTAGGTTGTGGCGTTCCTTGATTTTCGCTTTAATTCGCATAAGTTCCTCTCTTTGTCGTTCGGGCAAATTTGGGTCGATAGCCGAGTTGTAGAAAATCAATTCTTGATCCCGTTTGGTATTTCTCAAGAGTTCCTTTTGTTCCTCCTGGCATTGCAAGAGCTTTTGTTGATATTCCAATTTTTTTTCTTTGATCGCTAGCTCTCGTTCCTTGATTTGTCTCCACGACTCATCCCGCTCTTTACCTTTTTCCTTCTTTGACGGTCTTGATTTCCACAAATCCGCTATTAGCCCACTCATGAATGATTTTGATGTCTCATGAGAGGAGGAGGTGGATGATTTCCTCCTTGCTTTGTCACGACCTTGTGGTCGTGATTCTCTAGTATCATCCTCTGTTTCATCCTCGTCATCATCCAAGTCTTGAAAATTCGAGGGGCCTTGTGTTGACCCCGACGTAGTTGTTGAACCCTTCACTTTCCTTCGAACGCCCGATTGGAAAAGGGGTATCTCTTCCTTCCAAGAATCATGCCCCCTCAAAACTTTCCAACACTCCACCATAGTGAAATCTTGACCGTAACGTGCACGATACTCCAAAAGAGCTTTGGACAAATCGTCAACGTCATTCTCACCACTTCCATGTGTCCCCTTGACATTATCAACAATAGCACCAAAATTCGCAACTTGACTACGAATTCTAGTCTTCCATTTGGAAATGATCGAATTCGTTGTCCGGTCTGAACCAGTTTCTCTCAAAAAATAGGCTACCACTTTCTCCCAAAATTTGTGCCGATTCATAGTGTTTCCTTTTTTTGCATTTTCAGAAACAAAGATGAAAGCTTTACAAAGAACGACCTCTTCTCTGGTAGTCCATGGTTCAATTTTTTTGGCCGGTTCGGGTTCTTTGCCTTTGCCTTTCGTCTTTGTAGCACGCCGCGAAGGCTTCTTTGGCTTGACGGGTGATGTCTCTTCGACTTCGACATCGTCATCGTCATTAACGGGCATAGAACCGTGGAAAGAATCTTGGTAGGAACCGTGACCCGAACCTTGCCCCATCGAAGCATCTTTACTCGGGTAATCTTGGGTCGAATAGCCATAGTTATGATAGTCTCCCCAATCATCCAAATTCATATCAAGATTAGTAGACCGAATCGGAGAATGTTCTTGATACGGTTGGGAAGAATGCAAGAAATCCATGTTAGGCCGATAAGCCGCCTCACTTGGTTCTTGATTGTAATCAACACGTTGTGGTGGGACAAAAGGACGACGAATGGAAAACAAGTTTTCTCTTTGATTGACTTGTGGTAATTGTGTTGGATATTCAAAAGATTGTGGACGAAAGCGTATGTTCCCTTGTTGTGGTGGTGTTATGCCGGTTAGTTCAAAGGTGTTTTGCGGAGAGAAATTTATGTCCGGTGCATTTTGGGTTAGTCGGGATCGTCGGTTTTTTGATTGTGGAGTGTTTTTCTTTGACATTGTGTGTTTTTTGATGTGAATTTGTATGAATTGTTTTTGAAATTGTGTGTTTGAAAGTGGGTTTGATGTGGGTATTTATAGGATGAAAAGTGGTAAATATTTTGGAAAAAAAGTTTTTTTTTTTTAGCAACAAACGGATACATTTTTTATGCAACAAACGGATACAAAATCGGTCGAATATCCGAACGATTTTTGCTACTCTTGACCGGCGATCGATTTGGCTAGTTTGCCCACATTGGGGCGATCGATATTCAATATCGATCGATCGATATTGTTGCTCGATTTCTTCCGACCCACTGTGAAGAGCGGCCCCTTAGTATCTAACAATATGTTAGTACCTTACCTCAGATCTTGAAGTTTTTACTTTCTGGAGCTATAACCGTGCTATCAATATAGGCCGTAACATTTGCAAAAACAAAACAGAAACATTAGGGTTAGCATAAAAACATGTGTAACTTAAGAAAAAAAAAAAAAAAACATAACGAAAATAATAAGATGTTCGGAAGAATAAAGATATTTTGCGAGCTTTTGTAGATGGACGTAGAAGCAATGCGAAACGAGGGGTATTTATAAGACGAAATTAGGGGTTAATGGCACATTCAAATTAGGAAAAGATATGGTGTAAAAAAGATTATAACTTATCATGTTTGTTTATTAGGAAAACACGCAGTTTTTTAGGTAGGTCGTGCTGATGATTTTTTGCAATATAGTCCCTACATGTTTTTCAAAGTTTTTTTTTTTTTTTTTATACTTTTGACACATATGTTTTTTCACTGATTTACTAAAAATCCAATGTTAACCAATTTTGACTTTTCAATTAAACAATTAAAAGACTCGATTTTGCAATTGAAACTTACTATTGCTCAATCGAATAATCCGTTTTGCTAAAATCGCAAAACGCGCTTGAGTTGATTTCGCCAAACATAAAAGATTCCCGATCGCCTAATGCAAAAAAAAAAAAAAAAAAAAAAAAAAAAAAAAAAAAAAAAAGTATCATATGAAAAAGTTAGAAAACCAAAGGACGAAAATACAAAACACCTCTAATAAGTCGACTAAAGCAAAAAATCCAAATCCAAATCCAAATTGAAAAAATACTAATAAACAAATCGATCTCTCCTACTTTTCCTCATTATTCATTCATTCATTCATTCTCGCATAAACCATCATTATTATTCAACCTCTCTTATTAGGGTTTCAAATTCAATCATGTCACTGAGACCAAGCGCCAGGACTGAGGTTCGTCGGAACCGGTATAAAGTCGCCGTCGATGCGGACGAAGGGCGGCGCCGGAGGGAGGATAACATGGTTGAGATTCGTAAAAATAAAAGAGAAGAGAATTTGTTGAAAAAACGTCAAGTGCTGACGTCATCACAACCGATTTCGTCTGCTGGTGGTCTGCCTGTTTTAGCTTCTGCTGCTGAGAAAAAGGTCCTATTCAAATTTAATTTTATTTGTTTATAAAAAAATAATAATTACTGCTTAGTTTTTACATAATGATAGGTTTCTAATGCTTTGTTTGTGATTGGTAGTTTTATTTAAATTTAAGATCAATATGGTGAACTTGATAATTATACACTACTTATTTAGTTTTAAAAAGGGTGAAGGCTGAATTCACATAATTTACTTTTTCAGACTTATCGAAATACGTAACATACTTTATTAATTGTGAGTATCGCTAAAATATTTTTCAAATACTTGTCAATATCGCTGACTTTCTATATGAGTTTACTAAAATACCCTTCAAGAACATTTTCAAATGCGAAAAAGATAAGGGTATTTTAGTCAAAATTAACCGGTTAAAGCGGTCATATTATGGATATTGACAATTATTTGAAAATTATATTAGCGATACTGGGCAATTAATAAATTATGTTACGTATTTCGATAAATATGAAAAAGTAAATTACGTGAATTCAGCCTTCACCTTTTTAAAAATTATGATCTAGGTATGAAAATATTATGTCTCTTGCAGCTGTTAAAATCTAGGTCAACAATATGGTAAACCTAATAATACACACTCCATCGACAAAATTATACATAGAAGAAAAGATAGAGTTTAAGCAAAACGCACTTATTAGGCTGGGCTTAATCGAGGGACCAGCCACGCGTGAAGCAGATGTACGTCACCGGATGAAGAGAAGGTGTATAGGTAAACGGTTTAGGCTATGGAACAACAATGTACTTTTCTTCATGATCCATTATCATACATGTACTTGTTCGTTCCACTATATGCTACGAACTTTCAAATATGTTATAATGATTTAATTACCAAAATACCCTTGACACGTCACCAATAAGTATGATATAATAAAATTTGAAAGTTTGTAGCATATAGTTGAACAAAATCAAATACGTGTATGATAATAGAACAAGGAGGAAAGTACGTTGCTATTCTAAGCTTAAACCCATAGGTAAATGGTGGGTGAGGGCTAGTCCAGGTTTGGTTTTCGAGTGAGTGAGAGGGAGGGTGATGATGTGGGTTGATTTAGAGTTGAGTGAGGGGTAAAAAATGGGTGAGGATTACGGAGTATAATTGTGAGGTCATTGTACTCTTTCAAAATGTTCAATTTTTTTTTCCATTTAGGTCACCGTAATATGTTATAATGATTTAATTATTCTCTATACTTCCATAAAACTTACATTTAGGTAACATTTGACCTGTTTGACTTGGTTTTTATGAGTTTGACTTTTATTGGCATTCCGCAATCATTAGCTGACATGTGCCATATATGTTAAAAGTGATTAAAATGAAAAAATAAATAAAAAAAATACTACCGTGACTCAAATGAACAAAAACAATGTACAGTGACTTGAATAAACTGTTTCAGGAGTACAATAACAAATTGGGTTTTTCAACTGTATAATGACCTCTTAGTTCTATAGTTTTAATTAGGGGTGATAGTGTAAACATAATCAAAAAGGATATCCCTTTTTTGCAAGTTAGACGTTGAAAATAATTTATGGGCTGGGGAGTATATTATCTTACTTCAACCTCTTAGATAGTAGAAACTTTGTTAATCATATAGCTTTATAGTTTGAACTGATTCATGTATGTTACTGAATTGTTCGCACATGGATTGTCTTTTTAAGCTATGTGACTGTGTTTCTCCTTGTTTATGTCGACTGTGTTTCTCCTTGTTTATGTCGATGGATGGGTGCCAGTTCTCACTTTATGAGTATTATTATACAATATGTAGTTGCCCAGAGGTTAAAGTTATGGACTTATGGTATTAGTAAGACCTTTCTACTTTTACTATATTACTCTACTATGAATAAATCTACTAAATGGATCAGTTGTTTTGTCAAGTGCATATGACTAGACTGTTTTGATTAGTTAAATCTGTAGTCTTGTAATTGGGTGTGCTTATGGATTGCAGAAGGTGTTATTTAGCAGGTTATGTTATTGGCATTATTAATTTTAATATTTAGAAGGTTGCAGATTTGGTGTAATAAAGGTTTGGTGATTATTATTTATATCTTGCAACGTTAAAAGATTAAAGGATCTTTCCGTCATCTGTTTTGTTTGCATGTCTGGTATTTGGAGATTGATGTCCTCGTAGTAGGCAATGTTTCATCTGATCTAGTTTACACTCTTGTAAATACCGACACCAATGTGTTCATTTGTCTTGGTGGGCTCTAAATCTTATGTTTCTACAATAACTTGGAGTTATCTTGCTTGTTACCCCCGAAGCATGCCAATGTTATGCATCCATGAGATTTTGAGATTTTGTTTAGATGTATGGATAAGAGTTATAGTGCCCTGTTGCATCTTGGTTTCCTTCATATGATTTTCAGTAGAATTTATATTAGTTTTTGTGTCAAACGAGTTTGTGAAATTGCAGATAATATGTTTTCTTCTTTGCATGTATGGGCTTCCAGAAAGATGTAATATTATACTAGAAGTGGGAATTAGGTTCTTTTAACATGTTGGGTTGTTTTATGTATCTCCATAAAGTTGCTCTCAGTAAAGGCTATCTGAGGTTAATTGCAATTTGATTTAGGGTACAACATTGATTTATCAGTTTGTGTCATAATGATAATGATATATTTGCCTTATAGTTTTATTCAATCAAACTCCAGGTCATAAAATCTGAGAAGTTCATTTGTATTACAAAGATGTGTTATACTATTATGAAAAAAAAAAAAAAACATTTTAATTTTTTGAACTGATGAAGGGATGTTGATTATTGCAGTTAGAGTCTCTTCCTTCTATGGTTGCTGGAGTATATTCAAATGATAATGCTTCGCAGCTAGAGGCAACTACACAGTTTCGTAAATTGCTCTCTATAGGTATAGTTAATGTTTTATATGATTGCTTGTGGATCATTGTTCATGCAATCCATCATATTTGTTGTTTTTTTTAATTACAGAACGAAGTCCACCAATTGAGGAAGTTATACAATCTGGGGTTGTGCCGCGCTTTGTGGAGTTCCTAATGAGGGAAGATTTTCCACAGCTTCAGGTTTGACTCCTATAGTGTGTGTGTGTGCGCGCGCGCGATCATGTTTTGTCATGTCATTGATTTGACTCTAACCTTTCATTGACATTCTGAATAGTTTGAGGCTGCTTGGGCGCTCACAAACATTGCTTCTGGTACATCTGAGAATACTAAGGTAGTAATTGATCATGGGGCTGTCCCAATATTTGTCAAGCTTCTTGCTTCCCCAAGTGATGATGTACGAGAGCAGGTAATTTGTGGACTTCCTTGCTTATTTTTATAGTACGAATCAGTTTTAACTCTAGATACGTACGAGTAATTTCTCATGTCTGGCTACCTTTTTTTTTTTTTTTTTCTTTTTTTCTTTTGCTGTTATAGGCTGTTTGGGCATTGGGAAATGTTGCTGGAGATTCACCCAGATGCCGTGATCTCGTCCTTGGCCAAGGTGCCTTGATTCCTTTGCTGGCTCAGTTAAACGAGCATGCTAAACTTTCCATGCTGAGGAACGCAACATGGACCTTATCAAATTTCTGTCGAGGCAAACCACAACCTCCATTTGAGCTGGTCGTTTTCTAGTCTCTGTGTTAAACAGTTATAAACAATTATTAAGTTCTGATAATTGTTGTTTCCTATCATCCTATGATTTGCTGAAATTGAAAATTTACAGACAAAACCAGCACTTCCTGCCCTTGAACGTCTTGTCCATTCAAATGATGAAGAAGTGTTGACAGATGCGTGTTGGGCTCTCTCCTATCTGTCTGATGGTACAAATGACAAAATACAAGCTGTAATTGAGGCTGGTGTCTGCCCACGTCTTGTGGAGCTGCTCATGTGAGTTAAACTTAAATGTTCTTGTTATGTTTGAGATTGAAATGCTTCAGAGTTTGACAAATACATCTTTTTCTTCAGGCATCCTTCGCCTTCAGTACTCATTCCTGCTCTTCGAACTATTGGGAACATTGTGACAGGCGATGATCTCCAAACGCAGGTACGAACTTCAAGAGTTTGTGTAGTAATATGGAAGTTTGGTATCAGTTCCACTCTAAAGAAAAAAATTGTATTGTACGGAGTAGTAAACATCCTCATTTTAACTAATGATGTTATACATTCTTATCAATATATGTTCACTCAGATGTTTCTTGTTTTGCTGTTATTTTTGCTTCGCATGCTATTGTCAACTACATGACTGTATGATGACAGGCACGTAAAATAGAAACATCCTATTTTAAGTCTTCTGTACTTTCACTTTTCTTTGTTTGGTAGGTGGATATTTCAAACTCCTAGCTGTTTATTTGATTTTATATAAATTGTCAAGATTCAAGAACATGCAAATACCAAGTTATTATTTTTAATCAGACGTAAGATGCACACTCTACTGGCTGTTTTGTAGATCATTATCTTTATCTCCCATCTTTCTGATTTAAAAGTGACGACCCTTTTAGTAATGAGATCAGTAAAGATTCTTAGTTTAGGCCTCCTGTTTGGTAAAACATATCTGATGACAGGTGGCTGCCTTAACCATACTTTTGTGTTGCATTTAGGATCCTGTAAATAAACACTTCTAATGCTTTTGCAAATTGCAACTAGCAAACATCCCATTGCTATCAGTTCTCATAACTTCACCTAGTTTCCTACGTTTTTGATATATAGAATCTAGGGCACCAACATAGACAGGTGAACATCCCTAATGGGGTTTGGTGTGTGAACACATACAAGTACCAGTCAACTAACCTGTCACTGTCAAGAGAATGTTCTCAATCTCAGTATTGAAGGCATTATTTAATATGTAATGTTACAATATTATATAGGCAATCATAAACAATGAGGTAAAAGAAAAGTTTTAACTTTGACAGAGAAGGTACTTATTGATCTTATATCAAGAAAAGAAATAGTGGTTTATTTCCTGTTGTACTTTGTTGCAGTGAGCCAGTGCCTTAAAACATGGATTGGGTGTCGTCCTAGGCATACACCGAGATATTAAGTTATCAGTTATGGCCTAAGCAGAGTATTAAATGTCCTGATAAAAAATTCCCCGATAAATAGGATTATGCTGCGGTTAAGCCCAAAAAGTTTTAAATATAGGACACAGAAGTAAATCTCACCCTAAACATTGAAAGCCCTAACCTATATAGGCTCTACATAAACTGCCCCAATAATGATTCTCCTTTCTGTTGCACTGTCAGTTTTTGTATCCAGTTTTGTCTTGCAAGTTGCAAGGTTGAGTTTTAAACCAACTAGGTGAATACAAAATTGAGAACTTTTCAGATATTATAAGTAACCCCTTATTCATTTCTTAGGTACTACTCATTTTAATATACAAGTATAACTTGTTTAAAGAACTGTTCGATTGTTTGTAAAGTATTTTCAATTGTAAAGAAAAAGGGAAACTAGCTTTAAGGACTTGAACTAATTTTGCTTATTTACTACAGCAAAACTAGATTGCTTAATATTCCTGCTCAATTCTTGCTTAACCAATTAAGTGTTGGGTTCTCAGTTGATCCGCCTATCATTTTCTATAAAACTGTAGCCATCCCTTGCCTGAGACCTTACCATAACCTTTGCCGTGCCTCTGTCTTTAAAGAGCCAGACCATCCGAAACACGGTTCACAATATGACCTGCCTAACAAGTAAAATTATGCTATCATGTTTCTAAGTTCTCCCTCCAGGCTCCACCCCAATTTAGCATTTGTTACTTCTGAAATACATCGTAGATCACTACTATTTGTATTTTACGAAACTAACAGTGGATTTATACACTCATTTTGTAGTGTATTATTGAGTATGGTGCGCTTCCATGTCTGCTGAACCTGTTGACAAATAACCATAAAAAGAGTATCAAGAAAGAAGCCTGTTGGACAATCTCAAACATCACTGCTGGAAACAACGAACAAATACAGGTAAATTCCTAAGTAAGAAACGGCTTATGTTTCAGACCTTGAGCCATGCTGGGGAACTGTTGAAGAAAGAAACTGCTTATGTTTATGATTTTAATCGTTTTGTTCAAAATTTGTTTGCGAGTCAACCCAATTTGACCATTTACCCCCCCCCCCCCCCCCCCCCCCCCCCCCCAACCCAACACACCCAACAACCACACCACCACCACCCCTGTTTTGAGACTCTTGCCACCTCAAAGTATACTAATTTTGCTCTCAATTGACAGGCTGTAATTGTAGCCGGATTAATTGCTCCGTTGGTAAATTTGCTTCAAAATGGTGAATTTGACGTAAAGAAAGAGGCTGCTTGGGCGGTATCAAATGCCACTTCCGGTGGTAATAATGAACAGATCAAGTAATTTCTCGTTTCACATCTTTTCTGAATTTAAAATACAAAATTTTAATACATATTCAAAGTTATAACCTTTGATTGTTTGCTATGATTTCTAGGTACTTGGTGAACCAGGGATGTATAAAACCGTTGTGTGATCTCCTTTCATGTCCTGATCCAAGGATAGTGACTGTGTGTTTGGAAGGACTTGAGAACATTCTCAAGGTAGGGGAAGCCGAGAAGAATTTGGGTCACTCTGGAGATGTTAATATCTATGCTCAGATGATAGATGATGCGGAGGGTCTTGAGAAGATAGAGAATCTGCAGAGTCATGACAACAATGAAATTTATGAGAAGGCAGTTAAACTTCTTGAGACATATTGGTTGGAAGAGGAAGATGAGCCCGTAGGTGACGTTGAGCAACCTGGCTTTAACTTTGGAGGAAATAATATTCAAGTTCCATCTGGTGGATTCAATTTCAACAAGTAAAGGTGATTTTATATCCTTCACCTTTTTTATTTATTTATTTATTTATTTATTTATTATTACTATTACCATTACCATTTTTTTTTTTTTTTTTTTTTTTTTCATATTTGGCTTAATCACTTGACAGAACAAGACTACAATCTGTCGTTGTTTGAACATGTTGGAACCTAGAGGTGCTAATGTTGACCCATAAGTAGTCGAGTTGGGCTATGTTTTATATCTAATGGGTAAAATGTATTAAGCTATAACACAATGCTAAGCTGGAATTTGGAAAAGAGTCAAATGGGTCGAACAGGGTAAAGTACAGAAAGTCATCCAAAGTTTACCATTACCATTATTTTTTTATTATTATTTTTTTTTTTTTTTTTTTTTTTTTTTTTTTTTTTTTTTTTTTTCATATTTTGCTTAATCACTTGACAGAACAAGACTACAATCTGTCGTTGTTTGAACATGTTGGAACCTAGAGGTGCTAATATTGACCCATAAGTAGTCGAGTTGGGCTATGTTTTATATCTAATGGGTAAAATGTATTAAGCTATAACACAATGCTAAGCTGGAATTTGGAAAAGAGTCAAATGGGTCGAACAGGGTAAAGTACAGAAAGTCATCCAAAGTTTATTGAAGTTAGATGATTTTTGTAACAGTATAGTTTCTGAAGTTTATTGAAGTTAGATGATTTTTGTAACAGTATAGTTTCTGGATTCAAATTGAACATATTAATTGTTTATATAACTAAAAAAAGGTCTTCAAATTCTTTTAGCTGGTAGGGCCAACTGGACCCATTTTTTCCCGTAATAAAGCTTACCCGTTTGATCAGTTACCCAACTCCCATTTTGTCACCTCTACTTGATAGCTTATGTGCTTTCAGACATGTTAGGTTTCCGGCCAAAAGTTGCCAGAATTTTAATGGGCGAATGACCAATAGTAAAATCTATATATTTTAAATTGGCTAAAGTTTTAGTATGATGACCGATGATACATTAATAAAAATCCTTTGTAAGATTTGTAATCTTGGGGTATTATATGTTAAACATCTGTCTTTGAATGTTGCCGCAATTAGCATTCTATATAAGAAGTGAAAGCACAAAATTCCTTTTATTTGTAGTATTTGTAACAATGGATGATTTTCTAGGATCATCAAAAGAAATCTTCAAATCAAAACATAATTTGAATGTGATTTAGTCTTTGGGATTATTGTAGTTTCTTCTTTTTTGAAAGATTCAAACAAAATAAACATTGAACTTTGTGACATGATCGATTCGAACCAAAGCCTTAGTTAAGAATGTTATTTGTATTTAAATCTTCACACAATTGTCCAATCGTTCTTCTGTAGCGTCTTTCTTTTGTTCTTGTTTTCTTTTTGGGTAGCATTTTGTAAGCACAATGTTTAGCCCTAAAGAAAAAGGCACCTTTGGGATCAAGTTAAGAGTTTGTGGAAACTTGCAATAAACAATTGCTAGCAAACTTGAAATGATGTCTTCAAACTTTCAGGTTTTTGGAAGCAGGATAGTATGTTGCTGTGGTCAAACGTCAAGTCCAGTCAGGTCAGGTTTCGTTGGGTCATGTCAGGTTTCGTGAGGTCTTGTCAATTCAGAGCATCTGATGTACTCTGGTTAACGGTTAAATTATGGTCCAGTCAAGGTCTGTTGGCGAAAGATACATGGTGTCTTTTTGAGTTGGGCATTTACTCTTGCCTGTATGAGTTATATATCTCTTTGACATAGTGTGAGGAAAGGATGGGAACAATGAAGTTTTTCTGCTATTTGTCAATGACTCAGTTACAGTTGTGTCTTACCGAATCTTCATTTTGTAAGATTGTTTTTATTAAATGTGGCAAAATAGACTGGTCAAAAAAAAAAAAAAATTACAATGTGGGTCGGGTCCCATTGAGCCATAAATACTTTTTATCCTTTAAAAAGATTAGAAATAAAAAATGTCAGTTATATTTTCAAAAACTATACATAATAAATTATTATTATTATTATTATTATTATTATTATTATTATTATTATTATTATTATTATTATTTTGGTAGGCAAGTTAACAATCTTACTTACATAAACATTGATACAGTTCTGAAACATGACTTTGAACTCACAATCATTTTAACTGGGGAGTGTTTTACGGAGACTAAGGCTACAAGCCTTTTGGTAGTAAAAAGTCCTTTGAGCGTGACGATATAGATGAATATACGTGTGTAGGGACTATGGAACCTGACACGCAAACTTTCTTTTTATAAATAAAAGATAATATACTTATACTATATTGCAAAAGGCTAAAACTATACCAAATACATCGAGTATGTCGAAAGAGAATGTTGACATACAGATGATATAACATCTAGTATGTCAAAAGAGAACATACAGATATCTATATCACTCTATGTATGGATACATCATACATACCCCTGCAACTTAACTAACACTCGGACCTGATAAAAACAAAATAAACAAAATTTAAACTTGACAAAAACTTGGAAAGGCGCTCGAGAACAAGACAATGTTTGATAACCCTTAGTATTAATGAGAGCAGCAATGGGTGCGGCACAAACCTCTCCTTTGATGAAGATGAAACGAGTTGAGGAACCTTGCAAATAAGGCGCTACTTTGAAACTAAGCAGGCACAACTTCATGTTCCGTGCTAATGACTAAATTTAACCAAATGATTTATGAAACACACTATTTCCATTGAGAACGTCCGTCAATTAAATGTTAAATGTGCCCATGTCGGCCTGAAGAGTCGATTATATTAAACCCTTCCAAAATCTTTGGAAAAACTAATCGAGGAAAAGAAATAAACTCTCAAAGCTACGTAAACACAGCAATGTCATTGAGGGAAGGTTGGGACAATACTTTGTGAATGCCTTGTTTGAGAGAGAGAAGATAAACATTGCACCAAACCTCCTAAACTACCAAGAACACATAACAAACACGATGTATAACTGAATCCTTTAACTCAATTGAGGACTACAAGAATCAAGCAGTTGTCAGGATGATAATGATGACAAGATTAACTCGTGATCAAAAGACTACGATATGAAAACTTTGTTTTAAAGAGAGAAACAAGAGCGGTTTTAGTTTTTAACAAGATAGGCACTTCATCCTACTCTTTGATTCAAGTGGCACATAGAAACCAAGGGATATGAGCAGAAATAATAGTTGAGAAACACATGTTATAAATTTGTGAGTACGTGGATGAACTAGGAAGATAAAGTATTTAGTTATTAAGATTTTAACATCTTTTTTCATTTTGTTGTGCTGACCGACATTCATGTTTAGTAAACGGGTAAATTTATCCGTAGTATTTGCAACTTGTTTTATTATTATTATTATTATTATTATTATTATTATTTTTTTTTTTTTTTTTTTTTTTATTATTATTATTATTATTATTATTATTTTATTATAACATCACTTTATTAAAAACAAATAAGATTTACAAAAAGTTAGTAGGGAGCCGAGATACTAATTGGGCTCCCACTCTTCTAACTATAAAAAAACTAATCTTATTAAAAATATGAGCGGCATTTATTATTTTTTATTATTATTACTCCCTCCGTCCCATATTAAGTGTCCACTTTTCAAATGCACAAATTTTTAGGAAATTCCACTAACTACACTCTCCACCAATCAAATATCACTATTACCCACTAAAGTCTCTTCTCATTGGTTGAAAATATTCCCTGAACACTTAATTTGGGACATCCCAAAATTCCATTATGGACACTTAATATAGGACGGAGGCAGTATTTTTTTTCAGTTTGTTTCGGGAATAGATAACAAACATTGAGTATATTTTTGTGTCAGTTTATTTCAGGATTAAAACTGTTTTGATATACTTTTTTAATTGGATACATTTTTCTTCCCAATTATGGTATTTAGAGAGGGGCAAAAATAAAAAAGTAGAAAATATAACAATTTTTGTCACATCAAAATGGTGCAAATAATGTGAGTGAGGGTACGGATAACAACCACCTTAATAAATTAATAGTATTTTCGGTGCTCACTGGTTTTAAAAACTTATTCTTTTTTATGAATAGATTAGTGAATGGATGTTAAAATGTAGTACAAGTTAACTTTTTAGCAATAAATAACTAATGGTAAAACAAAGCAAACAAGATATTAGGGGAATAGGATAAATAAAAAATAGAGTTGAGATCAATATACATCTTTTATTTTGTCATAAATTCAAATAAACAAATCTTAGCCATTCATTTTTTATCTAAATTAATAAAAAAATATTTTTCACTTTTTTTTAAAACAACATATCTTGCAAACGGTAAATCTTCATGCTACAAAAAATACATCATCGCGACGAGAATTAAATTATATATCTATAGATATGCATTTCTTTATATTTTCGACCTTTTTTTTTTTTTTTTAGAATTTCCGCCTAGAAAAATCACATGTGATTTGTGATTTTTCTAGCCGAAAATTTTGAGAAAAAAAAAATCGTCGAAAGTATATATATAAGTGCATATCTATAGAAAGATAATTTAATTCTCGTCGCGATAATATGATTTTTTTCGCGTAACGATTAACGGTTTGCGAAATATTTAATTTTTAAAAAAAAGGTGAAAGTTTATTTTTATTTTTTGTTTTGATAAAAAAATGAATGGGCAAGATTGGTTCATTGAATTTATTACAAATATTAGATCTATATTGAACTTTTGCCATAAAAATATACATAAATATACAATGTAGGCAATTGCCTACATTTCTTTTGAAAAAAATGGAAGAAACAGGGGGAAAACATGTATCAGCACTTACTGCAGGGACTGAACTGTATGTTTTTTTTTTTTATTTAAATTTTACAAAGAAAATATAGGTAATTGCCTACATTATAATGTAGGCATCATTTTCCCAAAATATAATTGTCAAAACTTCAAAGAGGGGATTTTTTATTCCGCTAGGCAATGAATTTTTGCCACAAATTAAGTAAATTGAGTGGCAAGGTGGGGCAGTTGGGGACACTTTTTTCTCCTCTTCCCTCCTATTCCATCTAGAGTTGAGATCAATGTAGAATCAAAATTATCTAAAGATTCAATTAACCAATTTTAGCCACTCATTTTTTTTATCAAAATAAAAAAACCCACTTTACACCTCTTTTTTAAAAATAAAATATCTTGCAAACGGTAAATCGTCAAGTGAAAAAAAAAAATACACTATCACGACGAGTATTTTTTATCTTTCAGTAGACGGGCACTTCGATATATTTTCGACGAATTTTTGTTTCGATTTTTTTTCAGTTACGTTTGGAAAAATCACATGTGATTTATATCACAAATCACATGTGATTTCGATACAAATCACATGTGATTTTTAAATACGTAATTGAAAAAAAAAATCGAATAAAAAATTCGTCGAAAGTATATCAAAGTGCCCGTCTATAGAAAGATGATTTAATTCTCGTCGCGATGACATGATTCGTTTTGCGTGACGATTAACGGTTTTCGGGAAAATTTTTAAAAAAATGATGAAAGTTTATTATTTAATTTTATTTTTATCAAAAAAAGGATGACCATAATTGGTTTATTTGATCTTTAAAAAATATTGAATGTACATTGAACTTTTCTCATTCCGCCTAATGAGTTGAGATCATATAAAAAGCAACACATGATTAAAAAGTCTAAAAAGTATTTGTGTCCGACCTATCCTTCTTTTTACCATCCAACCGTCAATTTCAATAATAGTCCATTGCCCCTCCTTTTTTTGAACAATGTTTTTATTGATGAACATTGTGATGTAATTGATGAACAAAATTAAAGAGAACTGATGAAAAACTTTTTTATTGATGAACAATACTTTTTATTGATGAACAAACGCACAACTCTTTTTATTGATGAATGATACTTTTTTTTTAAATAACCGATGAACATTAATCTAACTAGAAATTAAAAAAACGACTTGTACCATGGCTACAAATATGGGCAACATAATAAGCATAGTACATGCTATCTAATGATAAAGAATAATTATAAATTATCCAACTCAGATAATAGCTATATGAATAGAATATAACATAAAACGAATAATCAAACGAATACTGAAAAAATATGGATCAAAGCATATCAAATAACAAATATCAGGGAATCAATGAGTCATGAGAAATCTTTAAGGAATAGATAGAGTACAAATAGGTTAAGTAATTGTGAAAATCATTTAAACACTGTTTTAATAAACGTATTCTTTTAAAAGCAGTTTTCATAAAAGTCATTAAACCTTCATATAAAAGTGGTATCGCCTCAGTTTCATAGCAATCATTCTAAAGCAGTTTTTCTCCAAACATTATCATGGTATATTTAAGAAAGGTTTTCACACGAAGTTATAATATTAAATGGGTAACAAAGTATCAAAGGATTCTAATACGGATATTGAAGTCACAAGAGAGAACGAATGAATCAAACCATATCAGACAGAATAACTAAACAAATATCAAATGAATCATAACTCAGAATAGCAAATATCAAGGAATCAAAAGTCATGAGATACCCTTACTGAAAAAAGGTGGAATATCTATACCTTAATGCGAATGAAAGGAAAGCAAACGACTGAATGAACACAAGGAAACTACCTCGCTCCTCTTCAAATGATCTACACGAATTAGGGATCATTTAATATTTATATGTTTATTTCATAAGTTACAAATGGTTTTAATGACTTATACTTATAGTTATACGCATGACTTATTTTAGGTTTATTTTACAAATCTGGGTCAGTTTATCACGAATTTTAAGACACATCAAATGAACTCCCGATACTCTCCTAATTTTTTCTGAGGTTCCCACATGAGTTGAGTAATTACTAAATTTTTTTCAGATTTTATTAATAAGTGTAAGTACCCTTTAAAATTCATCTTTTCAGACCTACCCAGAAAAATAATTGCACAGACACCCAGAAAGTGTGCCCTTAACTAACCCATTTTGACACTTCAGAAAAATCCACCAAAATTTCAGTAAGCCATATACATCTTAAATATTATCCCTGTCAAATGAGACATCTTAATTCCTTATGGTTTTAAAACTAAAAATCAAAAACACCAACTGATTTTCAGACATCCAAAATACAGTTTTGACACTTAACATTGTAAAAATCAAAAGTCCATCTTATCGACCTCCAATGGCTATAAAACTTGACATGCAGAATGATGACTAAATAAACTTAGTTTTAGACTCAATAAATTCACAAAAACACGTTGGGATCATTATTTTAGACTCCCTTGAACCCGACCCAATTTCTGAACAGCTTGTTCACTTAAAATCACACCCAAATCCTAAACCCTTTTTAAGCCCTAGTCGACTCCATTAAATGCCTAGGGTTCCAGGTTTTATAGCATGTAATTAATGTCTAAATAATGTTCTATTACTGATTATGCGAGGGTTTTAATGACAGAACTTAGGGCACGAATTAGATTAGGTCGACATGGATAAGAACAAGTCGACACACATCTTACACAAGGTCTTTATTATCACATGAGGCGTATAATAATCATACTTGTTATATATATAATATATATATATATATATATATATATATATATATATATATATATATATATATATATATATATATATATATATATCAGTATTAATGAGACAAAATAATAATAATAATAATAATAATAATAATGAGCAGCAAGAGTAGATGAAAACGAGCAGCAACCATGTTTTAGATTAAGGTTTTACATAGCTTAGTCGTACATAATTTTTGTGAGACAAGAAGAGAACATGGTGAGTACTTTATGGGCCTGTTAAACGCGACACAACACAAGGACAAAGACCAACGAATGCAAGGCTGCTATATCACTTCAAGGATCACCAAGAGCCGCTACAACTCTTCTTCTTTGGTCTTGGAAGAAAAGATTGAGAATTAGGGATGTGTTTAGAATCGGTTTATGAAAGTGAGGGAGATGTGCAGTGAGTTTTGAGGAGGGAATGAAAAGAACCGTATAATATGAGAAGAGGAGAAAACGTGTTTTCTAAATTGGAAACTAATAATACCGAATAAAGTTATATGAGTGATTAACGGGATTTAAGGCTGACAAAAAGGTAATAGATATCTAATTGATTTAGGATATATATACGTATCAAACAAATAAGTATGGAAGGTTATACAATGTCGTGTGTTATTTAACTTAGGATAGTTTAGGAAATTAAAATGTAACAAATTTATTAAGTATACTTTAGCTTAGCATTATTTCTAATAATGTGAAATTATTACATATCGTATAGTTTAATAATTCTTAATTATTATTAAATACTTAGGGTAAAAATCGAATTAGTTATAAAATTGTGAAACCAGATTTTAGGGTATTACAATTCTTCCCTTCTAAAAAGAAAATTTCGTCCTCGAAATTGTAGTAGATAGATCAAACGGAAACGTACCAGATTACGAAAGGAATAGAAAATGATTTTTAACGAACGGAAAGGTGCGTTTCTCATGACTCGATCCTGACGGTCCAAAATAGCCTCACGCTCTCTCAACAGAACAAATCATAACAAATATGATCCAACGGATTCGAAGCCACATGCGACGGATGATAACTAAGACATCTCAATGAGATACATGAACTGAAGCATGATATGAACATGAGATAAATACGGAGGCAATGCTAAACGGTAGGGATTTTCACAATCCTATTCTAAAATTCCGACGAATCAAGGAAACGTACAAATGATCAACGAAGTAATTATCGAATTGTCGAACGTATAAAATGCATAAGGATAAGGGTAGAATATCTGTAATGATAAGAACGAACCTAAGGATTAACGAATCGCTAAATAAATCTCTATCTATGTCAGGACGTCTATCCCTTCGGTACGGAGATACCCCAAGAACACACAACCCCCGGTCTAAAATTTCAAAGTTCCTCTACCACGGTAACTATTTTTTCAGTCACTATAATCAGCTTCGGATCTTCAATAAGCAGCTATCTAACCCCCTTCCAATAAATGATGTTCTATACTTCCATCCCTACTAAAGTACAAGATCCTAACATATCCTCTAAAGTCCGAATAGTTCATTCCTTCTGTCCATTTATCTGAGGGTGAAAAGAAATCTTAACTTGAGTCTGATTCCTCAAGCCTTCTGTAGTTCTCCCTGGAACTGTGAAGTAAAACGCGAATCTCTGACACGATCACTACTGCCAACTCCAAGTTATGTGTTGGATATTCCGCCTCCTACGGTTCTAGTTGTCTTGATGCATAAGCGATTTAGTGATAATCCCAATCTTCGCAGGATCCAAAATGATACCATCTGCTAAGAACGTCTCTTGTCCCAACCACAATATCACCCTTCGAGAATTTTGTTTAAAGCTTCTTCTAACGCAACATTTCTAACACAATACGAAAATGATCCTCATGTTTCTCCTTCGTCTCTGAATACACCAAGATGTCATACTATGACAAATTTGTCCCAGTACTCACGAAAGACACGATTCATCAAGTCCATAAACAGTCAGAGCATTAGCCAATACTGTTGGCATCACTAACACTCGTAGTGGCCGTAACGAATACGAAAGGCAGTTCTAGGAATATCTTCAAGCCATAAATCCATCTAAAGGAAAACTTCGCGTCCTAAAATTGATCAGATACATCGTCGATTCGAGGTAGTGGATAACAGTTTCTAACAGTAATATGGTTCAGCTTCCAGAAGTCAACACATAATCTCCTACTACTATCCTTCCTCTTTACGAATAAAACTGGGGTAGTCCACGGAGGTGTACTCGGACAATTAAAACCACTTACAAGTTGTTCCTTCAGTTCTTCCCATCTAAATGGTGTCATTCAATATGGAGTTTCAGATTCAGGCAAAACGTTGTTCCATACGGATAGGGTTCTGTCTCATCAGACCTTACTGTTCTGGCACTTCTCAAGATATCTTATGCTCCCAATAAGTTCAAGTTATATGATGTTTGTATTATCACGTTGATCAGGCATCATAATACTTGCATCATATAATCATACCTTTATTGGTATCATATTCCACCTTGAGTCGTGACTAAACAATCTCTTAGTACCATGTCATATCAACTTCACATTCTGGTTGAAATCTTGTTGGTTCGCTCAGGAATTACATCGAGAAAATTCAGATTGCAAAATGACTTTGAAGGTGCGATCCATCCAACGGTGTATTAAATAGGTGCTAGGAAAACTTTCACAACCGTGAAAAGATAACGTACTAGTTTTCGGGGTAGTAATGATAACAACGGTTAATCAGTCGGAAATCATGGTAAGGAATTCAGGATTGTTCAAAACACCAAAGGTGAGACGTAGTATGAAAGTAGTTGGCATCTTGATGCTTAGTCCACCGATCCATACTAGAATAACATCGAAATCATATACTTCCAAAGGAAACAATTTAGCAGAACGAATCCTGTTGTCAGAACGAAATGGACAATTTCCAATACTCGTGGTTACTCACCACCAGATTTCTCATAGAAATGGAAAGGGTTAAGGCATAACTTAATAGTGTGGAGGAGACCTAAATATTCTTAACAAAAGCAAGGGAAATCACCGAATGTGTTAAACACATCATGGTCATCAGAATCCTAGGAATGGTCGAAGAATCATCTAAATGATTAATAAACGAATCAGAGGTTAAGGTCGGAATCAGAAAATAAAACTCATATAGTGTAAGGCATAACCATAAAATTCTTAAGGCATTCTAAACTTACTTGGTCACTGTCACAACTCGTAATTTCAGGTCCTTTTTCAAGCTTCGAAATTTCACTATTCATATCAAGAAATTACTATTCATCGATCACTATTCACCATTTCACTATTCATCATTTTCGAAGTCAGTTTGAGACTTTGAGAAGTCTTCAAAAATTTTACTATTCATGAAACACTATTCATTCCCAGAGGAAAATCACTATTCATAGTCATCATTCATCATTTCGTAAACTAGGTTTACGGGTATTTCAAATTCGCGTAACCAGTGTGGTTTAGTTGCGAATTCATGCATTGTCAGTAAGGACACATCATATATACTAGAGTAGTTTACATATCCTCCGTAACATCATTTTCATATTAAGTCATACACGGGTTTGTGTGATTTTCATTAATGTATGTTCATTTATTTTTTAAACGTTACCACTCAGTTATTTTTACTAACAATATACCCGATACTCCGGTCAGTGATCATAACATAATTTCACATTCATTATAATGATATAAAGATTATATTATTACTTTACCCGGTGTTTTTAAATCAATTGCTAGATTTTCCGTTAAAATCTTATAACACCGTCGGTTTGCGAAATTTCAACCCGATAAGCATTCTAACACCCGATTCTTGCAAGGAATATGATTTTACAATTTTTACAACTTCGTCGTATTTTATTTTATCTCGTCAAGAGTTATTTCTAGTTAACTCGGTACCCGATAACACCTAATGTATACACTAAACAAACTAGTACTTAACAAATGGGGGACAAGAGCTTTAATTACCAATCTTTTTCCTTCTTTTTCTTGCACATGCCGCCCCTCCCCTTTTCCCTAACAAGCCAAAACCAATTAATGTTTCTAGTTTACATAAACTTGATTTAATTTCCACAACATCATTCTTAGGGCACTAGGAGTCATGCCTCTGAGGTACGGATACCTCCCAAATTCCACCAATAAGCTTCAGCCAACTCATACCCATAAAATCCCATACCTCCCAACCTAAATCACTGGCGGCCATAAAATCTCATACCTCCCAAATTTTTTTTAATCATTAAACTAAAATCAATTTAATTAAAAACACTAAACATTTTATTAAAAACACAAACATTTTATTAAAAACATAACATTTCACTACAAACTAAAAAAGGAAAATACATTGCAACATTATTTAAAAAAAAAAAAAAAAAAAAAAAAAAAAAAAAAAAAAACTACATAACACTAAATTAAGTCGTGAATCGGTTGTGGTTGAGCCGTTGGGTCATCGAGATATGCCAATTCTAGACCCGCTACGTGCTCCGTAAGATCATATTGGAGACGATGATGGACATTTTCATCATGTAACTCCGGTAGTACACTTGGGTCATAGATACCGACATCGGTTGGTCCATTATATGAACCGGTGATATTGCCCTTAAGTCGTCTTTTATGATCATGTTGTGCAATATAGAACACGTTTCTACGACTTTTCCAATCTTTTCTTTCTCGAAAAACCGGATAGGACGATCCAAAATCCTCCATTTTCCCTTAAGCACACCGAAAGCTCGTTCGACATCTTTTCTTGCCGCCTCTTGTAGTCGCTTGAATTTCTTTTCTTTCGGGTCAACTGGATGCCGATACGCTTTAACAAACGTAGACCAATTAGGATAAATCCCATCGGTAAGGTAATAGCCACGTTTGTAATAGCGCCCGCGTAAAACAAATGAAGTATCTGGAGCCGTTCCATTTCGGGCAGTAAGATACAACGGAGACTGATTCAACACGTTGATATCGTTGTTTGACCCGGGAGGACCAAAAAACGAATGCCAAATCCACAGATCCTGCGAAGCAACACATTCAATCATAATAGTCGGCACTTTATGATCACCTCGAGTATATTGGCCTCGCAAATGCCTAGGACAATTCCTCCATTCAATATGTGTACAATCTAGGCTACCAAGCATCCTCGGAATGTGATGTCTTTCTTGATGCGCCATTTGGAGCAATGCAACGTCATGGGAAGTCGGCAAACGTAAGAACTCTCGACGATATAAATGAATGACCGCATCACAAAAATATGTAAGGCACTCGCGTGATGTTCTATCGGCCATTCCTAAATATTCGTCAAAGTTATCCGGGGGATCACCCGTTGAGAGTTGTTTAATTGCCGAAGTGCATTTTTGTATCGCCGTGAAGCTTTTTTTACCCCGACCGTCGTAGCTTTCTTGAAAATACGGAAAAGACGCTTCAATGTCACCAACAATCTTCAAAAACAAACTTTCACTCATACGATACCGATGCCTAAAAAATTGTTCGCCGAACTTCGGGTCTTCGACAAAGTAGTCACGCATTAGTCTTTCATTAGCTTTTTCCCGGTGTCGCTCAATATAAGTGCGTGTATCGTTAGAGCTACCCGAGTCTTCAAGGGCTTCAATCTCTTGCATCGCGTTGAGTATATAGGGCCATGTACTACCCGTGGATAAATCGGGTAGCGGAGGTGGGATGATGAGTTCGTCGGAAGATGAAGACATTATTTTTTTTTATGTGGAATGTATATGAAAATGGGTGTGTTTTGATTGAATTGGAAGTGAAAATGTATTTGAAATGGAATTGAAAATGGGTATATATAAGTAAAAATGGGTAGGTTTGATTTTTTTTTTGGGGTCACCAACGTCCATATACACGCTCCTAACGGCTCTTTTTTGCTTCAAATTGATTTTGTGGTCAGCGAGTAAAGTTACCGTGTTTCACAAAATTTTGTGATAAAATCACCACCGGCGGCGGTGTTACCGCCGGTGTGATTCATACCGCTGAAGCAAACCGAGGGTGCTCCGACCCCCCTTACAAAAATAAACTAGCTAAAAGTTCATATTCTCTCTTCTTCCTCTCCTTCATTGCTCGGCCATCACTAGAACACCAAGAGGAAATCATCAATTTTTCAAGCTAAAGTGATAATCTAGTTCCATTTACATCCCTTGTTAGGATTTTGAAATAAAAATCCCAAGGTTCTTACTCATTTCTTTCCAAACTACCTCAAACCATCAAGTAAGTGTTTCATATGATTTTTCAACATCTCATCCTTTCATTTGATCTATTTTGTGATGTATTTTCAAGTATTAATTGTTAATCATGCAAGAACTTATGTTATATATATACCATATTTCACACAAATAATCCCTAACAATAGATCTATAAGTTTTATTAATATTCTCATGAAATCCACCATGGTTGGTGATATTTAGGACCCCATGACACCTTGAGAAGGTGTATGGTAGGATTAGAGTAGTTGTGGTGCTGAAAGGAAGTGGCATGATCAAGTCTTGAACCTTAAAAATGAGTTTTAACAAGTATAGAAAAGCTACTGTCCAAAAACATGTAAACTGGAAAACTCAGAAAATGTTGAACCATTTTGTCCTTCATATTCAGAAAGTTCTTTCAAAAACGAAACCGTGGCCGCTTGAATCACTAAAAACCGACTTACGATGAGAAAGTTATGATTTTTCAAAGTTGGACGACGAAAACTATTTTTCTGAAAAATACGCGCTGTCCCACGAATTTCGATGAGCAAAACGAGGCGTTAGACGTGATCTAGACGACCCGACCTACTGAAAATATGTTAGTTCATACTAATACGAATCTTTGGATATAAAGAACGTAGAAAACGAGCTTATAACGACCAAGATACGCGTGTTTGAAACCCGACAATTCACAAACCATTTTGACAGCTTTTAATAGAAATATATTTCTAAGTGTAAAAACTGTTTTTGTAATACACCATGTTGAGAGCCATTTTTCTCATTGATCAAGACCCGTATGGTCAAAAGTTAAATGATATGACTTCAAGACATTGTTGCAAGTAGGGGTGTTATCGGGCCGGGTTATCGGGTCTGTCGGGTCGGGTTGAGTCGGGTTTGGATTTTTTAAAAACTCACCCGACACCCGACCCGATAAGGATTCGGGTTATCGGGTTCGGGTGGTAGTCGGGTCGGGTTATGTCGGTTCGGGTGATTCGGGTTATCGGGTGACCCGATAGTAAATGTCGCCACTGTGTTAAGGACATATCAGAAAGCTCAATATCAACTCCAAGCGTCTCAAACAACTCTATGCATGTTCGGATACGTCATCTGCATGCATATTCATATATCTCATTGAGTAACTAATGACATCATTTTTATGGTTAATTAGTTTAGTACTGTTTTCGTGGCCATTTTCTTATATCGATGGCCTTATGGTATATTGTCTAGAAAAGAAACTAGACACATTCTTAGAATGTAATGCAGCTTACAAAATAAAGTGAAAGGTAACTTTTTTTTAACAATTTACTGATACCTCATTCCATAGATTAAAATGTGACATTAATTAATTACTATTGTTAGTGGTGGGGATGATTATGAAATGGAAGTATGTGTGCGTGCAGATGGACCATGCCCAGTGTTGTTGTTTTCTTTACAAGTTGAAGAATAATATTTGTATTTTATATATAATCATCAAGTTGTTATATGTATAAATGTATGTATTGTAGTGCATTTGCTAGCAGATGGACCATGCCCAGCTAAACTATAAAGCCAGATGATGGGAATTGTCGGGTCTTATCGGGTTGACCCGATAACCCGATAATATTTTTTATTTAACCCGAACCCGACCCGATAACACTATCGGGTTATCGGGTTCGGGTCAAATCAACCCGACTAGATTTTTTGACCCGATTAGACCCGACCCGATCAGGTTCGGGTTCGGGTCGGGTTGACCCGACCCTACAGACACCCCTAGTTGCAAGGTTTTCAAAAACGTCAAGCTTATGTCCTAACACTTAATGTACACCATTTCGCGACTAGTTTTGCGAGGCCATTTAGGCATATTTTTCAAGTAATGAAAATGCTATTTTTGCGACGAAAACGCTATATTCACCAATAGACCACCAAACAAGGATCGGGGAGTACCGTTTCGACATATTTACACGAAAAGTGTTTATTAACTAAACGAGACGTCAAAAATGTATTTTTCGACGATAAACATTATTTTCAAAATTAACGGGTGGTATCGATAACATACGTATTTGCATGTGTAGCATCATTTCATTGCTTACATTAGACCATATCATTCATATTAGGTTGCGGTTAGAGATTGTGCCTCATTTCAGCACATCCACTTTTGTCATTGTTGCTATCGCACCAGGTGAGTTCATGACCCCTACTTTTACTTGTTTTGTAATTATTTTGGGGGAGAAGACATGCTTGTGTTTAATTAAACTTATGCTTGTTTTACATGAAACGTGATTTGTCTTTCAAACATTATTGATTGGCTAAAATACTTGATTTGTTACTCGAGAGTATTTTTGTGTTTACATTTTTCACCCATGATTCTGCTCCTATGGACACTAGTACATTAAGCTATTTCATTTTGCCTATGTTATGACCCGTCGAGCGCGGATGTTGTGATTAGATCCATTAGGATTGAACTCCCTGTCCGGGTAGTGTTCCCCACCAGACTATTAAGTCAAACGGACGCATAATCATTTAAAGAACCCTGAATGTCCTAGGTGTACATCTACCAGAAACTTTGAATGTCCGGGTGGTTTACCCACTTGATTGATATGCCAAACGTGTTGTGGTTTCCCCACTGACTGATATGCCAAACGTGTTGTGGTTTCCCTACTGGCTGATATGCCAAACTTATTGTGGTTTCCCCGCTGGCTGAGATGTCAAACGTATTGTGGTTTCCCCACTGGCTGATATGTCAAACGTATTGTGGTTTCCCCACTTGACTGTGATGTCAAACGTATTGTGGTTTCCCCACTTGACTGATATTTCAAACGGACTGTGGTTTCCCCACTTGACTGTTATGTCAAAAGTATGCCCAAATTAGAATCTTAAGGCTTCGGTGTCATGAAATTTAATTGTCATAACTCTATATATATTGGGAATATATTGTTCATTCAATTTTTGTGGTCCATAAATCAATTGACGTTCACAAACCAGATCACATTTAGCAGTGGGTTGTAAACACACAGGTTGCAAGTCTTGTATGGGCGGGGCTTGGAACTGGGTGGATTTACAACGCCTTTGCTGGGAAATTTTTCATTCAAACGCTTTACTTTATTCAATAAACTCTATGAACTCACCAACCTCGTGTTGAAACTTTTAGCATGTATTTTCAGGTATAAGCAATAGCACACTACTGGAGGCTTTTGGCAGGGCATGACATGGTCATAGAAGACTCTGACAAACATTTGGGGACCGTTTTAACTGTTTAAAGGGCTTATTTCCGCATTAATTTTAACAATAAAAATTCAACAATTTTGTTAAACAACTTTATTCTAAAGGTTTGAGGTGAAAACCGTTCCTTGTACTTGTGTTGTTATACCAATTGAGTTGCATCCCAGCGACATGTATGCTTCTGCTGGACCCGATTCTAGGGGTGTGGCAGTCACTAAACTCATGCTGAGCAATATGATAAGTTTCCTAAATCTATAGAAAGAATGATCTTAAAGGGGGTTAACTGAAAGGTAGGGTACGAATCAGAGTGATGCGGAAGCAATATACCTAACAAATGTCTTATCGCATAGTCTACCCAATCCTCACAGGTCCTATCTTAAGTTCCTCTAGAGTGGAAATCCTAAGGCAAATTCTCAAAGGTTGTTTCATAAGCTCCTATAGTGCAAACCTAAGGGCTTAATATTCACAGGTCATGATTTTATGTACTACAAGTTGAATCCTTTGCTCTGATACCATAATTGTAACACCCCCATCTGAGAATGGGTCAAATGTCACATTTATGGTGTCAAACAGAACATACGCAAGAGGAAGACTTTAATAATACAATTGTTACAAGAGTATTCTAAGGGATAATAATAATGTAATCAACCAGAACATAACAACTTCCAAAACTAAGATACAAACTAAGTCAAAATGAAAACTCTAAGTCCAACTCTAATCCATGGGGAGCTATCAACAGTGCAGTCCACTAAGAGCTCCTAAGTACTCTTCACTCAAAACCCAGCTTCCCACTTAAAACCTGCCGCAGGAAAAGAAAATGCGGCTGAGCTTAAAAAGCCCAGTAAACAGATACATATAATGAAAGGTAATAAGCAAACGAATGAACGAAACGAAACTAAGGAAACCTGTTGAACAATATACCATAAGTTAGAGGTGGTGATTTGTGCCCAAAATAAAAAAAATGGGCTAAATGGACAAATTTTTCAAAGATTTGGGCACATTTGGGCCCCCTCTTTTTTTTGAAATGGGCATATATTGCCCATTTAGAAGTTAAATGGGCATAATGGGCACATATTTTTCTCTCAATTGGAGAACATTAAATTATTTTTAATGAAAAACTTATGGATATAGTATATTTAATTACTTAAATATAAATGAGGTGTTACGTTTGAGAATTTTTTTTTTTTTTTTTTTTGTTTTAGGTCTTTTCTAAAGTGATTCGTATAACATGCGCCCGTTTGGCCCGCGCCCGTTTAGCCCATGCCCGTTTAGCCCGTGCCCGTTTAGCCCATAGCCCGTTTAGCCCGTAGCCCGTGCCCGCCCGGCCCGCCCGTTTTGCCACCTCTACCATAAGTCATGAGAAAATAAAAGAATGAATAAGGAATCAGAAATTACAAAGGAATGCCCACGAGCCCTAAACAGATATGTCTAGACATGATACATGAATAGACCCAAAACATATAAACATAATCTTAACCATAATCATAGCAAAGTGTACATGGAGTAGCTAGCTCACAATGTACCAGAAGTGAAATGGGGTGTATGGCACACACACAATCTATTCACTAAATAACTGAACTAAACAAAGTACCTATGATGCATCCATACGCTCCCTGCAAAATAGATATACATATACAAGTTCGAGACTGTGAATACGTACGTTAATATAATAATAATAAGTATGGCGGCCATAGTTGCTATATAGCATAAGTGAGAACGCTGTGGACTAAATCCGACCTCTATAGATAGTGTCAATACCATTGGTGCATCAATGGCACGGCCATGGACTCTCCATGACTGGCTATAAATATGGGCAACATAATAGGCATAGTACATGCAATCTAATGATAAAGAATAGTTATAAATTATCCAACTCAGATAATAGCAATATGAATAGAATATAGCATGAAATGAATAATCAAACGAATACTGAAAAAATATGGATCAAAGCATATCAAATAACAAATATCAGGGAATCAATGAGTCATGAGAAATCTTTAAGGAATAGATAAAGTACAAATAGGTTAAGTAATTGTGAAAATCATTTAAACATTGTTTTCATAAACGTATTCTTTTAAAAGCATTTTCATAAAAGTCATTAAACCTTCATATAAAATTGGTATCGCCTCGGTTTCATAGCAATCATTCTAAAGCAGTCTTTCTCAAAACATTATCATGATATATTTAAGAAAAGTTTTCACACGAAGTTATAATATTAAATGGGTTACAAAGTATCAAAGGATTCTAATACGGATATTGAAGTCACAAGAGAGAACGGATGAATCAAACCATATCAGACAGAATAACCAAACGAATATCAAATGAATCATAACTCAGAATAGCAAATATCAAGGAATCAAAAGTCATGAGATACCCTTACTGAAAAAGGGTGGAACATCTATACCTTAACGCGAATGAAAGGAATGCAAACGACTGAATGAACACAAGAAAATTACCTCGCGCCTCTTCAAATGATCTACACGAATTATGGATCATTTAATGTTTATATGTTTATTTCATAAGTTACAAATGGTTTTAATGACTTATACTTATAGTTATACGAGTAAATTGCAAAAATCATACCTAAAGTTTGGCCAAATTGCAAGTTTCATCTCTGAACTTTGGAAAGTGCAAGAATCGTCCCTGTGGGAAATTTTTGGGGCAAATATGGTCCCTGGCCTCTGTCAAATGACACAAATACCCCTGCGTATTTCTTTTTTAATGTTCCTTTTCAGTTTCTTCCACCAATGGTCCTTGTGTTGCTCAAGGCTTTACAAATTTAGTCCTTTTGTTAGACAAATAGTTATCCTTACACAAAATCGTCCTTGTGTTGCGCAAGGCTTTACAAATTTAGTCCTTTTGTTACAGAAATAGTTATTCTTACACGAAATCGTCCTTGTGTTGCGCAAGGCTTTACAAATTTAGTCCTTTTGTTTTCACAAATGGTCCTTGAGTCCGTTTTTCTTCCGTTTCATACGTTTTCGTCCGTTTTTTACGTTTTTTTCCTTTTTTTTTTTTTTTTTTTTTTTTTTTTTTTATTTTTTTTCCGTTTTTATCCGTTTTTCTTACGTTTTTGTCCATTTTTTCTTACGTTTTTCTTTCATTTTTTACTTTTTCGTCCGTTTTTCTTCAGTTTTTGTCCATTTTTATCCATTTTTGTCCATTTTTCTTACGTTTTTGTCCGTTTTTCTTACGTTTTTTTTTTCCATTTTTGTCCCTTTTTATCCGTTTTTGTCCGCTTTTCTTATGTTTTTTCCCTTTTTCTTACGTTTTTTTTTCGTTTTCGTCCGTTTTTCTTCAGTTTTTTACGTTTTCGTCCGTTTTTCTTACGTTTTTTCAGTTTTTGTCTATTTTATCCGTTTTTGTCCATTTTCTTGCGTTTTTGTCCATTTCTCTTACGTTTTTTCCGTTTTTGTCCGTTTTTATCTGTTTTTCTTACATTTTTCCCTTTTTCTTACGTTTTTGTCCTATTCTTACGTTTCGTCCATTTTTCTTACGTTTTTTTACGTTTTCGTCCGTTATTCTTACGTTTTTTACGTTTTCGTCTGTTTTTCTTACGTTTTTTCAGTTTTTGTCCCTTTTTCTTAAACATTTATTCGTTTTTATACGTTTTCGCCCGCTTTCTTGCGTTTTCATCCGTTTTTATCGTTTTCGGACGATTTTCTTACGTTTTTGTCTGTTTTATCCGTTTTTGTACGTTTTCTTACGTTTTTTTCCGTTTCCTTTTTTTTTTGTCCGAATTTTTTATTTAGTCCGAATTTTTTGTCCCATTTTTTTTTACCAAATTTTTTTAAAAAAATAAATAAATTCAAAAAAAATAAAAATCAAAATTTTTGTCCGATATTTTTTAATCTTTTTTGTCCGAATTTTTAAAAAAAAAAATAAAAAAATTCAAAATTTTTGTCCGAATTTTTTTTTGACCAAAATTTTTTAAAACAATAAATAAATATTCGAACAAAAAAAAAATCGGAAAAAAAAAGAATTCGGACAAAAATTTTGAATTTATTTATTTTTTTTAAAAATTCGGTCAAAAAAGAAAAAAAAAATCCGACAAAAATTTTGAACTTTTTTTATTTTTTTTTAAAATCGGACAAAAAAGAAAAAAAAAATCGAACAAAAAATTCAGACAAAAATTTAGATTTTTTTTTTAATTTTTTAATTTTATTTATTTTTTTAAAACGGAAACATAAAAAACGGAAGAAAAACAGACGAAAAAGTAAAAAATGTAAAGAAAAAAGGAAAAAAAACGTAAGAAAAATGGACAAAAACGGATAGAAACGGAAAAAACGTAAGAAAAACGGACAAAAACGTAAGAAAAATGGACAAAAACGGATAAAAACGGAAAAAACGTAAGGAAAAACGGAAAAAACGTTAGAAAAACGTATGTAAACGGAAAATTCGTAAGAATAACGGACAAAAACGTAAGAAAAATGACCAAAAACTGAAAAAACGTAAGAAAAATGGACGAAAACGTAAAAAATGGAAGAAAATGACGAAAACGTAAAAAACTTAAGAAAAAGGTAAGAAAAACGGTCAAAAACGGACAATAACGGAAAAAATGTAAGAAAAACGGACAAAAACGTAAGTAAATGGACAAAAACGGATAAAAACAGAAAAAAACGTAAGAAAAACGGACGAAAATGTTTAAAACGGACGAAAACGTAAGAAAAAGGGACAAAAACGTAAGAAAAACGGATAAAAACGGAAAAAAGGGAAAAACGTAAGAAAAACGGACGAAAACGGAAGAAAAACGGACTCAAGGACCATTTGTGAAAAGAAAAGGACTTAATTTGTAAAGCCTTGCGCAACACAAGGACGATTTTGTGTAAGAATAACTATTTGTCTAACAAAAGGACTAAATTTGTAAAGCCTTGCGCAACACAAGGACGATTTTGTATAAGGATAACTATTTGTCTAATAAAAGGACTAAATTTGTAAAGCCTTGCGCAATACAAGGACCATTGGTGGAAGAAACTGAAAAGGAATATTAAAAAAGAAATAGGCAGGGGTATTTGTGTCATTTGGCAGAGGCCAGGGACCATATTTGCCCCAAAACTTTCCCACAGGGATGATTCTTGCACTTTCCAAAGTTCAGGGACGAAACTTGCAATTTGGCCAAACTTTAGGGACGATTTTTGCAATTTACTCTAGTTATACGCATGACTTATTTTAGGTTTATTTTACAATCTGGGCCAGTTTCTCACGAATTTTAAGATACATCAAATGAACTCCAGATACTCTTCTAATTTTTACTAAGATTCCCACATGAGTTAAGTAATTACTCAAATTTTTGCAGATTTTATTAATAATTGTAAGTACCCTTCAAAATTCATCTTTCCAGACTTACCCAGAAAAATAACTGCACAGACACCCAGAAAGTTTGCCCTTAACTAACCCATTTCGACACTTCAGAAAAATCCTACAAAAATTCCAGTATGCCATATACATCTTGAAAATTATCCCTGTCAAATGAGACCTCTTAATTCCTTATGGTTTTAAAACAAAAAATCAAAAACACCAACTGATTTTCAGACATCTAAAATACAGTTTTGACAATTAACATTGTAAAAATCAAAAGACCATTTTTGTCACACCCCCAAATACGTGACTTGCAGAGGAATAGAACACTTGGGGGTATGACGGCCATAGCATCACAGTTACAGTTATATTGAACGACCTAAAGTGTCGTTTTAAAAATACATCGTTTGATTGATTAAAACATTCAGAGTTACAAAAGTTAGGTCCCAAAAGGTGTTTCAAGTTTGCGGAAATAAGTCATTACAAACCAAACGATAAGTCAAAGTGCATAAAAATATAGTGAGACGCGTCGTCACCGCGACTCCAAAATAGGTCCATATGCAAGCCATGATGCGATTACCTTAATTACCTGAAAATACATTGCTAAAAATGGTCAACAATAATGTTGGTGAGTTCATAGGTTTATGTAAATGAAATGTTTCTACGGTAACCACAAGTATAAAGTGAATGACAAAAATGTCACATAAAATAATACATTAGCTCTTAAGCTCATGACCCCGAAGCTAGATTGAAATGAAATGCCCCATCTGAGTGTTTTGCCAGTCACTCTAATATGATTCAAATGAAATGCGTCCGTTTGACAAGTTGGAGCGACCAACCCGGACGGAGGAGTCACCCTCAATAGATTTATTCACTCACCCTCGCTTGCTCGCAATTAACGGTTCATGATAATAATAGGGGACTTTAATCTGGGCAATGATGTAACTTAAGCAATGTAAATGAGTTTTGATACTTTGGTCCGTATGTAAAAATGGTGCAATGTATTATCCCCCGAGAGTTTAGAAATTAACTAATCAATTGAAAATGGGGCTATAAAAACTCACCTGATGCGATAGCAACAATGACAATAATGGATATGCTGAAATGAGGCTCGGTCTCTAACCGCAACCTAATATGAATGATATAGTCTAATGTAAGTCATGAATTTACGCAACACATGCAAATACGTATGTTATCGATACCACTCGTGAATTTTGGAAATAACGTTTATCGTCGAAAAAATATATTTTTGACGTCTCGTTAAGTTATAAAACACTTTTCGTGTAAATATGTTGCAACGATATCGCACGATCGTCGTTTGGTGATCTATCGATAAATATAGTGTTTTTCGTAGTAAATTAGCATTTTTCGCAACTTATAAAAATGACCAAATGGCCTCGCAAAACCAGCCATAAAATGGTGTATGTTGAGTGTTAGGAAATAAGTTTGGCGTTTTTAGAAACCTTGCAACAATATCTTGAAGTCGTATCATCTAACTTTTGTCCATACGGGTCTCGATCAATGAGAAAAACGGCTCTCAATATGATTACTTGCAAAGACTGTTTTTAACTTAGAAATATTTTTCTATTAGATGCTGATAAAAATATGTTGAAATCGTCGGGTTTCAAATGCTCGTATCTTGGTCGTTATAAGCTCGTTTTTCGCGTTCTTTATATCCACGGCTTCGTGTTACATCTAACTAATAGATTCTCATCATGTCGGCTCATCTAGATCATGATCAATGCCTCGTTTTACCCGTCGAAATTCGTGTAACAGCACGTAATTTTCAGAAAAATAGTTTTCGTCGTCAAACTTAGAATTAGCGTATCTTTCTCGTCGTAAGCTCGTTTTTGCTCATTCCAGCGGCCACGTTTTCGTTTTTGAAAGTATTTTCTAAAAATGTAAGCCAAAATGGTCCAATGTTTACTGAGTTTTCCAGATCTCACGAAAATGGACAGACCCTTTTCTATATGTTGTTAAAACTCATTTTTCTAGTTCAAGGCTTGAATATAACACTTCCAATCAACACCACAACTAGTCTAAGCCTACCATACACCTTCTTAGGGTGTCATGGGTTCCTAATCTTCACCAAAAGTGATGGAGTTCATGGGATTGCTAATAAAATTATTTAGATCCATTTTAGAGAGAAAAATAAACATTAAGTGGTATCTAACATATATATATATTTGCATGACTAGTTACTAGAACATAAAAATGTAGTAAATGGAAGTATATAAAGTAGAGAAATTTATTTAACCACTTACTTGAAGTATTGATGAGTTTTGGAGAAAAATGCTTAACTATCCTTGGGGTTTTTATTTCAAAACCCTAACCAGGAATACAAATGAGACTTGAAATGCTAGGTTTTGTAAAAATTGATGAACTCTTGCTTGTTCTTGTTGTTTGGCCGAACCATATATGGGAGGAAGAAGATGAGAGAATTTTGGTTAGCTATGTGAAGTGTTTATGTGGTGAAGTGAAGTAAAAATGGGATATGTAGCTAGTTATTAATTGTAGTCAAGATCATCAAGTGCAAAATGGACTTAGGGGGGGGGGGGGGGCATTGTGGCGTGAAACATGGGAAGGATGGGAGGGAAGAAAAAGTGTGTTGGCTCATTAAGGATCTTGTCCCCTAAGTGTAAGGTTTATGTAGTTTTAGTTGTATATTAGGTGTTACCGGGTACCGAGTTAACTAGAAATAAATCTTGAAGAGATAAAATAAAATATGAAGAAGTTGTAAAAATTATAAAATCACATTCCTCGCAAGAATCGGGTGTTCAAACTTTTTTCGTATTGAAATTTCGTAAACCGACGTAGTTATAAGCATTTAACGGAAAATATAGCAAATGGTTTCAAAACACCGTGTAAATTAATAATATAATTCTTATATCATTATAATGAGTGTAAAATTACATTAGGACCATAGTCTGGTGTGTCGGGCATAATATTCGTAGTAATGACTGAGTGGTAACGTTTATTAAATAAATAAATATAAGTTAATGAAAATCACACAAACCCGTGCATGACCTAATTTGATGATGATGTTACTGATGATATGTAGACTGCTCTAGTCTATATGATGTGTCTTTAATGATGATGCATGAATACGCAGCTAAACCATAATAGTTACGCGAATTTGAATACCCGTAAACCTAGTTTACGAAATGATGAATGATAACCATGAATAGTGACTTCCCTCCGGTAATGAATAGTGTTTCATGAATAGTAAAATTTTTGAAAACATCTCAAAGTCTCAAAATGACTTCAAAAATGATGAATAGTGAAATGATGAATAGTAACCCATGAATAGTAAATTGTCGAGGTTTGGGAAAATGACTAGAAATTACGATTTGTCACAGTCGTCCACCCTAAAAGGAATTCAGTCCCTGAATTCAGCTAGTGTTGGTCTCTGGAGTGGACTCGGTAAAAAGATGTGGATATTTGAGTCGCATCTGGTCTTCCCGCTCCCAAGTAAACTCGGGACCTCTTCGAGAATTCCAGCAAACTTTCATGATAGGAATTCGACTCTGCTTCAACTGTTTAACCTCGCGGTCCATGATTTATGCTAGTTCTTCTACGAAATTGAGCTTATCGTCGAGTTGAATTTCGTCTAATGGAATTACGAGCGATTCATCTGAAAGGCATTTCTTGAGGTTTGAAACATGAAAGGTGTTATGGACACTGCTGAGCTCTGACGAAAGCTCAAGTCTGTATGCCACGGGACAGATTCTTTCCAGAATCCTAAATGGCCTAATGTATCTCGGGTTTAACTTCCCGCGTTTTCCTAATCGTATCACGCCTTTCCAAGGCGAGACCTTCAACATGACTTTGTCTCAAACCTGGAATTCTAATGGTTTGCGTCTAACGTCAGCGTAACTTTTCTGTCAGCTTCTGGCTGTTCGGAGCCTTTCTCGGATCTTTTCTGTTGTTTCGCGAACCAACTCTGGACCAGTGAGTTGTGCATCACCAACTTCGGCCTAACAAACAGGGGACCGGCACTTGCGACCATAGAGTGCCTCGATTGGTGCTGCTTTTATGCTTGTGTGATAACTATTGTTGTAAGAGAACTCGATCAATGGCAAATGGTTAGCCCAACCATTTTCGAAATCAATCACACATGCCCTGAGCATATCTTCCAATGTTTGAATCGTTCTCTCGCTCTGACCATCGGTCTGAGGGAGGCAGTGCTCATGTCTAATTTGGTTCCGAATGAATCTTGTAATGACTGGCAAAAGTTTGAAGTAAAGCGGCTGTCTCTGTCGGAAATGATGGAGATTGGTGCACCGTGCTTTGAGACTATTTCCTTGACGTAAAGTCTAGTAAGCTGATCCATACAATAAGTCTCTCTGATTGGGATGAAATGGGCTGATTTAGTGAGGCGATCAACGATTACCCAAATGGCATCGAAACCGCCTGATGTCTTGGGAAGTTTAGTGACGAAATCCATTGTAATGCATTCCCATTTTCACTGGGGAATTTTTGGTTGTTGAAGTAAGCCTGATGGTTTCTGGTACTCGGTTTTTACTTTAGCGCAAGTAAGGCATCTGCTAACATACGTAGCTATTTCTGCTTTCATATTCGGCCACCAATAAAGTCTCTTGAGATCCTGATACATCTTATCAGAACCTGGGTGAATGGAGTACTTCAACTTGTGCGACTCGTGCATAATCAATTCTCGTATCCCGCCATAGAGAGGTATCCAGCTTCTGTCCTTGAAGCATAATACTCCGTCTGCCCTCTTTACAAAGCCATTTGCATTCTCTGGCATTCCATAGAGTTTCTCATTCGGCCAACTTTCTTCCTTGAGTGCTTCCCTCTGAGCCTCGAGGATTCTTGATGGCAAAAGTGAAATGATCGTCATTCCCAATGAGTTGACTCTCAAAGGCTTGAGTCATTCTTTCCGGCTAAGGGCATCTGCTACAACATTAGCCTTTCCCGGGTGATATCGAATCTCACAATCGTAATCACTAAGCAGTTCCAACCAACGATGTTGCCTCATATTGAGTTCTTTCTGATCAAGTATATACTGTAAGCTCTTGTGGTCTGTAAACACTACGCACTTAGTTCAGTAAAGGTAGTGCCTCCAAATCTTGAGTGAAAAAACCAGGACACCCAACTCTAAGTCATGAGTGGTGTAATTCTTCTCATGCGTCTTGAGTTTTCGAGAAGCGTAAGCTATCACCTTCTCGTTCTGCATTAATACTGCTCCAAGTCCTTTATGTGATGCGTCACAGTATACCACGAAGTTTTCAATCCCTTCGGGTAGTGCCAAAATCGGCGCGCTGCAAAGCTTCTGCTTCAATAACTAAAATGCGGACTCTTGTTTCTTTCCCCACTCGTATTTCTGATTCTTTTGTGTTAACTTGGTCAAAGGTTTAGCTATCTTGGAAAACCCTTCAATGAACCTTCTATAATATCCGGCAAGTCCTAAAAATTGACGAATCTCTATAGGAGTCTTGGGGGTCGCCCAATCTTTAACTGCCTCGATCTTTGCAGGGTCAACCTGTAATCCTTGGCTATCAATAACATGACCAAGAAATTGTACTCTTCGGATCCAAAAATCACACTTTGAAAATTTGGCATACAGTTTCTCTTTCTTGAGCAGCCCTAAGATCGTTTTGAGGTGTTCTCTGTGCTCTTCTTCGCTTTTCGAGTAAATCATGATGTCGTCGATGAATACAATTACGAACTTATCCAAAAATGGCTTGCACACCCTATTCATGAGATCCATGAATACTGCAGGTGTGTTGGTTAATCCGAATGGCATGACTTGAAACTCATAATGACCATAACGAGTTCTGAATGCTGTCTTCGGGATATCTTCCTCCCAAACTCTAAGCTGATGGTAACCTGATCTCAGGTCGATCTTTGAGTAAAAACTAGAGCCTTGCAATTGGTCGAACAAATTGTCGATTTTGGGCAGTGGGTAACGATTCTTCACCGTTAACTTGTTTAGCTCTCTTTAGTCTATACACATCCTGAAAGATCCATCATTCTTTTTCACAAACAAGACTGGTGCTCCCCAAGGCGAGGAACTCGGCCTAATGAATCCTTTGTCTAAGAGCTCTTGCAACTGATTAGACAACTCTTGCATTTCTGATGGTGCTAGTCGGTAAGGTGCTCTTGCGACTGGTGCAGCTCCTAGCACTAAGTCAATCTGAAATTCTACTTGGCGAGTAGGTGGAAGTCCAGGCAAGTCTTCGGGAAAGACTTCTGGAAAATCTTTAACAGTTGGTATGTCTTCAAGTCGTTTCTCATCCGACTTCTTTTCCGTGATATGTGCCAAGAAAGCATAGCAACCCTTCTTTATATACTTCTCGATTTTAATGCATGATATGATACTGAGTCTAGTTCCACTTCGTTCACCACGAATGATCAAAGTTTCGCCATCGTAAGGAAGATGAACAACTTTTTCATCACAAATGATTCTTGCATGATGTCGGGATAACCAATCCATACCGATAACGATGTCAAAACTTCCAAGTTCTATGGGCATAAGGTCTATATTGAATGGGTGATTTAGAAAATTGAGAGTGCAACCACGGATGATCGTGTTGGTGCTAACTAAAGAACCGTTAGCTAGTTTGATGTGGTAAGGAGTGTCTAGTGTGGTTGGTTCGATATTGAGTAAGGGTGCAAATGCAGTAGAAACAAAACTTCTATCGGCTCCTGAATCAAATAAAATGGATGCATAACGATTATTGATGAGGAACGTACCCGTAACGACACTCAGGTCCTCCTTGACGTCTTCTCCTCCCATAACATAAGCTCTTTCTCTAGCTGTTCCACCTTGGTTCCCGTTTCCCTGATTCTTCCCCTTTTGACATTTATTCTTGAAGTGTCCTATTTCTCCACATCCAAAACATGTTACTGGGGTCTCTGATTATCAGCCACAATTGGAATCTTGCAATCTCTGGTCGAATGACCAACCTTCTTACAGTTACCACACGGATTAGGACAATTTCTAGGATTATGATGGCTTTGACACTTGTTGCACTTGGGTAAGGTACCATTGTAACCTTTCCTTTCAGCTTGGCCTGCAGCGTAGGCTTTGGCAGTTTCTTGTCTCTTCGGTGGCTGTTGAGCAGCATTGCCACTCTGATTGTTGTCCCAACTCATCTTGTTGTTGTTGTTTTTATTGGAATTGTTTCGGTTGCTGTTATAGTTGTTGTTGTTTCGGTAGTTGTTGGAGTTGTTATTGTAGTTACGGTTGTTGTTGTTGTTGTTGACAGTGGTTCCCTTCTTTACTACCTGAGCCATAAGCTTCTGAGACATTCTGATAGCCTCGTCCAATGTTTGTGGGTCAAAAGAAGTCACATCCCCACGGATGCTGTGTGGTAGCCCTCTAATGAAGTTTTCTATCAATTTCTCATTATCTGGAACCATAGTTGGACATAGCGCGGCCAACTCTTGAAATCTCCTGATGTACACTTCGATCTCATTACCTGTAGTCACCAACTCATAAAACTCTGTTTCCAACTTTTTCACCTCGGTGCATTGACAAAACTTCTTAGACAGTAATTTCTTGAATTCTTCCCACGTGAGCTTGTGAGCGTTTTCCATTCCCATGGGCTTTGCATAAAAATTCCACCATGACATGGCTTCCTCAATTAGTGTACTCGTAGCGAACTTTACCTTGTACTCCTCTGGACAATTGCATAGAAGAAATACAGATTCTATCTTTTCAAACCAACGGATCATAGCAGTGGCTCCTTCAGTGCCTTTGAATTTTGTGGGATCACCACTCTTGAAGTCCTTGTACGTACATTTACGACCATTAGTACCATTAGCAGTCATCCCGGCAGCTTCTGCTGTTTCTGTCCGAGAAGCGGCTGCAGCTACGACCTCTCTTTCAGCAACTAGTGCTGCCTCTATACTGTCGGAAACAAGCTTTCTGATCTCAGCTGGTGTCATCGGTGAAGTAGATCTTTTTGGTGGCATAACTCTTCATAATCACAGAAGATAACAACAATGAGAACTCACAATAGAAACAATCATCATACACAATATATATACAACTACAACATGTATATATAACCACAACATGTATAAATACAACCACAACATGTATCAATACAATGAAATCACAATGAGAAAAAACCACAAAATATCACAAATATAATCACAATGCACATGAATATAATACATGAAAATTTCGGCCTACGTGGACCGATATCATAAATAGCACAACTATTCCTTCATAGTAGAGTCATACTTGATATATTTTGTTTGTACAACAACCAAAAAGATAACAAGTTCTTTAAACTATGACCCACACCCCGAGACTAGGATAATAATAGTACAAGCTACATGATAAGAGTCTAACACTAGGCACCTCCTGGTGCTCCGCCTAATCGGCGTCGAAGCTCTCGAATCTCTCTATCCATAGCGACCACAATCTCCTCCAGATGCTGAATCCTAAGCTGAGTGGCGGCATCCCCGCTCTCCAAACCCTGATATGATACATCGATGGAAACCCTGCCTAGGACCAATCCCTCAATCTCCTCCTCCATAGCCTCAACTCGGCTCACTGGAATCTCCTCTACATGACCTAATGCCCTATCTATCTGTCCCTGCTGATGATCTAGTCGCGACTCAAGTGTAGCAGCAGCAGGTAGTCTGGCAGCAGCAACCCTAGAGCTCTCACCAACCTCAAATCTCCTAGGAGGTATAGTCTCTGTAGCCTCAGTAGTCTCTGTAGTAGCTGGCGATGATGGATCAAGTCGTGCACGCTTCTTGAGCGGCAAGTCAGATGTAGGTGTAGGGTCTCTGGGATGGGATGGTACTAATGGTGCTCCAGATAGTGGTAAGGATGGTAAGGATGGGGATAATGATGATAGAGATGGTAGTGATGATGATGGTGATGGTAATGGTGTACGGAATGCTACTCTCTTCCGCGCTGCCACTCGACGTCTGCGAGGATGAGATGGAGTAAATGCTCTGGAACAAGTACCAGTGGTCGTCCCAAGTGAGGATGGTGGTGGTGATGAGACAACTGACTCTAGTACTATGGTGAGTGGTGATGAGACCTCGTCTATGTCGGAGTCTGAGGAGATGATAATGGGATGGGTGTCTGAAGACATCTCTGTGACAATCGACGTGAAAAGAAAGTAAATAATCCGCATGATGTATGTATGAAACCTCATGTATAATGAATATGCACTTATGCTAAAATGATGAGATGCTATGATGATGTAGTTATAGTCTAGGGTATCATGGACAACCTAGTTCGCTATAACCTTCGCTCTGATGCCAATCTGTCACACCCCCAAATACGTGACTTGCGGCGGAATGGAACACTTGGGGGCATGACGGCCATAGCATCACAGTTACAGTTATATTGAACGACCTAAAGTGTCATTTTAAAAATACATCGTTTGATTGATTAAAACATTCAGAGTTACAAAAGTTAGGTCCCAAAAGGTGTTTCAAGTTTGCGGAAGTAAGTCATTACAAACCAAACGATAAGTCAAAGTGCATAAAAATATAGCGAGACGCGTTGTCACCGCGACTCCAAAATAGGTCCATATGCAAGCCATGATACGATTACCTTAATTACCTGAAAATACATTGCTAAAAATGGTCAACAATAATGTTGGTGAGTTCATAGGTTTATATAAATGAAATGTTTCTACGGTAACCACAAGTATAAAGTGAATGACAAAAATGTCACATAAAATAATACATTAGCTCTTAAGCTCATGACCCCGAAGCTAGACTGAAATGAAATGCCCCATCTGAGTGTTTTGCCAGTCACTCTAATATGATTCAAATGAAATGCGTCCATTTGACAAGTTGGAGCGACCAACCCGGATGGAGGAGTCACCCTCAATAGATCTATTCACTCACCCTCGCTTGCTCGCAATTAACGGTTCATGATAATAATAGGGGACTTTAATCTGGGCAATGATGTAACTTAAGCAATGTAAATGAGTTTTGATACTTTGGTCCGTATGTGAAAATGGTGCAATGTATTCTCCCCCGAGAGTTTAGAAATTAACTAATCAATTGAAAACGGGGCTATGAAAACTCACCTGATGCGATAGCAACAATGACAATAGTGGATATGCTGAAATGAGGCTCGGTCTCTAACCGCAACCTAATATGAATTATATGGTCTAATGTAAGTCATGAATTTATGCAATACATGCAAATACGTATGTTATCGATACCACTCGTGAATTTTGGAAATAACGTTTATCGTCGAAAGAATATATTTTTGACGTCTCGTTAAGTTATAAAACACTTTTCGTGTAAATATGCTGCAACGATATCCCACGATTGTCGTTTGGTGATCTATCGATAATTATAGTGTTTTCCGTCATAAATTAGCATTTTTCGCAACTTATAAAAATGACCAAATGGCCTCGCAAAACTAGCCATAAAATGGTGTATGTTGAGTGTTAGGTAATAAGCTTGGCATTTTTAGAAACCTTGCAACAATATCTTGAAGTCGTATCATCTAACTTTTGTCCATACGGGTCTCGATCACTGAGAAAAACAGCTCTCAATATGATTACTTGCAAAAACTGTTTTTAACTTAGAAATATTTTTCTATTAGATGCTGATAAAAATATGTTGAAATCGTCGGGTTTCAAATGTTCGTATCTTGGTCGTTATAAGCTCGTTTTCCGCGTTCTTTATACCCACGGCTTCGTGTTACATCTTACTAATAGATTCTCGGCATGTCGGCTCATCTAGATCATGATCAATGCCTCATTTTACCCGTCGAAATTCGTGTAACAGCACGTAATTTTCAGAAAAATTGTTTTCGTCGTCAAACTTAGAATTAGCGTATCTTTCTCGTCGTAAGCTCGTTTTTGCTCATTCCAGCGGCCACGTTTTCGTTTTTGAAAGTATTTTCTAAAAATGTAAGCCAAAATGGTCCAATGTTTACTGAGTTTTCCAGATTTCACGAAAATGGACAGACCCTTTTCTATATGTTGTTAAAACTCATTTTTCTAGTTCAAGGCTTGAATATAACACTTCCAATCAACACCACAACTAGTCTAAGCCTACCATACACCTTCTTAGGGTGTCATGGGTTCCTAATCTTCACCAAAAGTGATGGAGTTCATGGGATTGCTAATAAAATTCTTTAGATCCATTTTAGAGAGAAAAATAAACATTAAGTGGTATCTAACATATATATATATTTGCATGACTAGTTACTAGAACATAAAAATGTAGTAAATGGAAGTATATAAAGTAGAGAAATTTATTTAACCACTTACTTGAAGTATTGATGAGTTTTGGAGAAAAATGCTTAACTATCCTTGGGGTTTTTATTTCAAAACCCTAACTAGGAATACAAATGAGACTTGAAATGCTAGGTTTGGTAAAAATTGATGAACTCTTGCTTGTTCTTGTTGTTTGGCCGAACCATAAATGGGAGGAAGAAGATGAGAGAATTTTGGTTAGCTATGTGAAGTGTTTATGTGGTGAAGTGAAGTAAAAATGGGATATGTAGCTAGTTATTAATTGTAGTCAAGATCATCAAGTGCAAAATGGACTTAGGGGGGGGGGGGGCATTGTGGAGTGAAACATGGGAAGGATGGGAGGGAAGAAAAAGTGTGTTGGCTCATTAAGGATCTTGTCCCCTAAGTGTAAGGTTTATGTAGTTTTAGTTGTATATTAGGTGTTACCGGGTACCGAGTTAACTAGAAATAAATCTTGACGAGATAAAATAAAATATGACGAAGTTGTAAAGATTATAAAATCACATTCCACGAAAGAATCGGGTGTTCAAATTGTTTTCGTGTTGAAATTTCGTAAACCGACGTAGTTATAAGCATTTAACGGAAAATATAGCAAATGGTTTCAAAACACCGTGTAAATTAATAATATAATTCTTATAACATTATAATGAGTGTAAAATTACATTAGGACCATAGTCTGGTGTGTCGGGCATAATATTCGTAGTAATGACTGAGTAGTAACGTTTGTTAAATAAATAAATATACGTTAATGAAAATCACACAAACCCGTGCATGACCTAATATGATGATGATGTTACTGATGATATGTAGACTGCTCTAGTCTATATGATGTGTCTTTAATGATGATGCATGAATACGCAGCTAAACCGTAATAGTTACGCGAATTTGAATACCCGTAAACCTAGTTTACGAAATGATGAATGATAAGCATGAATAGTGACTTCAAAAATGATGAATAGTGAAATGATGAATAGTAAATAATGAATAGTAAATTTTCGAGGTTTGGGAAAATGACCAGTAATTACGATTTGTCACAATTATCTCGACCTCCAATGGCTATAAACTTGACATGCAGAATGTTGACTAATTAAACTTACTTTTAGACTCAAGAAATTCACAAAAACACGTTGGGATCATTATTTTAGACTCCCTTGAACCCGACCTAATTTCTGGATAGCTTGTTCACATAAAATCACACCCAAATCCTAGACCCTTTTTAAGCCCTAGTCGACTCCATTAAATGCCTAGGGTTTCCAGGTTTTATAACATGTAATTAATGTCTAAATAATGTTCTATTACTGGTTATGCGAGGGTTTTAATGACAGAACTTAGGGCACGAATTAGATTAGGTCGACATGGATAAGAACAAGTCGGAACACATCTTACACAAGGTCTTTATTATCACATGAGGCGTATTATAATCATACTTTATATATATATATATATATATATATATATATATATATATATTATATATATATATATATATATATATATATATATATATATCCGTATTAATGAGACAAAAAAAAAAAAACAATAATGAGCAGCAAGAGTAGATGAAAACGAGCAGCAACCATGTTTTAGATTAAGGTTTCACATAGCTTAGTCGTACATAATTTTTGTGAGACAAGAAGAGAACATGGTGAGTACTTTATGGGCCTGTTGAATGCGACACAACACAAGGACAAAGACCAACGAATGCAAGGCTGCTATATCACTTCAAGGATCACTAAGGGCCGCTACAACTCTTCTTCTTTGGTCTTGGGAGAAAAGATTGAGAATTAGGGTTGTGTTTAGAATTGGTTTATGAAAGTGAGGGAGATGTGCCGTGAGTTTTGAGGAGGGAATGAAAAGAACCGTATAATATGAGAAGAGGAGAAAACATGTTTTCTAAATTGGAAACTAATAATACCGAATAAAGTTTTATGAGTGATTAGCGGGATTTAAGGCTGACAAAAAGGTAATAGATATCTAATTGATTTTGGATATATATACGTATCAAACAAATGAGTATGGAAGGTTATACAATGTCGTGTGTCATTTAACTTAGGATAGTTTAGGAAATTAAAATGTAACAAATTTATTAAGTATACTTTAGCTTAGCATTATTTCTAATAATGTGAAATTATTACATACCGTATAGTTTAATAGTTCTTAATTATTATTAAATACTTATGGTAAAAATCAAATTAGTTATAAAATTGTGAAACCAGATTTTAGGGTATTACAATTCTTCCCTTCTAAAAAGAAAATTTCGTCCTCGAAATTGAAGTAGATAGATCAAACGGAAATGTACCAGATTACGAAAGGAATTGAAAATGATTTTTAACGAACGAAAATGCGTGTTTGTCATGACTCGATCCTGACGGTCCAAAATAGCCTCACGCTCTCTCAACAGAACAAATCATAACAAATCTGATCCAACGGATTCGAAACCACATATGACGGATGATAACTAAGACATCTCAATGAGATACATGAACTGAAGCATGATATGAACATGAGATAAATACGGAGGCAATGCTAAATGGTAGGAATTTGCACAATCCTATTCTAAAATTCGACGAATCAAGGGAACGTACGAACGATCAACGAAGTAATTATCGAATTATCGAACGTATAAAATGCATAAGGATAAGGGCAGAATATCCGTAATGATAAGAACGAACCTAAGGAATAACGAATCGCTGAATAAATCTCTATCTATGTCAGGACGTCTAACCCTTCGGTATGGAGATACCCCAAGAACACATAGCCCCCGGTCTAAAATTCCAAAGTTCCTCTACCACGGTAACTATTCTTTCAGTCACTATAATCAACTCCGGATCTTCAATAAGCAGCTATCTAACCCCCTTCCAATAAAAGATGTTCTATACTTCCATCCCTACCAAAGTATAGGATCCTAACATATCCTCTAAAGTCCGAATAGTTCATTCCTTCTGTCAATTTATCTGAGGGTGAAAAGAAATCTTAACTTGAGCCTGATTCCTCAAGATTTTTGTAGTTCTCCCAGGAACTGTGAAGTAAAACGCGAATCTCTGACACGATCACTGCTCCCAACTCCAAGTTATGTGTTGGATATTCCGCCTCCTACGGTTCTAGTTGTCTTGATGCATAAGCGATATCCTTCCCGTGCTGCACAAGTGTATAACCAAGTCTCTTCTTGAAATCATTCCCAAAATTGGTACCTACCTAGAAGCTAATTCCTGTTTCAGCTCTTCAAACTCAGTTCTCGTTAGTCATCCCAACTAAACTTCTCCTCTCTTCTCATACGCTTCATCAACGATAACACCAGTCGTGAACATCTTCCACAATCCTTCTACAAGACTCAAAGGTTCTAACCCTAGTAACTGTCGTCGGTCTTGACCATTTAGTGATAATCCCAATCTTCGCAGGATCCAAAATGATACCATCTGCTAAAAACGTCTCTTGTCCCAACCACAATATCATCCTTCGAGAATTTTGTTTAAAGCTTCCTCTAACGCAGCATTTCTAACACAATACGAAAATGATCCTCATGTTTCTCCTTCGTCTCTGAATACACCAAGATGTCATACTATGACAAATTTGTCCCAGTACTCACGAAAGGAACGATTCATCAAGTCTATAAACTGTCAGAGCATTAGCCAATACTGTTGGCATCACTAACACTCGTAATGGCCGTAGCGAATACGAAAGGCAGTTCTAGGAATATCTTCAAGCCATAAATCCATTTAAAGGAAAACTTCGCGTCCTAAAATTGATCAGATACATCGTCGATACGAGGTAGTGGATAACGGTTTCTAACAGTAATATGGTTCAGCTTCCAGAAATCAACACATAATCTCCTACTACTAATCTTCCTCTTTACAAATAAAACCGGATGTGAAAACGTAGAGGGGGGGGGGGGTGAATACGTTCCTATTTTAAAAACTTAAAACTTGTTGTATCAAATTTCCACTTTAGCTTGTTCTAATATGAAAGATGTCAATTGTAGTTTATGACTAGCACAAACTAAAATGTGTTGTCACACAAGCATAATCAACAAGTCACAACACAAGCAATCACATAATAAAAGTAAAGCAGCAAGTAAAAGAAAGCGCAAACCGAACACGATGATTTATAGTGGTTCAGTCACGGAGCTCCTCTCCGCCCTACTCCACTCCCCGAGTACCCAACTCGAGACTTACTTCACTAGATCAACAAGCTCCTTTCTCGGAGGAGAAAACCTTACAATTGTCGCTTACACTTTTTCTGGTACAAAGCTAAATACCGAGTTCTTTTACACTGGCACAACCACTCCCGACGTCGCCTATACTTTTTCCGACACTAAGCTAGATGTCGAGTTCTTTTACAAGGGTACAACCACTCCCAATATGTTTTATGGCCCAACATAGAAACCTTGTGTTTTATGACACAAACACATAAACCACCTAATCTAGTTTGATGTTTAGATTGTGATGCAATGATGTTTACAATGATGATCCATGACATAAATGGGTCATGGATATGAATGACTAATCTAAATGAACTTCCATTGATAGGAAACCTTCAATGGATGAAGATCACAAGCTCTCTAAGCTTGTTGTGATGGATCTTCATATATGCATGTGGAATCTACATGAACTTCTTGAATAAGAAGTCTTCAAACAATGAGGATGTCAAGTGCCCTTGAATCTTCATATGTTGGTATGCTTTGGTGGATGATGGCTTCAAGATCTCCAAGCCTTTTGGTAGATCAGGAGGTATGCTATGCTTGTGATGGATGATGACTCACGATCTCTGAGCTTGCTTCACAAGATCATTACGTGTGTATGCTTACAACATAATGAAAGTTAGTAACATTATGATCATTATGAAAAGGGTGATTAATGTGTATTTCTACATGGTTTACTACTAATCTAAATGTATGCAAAGGGTAGAGAGAATGTGTGTTCTAGTGGGTTAAAACAATGGGTAAACAATGGGCTACTATTTATAAGAAAATTGTTCAGACAACCCGCGGATTTGGCGGAACCAATTCCAGGGGTCCACCCTTTATGCTGTTTGGTTCCGCCGGGACATGACAGCTAGATCTTACCATATCTTACCAAGATCTTACACAATACAACTCATTGCTTGAAGATCTTTCCAAAATATTTTACTAAATCTTACAAGCTATCCAAATGATGTATGCCATGATGTCATGTATATATTTCCATTTTAAGAATTAAAATATAAATAATGTAAATGTATATATGTATGTAACATGTATCCTAGTGATCATGTAGCATGTATATACTTATGCTACTAAAGATGTTAAACTACTTATGCTACTATGTCATTAACATCATTTTCATGAGTTAGCGCATTTGTCTTAGTTTGACACCTAAAGAGTACTTATCCTATTAAAGTTAGGAAACATGATGTACAAGTAAAAGTAATTGTATGTGCAAAGTGTAAAATGAGGTTCTAAGTAGAATGGTTAACCTTTTAAAATACTTAATGACCTAACCGTATTTTAAACATTCTAAATAGTTTGTTAAGGGTTTGATCATAATGCCACATAACAAACATGTACGAACCTGTGTTGTATCATACGAGGAATCGAGAGGTCGAGAGGTGTTGAATGTATGTTGAGACAATATATGATTACAGGTAACTTGTACATTTTACGTTGTGTATCAAGTTACATGTTTGTCATCAGTCAAAACAAACGAGACTGCTTGCACTAACAATCTCCCCCTTTTTGATGATGACAAAATATGTAAACGTGATAGAAAGTAAAATGTAAAAAATTTACTTGTGTTCGTACTACCTTTTACATTACCTTTTTCATTTATACTCTTCTCCCTCATTACTTTCTCTGTTTACACCTTTCTACCCCGTTTGTCAAAACAAAAAGGGTGTGTCCTTGGAGTTAACTTCATTTCTCCCCGAAATGGCGAGCTTGCATCATCCCTAGTGAAGTTAAATTGACTACTCCAATCTCTTATGGTTGTTGCGTCCCCTAGGTTGTTAGCGGATCCATGGATCAAACTAAGACTCTTAACCTACATCAAGGTTAGTGTTGTGCAATAAAACAAAAATATATGAGAAATGCATGATGAATGAAATGCACATAGCAAACACTACACGTGGGTAGGCTATGTTGGACTATCTCCTCCTTTTTGTCAAAACACTAAGGTGTGTTGAAGAATGAGAATTAATATGAATGCGAGCGTGCTCCCCCTTGAAGGTTGCTCCCCCTTGGACAATACTCCCCCTAGTTGGAGTGTCAAGTATATGATGCATGAAATAAGAAAGCTATAAAAACAAAGGTTAGTGCATAATTAGCTCCCCCTTGATCAATACTCCCCGTTGCTAGGGTACCAACGTATATGATGCAAGGATGAGGAATCCTACAAACTAAAGGTTAATGTAAAACAATATTTGTCCTTGGACGAGTATGTGATATACAACAATGCGTGTATATGATGCATTCTATAAATGCTTGACGGAAGCTCCCCCTTGCTCTAGGGCGTCAAGATGAACCTACAAAATAAAAATTAGTGCACTAGAAGCTATGTTTTAAGACAGATATGTCATATACGACCAATGTGTATAGACGATGCAATATGAGTGCTTGATAGATATTCCTCCTGATTCGAGGACGTCAAGAAGAACTGACAATAAAAGAAGAAAATGCAAACTTCATCCTTAGATGAGTATGCAATATATGAATGAGCGTATATGATGATAAACATACAATGAAAGGATTAGTGCAATATATTTCATCTCAAGGAAAAATAAGATGTATATATATATGATGCAATATATCAATTATAAACTATGTTATAAAGTGTAATCTTCTAATAAGAATTACAATCATAAGAATATAATATGATAAAATCCTACAAAACAATGCCTAGGAGAAAGACATGAAGTGGAGTTAAAGTGAATGGTGCTAGTGTCGGTGTTGGTTTAGTAGTGGTGATAACTCAATAGATGACTAAAGATTGATGCAAGTAGATTTTTCGCTAATCCATGGTGGTGATGATTAGTGAAAGAGGTAATGGAATGCAATGAATTCAGAAACTCTACTGTACAGCAAATGCTATAAAAGTATTGAAGACGGTTGAGGTTATGACATTATCATCAAAGATGATGTAACGTACCATAATATATGCTCGAATGGAATTAAGATGAAGTGAAGACAATGATCACTTAGGAATAAAAATTCCATATGCAAAAACTAGAAAGGCCAGATACCTATATGAGGATGAAAATGACATCATAAGATGCGAGAGTGTTGGTTAGACCAACGTGTTGAGAATGACGATTTTGATATATCGTTTGCACTGAAAATGACGTGCTTGATATGTATCAAGAATGAAGAGGATGAGATCCTACGATGGTGTTCTAAACAATGAAGTTGTGAGATTAAGGTGAAAATCCTAGACTCGTTGGTTACGAGAGGGTTGTTTGGTTTTAAGTGGCTAAAAACTGACTCAGGTACCTACGGATTGGGCGGAACCAAATCTTTGGTTCCGTCCGTCTTATCAAAGGGTACCTTGGGACCAGAATTGATTTGGTCATGTTTTGTCATTTTTGATCAAACGAAGGTTCAAGCTAAGGTCTATTTACTTATAACTACTGATTTGGTTTCACTAATCCTAGTCAAAGTCTAAGGAGACTTAATGCTTCTCGTTTAAGAGGTTTGTCAAACACATGATATGTTTTTCACTTGACGAGGTATTTGTGTGATGTTGAAACATTTGTGATTTAGTGAGCTGATTATAATTGAATGGTGTGAACCTATGAGTAAGTGTTCTTAGATACAAAAAGACAATTATGTGAATGATTTTCTCTCCCCCTTAATCGGTGGACATCCAACATAATGTGTGATGTATCAAATGAAGAATGACGGTAAAGTGTTTAGGATGTTGCAGTTGAATGAAAGCGATGAGCTTAGTAATGTTTTTGCGGATGTTTGATTAGCATACAAAGAACTTCGTCCTTGAAGTGACATAGCTCTTCTCTATCAATGCGAGATGATCGCATGACGAGGCATGTGGTTTTCTCATTGGAGGTGTATTGTTATAACTAAAAGGTAATGGAGATGTTGTTAGGAAAAGCGGAAGCAATAATGGGATTTGTAAAAAGGTCGATTGAAAGATATGCAAACACAAATTTCAAGCTTCTAAAACTTAATCCTAGTAGCTTCAAAAGCTATATGCAAGAGAAAGGTTCCCATAAACATATTACTAAACTATATAGTAATAAAAGGATTACAATTATGCAAGATAGGCATAACAAAGTGAGATAACAACTAATTTGTTATCAACCTACAATACAAACATGTTAATGACAAAAGATGTGATTATGATAGAAATAATAACATCTTATATAAACAAAAACAAATATTCAACTACTAGACAAAAAGCTACCACATAGCATCAAGACAGATAATCATATTGCAAGAGAGCATGACAATGTTTGAGATGCTACATTGTGAAATTGTTTAGATGTAATGCTTAGTCACTTTAGCATACTTACTCATTGATTAACACAATAAAACGACTTCTAACTGTTTATCATACCAAAAGCACTTAGACATGTTATAGGTACACACATGGCAAACAAATAGTGTGACACAGTCACAAAAGAAGTAAAATGACAGATTCATGCAAACCATTATAACATTTTGGAGCATGTATCATTTAGGCTAACCTACGAAAATGCTCAAAAGACAAGAGCTTACAAATATATAAGATCATCATGTATCAAAATGATATATCATGATATAACAAGCAACACGTTAATCTGTGAAACAGCATATAACGAAAAAATGAAAAACTCATACACATCATGTTAACACGAAACATGCAGACAAAACCTTTCCAAGGTTTACACATTTGACTATCAATCAAATAGTTATCATGATTATGTCAAGATACCTAATCATATCAAGCAAATAACATGTAATCAACACATGTATATGTAATGCAAGTGATTTTACTAAGAAAAATCACATCTACTACTTGGTTGATTTATATTCCTAAGACAAGATAAATTATCTTATTTTAATACTTACTTTAGGCAAGTATAGGAATAAAGATTTTTCAAGTTGGAGAATGAATATGAGACTATTACTTGCGGTGCTCAATTCAGGCTAAACACGACCATTTTTACAGGTGATTCCACATACCTAACTTCTCTGCTGGAAGCAATTTAACCGTTAGGTTAAATTGAGTTTCTAGTGCAATAGGTTCTCCAGTAGTCATTCTCATGTTAGAAAGATAGGAATTCCTATTTTGCCTATCAAAGTATATAAAATATGATAGTTCATCAATACTTGGCTCAACTATTTCTATTAAAACTAAGGTAATGAAGATGTCATGTTATACATGGGAATTTGACAAATATGTGTCAACAGATTTTAATCTTTGTGTTTGGAATCTAAGGTTGAATGATCTAAAGGGTGACATCTTTTGTGTTGAGTTTAAGTATGTGTTATGTAAGTGATTTGATCATCTAAGACCAAGAGATGTGTTTGTGTGTGATAATAGAATATGTTAAGAATGTTCTCAAGAAAGTTCTTTGGAACAAATATCTAAATAAAGTTACAAACTTTTATAGATCTTGTGTATGCTCTAGAGATGTGTAGGATATGCACAAGGTTTGAACTAGATTATGAGCAAGGTTTGGTTATGATGTATGTTTGAAAGGAAATAGACACATATAGTATCTTTCAACAAGTAAGATTATTTCATTGGATAAAGTCATCATGCTTATGAAAACAAGTTTGACAAGATGAGGGGGAATCTCTAGTTCATAGAACTTGTATGTGTAGTGAAATCTCTTGTAACACAACCGTTCATGTTGCAAGGAGAAAATGATGCATAGGATATACATTATCCTTTTAACAAGATGAAAACTAAATGCATGATTTCTTAGGCATAATGTTTTCCGAAACATCATGTTTTCCTAAATGAAGATATGAAGCCAAAGTATTTGAATTTGATAGTCCTATCCTAAATGATGACAAGAAAAATTCACTTGAGTTTCTTATGTATACTTCTCAAGAGTCATTCTCACTTTGGGGTGCATGAGGTCGGCTTTGAGATTGCATTTTAACATATGTTTGTTAAAATGTTGATTTAAGGTTTAATGAAACTTATGCAGAAGTTTAACGAAAAAGTATTAATACTTTGATAACTTGTGAAAGAGGTACTAATTAAACCTAGTGGAAATTGATAAACAATGAATGTGAGCATCATGCTCATTTGACGGTGAAGGTTCTAATCCTATAGGTGATAAAGTATGGTTGAGTTTGTTTAACGAATGTTTGGACAAATGGCTTTTTGAGCAATGCATTCAATGGATTCAAATGATAATAAGGATTGTGGTGATGTAGGGGTTTGTTGTGCTATGAAAGTACTTAGGTTTTATGGATGTTGAAAATAACAAGGATGGAGACTAATTCTTGTGATCCATAGGTAGGTACAACTAGTGTGTGATGTGATCTGAAGCTTAGGGCCTTAGATATATCACAGAGGTGAATGTGATGGGACAATGGTGAAAGTACAAGTGCACTTAGGTGATAGGATAAGTGTTTTAACATATGTTGTTAAAATACTTTGGTGTTGAGTCTTTCGGATATGACTTTTAATGACTATAATCGTAAGTCAAATTTACTTGAATATTTTGGACGAAATACTTAAGTTGTCAATCCTACTTTGCTGAGATTGGATAGCATCCAAGGATAGCAAGACTTGATAATATATCTATAACCTAAGCGTGAGTTATGAATCGATGTAAATCTTAATCGTCTTGAAGGATGACATATTTAACCAAGTAAGGCAACATACGTGAATACAAGATAATATCTATAGTCATAAGTTGGACTTGTGATCTATGATATTTTTGCACACAGTGAGTCTGGATTAGTTAGGAAGTTGTCAATTTACAAATCAAGCTAATGGATGAGTAAAGGACAGGAGGATGCAATAAATGTTTGTAATGATTACAAATACTCAATGGTCCATGGATTGCAAGGAACAAATTTCCGGATTCCTTCCTTTATGGAGAAAGGTACCTTGGAGTATTTTTGTGAAATTTGAAAGTATGGTTAGAGATGATTATCCTATTGGTGCAAGTGAGATTTCATGATCCTAATACGAGTGAATATTAGTGAAAAGAATCCTAGTGATAAAAATTAGTGATCTTGAGTGCGGGATTTAAACGAAAATTTAAAAATCTAACTGTTAGTCTAGCGGAACCAATAAACAACACAGGCGGAACCCAGAATTTGGTTCCGCGGAATCCGTTGATTGAATTTTGGCAGCACCAAAAGTTTCAACATATGGATCCATAAATTTGGTTCCGCCATATCCGCCAAATGGAATTTCTTTACAGAGGGCATTTCAAAAGACCCAAAACCCGTTCAATTCCTGAAAATTGTCCTAAAACATATTTAACTACTTAGTTGTGATTGATTAAAAACAAAAACCCAGGTTCTAACACATGTTAGCATATAGATCAAACCGAGGATTTTGAACTAACCATTTATGAAAGTTAAGCCAAACAATGGCTTAAACACGGAAACTTGATAACATCAAAGTGTTATGGTCCTGCATGACACGGTTAGTTCACATGATCAATCAAAGATAAGTTTCTATCCTATAACAAGACACATACATTAAATGTCATTGTAGAAGCAGATATACTAAACACTTTTTACAAGAATACTACATGTTTAAAAATGTAGTGACACATTTAAACACTTGACCATCTTTTAAGATACTTAGTTAGTGTTACTCAATTCTCATTACTAAGTGAATTATGCAAGATAATCACATAACTTATGAAAAGAAGAATATCTAAGTCTATAAAAAATACAAAAACAATTTATCAACTTATTGCACAAGATCTAGCAATAGTCCTATTGTGCATAAAACAAGCAATTGATAAACAAGCAAATAAATATCATGGCAAAACACTTATGTATTATAAATCAACAAGTGCAATCTTAATTACCAACAAGCAAACAACATGTATGCAAATAGCTAGAACAAGTAGTCACATAGCATAGCATAAAAGAAAAGATACTTTTCATCACTTTGTGTTTAAACATGACGATGTACATCAAGCTTGATTATTTTCCTTTATATATATATTAATATATCCTATTTTAGCATCATTTCAACTTATGTGACTTATCAAATCATTTACGAAGTGATTTTTCAACAAAATTATTAGTTATCCCAAACACTCCTTTCAAACTCGTATTTTTAGTAAATTTGCTTTAAGCACACAATTTGACACTTAACTCTTTTGAGAAATCTTTCCTTTTAATTTTCCACAGACATCTTCAAGCTTGTATACAAAGTAACGTTTAACAACAAAATTTTTAAGTATACTTAGCGAAACATTTTTCATATTATATTCCGCTTCAATGGTAATTTGATACATGGATCGTACTCCATTTTAAAAATCATTTGTTTTGAAAATAAGAGCCACGAGGCTCTGATACCAATTGTGAAAAAGTAGAGGGGGGGGGGTGAATACGTTCCTATTTTAAAAACTTAAAACTTGTTGTATCAAATTTCCACTTTAGCGTATTCGAATATGAAAGATATAAATTGTAGTTTATGACTAGCACAAAATAAAACATGTTGTCACACAAGCATAATCAACAAGTCACAACACAAGCAATCACATAATAAAAGTAAAGCAGTAAGTAAAAGAAAGCGCAAACCGAACACAATGATTTATAGTGGTTCGGTCACGGAGCTCCTCTCCGCCCTACTTCACTCCCTGAATACCCAACTCGAGAGTTACTTTACTAGATCAACAATCTCCCTTCTTGGCGAAGAAAATCTTACAATCTTCGCTTACACTTTTTCTGGTACAAAGCTAAATACCGAGTTCTTTTACAAGGGCACAACCACTCCCGACGTCGCCTATACTTTTTTCGACACTAAGCTAGATGTCGAGTTCTTTTACAAGGGTAAAACCACTCCCAATATATTTTATGGCCCAACATAGAAACCTTGTGTTTTATGGCACAAACACATAAACCACCTAATCTAGTTTGATGTTTAGATTGTGATGCAATGATGTTTACAATGATGATCCATGACATAAATGGGTCATGGATATGAATGACTAATGTAAATGAACTTCCATTGATAGGAAGCCTTCAATGGATGAAGATCACAAGTTCCCTAAGCTTGTTGTGATGGATCTTCATATATGCATGTGGAATCTACATGAACTTCTTGAATAAGAAGTCTTCAAACAATGAGGATGTCAAGTGCCCTTGAATCTTCATATGTTGGTATGCTTTGGAGAATGATGACTTCAAGATCTCCAAGCCTTTTGGTAGATCAGGAGGTATGCTATGCTTGTGATGGATGATGACTCACGATCTCTGAGCTTGCTTCACAGGATCATTACGAGTGTATGCTTACAACATAATGAAAGTTAGTAACATTATGATCATTATGAAAAGGGTGATTAATGTGTGTTTCTACATGGTTTACTACTGATCTAAATGTATGCAAATGGTAGAGAGAATGTGTGTTCTAGTGGGTTAAAACAATGGGTAAACAATAGGCTACTATTTATAGGAAAACTGTTCAGACAGCCCGCGGATTTGGCGGAACCAATTCCAGGGGTCCGCCCTTTATGCTATTTGGTTCCGCCGGGACATGACAGCTAGATCTTACCATATCTTACCAAGATCTTGCACAATCCAACTCATTGCTTGAAGATCTTTCCAAAATATTTTACTAAATCTTACAAGCTATCCAAATGATGTATGCCATGATGTCATGTATATATTTCCATTTTAAGAATTAAAATGTAAATAATGTAAATGTGTATATGTATGTAACAAGTATCCTAGTGATCATGTAGCATGTATATACTTATGCTACTAAAGATGTTAAACTACTTATGCTACTATGTCATTAACATCATTTTCATGAGTTAGCCCATTTGTCTTAGTTTGACACCTAAAGAGTACTTATACTATTAAAATTAGGAAACATGATGTACAAGTAAAAATACTTGTATGTGCAAAGTGTAAAATGAGGTTCTAAGTAGAATGGTTAACCTTTTAAAATACTTAATGACCTAACCGTATTTTAAACATTCTAAATGGTTTGTTAAGGGTTTGATCATAATGCCACTTAACAAACATGTACGAACCTGTGTTGTATCATACGAGGACTCGAGAGGTCGAGTGGTGTTGAATGTATGTTGAGACAAGATATGATTACAAGTAACTTGTACATTTTACGTTATGTATCAAGTTACATGTTTTTCATCAATCAAAACAAATGAGACTGCTTGCACTAACACCGGGGTAGTCCACGTAGGTGTACTCGGACAATTAAAACCACTTACAAGTTGTTCCTTCAGATCTTCCCATTTAAATGGTGTCATTCAATATGGAGTTTCAGATTCAGGCAAAATGTCGTTCCATAAGGATAGAGTTCTGTCTCATCAGACCTTACTGTTTCGGCACTTCTCAAGATATCTTATGCTCCCAATAAGTTCAAGTTATATGATGTTTGTATTATCACGTTGATCAGGCGTCATAATACTTGCATCATATAATCATGCCTTTATTGGTATCATATTCCACCTCGAGTCATGACTAAACAATCTCTTAGTACCATGTCATATCAACTTCACATTCTGGTGGAAATCTTGGTGGTTCGCTCAGGAATTACATCAAGAAAATTCAGATTGCAAAATGACTCTCAAGGTGCGATCCATCCAACGGTGTATTAAATAGGTGCTAGGAAAACTTTCACAACCGTGAAAAGATAACGTATGAGTTTTCAGGGTAGTAATAATAACAATGGTTAATCAGTCGGAAATCATGGTAAGGAATTCAGGATTGTTCAAAACGCCAAAGGTGAGACGTAGAATGAAAGTAGTTGGCATCTTGATGCTCAGTCCACCGATCCATACTAGAATAACATCGAAATCGTATACTTCCAAAGGAAACAATTTAGCAGAACGAATCCTATTGTCAGAAAGAAATGGACAATTTCCTATACTCGTGGTTACTCACCACCAGATTTCTCATAGGAATGGAAAGGGTTAAGGCATAACTTAATAGTGTGGAGGGGAACTTAATATGCTTAACAAAAGCAAGGGAAATTACAGAATGTGTTAAACACATCATGGTCATCAGAATCCTCAGAATGGTCAAAGAGGCATCTAAATGATTAACAAACGAATCAGAGGTTAAGGTCAGAATCAGAAAATAAAACTCATATAGTGTAAGGCATAACCATAAAATTCTCAAGGCATTCTAAACTTACTTGGTCACTAAACTCATGCTGAGCAATATGATAAGTTTCCTAAATCTCCAGAAAGAATGATCTTAAAGGGGGCTTAACTAAAAGGTAGGGTATGAATCAGAGTGATGCGGAAGCAATATACCTAACAAATGTCTTATCACATAGTCTACCCAATCCTTACCGGTCATATCTTAAGTTCCTCCAGAGTGGAAATCCTAAGGCAAATTCTCAAAGGTTTTTTCATAAGCTCCTATAATGCAAACCTAAGGGCCTAATATTCACAGATCATGATTTTATGTACTACAAGTCGAAGCCTTTGCTCTGATACCATAATTGTAACACCCCCATCTGCGAACGGGTCAAATGTTACATTTATGGCGTCAAACAGAACATACGCAAGCGGAAGACTTTAATAATAAAATGGTTAAAAAAGTATTCTAAGGGATAATAATAATGTAATAAATCAAAACATAACAACTTCCAAAACTAAGATACAAACTAAGTCAATATGAAAACTCTAAGTCCAACTCTAATCCATGGGGAGCTATCAACAGTGCAGTCCACTAAGAGCTCCTAAGCACTCTTCACTCAAAACCCAGCTTCCCTCTTAAAACCTGCCGCAGGAAAAGAAAATGCGGCTGAACTTAAAAAGCCTAGTGAACATATACATATAATGAAAGGTAATAAGCAAACGAATGAACGAAACGAAACTAAGGAAACCTGCTGAACAATATACCATAAGTCATGAGAAAATAAAAGAATGAATAAGGAATCAGAAATAACAAAGGAATGCCCACGAGCCCTAAACAGATATGTCTAGACATGATACATGAATAGACCCAAGACAGATAAACATAATCATAATCATAATCATAGCAAAGTCATAGCAAAGTATACATGGAGTAGCTAGCTCACAATTTACCAGAAGTGAAATGGGGTGTATGGCACACGCACAATCCATTCACTAAATAAATGAACTAAATAAAGTACCTAGGATTCATCCATATGCTCCCTGCAAAATAGATATACATATACAAGTTCGAGACTGTGAATACGTACGTTAATATAATAATAATAAGTATGGCAGCCATGGTTGCTATATAGCATAAGTGGGAACGTTGTGGACTAAATTCCACCTCCACAGATAGTGTCAATACCATTGGTGCATCAATGGCACAGCCATGGACTCCCCATGACTGGCTACAAGTATGGGCAACATAATAGGCATAGTACATGCAATCTAATGATAAGGAATAATTATAAATTATCCAACTCAGATAATAGCTATATGAATAGAATATAGCATGAAACGAATAATCAAACGAATACTGAACAAATATGGATCAACGCATATCAAATAAAAAATATCAGGGAATCAATGAGTCATGAGAAATCTTTAAGGAATAGATAGAGTACAAATAGGTTAAGTAATTGTGAAAATAATTTAAACACTATTTTCATAAACGTATTCTTTTAAAAGCAGTTTTCATAAAAGTCATTAAACCTTCATATAAAAGTGGTATCGCCTCGGTTTCATAGCAATCATTCTAAAGCAGTTTTTCTCAAAACATTATCATGATATATTTAATAAAGGTTTTCACACGAAGTTATAATATTAAATGGGTTACAAAGTATCAAAGGAATCTAATACAGATATTGAAGTCACAAGAGAGAACGAATGAATCAAACCATATCAGACAGAATAACCAAATGAATATAAAATGAATCATAACTCAGAATAAAAAATATCAAGGAATCAAAAGTCATGAGATACCCTTACTGAAAAAGGGTGGAATATATGTACATTAACGCGAATGAAAGAAAAGCAAACGACTGAATGAACACAAGGAAACTACATCACGCCTCTTCAAATGATCTACACTAATTAGGGATCATTTAATACTTATATGTTTATTTAATAAGTTACAAATGGTTTTAATGACTTATACTTATAGTTATACTCATGACTTATTTTAGGTTTATTTTACAAATCTGGGTTAGTTTCTTACGAATTTTAAGACGTATCAAATGAACTCCAGATACTATCCTAATTTTTCTTGAGGTTCCCAAATGAGTTAAGTAATTACTCAAATTTTTTCATATTATATTAATAAGTGTAAGTACCCTTTAAAATTCATCTTTCCAGACCTACCCAGAAAAATAACTGCACAGACACCCAGAAAGTTTTCCCTTAACTAACCCATTTCGACACTTCCGAAAAATCCACCAAAATTCCAGTAAGCCATATACATCTTAAAAATTATCCCTATCAAATAAGACCTCTTAATTACTTATGGTTTTAAAACTAAAAACCAAAAACACCAACTGATTTTCAGACATCCAAAATACAGTTTTGACACTTAACATTGTAAAAATCAAAAGACCATCTTCTCGACCTCCAATGGCTATAAAACTTGACATGCATAATGTTGATTAAATAAAATTAGTTTTAGACTCAGGAAATTCACAAAAACATTGGGATCATTATTTTAGACTCCCTTGAACCCGACCCAATTTTTGGACAGCTTGTTCGCATAAAATCACACCCAAATCCTAAACCCTTTTTAAGCCCTGGTCGACTCCATTAAATGCCTAGGGTTTCCAGGTTTTATAGAATGTAATTAATGTCTAAATAATGTTCTATTACTGATTGTGCGAGGGTTTTAATGACATAACTTAGGGCACAAATTAGATTAGGTCGACATGGATAAGAACAAGTCGACACACATCTTACACAAGGTCTTTATTATCACATGAGGCGTATAATAATCATACTTTATATATATATATATATATATATATATATATATATATATATATATATATATATATATATATATATATATATATATATATATATATCAGTATTAACGAGACAAAAAAAAAAGAAAAAAAAAGAACCATTAATGAGCGGCAAGAGTAGATGAAAACGAGCAGCAACCATGTTTGAGATTACGGTTTCACATAGCTTAGTCGTACATAATTTTTGTGAGACAAGAAGAGAACATGGTGAGTACTTTATGGGGCTGTTGAACGCGACACAACACAAGGACAAAGACCAACAAATGCAAGGCTGCTATATCACTTCAAGGATCACCAAGGGCCGCTGCAACTCTTCTTCTTTGGTCTTGGAAGAAAAGATTGAGAATTAGGGCTGTGCTTAGAATCGATTTATGAAAGTGAGGTAGATATGCCGTGAGTTTTGAGGAGGGAATGAAAAGAACCGTATAATATGAGAAGAGGAGAAAACGTGTTTTCTAAATTGGAAACTAATAATACCGAATAAAGTTTTATGAGTGATTAGCGGGATTTATGGCTGAGAAAAAGGTAATAGATATCTAATTGATTTAGGATATATATACGTATCAAACAAATGAGTATGGAAGGTTATACAATGTCGTATGTTATTTAACTTAGGATAGTTTAGGAAATTAAAATGTAACAAATTTATAAAGTATAGTTTAGCTTAGCATTATTTCTAATAATGTGAAATTATTACATGTCGTATAGTTTAATAGTTCTTAATTATTATTAAATACTTAGGGTAAAAATCGAATTAGTTATAAAATGGTGAAACCAGATTTTAGGGTATTACAGTTCTACTTCGACAAGTCCTTTGCGAGACATGTTTACATCACTAGTTAAACCTGCTTGAAATTATTACCCGTCCAGGAGCAAGTCTTTTCGATTACTGATATTTGTTTATCTCGTCAATTCGTTGGTTATATTTGAGTCGAGCTCTTTGAGATATCATAACGATCACATTTTAATCACATTTCTCCCCCTCAAAAATAGCATTTCGATGGTATTTTTGATACCGATTGATTAAAATCTTTGTTTTAGGAAAGCTAATAGGGAGAAACGGATTTGCATGAACTTTTGGAACATATTTGTTTTTGAAATACTCCCCCTCAAAACACGCATATGATTTTAGAATTTTAACTTAATTAAAGTTCGAGGGAAGGAGTCTTCTTGAAGCAAAATTCTGAAAGATTTAGAAATTTCAGTTTGAAAAATTCTTGTATAAATTTTGCTTCAAGGTAACTAAAACGTTATATTAAGTTTTGATCAACAAATGGTTTTAGTTTGAAATATATTATGAAATACTCCCCCTCAAAACTAGCATACGTTTTGACATTTTTAAACTTTAGAGCGAATTGGGGAGTAACATTTTGAAAAAAAAAAAAATCTTGAGCAAAATATTGAATAGTTTTGAAAGAACCTTTTGAAAATTTTTGCTCAAGATTAAGAAGTTTTTGATAAGCTTTGCGTGAGGACTTCTTATCTGTTAGGATTGTTGCACTTAAACGTACAACATGGTCCTTTCATCAAAAATCGGGTTATATATTGATATATGTGCATAAGCCATAATGTTTAAGCTTGGGTTTCGTACTGAAGTATACAAAAGCCATAATGTTTAAGTCCGGGTTGCAAGCTGTAATACTTACAAGCCATAAAAAATATCAGATTAGACAACAACCTTGGGAACCTATTTAAGCACGGCGCTAACGGGTTTACCAAATTTTGAAATCCATTTGTAAGTTGTGTCAATCTGATTTAAAGATGTTGAATTCTAACGAGGACTGAAAGCCGGTGTTTCATTTTGAAATAACACTAGTGGAATCAATAGAGATTTAAAGCTCTTTTTCTGTTGAAAATTGTTTGATAAACCCGGTGTCTCTCTTGGAGTTTTAAAATCTGAAGAAGAAGATTTCCATCTAGAGTTGAACCTTGTGGATTCTCTTTGAAGATTTGTTTTTGTGATAAATGGAAACCTTCCGGTATTTGAAATGTTCAAAGAAGATTCATTCTTATGTTGCAGCGAAAGCAATACTGATATTGAATATTTGAAAGGTTTTGAACGACTTTGATTTGGTCTCCACACTTGCTTTACCAATGTAAAACGAGAGTATGGAGTTTGAAAAACATGTTTCATTTTACTTGAAGTATTTGGGGGTTTTGAACAACTTTTCTTTGGTCTCCACACTTTCTTTACCGGTGTAAAACGAGAGTATGGAGTTTGAAAAACTTGATTCTTTCCATTTGAAGCACTTATATTTGAAAACTTTTGAGAAGTAGATATTTCGGAAAAACTTGGTCTCTTTGAAAACTTCATTCCTTTTTGCAAAGAATAAGTTGTAAACTGAGAAACCTTTTTCGACAATGGTTTTGAAGATTCACCGGTATAAACCTTCTCAGAAACACTCACTTTTGGTGTTGAAACATTTGAAATTGGAGTTTTTCCCTTTGATCGGTTAAGAGAATCAAAATTCACTTTTAAAGCATTGTATGAAGTTCTCAAATCGCTGTATTCTTTTTGAAGAGAAATATGATCTTGTGATGCCAGTTTTGATTCTAAAGAAGCAATTTCTTTCAAAAGTTGATCTTTTTCGGCTTTAAAATCATCAATCTTACGAGCCAATTTTCGTTCAAACTCAACATTTTCTTTTTCAAGTCTTTCAAAATAACTTTCGAACTTTGTCGTTTTGTTGAAAAATTCTGTTTTGGCGTCCTCAAAATCGTTTGTTTGTTGGGCTAAAAGCATTTCAAGCTCAACTACTTTTGTTTGAAGCATAAGATTTTTATTTTCAAAAAGATAAATTTTCTCCCCCGTTTCCTTTTCAAAATCTGGAGTATTAGAATCAAACAGGGAATTTGGAAAGGAAACTTTGTGATTTGAGAATCAACCTTTTTCTTCTTCATTGATTCAATATTTTGCAAAACATTTTCAAACTTTTTATCAGCGAATTCAGAAAATTGAGACTTCAAATCTTTAGTCTCTTATTGTTTCATGTTTGAGTTTTGTGTCTGAACTCATGAACGTTTGATTGAATCAAACAAGTTTTTGTAAACCTGTTTCAAATGCTCAATCTCTTTTCCGTATTTTGAAATTTGACACTTTATAGACACGTTTTCATCATCAAGTTATTCAAGCTTTGACATCCAAGGGTTTTTAAAAGCCGGCTTTTCTTGATTGTGTTGTAAAGCTAGCTCAAACTTAATGCTTTGTGGTTGACATCTTTGAAAATTTTGCTCAAGAGAGAATATTTGACGTTTAAGTTTCTCTTGGATGTCTTTTGACTCTTTTAAAATTCTTTCATTTTCATGTCTCAACATCCTATTTTCCTCTTTTAAAGTTTCAGTCACAACAATCAACAATTTATCACATGCAGTATTTTCAAAATCTTTCAGTTTTGCTCCCAAATCAACAATGTCGTTAAGATATGAGTCTTCCCTGTTTTTCCATCTCGTTCTCAATGTTTTGTAATCAGTTTGACATGTTGAGATCTTTGTTGTTAATGTTGAAACCTCTGTTGTTAATTTTGCAATTTGGTTTTGAAGGTCAAGCTTTTCTTTTTCCAGTTTTGAAACCTTTTCATTATTGGAAACAATTAGTTCTCGCAGTTGATGTTGTAAGTCTTGTTCTTTCACATACGATTTTTGAAACGCAACTTCAAAACTATGTTCTCTTTTAAATTTTGTTGCAAAAACATTTGCACGTTTTCTATAAATCTCAAGCTCTTCAGTTAACGACGTATTTTGTGCTTTTAGTTCCCGATTAAGCTCGTTACATCGATTAACTTTAGTTTGCATATTTTTTATTAATAAAGCAATTGAAGCACGTTCTTGATCATGATTCACATTGTCATGTTTAACCGTACCTCCATTAGGATCTATATTTGGATTCTCGGGAGTGATATTACTATCATCCTGATTCACCACATATGTGTCATTAATGTACTCAGGTTGTTCATGACTTCGTGTTTCATAAGCAAACACATTATCAAATATATCACCATCATTTACAACACCATTTGAATGATGTACCTTGAAGAATGTGTCTTAACTTTTTGAAGGTCTGACATCAGCAGCTGCATTCTTCAAACCATCCTTACTGTTGAGTTTCCCGTCAACATCTGAATCATTCCTTGGAGTGCTTCTTTCATTCTGCTCTCGTTCATTCAATTCTCTTTTGCGTTTCTGCATCTGCATTTCAATTCTTTCTCGTTCCATTTCTTTGAATTCTCTTTCCTTCAGCGTATCTCTTAGATGAAGTGATCGTGCATTAAGCACCATTTCTTGTATGTTCATTAGTACAACAAGTTGATCTCTAAAAGCTTCAGCCTCCATACTAGTGATGTTCTCTCTCCATATCTTGCTTTGAGATTCATAGTCCCGAGAAATCTTGAACACTCTAAAATCCATGGACATGAACCCTTTTAACTGTGTCTTGAGCGCTCTAAATCCTACCATGCAGTCACTTCCCTGTTCAATTTGCTTCTCTATTTGAACGATGTTTTGCTGGAGTTCCCTTTTAAAGGTTAGAAGGTCCATTTCAGATCTGAAGAATATTGTAAAGGAACTCCACGTTGGAAACCTTGCTTCTGAAAGAACCTTACATTGAATCTTAACTGATTTAAAATGTGTCAAACAGTTTTCTTTGGAGTGCATTGAGGGCTTTACACTTTTAGGCATCCCTCTCTTTTTTGAACTTGATTCCAATATAATTTCGGTGTGAAATGATAATCGATCTTGTAGACGATAAAGAAGTGATTTTGTTGTTCTCTTTCCTGGCCGTTAGATGAAGGTGGGGTAAATCAGATGATGGATAATATTTGTTTTACACTTTTTATTTTATTCATACTTTGTAGGGGATCGCAACTCGTTAACATAGATTATCCAATCTAACTCAAATTATGTGTCACAAAAATTACCTGTTGGTATTAATCATTTATAGGAAAACAAAAATCTTGGCACTAATCATCTTTCGGAAATCGACAATCTATACTGAAGTTATTCTTCTCAAGAATGAATCATGCAATAGTTTGGTGAAATTCATTTTTTCATAACAATTTTTGTTATAATAAAATATAGAGATGATTCATGCTAATATTTTGCGATAAAATGACAAATCCACTTAACTAATTTTTGTAAGAGTAAATTACACCGTTCGTCCCTGTGGTTTGGGCCAAATTTCACTCTCAGTCTCTATTTTTTTTTCTTGCATCGTTGGTCCCTGTGGTTTTTCAATTGCACACCGGTGGTCCCTATCGTTAACTGGCGTTATCTTTTCCGTTAGCAAGTAGCAACGTTAGTCCATTAACCAAACAAGCGTTTGCAACGTTAGTCCTTTTACTAACGGCCGTTTGCAACGTTATTCCTTTTTTGAAATTTTTTTTTTTTTTCGAAATAATTTTTTTAAAAAAATATTTTTTTTAAATATATATTTTTTTTCGAAATAATTTTTTTAGAAAAATATTTTTTTTTCAAAATATATTATTTTTTGAGAAAAATATTTTTTTTTCGAAATAATTTAAAAAAAATTTTTTTTTAGAAAAATATTTTGTTTCGAAAAAATATTTTTTTTTTCGAAATAATTTTTTAAGAAAAATATTTTTTTAGAAAAATATTTTTTTTTTCAATATATATTTTTTTTAGAAAAATATTTTTTTTCGAAATAATTTAAAAAAAATAATTTTTTTTCGAAAAATATTTTTTTAGAAAAATATTTTTTTTTCCAAAATATATTTTTTTAGAATTTTTTTTCGAAATAATTTAAAAAATAATAATTTTTTTTTAGAAAAATATTTTTTTATTTAAAGTTGTTTTCAAATTTAATGTTTTATAAATTTTGTAAAGTAAAGTTAAGCGTTTCTAGATTTTGAATTAAATGAATGATTTTTAAAATGTTTTATTGATGAGTATTTTGACTTTTAAAGTTTGATTTGATTCTAATGATAAGAAGTATGGGTTTTGATTTGTGACACCTGTTAAAAGTTTTAATTTTTTAGAAGTTTTGTTTGCTTTGGGTAATTTGATATGAATACGTTGAAAATTATGGTGAGAAGGTAAAGTTGATATGAATATGTTGAAGATGAGGGTAATTTTGTTACTTTACACATTCCAACAAAAAAAAAAAAAAAAAAAAAAAAAAAAAAAAAAAAAAAAATAAATATTTTTCTAAAAAAAATATATTTTGAAAAAAAAATATTTTTCTAAAAAAATTATTTCGAAAAAAATATATATATTTCGAAAAAAAATATTTTTCTAAAAAATTATTTCGAAAAAAAATATATTTCGAAAAAAAATATTTTTCTAAAAAAAAATATTTTGAAAAAAAAAATATTTTTCTAAAAATATTATTTCGAAAAAAAATATTTTTCTAAAATAATTATTTCGAAAAAAAAATATTTTTCACAAAAGGACTAACGTTGCAAATGCTTGTTTGGTTAATGGACTAACGTTGCCACTTGCTAACGAAAAAGATAACGCCAGTTAACGATAGGGACCACCGGTGTGCAATTGAAAAACCACAGGGACCAACGATGCAAGAAAAAAAAAAAGGACTGAGAGTGAAATTTGGCCCAAACCACAGGGACTAACGGTGTAATTTACTCTTTTTGTAATGAACTGTTAAATAGATTATCCGTATATTTGGTGAAATGAGCTGGAGTTGAGGCAGGGGCTTGAGATTCTATTATAAGCTGGAAGCTTAAGTTTATTTTTTCATAAAGTTGTTTTGTTAATTAGTTGGAGCTGAAGCTTATTATTGTAAACTCATATAAAAATACCTCAAATTAAATTCACATATATTTCAAACTTTTGCGTATTAATTCATTATATTTTGAAAGCTATTTAAGTAATTTGACTAACTATAAACCATTATAATCTCACATAAACTTGTTTCAATTAGCTTCGGCTTGAAGGTTATAGTTTATAAAACCTCTTATAAGCTTGTGCGATAAACAAAAATTATTTTAAAAGCTCAAACTTTTATAATCTCTCGCAAGCTCGCATCTAAACACAACCTGTACCAAGAATTTGGAAGATGTAAGTACAAATGGTAGTAGCATAGGGAAAAAGTGTAAAGAATGGGTGGGTAGTGGGCACCCTTTGATATTAAAGGATGAGGTCAAGGATATCCGTACGTGTCAGGGGCGGAGCCATGTTGAGAGGAGTGGGGGGAAATGCCCCCAACCATGTTCTCGTCGAAAGACAAAGTCAGTAGAAAAAATACTCAATTTGGTAGAAGAAATTTACAGTGCCCTCGACCTAGAATCTCGCGTGCCCTCATCGCGGAGAAGAGACCAACACTCTTGGTGCTAAAAAGACGTCTTTTGCCCATAACCATACGCATCTCTGGTTTGTTTGTGTAAAAAATAAAAAAATATGCTATTTTCTTGTGAAGAAGGGTCGTGGGGAAGACAATATTCTTTTGGGGAAGATGGGTAGTGTGGACCGGTGACTGGGGAATACAAATATTAAATGAAATAATATATCCATTGTACTATTATTTATGCGTCTTTAATACGGAGTAATTGCCTATTATTTGTATTAGTTTATAAGTTTATATACTTTAGTAAACCTACAAAATTTACCCTTTCATTTTTCATCTTCGTTTAGTTTTTTATTTAAATACTATCTTTTTGTAATGTACCCTTGAACATAAAATACCTCCAAAGTTGCCGCGTTCGTGATACGTTGATGTATACCACATTTAATTGGGTCATATTCTATAGATCCGATTATAGCTGGTATTAATTTATTGAAGTATAGTAAAAAATGACATATTTCAACATAAAATTTAACCAAAATTCGACCCGACCCGACCCAATTAATTTTTCTACTTATACCAAAAAGACATATCTAAAACACCGTTGATTGGTTGCCCCCTTTAACCAAATTTTCTGGCTCCGCCACTGATATCCGTACGTGTCTACTTCGGCCCTTTGTCATTGTTTTCGCTAATCTTATATATGGACTCTATACATCCGAGACCATATTTAAGGATATCCCTACATGTCTACTTCAGTCCTTAGTCATTGTTTTCACTAATAAGTATGATATATGGACTCCATATATGAGAGGCCATAATAAACATATGTTTAAGGATATCCCTTCATGTCTACTTCAGTTCTTTGTCATTGTTTTGTCTGATATATGGACTGCATATTATAAACATGGTGATTAAAAGATCAATTCTAGCCACTCATTTTAAACTAAAATAGAGGAAAGTAATTGGCACTCTTCAAATATTTATTGGAATACTCAATATACAAACAGTTAAATCAGATTATACTTAAAGTATAACTGCCTACTGCATACAGTGGAGTGTCCCAATAAATTTTTGGAGTGTGTCAATCACTACCCTAAAATAAAACACTCACTTCCATCCCCTGACAACCCCTCTTTTACGAGTAAATCCACTTTCACCCTTCTTTCTTTGAAAATAATATATCAAAAACTGTTAATCATTAGTAGACTCAAATTACACGATTACGACAAACATTTAATAATCTTTCAATATAGGAGCACAATCATATACTTTCAACTTTTTTTTTTTTTTTTTTTTTTTTTTGATTTTTATGATATATCATATGTGATATAACTTTAATCTATAAGTTCGAACACTTAACATATTGTCATAAAATATGCATATAAGTATTTGTAGAACTCTAAATAATTCAGCTTTTTTTGCATTTAAAAATATGAATCATTAGCTTTGCAAGCATATATCACACATAATTTTTGAACTTTCAAATCAATATAGTTTATTCATATAAGTTGCAGAATTTTTTTTTTTTTTTCGATATTCAAACTCGCTTGATACATGTGATATAAGACTAATTTTTAGATTTGAAGAATGAACATGTTGTCGTAAAATGGACATAAGTATTACTCCCTCCGTCTCAAAATTATTGTCTACATTTCTTTTTTGGGATGTCTCAAAATAATTGTCCACTTTTCATTTTAAGTAAGAAAAAAATAATTTAGTGGAGGAATATTCTATTTGAGTGGTTGAGATTTATAGTGGTCCCACTTTTATTAAACTTTATGAATTTTGTCTCCTGACAATAATTTTGAGACGGAGGGAGTATTTTTCAGTACAAAAAACAGTGAATCTTTAGAGTTGTATAAAAATACTTATGCTTATTTTACGATAACATGTTTACTGTTCGAACATACAAATTAGTGTTATATCACATATAATATATCAGACGATTTTGAATATCAATTTTTTTCTTCTTCTATTTTCTCCAACTTTAATAAATAAACCATTTTGATTTAGAGGTTAAAATATTATGTTTGATATATGGTTGAAAAACCAAGGATGTAGACTTCAATGCAAAAAAATAGTGAATCTTTTGGAGTTATATTAAATACTTATAATCAGTTTATAATATCATATTGAGTCTTTGAACTTACAGATTTGTGTTATATCACATGTGATACATCAAGCGGGTTTGATTAAAAAAAAAACCCTTCTATTTTCTCCAACTTCTATAAATAAACTGTATTGATTTAGAGGTTCAAAAATTGTGTGTGATAAATGGTTGAAAAGCTAAGGATGTGTGCTTTTCAATGCCAAAAATTATGAATCATTTGGAGTTCTATACAAATATTTATACCTGTTTTATGAAAGCACGTTGAGTGATCGAACTTACAAATTAGTATTATATCACATGTGATATATCAAGTAAAATAATGTACTGAGAAAAAACCAAAAAATACCAAAAAAAATAAAATAAAATTTGTTGAAAGTATATGAAAATGCACCTATTGAAAGATAATTAATGCTAATCATGATGGTGTAATTTGTGTAAGTTAACGGTTTACGGTTCTTGAGATAGTAATTTTTAAAGAAAATTGGATGAAAGTTTGTTTTAACTAATAATATTAATTAATCATTTTTTTTAATAAGATGGGTCGTTGATATTTGTCTCTTAATATGCAAAAAAAATAATAATCTTTATTTGAACTTTTCTTAAACATATTTATATAAAAACAATTGCCAACTAATATATTTCATAATTAAATGTTCGCTTTTGGAAATATATGACTGTTACAAACAGATTGACTATCACCAGTTCACCACTATTAAAATTATATATATCAAAGCTGTCAAACTCGCGAGTTTACACATAAGATCGTACGATCTTACGTGCACACCAGTCAAAATCGTGTAAACTCGTTATAGGATCGCACTTTAGGTGGGATCGTGCGATCTTACGTAAACTCGTTCGTAAGATCGTGTGATCGCTCGTTCGTAGGTGGGATCGTAAGCAGCTCTTGTTAGTTGTTTTCTTGTTCTAGTAACTTAGCATCTCTATTAACTTAAAGGATATTGAAGTCATCTCCCTTGTGATCTTCATTAGCCTTGAGCATCAAAAGAAAAAGAAAGAAAAGGGACGAATCTTGTTGGTGTCTATGTTTGTGTTGATTCGGATTGATAGATTAATGAGATGAGGTTCTTTGTCATTAAGATCTGCTAGTGAGATAAGACAGATGGGGCGTGATGTTAGATGCGTTTGGTAGGTGAGATGAGAGTGATGGCTACGTTTTTCACAAGTGAGGAAAGGTAGTGATGGGGGCGGATGGTTTATGGTGAGAGTAATATTTAGGGTATGGAGATGGACCGGGTTTGAACTTTGCTTAATGGACTGGACCTTACTATATTGATTGGGCTGCTAATTTTAATTCGAAATTTTCAATAGGTTGCTCTAGTAACTTAGCAAGTAGTGGTTAACTGTCTTAACTTGTTACAGTTTCATACTTTCATAGGCTGTTGTAATTGAATAAGGATGAAGAGTAGGTAGGGAACATCTCATGAAGAGTAGAAATATAAAAAGTTTGACTCGTTTATCATTTGATTATAAAATATGATAAATTGGTAGGATCGTAGGATCTCGATCCGATCCTACGATCTCGATCTTGCAAAGACAAAAACGATCTTGACAGCCTTGATATATATATCTTATAGAGCGAAAACTGCGACGTCGTTTTGCACCATGTTTTCCTGCCAAAAAAAAAGTGGGCCTACACCAGCCCAAAATCCGTCGGCCTCTTTTGCTGCGGTGGCCCATAGTTCTGTTTTTATACAAAGTGCTACTCGGTCGTATTGCTTAGATTGTACTTTCCCACTTAACTATACCAACGTATGGTCCAGATTGTATCTGCAGTACAACATACACGTGTACTCTCCCTGCCATTAGAAGCTTCTTCATATAAGACATTGATACACACAAACGCAAAAAAGAGGAAAACAAAATTCCTGTGACTACTTGCAATTGCTAGGTATTTTATCATTCTTTATGTATGTGTTTTCAGTTTTTGTTGTATATATATTCTCACACCCGTGCTTTTCAGTGTGTAGGCAAAACACAGGTTTGCATCTTATACAAAGGTATACTCAAATCGATATGGCCATGTTTATTACTTTTGTGGTACTCATTATGGTGTTACTCTTACTTTGCATGCCTGGAATCCTTTCACTTACAGGCACATTTCATTTGCATGTGTATCATGGCAATAACTTATATTTATGCTTCCTTTTAACAATTGCATGCAATTCCTTTGTATATGATGCTGGTCGTGCACTTTTATTTGCTTGCGCCTACTATCGACTGCCCTTCTTTTTAACGACTGCCCTTCTTTTTAATTTGTTAGCAAATGAGCTATTTCCTTTTGCATTAAATATTGTGTTCTTTAGTATTCTTACTATGCGTACGAAAGAAAAGGCCAGGCGTAGGGTTACGTCGCCTAGGTCTTTAGAATCTGCACATATGTTCATTGCTTTTGAAGGAATGCAGTCTCAGAATGTAATTATGCTAGGCAAAAGGCCACTAACTGATGTAGATGAAACTAGTACATGTTTACCTTTTGTTGTTAAGAAGCCCTGTAATCGTGAATGTCTCACAAATAGAGAAGCCAGCAAGAGTTTATACCATAATTTAGACAAAGAAACTTTAGAAGATTTGCCTAATCCTATAGAACTGAGGCACATACGAAAACGGGCTGCATCACAGGTTTATGAATTACCTGAAGTTGCCTTAGAGAAAGATCATATACTTTCATCTGAAACTGTGGCTAATGGTCTACGTCATGCTCATCAAACAGCCAATGCTGATTACAGTGAAGACCATATTAGTGGGTTGCTACCTTGCTCGCCACCGAAAAAATTATGTGCGTATAGTCATCTTTCCTTATTTTTCCTCCTTTAATCTTTAACATTGCTTCACAAAGGTTATCTGTCCGTGATTTGTTACAACTGTTGTTATTTCAGGCCATACCAACGAACCAGGTGTCCAATGTACACACATACTGTATCCAGAGCATATCGACTCATGTGGTCCCATAACTCCAACAGCAGTGGATAAAGGAAAACGTAAAGTCTTTGAACACAATGACACAAATAACTACAGTCCACATAAAGAAAAAACAGCTTCAAGATCGTCTAACGGAGTAGCCGGTGCACCAACGGATCTCTTATGTATGTTACAAGAGTTATTTTTAGTTACTGTTGTATTTGGCCTTTATAAAAAAATAGCTTAAAACAATATCTTTATGTTCTCTGGTACAGGCGATGAGTCGTTATGCGAAATAGAACCCAACGGCATATGTCATTTGAATGAGCACTATGGCTGCTACTATGGTAACTTTGCTCATGCCAACGTTCTCAATTTTCTTATGATTACGACTCTGCATACATAAATTACAGATGATATGTACTCTTAAACGCCATTGCACCCGTTCAACTAGAACTGTCGCGCACAGATTCCTTTCTATACCTCTGTCGTTTACATATCTAACATGTTCTTCATCGGTCATACGCGAACATACAACTGATCGATTCAATCAGCAACTGCTTATTCAACAGGGTTTGTTGCCGTCTTTTATTTTTACTGCTTTTATATCGTTATCACTTGAAAATGAGTAATTCTATTAGCATCTGTATCGCCCTTCTTTTGCTTACCTACTGATATCCGTTTTGTTTGTTACAGCTAATGTGTGCCCTTCGGCAGTAAACGTGGCTGCTGCATAGATGCTGGCGCGTACTCCAACACTTCCCACACAAGGTTTCCTACTTCTTAGTAAAGTTTCTTTATACACTACAACTATCCATTAATATTTAATCACACAATTTATGGACCATACATATTTCTTAGTGTATGCATCCATATTACAGGTCACCCATGTTCTTCATCGGCAGCCACTGAACATGCGGGTACCGAAGTGAATCAACAAATGCATCATTTGCAAGGTTACGATTTTCCCTTTTGTGTATTCATATCTTCATTCATTTTAAATGGCTTTTATATTATCATATGATGAAGCACTCTGTCAGTTTCTTAACAACATTTTTGCCTTTTCTTGCAGTCCGTTTAACTTCTTCAACGACAGCCGAGGCGTCTACACGTACCAGAAATGATAGACCAGGACGTGTTCGCCAAGGTTTGATGCTTCGTTGTTTTGTTGATACTATTTGTCAAAACATTCTTTTAACTATTTAGACTACGTATACTGAAAATATGCTTCCTTATGTTAAATTTTTCAGCACACTTTTCATTCATTTTAAACGACTTTTATATTATCATATGATGAGGCCCTCTTTCAGTTTCTTAACAACAATTTTGCCTTTTCTTGCAGTCCGTTTAACTTCTTCAACGACAAACGAGTCGTCTGCATGTACCAGAAATAATAGACCAAGACATGTTCGCCAAGGTTTAATGCTTCATTGTTTCGTTAATACCATTTGTCAAAACATTGTTTTAACTATTTAGACTACATATACTAAAACTATGCTTCCTTACATTAAATTTTTCAGCACACTCTGCATCGAGTGCACGGCCCCATACAGATGTAACACCAAATAGAAGAGCGCGTGTCAGGCAAGGTTTGTACAGCCTTGCTTATTTCCACTTTATTCAGCTAATGTGTTTGTTCCATTTTCTCATGATCTCATCTTCTATATACAGGGCCTCCAAGCACGTACATATATATGGGCCACTGCGATCATAAATGTAATTACTGCAATGCTCTTTTCTGGTACGATGAAAGGATCACGAAAAGTTCACGGCTGCATCCAGAATATCGCAGGTGTTGCAACAGGGGCCAGGTACACCTGCCTGCGCACGATGACTATCCAGAATATATAAAGCAGTTATTCACTAACAAGCATTTTATGGAAAATATTAGAGCCTACAATCAGATGTTTGTAATGACATCTTTAGGCGCTGAGATCGATAAGTCTATTAACACAGGTCGCTGTCCTTATGTGTTCAAAATTTCAGGGTAGATTTACCATTGGATAGGGAGTATGTGTCCGGAGCCAGGGAAACGGCCTAAGTTTTTACAACTTTATATCTATGACACAGATAACGAGGTCAAAAATCATTTGGAAAATTTCCAGAGAAACGGTGAGGGGCTGCGGAGAGAAATTGTAGAAGGCTTGATAAATTTTTTGGACGATCACAATGAATTGGTGCAAGTATTTAGAACAGCAAGAGACAAGATGGCAGAGGCTGATATCCCCGAGTTTAAACTGAAGCTCTTTGGTATTGTCGGTTCAAGACAATATGAATTACCTTAAGGAGATTCAATTGCTGCGATAGTCTTTGAAGGTGGTCCGGATGTAGCAACTAATTATGATGTTATTATTGAGAAACACAATGGTCCTCTGCAACGAATTAACAAACTGCATCCTTCATACATGTCATTAAATTTCCCACTCATTTTTATCTATGGCGAACAAGGATACCATTTGGGTCTTACATTAGCTGATACAAGCAATGAAACATCTGATGCTACTAGGAAGATGTCAATGAAAATGTACTATGCATACCAGCTTCATGACCGACGGGATCAGTATAATTTAATAACAAGAAGTGGTCGCCTATTTCAGGAATATGTTGTAACAGCGTACTGCAGCATCGAACAGTCACGATTGGACTATATTAGAGAGAAGCAGAATGACATAAGGAATGACTACATCGCAGGTTTGTATGATGGCATCTCACGGGGTGACTGTAATGGCTCGGATGTAGGCTCACAGATAATACTTCCTTCGTCTTTCACTGGAGGCCCGCGATACATGTATAGCCACTATGTAGATGCGTTAGCTATATGCCGTGTTCATGATAACCCTTCCTTCTTTATTACATTCACATGCAATGTGAGTTAGCCAAAAATCGAAGAATATATGCAAAACTTCTCCCACGTAACAGTCGCAGACAGACCTGATGTTGTTGATCGTGTCTTTGAAAGAAAGATCCATGATTTGATTACATTCTTAAGAGACAATAGGCCTTTCGGTTATGTGGAAGCAGGTACCATTTATATATATATATATATATATATATATATATATATATATATATATATATATATATATATATATATATATATACCTTTTCTAAAAATCTAAATTCTTTAAATGTGTGATTTAATGCTTTTCCATTGCAGTTTTGTATACAGTCGAGTTCCAGAAAAGAGGATTGCCACATTGTCATCTATTGTTGTGGGTGATAGAAACTTCGCTTGTCCAAAGGAATGAAGATATAGACACATATGTATCTGCAGAATTGCCGGACCCGGCACTTGATCCTGAAGGCTACCAAGTTATTTCAGAATTCATGATGCACGGTCCATGCTGGTTGGTGAGTAAGTCAGCACCGTGTATGAAGCGCGGAGATGAGTGTAGCAAATTATTCCCTAAGCCATTTTGTCCTGCCACATTTATTGATAAAAAAGGTTTTGTCCATTATCATAGAAGAGATGCAGGCATAACAACAACGAGGCAACATGTTGAACTTGACAATGGCTACGTTGTCCCACACAATCGTTTATTATGTATGCGCTTCTATGCACACATCAATGTTGAGTATTGCGAGTGGACAATGCTCATAAAATATCTCTTTAAGTACATCTCCAAAGGTACTGACTGAATAATTACTCAAGTCACAAGAAGAATTGGAGATGGGGAGCCAAGTACCAGTCGCAATGCAATACAAATCGATGAAATTAAAAACTTCCAGGAAGCTAGATATATTGGCCCGCATGAAGCATGCTGGAGGATTCTTGGTTTCAGTATACATAGCAGAGATCCACCTATTTAGATACTTGCAGTGCACCTTCAGAACATGCAACGTGTTACTTTCAGAGCAGGGCAGTCCTTGAAATCAGTTGTTGACAGTGAATACAACAAAAGAACAACATTAACTGAATGGTTCAGGTATAACACCCACAATACAGATGGCCGCCACTTAACGTACCTAAATTTTCCTAAAGAATTTGTGTGGCGTCAAGACGGAAAATATTGGCAGCGGAGGCGAAGAACAGGTACCCACGCCATTGGTCGACTAGCATACATACATCCAAGCTCTAGCGATGGATTTTACTTAAGGATGCTACTCTGTCACCAAAAAGGTAGCACATCGTTCCGTCATATCCGCACAGTTGATAACCATCTTTATCCTACATATAGAGGTGTTTGCAAAGCAATGGGCCTCTTGCGAAATGATCATGAATGGAATATTGCTTTACAAGAAGCTTCTTTGTTAGCAACTGCATCTAAAATGCGAAGACTCTTTTTCCAGATACTTATCTTTTGTGACGTATCGAGCCCAGCAATGCTACTTCAATCACATGCAGATAGTATGTCTGAAGATATTCCTCTAATATTGTCCAACATACTACACATACCAGAAATTTACATAAATCCAGACGATTTAGAAGGCGGCCTCATGTATGAACTGCAAGAGATTCTAAATTTCTATGGCAAATCTGTCAAAGATTTTGGCATGGAATTACCTCCATCTCAATTGCTTCAGATCTTGACAAACAGGGCCATAATGGAAGAACGAAACTACGACCGCGAATTGTTGAGAAGTGAAAGTACAACATTAGTAGCGCAGCTCAACCCTGAACAACGGCTAATCTTCGACCTGGTCATACATGGAATAAACAATCATGAACAAAAACTCATCTTTGTTTATGGCCACGGAGGAACAGGCAAGACTTTCATTTGGAAGACTATAATTTCTACACTGGGATCAGACGGAAGAATAGTATTGGCAGTTGCTTCTTCTGGTATTGCTTCCCTATTGCTCCCATCAGGACGGACAACTCATACAAGATTTAAAATACCGCTCGATTTAACAGATGAATCAGCTTGTAACATAAAAAAAAAAAAAAAAAAAAAAAAACTCAGATGGCAGATTTAATCAAACAAACTGATCTTATTGTATGGGATGAGGCTCCGATGAATGACCGTAAGTGTTTTTGAAGCGCTTGATCGTACATTCAGAGACATCCTGAATGCTCCAAACGATATCTTTGGAAAAAAGACAGTTATCTTAGGCTGAGATTTCAGGCAAACACTTCCTGTTAAAAAAAATGCTTCAAAACAAGAAATTATAGCATCTTCCATAACACTATCGTACCTGTGGCCGCATTTCACAGTCATTCGTATTAAAGAGAACATGAGGCTTAGGCGACCAGGAATGTCAATTAAAGAACAAGAAGTTGTTCACGCATTTTCTGAATGGCTGCTGCAGGTTGGCGACGGCACCATTGGAGATCCAGATAACAATGATCCAGAGAATACAACCTGGATCCGTGTACCAGATAGATAATGCATTCCCGACAATGATACAGCTATCCAAGAGCTGATTAGCTTTATATATGACGAAGAAACACTCCAAAGGCCAACTGCAAGAGCATTACAAAAAAAAAAAGCTATAGTATGTCCAAAGAACGAAACTGTAACAATCCGTAAAATTTCCTAGTCATTAGTCAGCATTAATCTAGTATTAACACATTGTTACTATTCACCTAATCATTTTTACGGGAAAATTTGAAATTTTCTTTATTATATTATTATAACACGAAAACGTTATCACGTGATTTACCAAATAACGGGACGAGCTCACACGCGAATCACGAAATCTAAATATACACAATAAACATCAAACGGGCCAAATTAAATCTCAGCCCAACCCTTGCACATCTACTATTCACAGTAAGCCCACCAAGCCCAATTTAATTTTTATTGTTTCACTTTCTATTCGACCAAACACCCTCCAAATGGACTCGTTTTCTCCCAATATTGAAACGCGACATGCGTATATTTTTGCACCTCCTAATTCCCCTCCCACCATAGAATTAGAGTGTCGAGTTTCAGTTTATAGATCATTTTTTGATACGTATTAAAGGACCAAAGTAAATGGCCATTGAGCAACCCAATTCGACATGTGAAACTTCACAACTTAACCGTTTTGAACCAAAACTTGTTCCTACTTTATTCCAACATTTTTAATAGATCAAATACATGTTATTGAGTAAGTTTTATAACCCAAGAATTCATAGCACATGTTAGATCAATTTATGTACATATATTATTACTAGTCGACATACACAATATATACAAAACAAGTTCCATCTTTTCCCCTTACTCACATACCTTCTTAAAGTCCTATATTGTCAGAAATCTATCTCAAATTCCTTACATACTCCCTGCCATGTACAGTAGGAGCAAGTTGTGTTGTTTTAAAATGATTAAAACATCCATACGTGTTATATATATTATGTATAGCCTTCACTAGTTCACCACCTATTATCACTCACTCAATATCACCATTCTAACTCTCTCTCACCCTAAAATAAATCCCTAGAAGACCAGAAGCTCTCACAAGCTCAGTTGGAAGCATTTTGAGGGGTTAGGGTTTTAGTCTAAATCGAATAGTTGGGTATAACGAGTTGTGGATCATTGTTCTTGTGTTCTACTCACTCTCACACGTTCCTTTACCACCCTAGAGGTGTAGTAAGTCATTTCAACCTATCTCAACTTCATTTCATACGTTTTTATAGTACCATGCAACATATAATCATCTTACTCGAATGTATTCATTTTCATTATTTATTTACGTACACGTTTAAATACAGAACACGAAACGTGATTAGCCTCCCTTATGGAAGGCCTAGGAATCACGATACACACTCACATCACCTTTATATTATTGTTACATGCATTATTCAAACTCATTTTGTACCATGCATCAAACGTCTAAAACCCAAACACGTAGAAAATTTCTAAGTCTTTTTACTCAGGAGCTTGTCCCAAGTCGCCACAAAAATGACCTCGTATAATAAAATTGGACTTATAAAACACCCCACATTTTTATACGACCTAATAGACCATACTACAAGCTACAAGTTTTGTATTATTAGTTCGTAAATATAAGCTCATCTAGTCCTTCTAAATCAGCCAAAGTGAATCGCAAAACTCATTCTTAAAACTGTTAATATTATTCGGTTTGGGTTAATAAGCCCATTAAGCCATTTTTAAGCAAATCAGGTAAGCTAGCTTATTAAGGCCTTTTGATATGAAATTAGGACATTAAAAAGGAGCCTAGGGATAAGCCCAACTTATCTGAAAGCCCATGGTTTTTAAAATGTTAACGGGCCTTTATTTAGCTCGTTAAAAGCCCAACAAGAGAAAAATAAGCTATCTTGACATATAATCAGTTGAAATAAACTTTATTAAGCTTTAATAAGTTACAGAAAAATTCGTATAATTTTTCCCCACATTTTTTGTACTTTTGGACTAAAAATGCAAATTAATTTCACTTACAAGGACCAAAACTATCAACTGTTAGGGTATAAAGTGTAAAAACAGAAAAAGGACAAGGACCAACAGAACATAATTGACGTTTTCATTCTTATATTTCATTTTATGATTCCCCGTCACGTCACGTGCATTTTTCTATGTTTCAGTTACTTATTATATAACGTTACGTTATTTATATATAACAAGATTTAAACGATTTAACTTCACGCTTCGTTTCACCACTTTCGAGGAAACGTTATTTTTGGATTAAAAGACATGTAAACAAGATAATATTATGTGTAATATTATTTTTAAACTTTAGGCATTTTAAGCATACCAAACTCACATCACCGGTCAAATCATCATCCGTTCTCTCACTTTCACACTCACTATTTGTATAAGTCAAATTCTCAGACTTCCCTATGTATTCAGGTCGTGTGTTGGAGTTGTTCCCATAACTTACTAGATTTTACATTTCACCTTGCCAGATACGCTCAAGGTGAGAATTCATAGCCCCTACTTTTATACGTTTTGATTTACTCTTTGGGGGAGATACATGCTCAACTTTATTTATTCACTTTTACAAGTACTCTAGAAAACTTTCATGGTTCACCGTGAGTCGTAGCCCCTACTCTTTTAATACTTGTTTTATACTCTTTGGGGGAGATACATGCTTAGAAATACTTTACTCATTTATCAACTATATGAATTGCTTTGTGATTCAATTACTCAGACATTTATACTTTTATGGTACTCTTCGTTTTCTTGATTTCTATTGATAACTGTAGTTAGACTCGATTCAGACCTCCATCCTGACTTGGCAGTGTCGGTAGACCATTAAATTGGGTGCAGTCATCAACCTGACATGGCAATGTCGGTAGACCATTATATTGGGTGAAGTCATCAACCTGACTTGGCAAATGTTGGAAGTCCATTTATTTGGATGTCTCATGATATTCATAATATGTTGGCAGTAGGTTGTAAACACATAGGTTGCAAGTCTTGTATGGGCGGGGCTATGGACTGAGTGGATTTACAATGCCTTTGCGGTGGAATCTTTATTCAAATACTTTACAGTTAAACTAAACTCTATGAACTCACCAACCGTTGGTTGACACTTTTTAGCATGTTTATCTCAGGTTATAAGGTGATAGTGGATGCATGGATTATAGAGTCATTTGCATACTTGAAGACTCATATCTTATCTTTATCATTCGATATACTTTGAAAACATCTATGTAACGTTATACTTTGAATCACTTGTTTAACTATGATTTTAATAAATTCGAATGATAATTTTTCAAAACGTCTCATTTAGATGTCGTTTTCTATACCTTGATCTATATTATGAAGTAATGCCCCCTTGACTCTACTGTTCCGCTGCGGTAATTTGGGGGTGTTACAGATTGGTATCAGAGACTTGGTTATAGAGAACTAGGTTGCATTTAGGTGCCTAGACTATAACTGCTATATACACTAAGACTCTCATCACTAACGCCTTGCATACGTGGAACTTTTTCCGTTATTATCCATGCTGTTGGATGTTAGAGTATTGGTACTGATGGGGAAAAACTCAGAATTTAGTCGAGACATCAAAAGTGTGGAGCTTAGTGATAACCGGCTATTTAACTTAATCTTGTGACAGTTCTTGTTTGATGTGACACGGGATTAAGTTAAATAAAGGTTATCACTCGGCCGCAAAAATTTGATGAGTTCACTCGAGGATTTTTGAGAGATGATCACCCTACTCTTTCACCATTTAAGTAACGTCGAGATATGTATGCTTGGTGATATGTACACGTGTGAAAAGAGGCATTTATAATTATGGTGTAAAACATAATTATAAATGCATCACAACTCACGTGGACATATGTAACCATGCGTACATTAATCGGCATTAACCCCTTTAGGATAACAGCCAGTAACGGGGTTTTGTGAGAACGTTAAGTATAGATTGGATACAGCTAACAAATGATGAGTACGTTTTCCTTACACAAGTCATATTCTACCCTAGATACGTAAGTTTTTGCTTGATTTCTCAAAACTTTACACCTCGAATATCCGTTAACATCTTTCAAAAGATAACACAGACTGAATCTCGGGACGAGATTCAAAAATAAGGGGTAGGTACTGTAACAATCCGTAAAATTTTCTAGTCATTAGTCAGCGTTAATCTAGTATTAATACATCATTACTATTCACCTAATTATTTTTACGGGAAAATTTGAAATTTTCTTTATTATATTATTATAACACGAAAACGTTATCACGTGAACGGGACGAGCTCACACGCGAGTCACGAAATCTAAATATACACAATAAACATCAAACGGGCCAAATTAAATCTCAACCCAACCCTTGCACGTCTACTGTTCACAGTAAGCCCACCAAGCCCAATTTCATTTTTATTGTTTCACTTTCTATTCGACCAAACACCCTCCAAATGGACTCGTTTTCTCCCAATATTGAAACGCGACATGCGTATATTTTTGCACCTCCTAATTCCCCTCCCACCATAGAATTAGAGTGTCGAGTTTCAGTTTATAGATCATTGTTTGATACGTATTAAAGGACCAAAGTAAATGGCCATTGAGCAACCCAATTCGACATGTGAAAATTCACAACTTAACCGTTTTGAACCAAAACTTGTTCCTACTTTATTCCAACGTTTTTAATAGATCAAATACATGTTATTGAGTAAGTTTTATCACCCAAGAATTCATAGCACACGTTAGATCAATTTATGTACATATATTAAAACTAGTCGACATACACAATATATACAAAACAAGTTCCATCTTTTCCCCTCACTCACATACATTCTTAAAGTCCTATATTGTCAAAAATCTATCTCAAATTCCTTACATACTCCCTACCATGTATAGTAGGAGCAAGTTGTGTTGTTTTAAAATGATTAAAACATCCATACGTGTTATATATATTATGTATAGCTTTCACTAGTTCACCTCCTATTATCACTCACTCAATATCACCATTCTAACTCTCTCTCACCCTAAAAGAAATCCCTAGAAGACCAGAAGCTCTCACAAGCTCAGTTGGAAGCATTTCGAAGGGTTAGGGTTTTAGTCTAAATCGAATTGTTGGGTATAACGAGTTGTGGATCATTGTTCTTGTGTTCTACTCACTCTCACACGTTCCTTTACTACCCTAGAGGTGTAGTAAGTCATTTCAACCCATCTCAACTTCATTTCATATGTTTTTATAGTACCATGAAACATATAATCATCTTCCTCGAATGTATTCATTTTCATTATTTATTTACATACACGTTTAAATACAGAACACGAAACGTGATTAGCCTCCCTTGTGGAAGGCCTAGGAATCACGATACATACTCACATCACCTTTATATTATTGTTACATGCATTATTCGAACTCATTTTGTACCATGCATCAAACGTCTAAAACCCAAACACTTATAAAATTTCTAAGTCTTTTCACTCAAGAACTTGTCCCAAGTCGCCACAAAAATGACCTCGTATAATAAAATTGGACTTAACAAACACCCCACATTTTTACACGACCTAATAGACCATACTACTAGCTACAAGTTTCGTATTATTAGTTCGTAAATATAAGCTCATCTAGTCCTTCTAAATCAACCAAAGTGAATCGCAAAACTCATTCTTAAAACTGTTAATATTATTCGGTTTGGGTTAATAAGCCCATTAAGCCATTTTTAAGCAAATCAGGTAAGCTAGCTTATTAAGGCCTTTTGATATGAAATTAGGACATTAAAAAGGAGCCTAGGGATAAGCCCAACTTATCTGAAAGACCACGGTTTTTAAAACGTTAACGGGCCTTTATTTGGCTCGTTAAAAGCCCAACAAGAGAAAAATAAGGTATTTTGACATATAATCAGTTGAAATAAACTTTATTAAGCTTACAAGGACCAAAACTGTCAACTGTTAAAAATAGGGACTGAAATTGCCAAAACAGAAACTTTAAGGTAGAAACTGATACGATATTGAATTCCAAGCTCAGAATGTAATTTTGGACAAGTAGTAGACTATAAATGCAATTTATATTTAACTAAGGATTAACGGTGCAACACTAACGTCGTGAGGGTATAAAGTGTAAAAACAGAAAAAGCACAAGGACCAACAGAACATAATTGACATTTTCATTCTTATATTTCATTTTACGATTCCCCGTCACGTCACGTGCATTTTTCTATGTTCAGTTACTTATTATATAACATTACGTTATTTATACATAACAAGATTTAAACGATTTAACTTCACGCTTCGTTTCATCACTTTCGAGGAAACGATATTTTTGGATTAAAAGACATGAAAACAAGATAATATTATGTGTAATATTATTTTTAAACTTTAGCCATTTTAAGCATATCAAACTCACATCACCGGTCAAATCATCATCCGTTCTCTCACTTTCACACTCACTATTCGTATAAGTCAAATTCTCAGACTTCCCTATGTATTCAGGTCGTGTGTTAGAGCCGTTCCCGTAACTTACTAGATTTTACATTTCACCTTGCCAGATACGCTCAAGGTGAGAATTCATAGCCCCTACTTTTATACGTTTTGATTTACTCTTTGGGGGAGATACATGCTCAACTATATTTATTCACTTTTACAAGTACTCTAGAAAACTTTCACGGTTCACCGTGAGTCGTAGCCCCTACTCTTTTAATACTTGTTTTATACTCTTTGGGGGAGATACATGCTTAGAAATACTTTACTCATTTATCAACTACATGAATTGCTTTGTGATTCAATTACTCAGACATTTATACTTTTATGGTACTCTACGTTTTCTTGATTTCTATTGATAACTGTAATTAGACTCGATTCAGATCTCCATCCTAACATGGCAATGTCGGTAGACCATTAAATTGGGTGCAGTCATCAACCTGACATGGCAATATCGGTAGACCATTATATTGGGTGCAGTCATCAACCTGACATGGCAAATGTTGGTAGTCCATTTATTTGGATGTCTCATGATATTCATAATATGTTGGCAGTGGGTTATAAACACATATGTTGCAAGTCTTGTATGGGCTGGGCTTGGGACTGAGTGGATTTACAATGCCTTTGTAGTGGAATCTTTATTCAAATACTTTACTGTTAAACTAAACTCTATGAACTCACCAACCTTTGGCTGACATTTTTTAGCATGTTTATCTCAGGTTATAAGGCGATAGTGGATGCATGGATTCTAGAGTCATTTGCATACTTGAAGACTCATATCTTATCTTTATCATTTGATATACTTTGAAAAAATCTATGTAACGTTATACTTTGAATCACTTGTTTAACTATGATTTTAATAAATTCGAATGATAATATTTCAAAACGTCTCATTTAGAGGTCGTTTTCTATACCTTGATCTATATTATGAAGTAATACCCCCTTGACTCTACTGTTCCGTTGCGGTAATTTGGGGGTGTTAAAGAAACTACCGACATCATTAACTCAAATGTTCTCGATATGTTACACGGTGAAACCTATTGTTACCAAAGTTTTGACGAAGCCATACTGAAAACAAATGATGGAGGAGCAACGGAACTCCTCTACCCTCCAGAATATCTCAACACCCTTTCATTTACAGGAATGCCCCCGCGTAACCTTCAACTCAAAATAGGTGCTCTAATAATGTTGCTCAGAAACCTAAACCTAGCCGGCGGGTTTTGTAACGGTACAAGGATGATTGTCACATAGCTATTCAGCAAACTTATTCAAGCAAAGATCATCACAGGCACTAGAATGTCTGAAAAAGTTTTCATCCCAAGGATTTTATTGATCAATAAAGACGAAAAGTTGCCGTTTGTGTTTAAAAGAAAGCAGTTCCCTGTTAAGGTGTGCTATGCAATGACGATAAATAAAAGCCAAGGCCAGTCGCTCAATAAGATTGGCATATATCTACCGGAACCTATATTCGGCCACGGGCAACTATATGTTGCATTGTCCAGAGCAACATCTCCTGAAGGCCTTAAAATTCTCATCAAGCAACAGGCAGAAAGAAATGTGAATACAACTAAAAATATAGTCTACAAAGATTTTTTAGACATAGTCATATCAGCACAGGTCATTGATGCTTATATTTATTGTTTAGATACACATATACACTATTGTTTAAAACCTCTGGTGATAAGCTTTTTAAAGCTAACACCAATTTTGATCAGTATAAGTTGTTTTTCCTTCGCCATTATTAGATTTATATTATAGTTTTTTTAGGTCTTTACAATTAGTACTAACGCACTTGCTTAGTTTCCATATGCTATTACTCTCACTACATAAATGCATTGATATCCTATTTCCATTCATATAAATGTACATCATAATGCAGGCGACTGTTAGTCTAACGCAAATACACATATGATCGATTTGACATAGGAAAATAGACGAGGGTTCTAGCATTGTCGCATCACCAAACTCTACAGGAAAAGAAATTATGATAGAACCAGAAATTGTCAGCCTCGCGACTCTAAAGGCATCAGACACAGACAAAGGCATCTATGTAAAAGCATACCGCAAATGGACAGTGACAAAAAAGAATGGAAAACCAGTTATATTCTACTGCATGCTAATTGATCGCCAGGTACAACGACCTACTCTATCATAATAATCGATATACCCATATTCCCTTGAAACAATTAAAAAAACATATATCCAATTTATAAATTTCTATTTCATTTGCAGGGAGGAGCTATACAAGCAAACATCAACATCTGTGAAAAAAATAGATTTGATGCCAGTTTAAAGATCAACCAAACTTACACAATAACTGGTTTTGGCTTTCAACCTGCAAAAACATGGATGTAAATCTTACCGCATTCGCTGTCATTGGTTTTTGGAGCTTACACAGATGTTCAGCCAATACCTGACAAAGGATTTTTTAGCCATTATTTCAACTTTACACAATACAAAGACCTGTATTCAAAAGTCGATGCAAAAGAAGGGCTTCTCACAAGTAACTGACCTACATATAATTATCGCACGTATCACACAAAAAAAATCTGAAGTACAGTTCCTCCTTATAGATTATATTGGTTGCGTTCATTATGCAACTGGCGTGCAAGAGATAGTAAAAGCTACAAATGAAGTAGTGCAATGGACAGATATCGGTATCCAAAATCTAGAGTAAATGGCATACGCTTTTTATAACATTTTACTTTTTATACTTAGATTGACTAACAACTCATTGTCTCAAACAGGGGACACACTGTCCGATTTACTTTGTGGAATGACAAAGCACACACTTTCAACATGACAGAATATAAAAACAGTGAAAACCAGCTATTATAGCAGTTACTTCATGTTTGGAAAAAAAATGGTGGTATGTTCCTCGCCTTGCATATATTATACATTTTAACAAAGTGATACACTAACCTTTACCTCAAATGAAACAGGCCTTCAGCTTTCGAGCACAACTGCAACAAAGTACTATTTAAATCCAGATATACCAGAGACCTCTGAAATCCGCAATGTGTAAGTCATTAATGACCTGCAAGATTACCACACCTAATAACATATAGCATACTCAAGTGACATAACATACTTCTGTAGGTATGACCAGTTTATAGAACTGCCAGTCACAGTGAATGTGCAACGGCAACGTTGTCCAGATACAGAACAGGAAAAAAAAAAGGAACAGGGTGACTCTTAATGACCTTTTGAAAGAAAATCCAGAAAACCAACAGGTATTGAACAAATGCAGTATAATCATCGTCAAATGAAATTTTCTAAATTGCCTACAATTTTACAAATGCAGAATGTGCGCTTTACTGTCGTAGCAACTATTGACAAGGTCGACACCAACAGACCCTGGTTCTTTAAGAAATGCCTCACGTGTAAACAAAAAATATCTAAACGGTTCCCGCATGCCCATTGCAGGCAATCACTTTCTGAAACAGAGCCTAATTGCAGGTTAACAAAACATTTACACATTTTCATGGTTATGTACACGTATTATGTATACTAAACAGATTATATGTATATTTTTTTGCCAGTTATTGCTTCAGAGTACTACTGTTAGATGGCACTGGCAATGTATACTTAACATGTTTCAACAACGAAGCAAACTCATTGGTGGACGATTGCAACGACATCATTTGACGTCTTCAGGACAAAAACCCGTACCAATATCCACCAAAGCTACTTGCGTTAGAAGGACAAAGAAAGATCTTTCAACTGCACTTTGCCCCCGAAAGCACGAAAGAAAAACGAGTGTTCTTTTTAGACACAGCTTGGAACGACACACCATTACTGACAGCAGGAACCAGCAACGCTCCTCAAATTGTACCAGATTCTTCAACAACCATCCATGCACCAGAACAAACAACAATACCAACAAATCTTCACCAGTTAGCAGCTGTCAAAAAACATGAAATTGTACCAACGTCTTCAGCAAACAACGTTATACCAGCACCAGTTATCAAAACATTAGAAAAAAACCAGATAGCCACCACCCCGCTTGCAGAAAATGAAACCAACCCAGCTTCTTCCACAACTCTCAGCCCACCAACACCAATAACACGAATAGTAGAAAAACAAGAAGTGGCGACAACACCACCAGAACAAAACACCAACTTACCAGATCCATCGAAACTCAAGTATGGTCCCAGAAAAACCTCAGCCCGTAAAACCCTTTTCTCAGAAGAAGATGATCCAGCCACACAAACAAATCGCAAAAGAACAAAAAAGGACGGATGATAAAAAGCCCTTCCAAGTGACATGCTGCCAAAAACATCGCCGAACTACTTCTGTGCATTACCTAGATGCATACCTGCTACCTTTAATGTAAAATATCGTAACAAATCGCAGGTTGCCTTCAAAGACATCTAACTATGTACTACTACCTTAACTGCATTCCTAGTCTCTTTTGTCAAAAGTATATTACCAAACTTACTGACATGAACTCTTCATATTTGCAGTCATATTTGGATCATGTTTTCATGTCCATAATTAATGATCCTGATCAGCGATGCCAAGAACAATGGGAAAAGACGGCCCGAGCACAAAACAAATTCAACTTTGCTAAATTACTAAGGTTTGGTGATCTTGAGGTGTTGGATAGTAAGATTGCAGACATCATATTGGTCTCAAAGTCGTTGTAATGTGTTCAAACAGGTATGACTTTGCTCATAGTAACTATTCTAATATATGAAGTACACTGTTATATACATACTAAAAAAGGTTAAGTTAGTAATTTTACCATCATGAAAAATCAACCAAATATATACTACAACGTATTTGGTGGTGTGAGTTATCTGATTCATGACAAATAATCTTGGTTTACATAACAGTTGTGATTTTATCTCAAATGTGAGATACAGATAGTATAGCCAAAAGGGGAGTCGGTCACATGTCATTGGTCAAAAAAGCATAACCCTCCTATATCATTTTTGTTCAATGATTCAGATATTTTTGTCATACAGCATTATGTATTTGCATATACTTTTTAAGAATTAACAAGAAGAGTTACGGGTCAGCCTAACCCACTCTACCCAACTGCATCAGACATATTTTTTAGAGATAATTTACTAAATGATCACTATACACATCTTTTTATAGGAACACGAGTCTTAAAAGAATGAAACTGAAGAAGAATTATCTACACCCAATTGTTCCATCTCTTTAACTTAACAATTTATGAAGTTGAAAGGTATGTCCGTTTATGACACAAATATTGATGTTAGGTCAACGCACAACATAGTAAATAGTAGTTCGTTACCTGTGTGAAAAAGATAAAGTGTTATCGGTATGTAGTCGACATTAACATGGGTTTTAAAAGAGTGTTCAGTTTTTAGATAATGGTTTGCCGTTGGATAGTATTTGAAGTTTTATACATGATGACTTGAAAGTACCAAGAATAATAAGCTTTTGTCTTGATCAATATGGGTCTGAAATGAATTGGTAATAGATTGTTATTAGTTTACCATCTTTGAAAATTAACTTTTTCTTACACTCAATTTAAGTTAACTTATTTGATTAAAATCAGATTTTTTTACCTGAGTTTCCTCTTCACATTACCTATAAATATTCAGTGACTTATAAAAAGAAGATTTTTTGAATGAAACTATGAAAGTATGCTATTGGGCCATGGGACCATTGCATGTGGATTGCCTATTGCCTATATTTCACTACGATCTAAACTGACCCATTATTATTCAAAAAATGATTAAATGTGCCACTCTTATGGTATTTGAACCCAAAGGTATGACTCTTTTCAAGTGTAACACCCCAACTCGACAAGGGTAGAGATGTCACAATAATGGTGACGTATCAGAACAAACACAAGCATATGACATAAATAATACAATTGAATTTCAAAGGTTACAATGGAAAATCTGAAACTACAAGGTTACAAATGAGAAATACAATAATTACTAGTCTAAATATAAGCTCTTCTAGTCATCTCTAATCCAATTAGCTAGTAAGGTCTTCTAAGTCCAAGATACTCTCCACTCATACCCAGCTTCGAAACTAAAACCTGCCGCAGGAAAAGAAATGCGGCTGAGCTACGAAAGCTCAGTGAACAGATATAAAGGTAACAATCAGTAACATTGGGATAGTGAAGTGAGTGAAACGATACAAGGTATAACAAGAGTTAGGAAAGAAAATAAATGTTATGCAGAGATATCAGGAATTAAGAAACAGTTACAATAGATAAGAGTAAAGGGAACAATAATCCCAACCCGAGCCCAAGTCATATCAAGTCAAGTCATGTATCAAGTCAAGTATCACGTCAAGTGTGTATCCGGAGGGGTGACCTCGGAATACTAAGTACAAGGTTATAAGGTAAAGTAAACAGAAATCCACTACGAGCCCAGAAACAGAACATATCATAATAATGTAACCATACAAGCATATAGAGGGGAGACCTCTCAGATAACCAGATACTATAAGGGGAGTCCTCGATAAATGGAGTGATCAGCTCCCAGAAATGTGAAAGACGTGTATCATACACACCATCAGTCACCAGATATACCAGATAACATAATAGATACAGATACAGAAAATAGATCTAGGATGCATCCATACGCCCCAGGTGGCCAAATACCTCCTCTACACACCACAAGTAAAATCAAATCAGGGACGGGATAGAATCACTCCTCCTGAGTCATGCCATCGGTGCATCAGACTCACTCCCTACTCTAGAGTCATGCCATCGGTGCATCAATGACATGGACATGAAACCCTCATGCCTAGTGAAACAGATAGTGGCTCGTAGTCTCAAACTGTGGGTCAAGGGTCAAGTATCAAATGTCCAAGTATCCAAGTTCAAATTTAATATCAAGTGGTTCAAGTCCAATTTCCATTTCAATTATATCAGAAGGTTCATATCAAATGGTTCATATCAGATGGTTCATATCAGATGGTTCAATATCAGATGGTTCAATATTAGATGGTTCAAAATCAGATGGTTCAATATCAGATGGTCAATATCAGATGGTTCAATCACATAATGCAAACATAAAAGTAAAGAGATAAGTAAAAGAAAGCGCAAACCGAACACGATGATTTATAGTGGTTCGGTCATGGAGCTCCTCTCCGCCCTACTCCACTCCCCGAGTACCCAACTCGAGAGTTACTTCACTAGATCAACAAGCTCCCTTTCTTAGGCGGAGAAAGCCTTTACACGTTGCTTACTTCCTTTTCCGGTACTAAGCTAAACACCAGGTTTTTTACAAGGGTACAACCACTCCCATCATCGCTTACGTCTTTTTCCGGTACTAAGCTAAACACCGGGTTTTTTACAAGGGTACAACCACTCCCGACACTCTTTGTATTTTAAGGACTAAAATACTAACCTCACTCTACTGATCTAAATGATACAATGATGGTTACAACAATGATCCATGACATAAGTGTATCATGGATATGAATGCCTACTCTATATGAACTTCCATTGATCGGAAGCCTTCAATGGATGAAGATCACAAGCTCCCTAAACTTGTTGTGATGGATCTTCATGTATGCAAGTGAGATCTTCTTGGTGGATCAAGAAGTATGCTATGGATGATGTCTCATGATCTTGAGCTTGCTTCACAGGATCATTAACAATGTATGCTTACAACATAATGAAAGTTAGTAACATTATGGAATGGGTGATTAATCTATGAATCTACATGTTTAGCTACTGATCTAAGTGTGTGAAATGAGTGAGGGAATGTGTGTTCTGATGCTTAAACAATGGGCAAGTATTTATAGGAAAACATAAAACTAAAACCATGTGTACAACTAAAACCATGTGTAAAACTAAAACCATGTGTAAGACTAAAACCATGTGTACAACTAAAACCATGTGTAAAACTAAAACCATGTGTAAGACTAAAACCATGTGTACTACTAAAACCATGTGTAAAATTATTTATAGAAAAACAATTTCTACAAGCCACGGATCTGGTGGATCCCATAAATTGGATCCGTCAGTTATACCAATTGGATCCGCGGGTGTCAGACAAAAAATATTTTCAAGTAGAATGATTAGCCTTTTTAAAATACTTAATTACTTAACCGTATTTTAAACATTCTAAATGGTTTGTTAAGGGTCTGATCATAATGCTACATAACAAACATGTACGAACCTGTGTTGTATCATACGAGGACTTGAGAGGTGTAGAATGTATGTTGAGACAATATAAGATTACAAGTAACTTGTACATTTTACGTTATGTATCAAGTTACATGTTTGTCATCAATCAAAACAAACGAGATTGCTTGCACTAGCAATCTCCCCAACGAGACTGCTTGCACTAACAATCTCCCCCTTTTTTATGATGACAAAATATGTAAACGTGATAGAAAGTAAAATGCAAAAAGTTACTTGTGTCCATAATTATTACTTTAATCTTGTGTCCGTTTCTCCGTTTACACCTTTCTCCCTTTTCTCCTTGTGTCCGTAATTACTCACTTTCTCCGTTTACACCTTTCTCCCCCTTTTATCGAAGCAAAAAGGGTGTGTCCTTGGAGTTAACTTAATTTCTCCCCGAAATGGCGAGCTTGCATCATCCCTAGTGAAGTTAAATAGACTACTCCAATTTCCTATGGTTGTTGCGTTTCCTAGGTTGTTAGCGAATCCATGGATCAAGCTAGACTCTTAACCTACATCAAGGTTAGTGGTGTGCAACATAAAAAGAATATATATGAAAAATGCATGATGAATGAAATGCATAAAGCCAACGATACACGTGAGTAAGCAATGTTGGACTATGTTGACCTATCTCCTCCTTTTTGTCGAAAAAACAAGAAGATATGCGTAGCGGAATGCAATTTTGAGAACTTTAAAGCTCCCCCTTGATTTATACTCCCCCTAAATGGAGTGACAAGGATATGATGTAAGATTATGCATGATCCTACAAAACAATTAGTTAGACTATTATATGCTCCCCCTTGATGTATACTCCTCATTGCTAGAGTACCATCGTATACGGTTCAAGGATAAGAAATGCTAAAAATGATAGTTTAGTATATGATATACTCCGCCTTGATCTATACTCCCCGTTGCTAGGGTACCAACGTATATGATCCAAGGATGAGAAATGCTACAAAATAAAGGTTAGTATAAAAAAATATTTGTCCATGGACAAGTATGTGATTTACACCAATGCGTGTATATGATGCATCCTAAAGAATGCTTGACAAAAGCTCCCCCTTGCTCTAGGGCGTCAAGATGAACCTATAAAAGAAGAAAAATAATCGATGCATACTTCATCCTATGCTATATACGATCGAGCGTATATGATGATGAACCTACAATGAAATGGTTAGTGCAATATATTTTATCTCAAGGAAAAATATTATGCAAATAATCTAATTACAAACAACTTACCAATAGTGATTGTTTAATCAAAGAAAAATATGATGCAGCATACTAATTGTGATATCAATCGTGATTAACTAGTAAATCATGTTATAAAGAGTGTAATCTTCTAATAAGAATTACATTTACAAGAATATATTCCTACAAAACAATGCTTATGATGAGGATATGAAGTGGTGCAAGTAGGTTTTTCGCTAATCCATGGGGTTGATGATTAGTGAAAAAGGTGATGGAAGGTTGTGGTTATAATGAATGGAATGAATTCAGAAACTCTAATGTATAGCAAATGCTATAAGACTATTGAAGACGGTTAAGGTAATGATATTATCATCTACCAAAGATGATGAGTCGTGTCATAATAAATGCTCGAATAGAAATAAGAAGAAGTGACGACAATGATCACTTAGGAATAGAAATTCCATATGCAACAATTAGAAATACTAGATACCTATATGCTGATGAAAATGACATCATATGATGAGAGTGTTGGTTGGAACTATGTGTTGAGAGTGATGGTTCTGTTTGCACTGACAATGACTTGCTTGATACGAATCAAGAATGAAAGGATGAGATCCTATGATGGTGTTCTAGACACTGAAGATGTTCTAGACAGTGAAGTTGTTCTAGAGAATGATGATGTGAAGTAAATCCTATAATAGTTGGCTGTGAAAAGGTTGTCGGTTATGAATGTTTAAAAAACAGAACTTGGTACCCACGGAATTGGCGGAACCAAAATTTTGGTTCCGTCCTTCTTATCGAAGGGTTCCGTGAGACCAAAATGGATTTGGTTATGTTTTGTCGTTTTTGATCAAACGAAGGTTCAAGCTAAGGTCTATTTACTTATAACTAATGACTTGGTTTCACTAATCCTAGTCAAAGTCTAAGGAGACTTAATGCTTCTCGTTTAAGAGGTATGTCAAACACATGATGTGTTTTTGATGAGGTATTGGTGCATAACTGTGATGTTGATCTAATGAGGTTTGACACACTTGTGTCTTTTGTGAACTGATTTAACTGAGTGATTTGAACCTACATGTCGGTATTTGAGAATGTAAGAAACATGAGTACATGTTCTTTAATGCGAAAAGACAATTATGTGAATGCATTTCTCTCCTCCTTAATTGGTGGACATTCAACATAATCTATGAAGAATGAAGGTAAAGTGTTTAGGATGTTGTAGATTAATGAAAGCGATGAGCTTAGCAATGTTTTTGTGGATATTGGTTAGCATACAAAGAACTTCATCCTTGAAGTTACGTAGCTCTTCTCTATCAATGCGAGATGATCGCACGACGAGGCATGTGGTTTTCCTTATGGGAGGTGTATTGTTTTAACTAAAAGATGATGAAGATATTGTTAGGAAAGCGAGAAGCAACAATACGATTTGGAGAGAGGTATATTGAAAGATATCCAAACACAAATTTCAAACCTCTAAAACTTAATCCTATTAGCTTTTAAGGCTATATGCAAGAAAATGGATCCCATAAACATATTACTAATCAAAGTAGCAATAATGAGATAACAATTATGCAAAATAAGCATAACAAGGAGAAACAACAAATAATTTGTTATCAATCTACAAGACAAAAGTCCTAATGACAAAAGATGTGAATATTATAGAAATCATAACATCTTATGTAAACAAATATTCATCTACTAGACAAAAAGCTACCACATGGCATCAAGAAAAATAATCATATTGTAAGATGACATAACATTGTTTTTGATATTACATTGTGAAATTGTTTTGAAGTTAGGCTTAGTTACTTAAGCATACTTACCCATTAATTAACACAATGATCTATGTGATTAATAAAACAACTTCTAAGTGTTTATCATACCAAAAAGCACTTAGACATATAAGTGCATACATGGCAAACCAATAGTGTGACGTGGTCACAAAAGTAATGAAATGACAGGTTCATGCAAGCAATTCCTACATTTTAGAAATATGCATTATTTAGACTATCCTATGAAAAGGACTCAACGAATGTCAACAAAAGACACAAGCTTTCAAATATAGAAATATCATATAAGAATGACATATCATGAGTTAACAAGTAATACATTAATCTTGCGAAATATCATATAACGAAAGAATGAACATATTATTTAAATTATGTTAACATGAAGCATATAATCATGCAGACAAAAACCTTTTCAAGGTTTACACATTTGACAATCAATCAAATAATTATTAAGATATCAAACAAATATCATGTAATCAATACATGTATATGTAATGCAAGTGATTTTATTAATTATTCCTAAGACAAGATAATTTACCAATACATGACTTAATGACACTCAACTATTTCTATTTAAAACTAGTCATGTTATACACGTAAATTTGAAAAATATGTGTCAACAGATTTTAATCATTGTGTTTGGAATCTAAGGTTGAATGATCTAAAGGGTGACATCCTTTGAGTTGACTTTAAGTATGAGTTATGCAAGTGATCTAAGATCAAGACATTGTTTGTGTGTGGTAATGGGATATGTCATGAACGTTCTGAAGAAAGTTCTTTGGAACAAGAATCTAAATAAAGTTACCAACTTTAATAAATCTTGTGTATGCTCCAGAGATGTGGATATGCACAAAGTTTGACCAAGGTTTAATGTACGCTGAAAGGAAATAGATACGTATGGTATCTTTCAACAAGTAAGATAGAGTCATTAAGCTTATGAAAATAAGAATGACAAGATGAGGGGGAAGCTCTAGTTAATAGAACTTGCAGATGTTTATTTAAGATCATTTGCCTAATGAGGTGTAATGAAATTTCTTGTAACACAACCGATCATGTTGCAAGGAGAGAATGATGCATAGGATATATGTTATCCTTTTATGAAAACCAAAGACATAATGTTTTCCGAAACATCATAAATGAAGATATGAAGCTTAATTGTTTGGATAGACCTATCCTAAGTTTACTGGACGAATTCACTTTGAGTTTCTTATATATACTTCTCAAGTGTCATTGTTGCTTGGGGTGTATTAGGTTGTCATTGCATTTCAACATATGTTGTTAAAATACTGATTTAAGGGTTAACGAGACTTATTCAGACGCTTGGTAACAAAGTATTACTAATACTTTGATTACTTGTGAAAGTGGTACTACTAGTGGAAATTGATAAACACTGAATGTGAATATCATGCTCATTTGATAATTGAAGTTTTAATTCTATAGGTGGCAAGGTATTGTTGAGTTGATTCAACGTGTATTTGATTTGGTATAAGTGTTGGACTAAGGGCTTTTTGAGCAATGCACTCAATGGCGTGAATTACGGTGATGTAGGAGTTTGTTGTACTATGGATGAACTTTTGGGTTTCATGAATGTTGAAGATTACAAGAATGGATACTAATTCTTGTGGTTCACTAGCGGATGAAGTGTTTGGTTATGTTTGTGGAACCTAGGGGCTGAATGTGACGGGTTGATGAAAGAACACATGTTCTAGTTATGATGGGATGCGTGTTTTAACATACATTGTTAAAATACTTGGGAGTTGATTGTTTCAGATATGACTTTCAATGACTACAATCGTAAGTCAGATATACTTGAATATTTCGGACGAAATACTTAAATTGTCAATCCTACTTGGAGAAAAGAGTAACAAGACATGATAATTACATCTATAACCTAAGTGTGAGTTATGACTCGATGTAAATCTTAATTGTCTTGAAAGATGACATGTTAACCAAGCCAGGCAACATATGTGAGTATTAGACAATATCCATAGTCATGAGTTGGGTTTGTAATCTATGATATATTTGCAAAAAGTGAGTCTGGATTAGTTTGGAAGTTGTCAATTTACAAATCAAGCTAGTGAATGAGTAAAGGACGGGAGGATGCAGTGAATGTGTGTAATGATCACAAATACTCAGTGGTTTACCGAAAAGGTACCTTGGAGCATTTTCATGAAGTTTGAAACTGTGATTAGATATGATTATCCTATTTGGTGTTTGGTGAGATGTCCTAATCCTAATTTGAGTGAACATCAGTGATAAGAATCCTAAGAACTAGACTCAATAATCTAAGGATCGGGATTAGTCGGGAATTTTGAAAAAGGTACTATTGAGACTGACAGATCCAATCGACAACAAAGGCGGAGCCAAAGTTTGGGAGCCGTGGAATCCGTGGGTTCTGAACTGGCGGATCCAAAATGAGGGATCCGTCAGATCCGTTGAACAAAAGTACTAAAAACAAACAGAGAGATATGCAAAATTCGCGTTTTCCGACCAAGACCCGAAAATTCTCTTGGAACATATCTATTAGCTAATATGTAATGCAAAACAACTAAAAATGTATATTCTAACACACGTACATACATAGTTTAATCCGTTCATAATAACTTACCATAAATGAAGTTAAGCCAAACAGTGGCTTATTCTCGGAAAATTGATAACACTAAGTGTTATCGTCCTGCATGACATGGTTAGTTCACATGATTATTCAAAGATAAGTTTCTATCCTAATAACACAACAAATCATCATATCATTGTTTGAAATTTTCTTATGCCAAACACTCTTTCACAGATACTACATGTTTACACATTAAGTGAGGGTTTGTGCAAAACAATACATTTTAAGCCTCTAAACAAGTTTCACTTAGTCCACATTTCTAAGTAAGATGTGTAAGATTCTCACATAACATATGCAAACAAAGATATATAAAACAAACACAGTTTATTAACTTAGTGTACAAGATCTAGCAAAAGTCCTATTGTGCATCAAACAAGCAATTGCTAAACAAGAAAATAATTGTCATGGCAAAACACTTTTGTATATCCTATCAAAAAATGCAATCACAATTACCAACATGCAAATCACATGTATGCAAATAACTTAGAACAGATAGTCACATAGCATGGCATAAGTGAAAAGATACTTTTCGTCACTTTGCGTTTAAATATGACGATGTATGCCAAGCTTGATATGTTTCCTTTATATTACCAAATTCTTTAGTTGCAATAGAAATCATATCAATGTTTAAAGGATACCAACTTACATTGCTTGACTCAAAAATTTAAGTTACTGTGACAAAACAAAACTGACTATATTGGACAGGTTGTATCTTTTGATTAGTTTTACCTATTTCAATTTAGATTCAGGGCATGATATTATTTTTAAATGAAAGTAGACTTAATTTCCTTCAAAATGATAGGTGGCGCGACTCCTACGGACTTACGGTTAATTAGTTATGAATTTTTGAAGTTTGACAAAAAACTGCATACTGCATGGACGGATCCGACGGATCCTTTTTGAGGGATCCGCACTTTATGTGATTTGGATCCGCCGAGACCTGTGACAGATTCTCCTAAACTCGTATTTTGACATAGCGAAAATGTGTGGGACTTGCTAGACTTAATCTTAAGCATATATTACAAATATTTAACAGCATTTCTACCTATGTGACTTATCTAAATATTACGGAGGTGATTTTTCAACTAAATTAATGGTAATTCCAAACACTCCCTTAAAAGCCGAGCTTTTCGTAAATTAGCTTTACGCACGCAATTTGACACTTAAACCTTTTTTAAGAAATCATCTCTTTTGATTTTCCAAAGACATCTTCAAGCTTGTATACAAAGTAATAGTTAACAACAAAATTTCAAAGTATACTTAGCGAAACATTTTTCATATTATGTTCTGCTTCAGAGGTAATTTGATACATGGATCTTACTCTATTTTAAAAACCATTTATTTTGAAAATGAGAGCCAACCCGCTCTGGTACCAATTGTGAAAAACGTAGAGGGGGGGGGGTGAATACGTTTACCGTTTTAAAACTTAAAACTTGTTGTATCAAATTTCCACTTTGGCTAGTTCTAATATGAAAACTGTCTGTTGTAGTTTATATCTACCAAGTTGTCACATAAGTATTATCAACTAATCACAACACAAGCAATCACATAATGCAAACATAAAAGTAAAGAGATAAGTAAAAGAAAGCGCAAACCGAACACGATGATTTATAGTGGTTCGGTCACGGAGCTCCTCTCCGCCCTACTCCACTCCCCGAGTACCCAACTCGAGATTTACTTCACTAGATCAACAAGCTCCCTTTCTTAGGCGGAGAAAACCTTTACACGTTGCTTACTTCCTTTTCCGGTACTAAGCTAAACACCGGGTTCTTTACAAGGGTACAACCACTCCCATCGTCGCTTACTTCTTTTTCCGGTACTAAGCTAAACACCAGGTTCTTTACAAGGGTACAACCACTCCCGACACTCTTTGTATTTTAAGGACTAAAATACTAACCTCACTCTACTGATCTAAATGATACAATGATGGTTACAACAATGATCCATGACATAAGTGTATCATGGATATGAATGCCTACTCTATATGAACTTCCATTGATCGGAAGCCTTCAATGGATGAAGATCACAAGCTCCCTAAACTTGTTGTGATGGATCTTCATGTATGCAAGTGAGATCTTCTTGGTGGATCAAGAAGTATGCTATGGATGATGTCTCATGATCTTGAGCTTGCTTCACAGGATCATTAACAATGTATGCTTACAACATAATGAAAGTTAGTAACATTATGATCATTATGGAATGGGTGATTAATCTATGAATCTACATGTTTAGCTACTGATCTAAGTGTGTGAAATGAGTGAGGGAATGTGTGTTCTTATGCTTAAACAATGGGTAAACAATGGGCAAGTATTTATAGGAAAACATAAAACTAAAACCATGTGTACAACTAAAACCATGTGTAAAACTAAAACCATGTGTACAACTAAAACCATGTGTAAAACTAAAACCATGTGTAAGACTAAAACCATGTGTACTACTAAAACCATGTGTAAAATTATTTATAGAAAAACAATTTCTACAAGCCACGGATCTGGCGGATCCCATAAATTGGATCTGTCAGTTATACCAATTGGATCCACGGGTGTCAGACAAAAAATATTTTCAAGTAGAATGATTAGTCTTTTTAAAATACTTAATTACCTAACCGTATTTTAAACATTCTAAATGGTTTGTTAAGGGTCTGATCATAATGCTACATACAAACATGTACGAACCTGTGTTGTATCATACAAGGACTTGAGAGGTGTAGAATGTATGTTGAGACAATATAAGATTACAAGTAACTTGTACATTTTACGTTATGTATCAAGTTACATGTTTGTCATCTATCAAAACAAATGAGATTGCTTGCACTAGCAATCTCCCCAAAGAGACTGCTTGCACTAACAACATCTTTTTAAAATAGATTTCCTCACACATTTTCATATATAATTCAGAAAGGTTTTCACATCTAGTTACCAAAATCAAATAATCCTTCAAAGTATCAAGTAATTCAAATATTCATGTTATAGGGTAACGAACGAGTCATATCAAGTATCAAAGGAACATGGCAAGGCTCAATTATCAAGGTTCACAAATCAAGGGAAGCATAGCAAGGCATAGATCAAGTAAGAAAGCCCCAAATAAGAAGGCTCAGATCATAATCAAACCAATATAGAAAGATGTAAGTGAAACATGAAGAACGAATCAAAGTATAAGGGAACATAGCAATGGCTTAGGGAATCCTATAATGAATCAGAAATCCAAAATGTCATGAGAACGAAGGCACCCTTACTGAAAAAGGGTAGAATATCTGTACCTTATACCGCAAGTGCAAACATATCTAGAAATATAAAGATCGGAAACAACTCCATCTTCAGCGAATCTACACGAATACATGGTCGTCTTATTATTAATATCTTCTTCAAATCAGATTTCTCATTTTAGTCGGCTTTCCATTTTTAGTAACTTTCCATTTATAGCAGGTTTCCAAAATTAGCAAGTTTCCATTTTTAGAAAGTTTCCTTATTTAGCAAGTTTCCAAAAATAGCAAATTTCCATAATTAGACAAATTCCACAAAGTAATTAGGTTAAGTCATTTATTAAATATTATTATGGAAATAGGGTTCATTTTAGCAAGTCATGATAGTTTAGGGTTCATTATGACAACTTTTTATATTTTAGGGTTTCAAATGTAAATATGCCAAAGTTAAGGTCCAAAATGCAAATATTACAAGTTATTCATTTTAATCCATAAGTTTCCCATAATTACAAATTTTAATCCTTTAGTTTCAACAATTTTACAAATTAAGCCCTTTAATTACTTTAATTACAAATTAAACCTTATAATTAATTAAATTACAATTTAATCCTTATAATATCCATATTTACACCTTAAGCCTTCAATTATTCAAAATTACACATTATACCCCTTACATAAATGTTTATACGAAATACCCTTCACTTTTCATAATTTACAAAACAAGTCCCTTTATTTTACAAATTATCAAATCGAATTAAATAATTAAACAAAATACCATTTAAACCTTTTAGTTACCAATTTTACATATAATACCCCCCATATTACAATTTTTACGTTTCACCCCTGGTCCAAAGTGTCTTACAAAAATAGCCCACAAGTTTATAAATTTACAAAACACACCCAAGACTTTATTAATTTCCAATCGGTTTAAAGTTAAATTACAAATCTTAACCCTAAAATTTTCCAATCATTACAAATCATCAAAACAACCTTAAAACACATTGATTTCATCAAATTCATCATTAAAATTCCAAACCCTAATCCAATTTGAATCAAGGTTCAAGGCTTAATATAATTTCGAATACAATTTTCACAGATCACTTACATCATATTACAACCCATAAAAATATGTTTGAGATTTATAAAATTATTATAGAACCGATTTCAGTTTTTGCACGTTTTAGGGTTTTAAAGAATCAATTAATTCCAACGACCAGATTAGCATGCATGGATCATTATATACATTTTATTTAGATCATATATGATGCAAAGAGTGTTATAAAAATACCAGTTAACATTTAGAATGATCGGATGAGGTGTGGACAATTTATTCCTCTCGGCAAGACTTAAACGCGAGCAAGAACTCAAAACCAACGAACCAAGCTTCAAAAATTCGAACTCCTATTTTTCTAGCCTTCTTCTAACTCCAATGGATCCAGGAAAAATACCAAGAACATGTAGAAAATTGGTGGTGTCTATTTGGGAATTTTTGTTTGATCGGTTAAGGTTTTTGAATATAAAAGGAATGTAAATAAAAGAAACCGTGTGATATAGGGTGAGGGTGAAAGAATTTCGGCCCAAGGGATGTGATAAGATCAATTAGGATCAATTATTTTTGATTTTCAAAAATTTTATCAATTTATATATATTTATCTCTTTATATTACATATTTAATCATTTAAAAAGAAAGTAATTACATAATTAAATATATATTCGGCCCATGTGAATTTTTATAGATGTGACAAGTATTTTTAGGACATTGGGAATATTAAAATGTTCATGCAAAAATTATTACATTTCATATGCTGCAATTTCCAAGAGCTTGTGAATTATTTGGTGTTTTATTCAAGTATTTATTGAAATTTTAAGTTACAAGGGTATTTTGGTCATTTTGCATGTTTTGAAATGTTGGGTTTTACAACTTCTTCCCCTCTAAAAGAAAAAGTTTCATCCTCGAAATTTGAAGTCGCAAAGTTAGACGAAGTCGTAGCAAGTCGCAAAAGATCGTCACAAACATTCTCAAGCCCAGGGAGGTTCTTCCAAAAAGGATGTTCAAACCAAATAGTTTCTCATGACTCAATCAAAACAAGGTGGGTTCAAATTCCTTAAGAGGAGACAAATTGGGTTGATTCTGATCAAAAGGTCCATGCAACACAAAATGGATGATAGGTGAATCTTCTGGAAAGCTCATATGGAATACGAACTAAATTCCAAATCAAATTAACTGTATCAACAGTAGAGAGCTCTACAAGGAGCTTAAAATTTATAACTGAGGTCAACCGAATGAAAAACGAGAGTCCAAACTCATCCAGATATCTAGTGAACGAAGGCAGAGTATACGCATAGGTAGAATGAACCTAAAGTCTCACTAATCACGGATAATCCAACGGAGATCAAATTCTAAACTTCTTAGGTACTCCCCAAGATATCCTATGGCCACAATGAGTGCACGTTATATGGTGTAAGTATTATCACGTTGATCAGGCGTCATAATACTAGCACCACATAAATATGCCTTCATGATGATCATACTTTATCTCGAGTCGTGAGCAAAACAACCTATCTTAATCCACCTAGTACTCCTACAGGGTCAGAGGTCAACAAAATCAAATGTCATAGTCAAGAGGGAAAACAAAACTACTCGCAAGAGTATCGGAATCCCAGATTGCCTAGCAGAAGTAAGGTACGCCGTCCACAAGCATCAGATCTTCCACAATTCGCCAATATTCCCCAAAACAAGGCCATCATTGAACATACGAAAAATAAACACGGAACTGAAATGCTTTTAGGGAACTTTAATCATTAGAGGATCTTATTACTATATAACGAAGCTTAAGTGAGTCAACGGAAGTGAAAGTTAGTCGTCAATAACTTCGGCCTTCACAGAATCAATTCTTCCAAACATAAAAGGTCTGTTTCAAAAATCCGTTCATTCAAAACATCCAATCTCTTCAAGTCCTGTTAATCTATCTTCGTTGTCCATCAATCTGGAAGTGAAACAAAATCGCGAACTTGTGTCTGGTTCATCAAGCCTCCTGCAGTTCTGCTTGGAATGTGATGGAGTAATGTGAGTTTCTGGCACGATCTTCAAATCCCTTCATCATCCAGTCTGCTCCCGCTCTCAATTCATCTTAGTACAACCAAAATGAATAGGGAAGTAAGACTGTACGTCTTCATCAGCTCCAGGTTCGCCATCTTGACTAGATTTTCTTCTTCTGCATCGCCAACACTTCTGCCTTGTAAGGAATGTCTTCACTCTTCAGGGTAGCCACCGCTGTTGTTAACAAATATCAACCTCCCAGAATGCACAAATGATCGTCAAATTTCTAAGAAGGTGCAAAAATGATTTTCATGCTCTTCCTCGTCTCCGAATGTACTATTAGGTCATACAATGACCATTTGCCCAAGTACTCACGAGAAAACATTATTTATCAAATTTACAAAACAGTCAGAGCTTTAGCTAATACTATTAGCGTCACTAACCGTCATAGCAGTCGTTACGAATACGGAAGGCAATTCCAAGAATAACCTCAATTCATACTTCCATCTGAAAGAAAAATTCGCGCTCTGAAATTGAACAGATACATAGTCGTTTCAGGGTGGAGAAATAATGGTTCCTAACAACAATACGGTTCAGCTTCCAGTAATCAATACATATCCCCTGTCACCATCCTTCTTTATTGTGAACGAAACTAAAACACGCCCAGAAGATACACTTAAGCAAACTCACTTCCTGGTCTTCGGTTGCTGCTCTTCCCGGTTGCTCAAATCAACTGGTATGATCCCGGACACATCTGAAAGACATCTTCGCTTGGTGACTAGACAATCTCTCGGTATCATGTCAAATCCTACTTCACACTCCGGTGGGAAAACTTGGTGGTTCAACCAGGAATCATCTTCAGAAAACTCAGGGTGCCAAATAACTCTCAAGATAAGGTTCATTCATTGGTGTACGAAATGGGTTCTAGGAAAACTTCATAACATCGAAAGTAACACACGAGTCTCCAGAGTAATAGTGATAGCTAAATGTTTAACAATCGGTAATCATGGTAGAGAGTTCAAAATTGTTTCAAGCGCCAAAGGTGAGACATAGGAAGATAGTTGTCAATATTTTGAATGCTCAATCAACCAATCCCTTATCAGAATAAAATCGAAGTTAACTATCCAAAGAAAGACAGATCAACATAGCAATTCTTGTCGTTCAAAAGTGAGAGGGAAACATTCTTATACTTGTGGTTAAACACCAAAAGACTTCTCATAGGGACAGAGATGGGTAAGACGAAATAAAATAGCGTCGGAAGATTCATAGATGCTTATCAAAAGCAAGAGACAAATAACAGAATATACCAAGTACGTCATCGCCATGGAGATTCTCATAATGCCCGAAGAGGCATCAAAATGATTTACAAAAGGATCAGAGGTCAGAGTCGGAATCTGAAGATAAGGATCAAATAGTGTCAGGCAATTACTATCCAATTCTCAATGCCTTCAAGATTTATTTAGGTTTCAAATCTTAGGTGGTGCAAAGCATAAGCTTTCAATCTCCAAAAGTGATCTCAACAGGCTTTAACCAAAACAAGGCACGAATCAGAGTGATGCGGAAGCAAATATACTTAAACAAATGCCTTATAGTCTACCCATTCCTCACTGGTCAAAACTTAAGTCCATATTAAGAAATCCTAAAGCAAGTTCTCAAGGGGTTCTCCTATGTTCTTACAGTGGAAGCCTAATGGTCCAAACTCACAGGTCAAGGTTAAATGTATTACGAGTCGCAGCCTGTCTCTCTGATACCATAAATTGTAACACCCCAACCCGACAAGGGTAGAGATGTCACAATAATGGTGACGTATCAGAACAAACACAAGCATATGACATAAATAATACAATTGAATTTCAAAGGTTACAATGGAAAATCTGAAACTACAAGGTTACAAATGAGAAATACAATAATTACTAGTCTAAATATAAGCTCTTCTAGTCATCTCTAATCCAATTAGCTAGTAAGGTCTTCTAAGTCCAAGATACTCTCCACTCATACCCAGCTTCCAAACTAAAACCTATCGCAGGAAAAGAAATGCGGCTGAGCTACGAAAGCTCAGTGAACAGATATAAAGGTAACAAGCAGTAACAATGGGATAGTGAAGTGAGTGAAACGATACAAGGTATAACAAGAGTTAGGAAAGAAAATAAAGGTTATGCAGAGATATCAAGAATTAAGAAACAGTTACAATAGATAAGAGTAAAGGGAACAGTAATCCTAACCCGAGCCCAAGTCATATCAAGTCAAGTCATGTATCAAGTCAAGTATCACGTCAAGTGTGTATCCGGAGGGGTGACCTCAGAATACTAAGTACAAGGTTATAAGGTAAAGTAAACAGAAATCCACTACGAGCCCAGAAACAGAACATATCATAATAATGTAACCATACAAGCATATAGAGGGGAGACCTCTCAGATAACCAGATACTATGAGGGGAGTCCTCGATAAATGGAGTGATCATCTCCCAGAAATGTGAAAGACGTGTATCGCACACACCATCAGTCACCAGATATACCAGATAACATAACAGATACAGATACAGAAAACAGATTTAGGATGCATCCATACGCCCCAGGTGGCCAAATACCTCCTCTACACACCACAAGTCAAATCAAATCAGGGACGGGATAGGACATCACTCTCCTACCCTAGAGTCATGCCATCGGTGCATCAATGACATGGACATGAAACCCTCATTCCTAGTGAAACAGATAGTGGCTCGTAGTCTCAAACTTTGGGTCAAGGGTCAAGTATCAAATGTCCAAGTATCCAAGTTCAAATTTAATATCAAGTGGTTCAAGCTCAATTTCCATTTCAATTATATCAGAAGGTTCATATCAAATGGTTCATATCAGATGGTTCAATATCAGATGGTTCAATATCAGATGTTTATAATCAAAGTTTCATAGCAATAGTTCATTTAAAAGGTTTCTATTTAAAAGTCCATTTAAAGCAATCTTTCAAAAATGGTTTTCATAATAAATGATCATACAAAATAGTTTTTATAAAAATGGTCTTTCAAAACGGTTTTCTTAAAGATGGTCTTAAAAATAGTTTCCTTAAAAACTTTTACTAACTTTCATTTAAAAGTAGTATCGCATCTTTTTAAAATAGCTTTCCTCACACATTTTCATATATAAATCAGAAAGGTTTTCACATCTAGTTACCAAAATCAAATAATCCTTCAAAGTATCAAGTGATTCAAATATTCATGTTACAGGGTGACGAACGAGTCATATCAAGTATCAAAGGAACATGGCAAGGCTCAATTATCAAGGTTCACAAATCAAGGGATGCATAGCAAGGCATAGATCAAGTAAGAAAGCCCCAAATAAGAAGGCTCAGATCATAATCAAACCAATATTGAAAGATGTAAGTGAAACATGAAGAACGAATCAAAGTATAAGGGAACATAGCAATGGCTTAGGGAATCCTATAATGAATCAGAAATCCAGAATGTCATGAGAACGAAGGCACCCTTACTGAAAAAGGGTAGAATATTTGTACCTTATACCGCAAGTGCAAACATATCTAGAAATATAAAGATCGGAAACAACTCCATCTTCAGCGAATCTGCACGAATACATGGTCGTCTTATTATTAATATCTTCTTCAAATCAGATTTCTCATTTTAGTCGGCTTTCCATTTTTCGTAACTTTCCATTTATAGCAGGTTTCCAAAATTAGCAAGTTTCCATTTTTAGAAAGTTTCCTTATTTAGCAAGTTTCCAAAAATAGCAAATTTCCATAATTAGACAAATTCCACAAAGTAATTAGGTTAAGTCATTTATTAAATATTATTATGGAAATAGGGTTCATTTTAGCAAGTCATGATAGTTTAGGGTTCATTATGACAACTTTCTATATTTTAGGGTTTCAAATGTAAATATGCCAAAGTTAAGGTCCAAAATGCAAATATTACAAGTTATTCAATTTAATCCATAAGTTTCCCATAATTACAAATTTTAATCCTTTAGTTTCAACAATTTTACAAATTAAGCCCTTTAATTACTTTAATTTCAAATTAAACCTTATAATAAATTAAATTACAATTTAATCCTTATAATATCCATATTTACACCTTAAGCCTTCAATTATTCAAAATTACACATTTTACCCCTAACATAAATGTTTATACGAAATACCCTTCACTTTTCATAATTTACAAAACAAGTCCCTTTATTTTACAAATTATCAAATCGAATTAAATAATTAAACAAAATACCATTTAAACCTTTTAGTTACCAATTTTACATATAATACCCCCCATATTACAATTTTTACGCTTCACCCCTGGTCCAAAGTGTCTTACAAAAATAGCCCACAAGTTTATAAATTTACAAAACACACCCAAGACTTTATTAATTTCCAATCGGTTTAAAGTTAAATTACAAATCTTAACCCTAAAATTTTCCAATCATTACAAATCATCAAAACAACCTTAATACACATTGATTTCATCAAATTCATCATTACAATTCCAAACCCTAATCCAATTCGAATTGTTTCTTCTTTTATTTTCTAGCTGATTAACAAATAGCCAAAATAATTTACGAATCATGGTTCAAGGCTTAATATAATTTTGAATACAATTTTCACAGATCACTTACATCATATTACAACCCATAAAAATATGTTTGAGATTTATAAAATTATTATAGAACCGATTTCAGTTTTTGCACGTTTTAGGGTTTTAAAGAATCAATTAATTCCAACGACCAGATTAGCATGCATGGATCATTATATACATTTTATTTAGATCATATATGATTCAAAGAGTGTTATAAAAATACCAGTTAACATTTAGAATGATCGGATGAGGTGTGGATAATTTATTCCTCTCGGCAAGACTTAAACGCGAGCAAGAACTCAAAACCAACGAACCAAGCTTCAAAAATTCGAACTCCTATTTTTCTAGCATTCTTCTAACTCCAATGGATCCAAGAAAAATACCAAGAACATGCAGAAAATTGGTGGTGTCTATTTGGGAGTTTTTGTTTGATCGGTTAAGGTTTTTGAATATATAAGGAATGTAAATAAAAGAAACCGTGTGATATAGGGGGAGGGTGAAAGAATTTTAGCCCAAGGGATGTGATAAGATCAATTAGGATCAATTATTTCTGATTTTCAAAAATTTTATCAATTTATATATATTTATCTCTTTATATTACATATTTAATCATTTAAAAAGAAAGTAATTACATAATTAAATATATATTCGGCCCATGTGAATTTTCATAGATGTGACAAGTATTTTTAGGACATTGGGAATATTAAAATGTTCATGAAAAAATTATTACATTTCATATGTTGCAATTTCCAAGAGCTTGTGATTTATTTGGTGTTTTATTCAAGTATTTATTGAAATTTTAAGTTACAAGGGTATTTTGGTCATTTTGCATGTTTTGAAATGTTGGGTTTTACAACTTCTTCCCCTCTAAAAGAAAAAATTTCGTCCTCGAAATTTGAAGTCGCAAAGTTAGACGAAGTCGTAGCAAGTCGCAAAAGATCGTCACAAACATTCTCAAGCCCGGGGAGGTTCTTCCAAAAAGGATCTTCAAACCAAATAGTTTCTCATGACTCAATCAAAACAAGGTGGGTTCAAATTCATCAAGAGGAGACAAATTGGGTTGATTATGATCAAAAGGTCCATGCAACACAAAATGGATGATAGGTGAATCTTCTGGAAAGCTCATATGGAATACGAACTAAATTCCAAATCAAATTAACTGTATCAACAGTAGAGAGCTCTACAAGGAGCATAAAATTTATATCTGAGGTCAACAGAATGCAAAACGAGAGTCCGAACTCATCCAGATATCTAGTGAACGAAGGCAGAGTATACGCATAGGTAGAATGAACCTAAAGTCTCACTAATCACGGATAATCCAACGTAGATCAAATTCTAAACTTCTTAGGTACTCCCCAAGATATCCTATGGCCACAATGAGTGCACGTTATATGGTGTAAGTATTATCACGTTGATCAAGCGTCATAATACTAGCACCACATAAATATGCCTTCATGATGATCATACTTTATCTCGAGTCGTGAGCAAAACAACCTATCTTAATCCACCTAGTACTTCTACAGTGTCAGAGGTCAACAAAATCAAATGTCATAGTCAAGAGGGAAAACAAAACTACTCGCAAGAGTATCGGAATCCCAGATTGCCAAGCAGAAGTAAGGTACGCCGTCCACAAGTATCAGATCTTCCACAATTCGCCAATATTCCCCAAAACAAGGCCGTCATCGAACATACGAGAATTAAACACAGAATTGAAATGCTTTTAGGGAACTTAAATCATTAGAGGATCTTATTACTATATAACGAAGCTTAAGTGAGTCAACGGAAGTGAAAGTTAGTCGTCAATAACTTCGGCCTTCACATAATCAATTCTTCCAAACATAAAAGGTCTGTTTCAAAAATCCGTTCATTCAAAACATCCAATCTCTTCAAGTCCGGTTAATCTATCTTCGTTGTCCATCAATCTGGAAGTGAAACAAAATCGCGAACTTGTGTCTGGTTCATCAAGCCTCCTGCAGTTCTGCTTGGAATGTGATGGAGTAATGTGAGTTTCTGGCACGATCTTCAAATCCCTTCATCATCCAGTCTGCTCCCGCTCTCAATTCATCTTAGTACAACCAAAATGAATAGGGAAGTAAGACTGCACGTCTTCATCATCTCTAGGTTCGCCATCTTGACTAGATTTTCTTCTTCTGCATCGCCAACACTTCTGCCTTGTAAGGAATGTCTTCACTCTTCAGGGTAGCCACCGCTGTTGTCAACAAATATCAACCTCCCAGAATGCACAAATGATCGTCAAATTTCTAAGAAGGTGCAAAAATGATTTTCATGCTCTTCCTCGTCTCCGAATGTACTATTAGGTCATACAATGACCATTTGCCCAAGTACTCACGAGAAAACATTATTTATAAAATTCAAAAAATAGTCAGAGCTTTAGCTAATACTATTAGCGTCACAAACCGTCATAACAGTCGTTACAAAAATAGCCCACAAGTTTATAAATTTACAAAACACACCCAAGACTTTATTAACTTCCAATCGGTTTAAAGTTAAATTACAAATCTTAACCCTAAAATTTTCCAATCATTACAAATCATCAAAACAACCTTAAAACACATTGATTTCATCAAATTCATCATTACAATTCCAAACCCTAATCCAATTCGAATTGTTTCTTCTTTTATTTTCTAGCCGATTAACAAATAGCCAAAATAATTTACGAATCAAGGTTCAAGGCTTAATATAATTTCGAATACAATTTTCACATATCACTTACATCCTATTACAACCCATAAAAATATTTTGAGATTTATAAAATTATTATAGAACCGATTTCAGTTTTTGCACGTTTTAGGGTTTTAAAGAATCAATTAATTCCAACGACCAGATTAGCATGCATGGATCATTATATACATTTTTTTAGATCATATATGATGCAAAGAGTGTTATAAAAATACCAGTTAACATTTAGAATGATCGGATGAGGTGTGGACAATTTATTCCTCTCGGCAAGACTTAAACGCGAGCAAGAACTCAAAACCAACGAACCAAGCTTCAAAAATTCGAACTCCTATTTTTCTAGCCTTCTTCTAACTCCAATAGATCCAGTAAAAATACCAAGAACATGCAGAAAATTGGTGGTGTCTATTTGGGAGTTTTTGTTTGATCGGTTAAGGGTTTTGAATATAAAAGGAATGTAAATAAATGAAACCGTGTGATATAGGGGGAGGGTGAAAGAATTTCTGCCCAAGGGATGTGATAAGATCAATTAGGATCAATTATTTCTGATTTTCAAAATTTTTATCAATTTATATATATTTATCTCTTTATATTACATATTTAATCATTTAAAAAGAAAATAATTACATAATTAAATATATATTCGGCCCATGTGAATTTTTATAGATATGACAAGTATTTTTAGGACATTGGGAATATTAAAATGTTCATGCAAAAATTATTACATTTCATATGTTGCAATTTCCAAGAGCTTGTGATTTATTTGGTGTTTTATTCAAGTATTTATTGAAATTTTAAGTTACAAGGGTATTTTGGTCATTTTTCATGTTTTGAAATGTTGGGTTTTACATCAAGTTTGGAAAAAATAAAAATAAAAATAAAAAAATTAAACGTGCTGTCAATTTATTTCACATTTTATTTATTTATTTTTTTATTTATTTTTTGTTATCAATACAATTATTAAAGAAGAAAAGGAATATAAAGTTACACATGAACATTTATGGGCACCCAATGAGTGGTACTTTGAAGCTGAATTGGAATTCAACACTGAAGAACAAAAAGATGCCGAAAAACAATGAAGGGATGCACTTGCTAAAGACCATGCAAAACATCTCGCTTCGATGCCAAAGCTCGATTTTTTAATGACCATTTCGACTTTGAAGAGAGTGATAGACACGGATGATATTGAGAGCTTTGACTATGACAATGTACATCTAGCATGGTCTTCGGAGTCATTTCCAACATTTAATTTTTAGTTTCTAAAGAATGGTTTATTTTTCTTTAATCTTTGTGTTCTTTCAAATATTAAAAACTTAATGTTTTTAAAGCATGGTTTATTTTTATTTAATGTTTTGATATGTTTGAATTATATATGTCATTTTTTCAAATCATAATTTGCAATAACAAGTATAAATGAACTTCAAATGTTATCACTAAATGCCGTTGAAAGTCCTAAACTCATAATTTTGTTTTTCGGACATGCAGGCTATGATCTGTATCATGTGAAACACACCCCACTGAGCGTGTGCCTGCTGATTCATGTGCTAAGAAGATTGTCGATCCAGGTACCAATCCTTTTTGTTAATTCTAAGATGAAAACGGCCTTGCATTATTGTTTAAAATTTTATTCATGTTGTTCATTACTAAGAATAAATAGCACTATATTATTCATGTACCACAACAACAAGTTATATACTTAAACTTATACATCACTAAATGCCGTTGAAAGTCCTAAACTCATAATTTTGTTTTTCGTACATGCAGGCTATGATCTGTATCATGTGAAACACACCCCACTGAGCGTGTGCCTGAAATTGGGCGTGAGCATGCTTACAATAAACCTCTTCTGAGAACCGTATTCAAGGTACATTATCAGCATTTACATAGTTGATAAGCTATGTAAATATTTTTTTTGTCTGTATTAAATATAATAGGATAAAATTAATAAAGTTTAAGCTAACTGTAGTGATGTTAACATGATGATAATTGGAAAAAAAATGCTCGTTGAACCTGTTTTAGATAAATCATAACTCAAATCGATACATTTATAAATAAACGGTTCAAACGTGTCAAATTGTGCACTCTTCTTTTAAAAGTACTTCTTTGACTTATTTGCAGCAGAAATATGATGTTCGTTTACGCAAAATGACCATTTAGGCCATGTTTTCTTGCTTTACAAGGCTGTTTGGATATTGATATGTATGACGGGTCACTGCAAGTATGGTGTTGTACTTGCAAGTCAGTTAACAGTGTCATTGATGAATATTCTTTCAGCTTGTGGGAGCATCAGAATTTCAATTTTCTGACAGGCAGTAAAGGTAAGAATGTTGATCCATTTATATGTGTCTAATTACTTAAAAATATAAATTTGAAAAAAGTATGGACTGTCAAATGGGTCAAAAGTCGCGCAAAGTGTTCCTTTTATTGCATAGCACTTTACAAATCAGTTAATTTGAAGAATTAGACTTTAGTATATGATCTTCAAGGTGATGATAGCAGTACAAAGTAACAAGGAAGAGCAGCACAAAAAAAGCAGTACTTCCAAGAATCAAGAGCAGTACGCACGACCGTACGTTGGCAGTACTAACTTGATAGGGCAGTACCTAATCAGATGCTACGAGCAGTACTAACCATGAAGCAATATTGACTGAGCAGTACAAACATGAATGTAACAGAAAGAAAAAATAATAATATCAAGTTGATTGTTTCTATTTTTCTACTGATTATGTAGGTGGGTCGCATTCAATTCAACGAATAGATTCAACAATTTGAAGAATCATTAGATCAGATAACTGGCAATTTGGGCGTAGCTGATGTGCCTAAGGTGTTATCTCATAGCCTGTTCTTTGTGGGAATGGGAAGAAATGACTAAAAAAAGGAATAAATTGCTAAAATTAATGTCACGAGATAAAACTATTTAACCAGTTACACATGTTACTTAATAATAATGAATTAGATAGTTTGATGACTAACTAATCATTTTTGCAGGTATGGATATGATAGAATTAGACTGCAATGACTTTTCTTCCGCCATTTACATCCATTACTTTCAATGCTGATGCTTAAACAAAAAAAGGTATGAGTAAAATGTTTTTAGGATGTTGTTTGAAGTTGTCATGATGAAATGATATGGATTTTTTTTGGATTGTTTGTTAAACTTGGTTATATGGTTATTGTGTTTTGATATAGTAGATACGTAGTCTTTAGGGTATTTGGCATTGTTTGTACAGTCTGGATATCTTTTTGTTTGTGACTTTATTAATTTTGATAAGCAGATTCAAAAGAATTAGCAAATAGACAGCTTTATTAATGAATCCCAAACACCCCATAAGTTGTTTTAGTGTGTCATGAATTCACTTGCTGCACGATTTCAATGATAAACAATTTTTAGTTTAAAATAGTGACATTGATGTTACACAATATATTAATGACTTTGTGTAGTAATTCGTTTATTATGTTCTTATGATACGATAAAACATGTGATGAGGGGTAATCTTCTATTGGTAATAATGATCCTAGAACAGCCAAGTACTCAGCCCATATAATTTTCTACTCAACATACTGCCAAGAAGGCATTTATGAGTGGTAAATGATGGGACGATCAAAACTTGCAGTTTTTATGGCTAAAATCTAATAATTGTGAAAGTCGCTTACCTGCCTCTAAAGGAAATTCATATGTTTTTGTTTGTCCTGTGGTTGAAGTTACGAAAACTGATTCTCAAAAACCCACAACATCGGGAGATGAAAGATCTGAAAAGATTGAACAAAAGGACATTATGTTATTAGTTGCATTTTCCACCCATCTTATTCCCCAAGGTTTGGCCACGTCTAATCTTGATAAGAAAAGAACATACCTGTTACTGAACTTAAAGCTTAACTAAATTCATTCTTGATTATTATATTTACCTTCTAAACGGATTCAAACCTTGACTGTCGTTAAAAATGATCAACAGCAGCAAGGAAAGGTAGTATTTTAATTATTTTGATCGGAAATGAAACCATAAATGAGATAAGTAGACATTTAAGTCTTATAATTAAATAAATCTATACGACATAATAATAATTACCTACAATCAAAATACAAGACTATAGATAATTAATAAACATATATTGTAAATGTATATCACATGTAGTAGACAACAATGTAAACTAAATACTGCATCAAAAGATACGGTTACGTAAATGCATGCAACATATGCATTCGGAAATGTTATATAAAAAACCAAACAAAAACTCCAATCCTTTAAAACCATTCCTTTTGGTCGGAATATACAAACAAATTATACAACTAGACATTTAAGTAAAATATATACACTCTAATATGTACGTTAATGAATACTATTTTAAACATACAACACATAAAAAAATTAATTACCATGTATTTTAAATCTATAAAATATGTATTATACACCAACTCATACTAAATAGTACATAAATAATAGTAGCATAACCATATTTACGTAAATTACAAGTCATGCCCGCCCATCAGGCGGGCTTTGCAACTAGTATATATAGTGTAACTTTCTTTTCAGAACCACCTAATCTGCGAGAACCACCTTTTTTACTCCTAATAATACATAATGTATATCATGTCAATGCATAATGGCATTTTTGAAAATACATTTAACTTAATTTCAAAGAAAAAATTAAATTAGGGACAATATGGGAATTAAATTCTTCCATAAAAAAATATTACTCCGTATATCACAAAAACCGTTTCCCCAGGTTTTATTTTTTTCAGATCTACTCTTTCACTTTTGATCTCTCTTCGTCAAGAACCCTAGCCGCCTTTCTTTTACCATTACCCTAGCCGCCTCTCTGTTCCAGGTTTTGGTCTGATCTTGATACTGAAATAAAGCTTGCTAGAGACACTGGTGTTAAAATCTTCCGGAAGGGAATAGATTGGACAAGGATCATACTATATGCCGCCTCTTCCACTGTCTATCAATCTTGTACACATTCGTACACCTTTTTATTTCTCATGGGATCCAAAAGTGATTACTGATGATTAGAGTACTATATATTTGAAATCGATATTGGTCTACTCATAAAAAGGGTAATCGACTATTTTTTTTATTCACCTTTTTTTGTTTACTTCGATCCAATAATTGTATTTTTTTTTCTCAACGTGTTCATGGTTTTGAATCTGCTAGATTAATAGAATTGATTTTGGTACATCGTAGTGTTAAAGATATATCGGTTTATGGTTTTGTATTTTTAGAGCCCATCATGCATTTGTTTTTTAGGTGAAATAATCCTCTGCGATTTCTTTCATGCCCGATCTAATTTCTAATTTTGTTAAAGGTTGTATAAATGTTTGTGATTGTATGCTTATGTCATAGATATGTTTCAAGTACATTTGAAAAAGTTCATGGTTTTAGATCGAAATAAATGGTTAGATTCTCAAGGAATATTTTTGAGGTTATTTTTTTTAATCTTGTAGGGGTTTAGTCACCATTATTTTGCTTCGTATGATTTAAAGTGTGCAAAACATGTACGGACATAAGGTTGCTTCGTATGATTTTTAATCTTGTAGGTTGATTTAAATTGTGCAAAACATGTATGTTCAAAACATAATTGTTCAAAACATATATGTTTTAATTGGTGAGATCTAATTAATGAAAACCATATATATTTGAGAACATGATGTTTTTAAACATGTATGTTCTGTTCAAAACATGTATGTTTTAAAACAAGTATGTTTTAGAAAATGATTACTTATAAACGGAATGCTTGAAACATGTATGTTTTATGTAACACCCCAACCCGACAAGGGTCAAAATGTCACATTATGGTGTCAACAGAACAAACGCATGCGGAAGACTTTTATAATTATTAAGGTTACAAAGGTTCAAAATGAAACCAAGGAAATAATAGATCTAAACAACAATAACTATCAAATTATAATAGGAGTTTGAATCAAATCTAAATGGAAATAACTCCAAGGTCTAATCCAAATGCAAACGGGTATCTATCGTCAGGGCAGTCCACTAAGAGCTCCTACGCACTCTTCACTCAAACCAAGCTTCCAACCTAAAACCTGTCGCAGGAAAAGAAATGCGGCTGAGCTTAAAAAGTCCAGTGAACAGATATATATAACAACGAATAATCAAACATATATATAAAGAAAAAGGAAGCACATGCTCCTGCTGAAACGAATATCATCTATCAAAAGAATGAGAGATCAAGATCATCTGAACAAATATCATGAGTCAACTGAAATGGAGAAAACAGAATATGGTGCATTGGGGAATAACAGAAGAAATATCAAAATGTATCAAAGGTGTAAAGGTTATCAGAAATCTACCACGAGCCCAGAAACATGTCACATCATAACATCATAATCATAATCTTCATAAGTAACCATAAGTAACTTAATAGAGTGATCAGCTCCCAGAATTGTGAAAGGCGTGTATTGCACACCGCACCAATCACCAGAAATATATCATATAACATAACAGATCATATCTAGGATGCATCCATACGCCCCTGCAGAAATCATAATCATCATGGCCATATATATATATATATATATATATATATATATATATATATATCATAATATAAGGGAAGGGGTGGAACATCACTCAACCACCCTAGAGTCATGCCATTGGTGCATCAATGATATGGTCATGGAACCCCCATGACTAGTGATACAGATACAGAATACATAATAGCTCGGGTATCAAACTGAAGGGTCAAACAGAATGTCATAGTAATGACACAGAATCTAAGGTCATCAGAAATATCATAATCATAGGTTCATATCAAAAGGGTGCATAGCAAAGGCTCATATCAAATGGTACAAATCATGAGAAATCTTTAAGAAAAAGGTAGAGTACAAATAGGTTAAGTAATTGTGGAAATCATGTAAACACTATTTTCATAAACGTATTCTTTTAAAAGCAATATTCATAAAAGTCATTAAACCTTCATATAAAAGTGGTATCGCCTCGGTTTAATAGCAATTATTTTAAAACAGTTTTTCTCAAAACATTATCATGATATATTTAGAAAAGGTTTTCACACGAAGTTATAATATCAATTGGATTTACAAAGTATCAAAGGATTCAAATATTAAATTCACAGGAGATAACGAACGAATCACATCAGACAAAACAACCAAACGAATACCAAATGGATCATAAATCAGAATATCAAACATCAGGGAATTAAGTCATGAAATACCCGTACTGAGAAAGGGAGGAATATCTGTACCTTAACCGTACCGAAATGAAGGAAGGAAAACACAAAGATCACAAGCTACTCCCTCTTCAATGGTCTTCCTGAATTAATAGTCATTTAATGCTTAAGTCCATATATTTATTGTCATAACTACTTTTATTTCTTATTGTTATCCAGATTAACCTACTTAGGGTTTCGGTTATTTATAGTAACATTTTAGGTCAGATTCATAATTAGTCAAAGTTTAGAGTTTAATAATGATTAATAATCAAAACATAGGTTTAAATGTGTCTCGAAACATAGTTATATCGAATTAGAAACAAAGGTGGACCGAATTAGAAACATAGGCCAATCTCGAACTACTCACGGATATAATTGTGCACCCTAGCTTGAATCATGGATAGATTGAATAAGAAACAAAACCCCATCTCAAAACTACACACTTATGCAAATGGAAGGAACACGTATGAATCAAATCTTTTAACCCCGATTTTGTTTAGTGTATGAACATTTAGATTACGTTCTCGTTAATAATATGTTTAACAATTCCTTTGGTCTACTTTTCATCCAACTCTTAAATTGTGCATGATCACAGTTTGATAATTATTCCAAACAATTGACAGATTGACCATACAACACACAAACACAACGCCAATAAATAGACAAGATAGGATCGATCCATGCATGGTATTACAATCACACGTATTCGAATAGATAACCACCAAGACCCAGCCTTATTTACGTACTGATGAACAACTACTTTAACCCGAAACTTATTAAAAACATGCTCTAAGATCACAAACAAACTTTACTCTGATTTACCTGTCCCTCATAAATGATGATCTCGGTTAGGGTTCCATATCATTTTAACGTATAACAATAGCTTAGTGCATGCCTCATATTAAAGTGATAGTTTCGAAGGTCTTTAGGCTGTGTCTATGATTGATCGAAAGGAGGGAACAACCCTTGCCATCATAAGAATCTTATTGTGTTTACGTACGATATCATTCTTTTGTTACATATATATACGTATATATTTTCGGATGACAGCATGCATAATCACGAGATGCAGCATAAAACGTTTTAGATTTAGGGTGTTTATCATATTAATCGGTAACAGGTTAATGTATCTTGTGCATGACAAAGATGGTAGTGATAATACCTTGGGGCTGAGCCAACCAGTTTGTCGAAGAGAAAGGAAGATGGCACTCGACTCGACTGCACACGAACACCCACAACTTGCTATGAAACTTGAACACAAACACAGGCATAAACTCGATCACCCAAATAAAGATTTGAACTCCACACGAACTGTTCTTGGATCTGCAACTCGACCACAATCGAACGGACACAAGCCTAAGTACACTTGAAGTCAAAACGTGAATGCACCCTCTCTTGCTTTCTCCCTCCCTCGAATGTATGCAGATAGGGCTTTCTTTTGTTTCGATTTAGAGAGATATACCAGGGTTGATTAAGGATGGGTATACGATCTAAATAAAAGTGTGTTTCGATTTAGGAATACCGCATTTTGAATTTAGGAAGGAGAGTACTATGCCGTATACTTGGGATTAGGGAGATAAGAGAGAAGCGCATATCTTATAAATTGGAAGAAGCCGTGATTTTGGCTATAATTTTGGGAAGACCGATTCTAAAGTTGAATTTTCAATATGGTTATGATCACATTAAATTAACGCGTGAAATAAAAGGGTCCAAGATTTTCGTTTATGTAGCACAATTTAAGAAGTGAACCAAAATTATGTCATACTTAAGTTGTATAAGTTTTAATTTGTGATTTAATTAATAGTGTATAGTTTTAAATACCAAATACTTATTATCAAACTTAGGTAAAAATTTAAATTGTCAAATAAATTGTGATTTCAGATTTTAGGGTTTTACATTTTAATAAAATTATTGTTGCTAATTTTTGTACTTTTCTTTGTATCAGGTATAATTACAAGAATGTTCACGGCTACGGGTGTGCATATATGTCCGAATTTTGAAAAAATGTTGATGGCTACGTGTGTGCATATATGTCTGACTTCTAAAAATGATGATAACATTTGCGTGTGCACATATGTCCATTTTGTGTTGAATATTTATTAGTGCGCACGTGTATAGATCGATTAGATTCATGTATTTATTCTTTTGAGAAATTTGTATTTTAATTGTGTCTCAATCGATATCGAAGTTTGTGTATGACATTTCTGTTCTTGGTTTGTTATAAATTTCATTATATTAAAAAACTCATATGCACCTATCTGTTTCTGAAATCATATATTGTAGCACTAAATCTGGAAATACGCCATCTTAAAGAAAACATATATGCACTAAACATGCTAGCTTAAAAACATGTATGCACTAAATTTGGAAAATAAAATTTCTTAAAAAAAAAAAAAAAAAAAAAAAAAAAAAAAAAAAAAAAAAAAAATTGTCTTTACTATTATACCCTTTGGATTAAATAAAAAAGTTTAATATTAAAAAAATATCTTTTGCATTGATATATTGCCACTAGCATTATTAGGAGACATAATTGGTTCCGCGGGTTCTTGCAGAAAAGGTGGTTCGAAAAAAAAATGGCCCCAGTATTATAATATATATATATTTTATAATAAATAATATTAATTATAAAATATAATATGTAAATAATACATATAAATACATAAATATATATTAAATATATACATATTATATATATCATAACATATATTATATATATATATATGTATATTAAATTTTATATACAATAATATAATATATCATATATATATACATATTAATTAAATTAATATTTTTATATAAATATATATAATATATATAATATATAAAATATATGATATATATTTATATGTATGTATATATATATTATAAATGTATGTATATATTATGATGTAAAATGATTTAATATATGTATATATAATATAATATATATATAATACAATAATAGTAATATATACAATATATATAGTATAATTACAAATATATATTAATGTATATATAAATATTACATAATTTTTGTATACTATAAATATTATAAATACAAATTAAAAATATAATTAATGTAAATATAACATATATATATTTAAATTTTATATAATTGTAAATATTATTAAATATATATAAAATAATAAATTATATAAATTAAATATATTATATATAATATAAAATATACATATTTAAACATAATATATTATATAAATATATATATAATATAAATAAAATATAATAAAAACTAAAATACATATATAATATATAATATATATATAATAACTTTATACAATATATATATAATATATATATATATATATATATAGATTACATATAATATAATAATACATACAATATAACATACCATACATAAATATATATATAATATATATTTATATATATTATAAAACATTTATATAATACATATCTGTATATATAACGTAAATATATATAAATAAACTGTAAAATAACATAACATGTATATATATACTATACATGTATAATAAATTATGATATATATACATATGTATATATATACATATGTAAATATATATATATAAATAATATATATATAAAAAATATATATAAATGGAACTTTCTTACGAAACCCCATTATCTACGAGAACTGACACATAACATGTATATATATACAACATATGTATATAATATTATAATATAAATACATAATTAATAATATATACAAATATATTTGAGACTTTCTTAGAGAACCTCTTATCACGAGAACTGACAAACCACCAAAAACATACATGCACCCTTCAAAAAATTTATTTTGCACATATGTTCTAAAAACAACATATATTTTTAAAAAAAAAAAAGGTTGTTCTAAAAATTTGATAAAAATTGGAAAACAAAATTTTTTCTTTGAAGGTGTGCATGTATGTTCTTATAAGGCGTGCAATGAGAATATTGTGGCCGTGTGAAGGTTTTTGTGAAAAAAGAGGATGAGTTAATAATGATATTGAAGAAAAATAGGTGGATACTTACGATATTGATGATTTGCATGTATTATATTTTATTTTAAAAGACGTGCAATGTATGTTTTTGGTGGTTCTGTCATTCTCGCAGATAAGATGGTTCCGCAAGAAAGTCACCCTATATATATATAATATATCTATATATATATATATATAATATATATATATATATATATTTATATATATATATATATATAATATATATATAGTGTTTACCGCCGATTTTATGTGAGGTTTGTGTTTGTTTTCTTAGTGAATTACAGGTTATAATTTGGGCAAAGAAATAAAAGATAAGTATGATGAGCACTTATTGAAGTTTATTTTCTTGGAGGAGGATTTAACCATGTTTTCACATCGCCCATGCCGAGCAAAATCACGGAGTATTAGTTTCTTTCATCTATTTTATTTTTCCCTTTATCATAACTTTGATACTTTTCAAGAACATTGGGGACAATGTTCAATTTAAGTGTAGGAAGAGTAAAATTGAATACCTTAGAAACTGTAACTTCGCTTGATATTTGTTTTGTCTTTGAGTAATGTGTAATAAAATAAAAGAGGTACTTGTTAGGGAAATTTTAGCAAAAATTTAAATTTTTTTTCAACATATAGGAGTGAAACTTTAGTTTTTAATAAGCGTCTTATGGATATGAATTATATAGCTAGCACAAAAACTCTTCCACTCAAAATTTCCACCCCAAAAATGTGAGGTTCGCCTTTAGATCTTTAGGAAAAAAGTATTCACTTTTAATGCTTTAAGTGTAACTGGTAGGTATATAATTCTAGAACTTTCGTTTGTGATGCATCTCAAGATCGCTAGTGAGGCTACATTAGTGTAGGTAGGATTTACTAAATGATAAGAGACATTAGGATAACCCTTGCTATAAACCTATTTTATAATTACGTTGGCTTCATTGGTCAAGTAATTTTCCCACACCTTTGCGATGTACTCATTTTTAGTACATGTGAAGATCGTTTAAAACTCATCTAGGATCTATAATATATAAAAATAACAAAGGTTGTGTTGGGCAGCGGAATTTAAACAAAAACAATGTTATTAAAAAAGGTTTACATTCACGGGAAGCCCCAATTCTATTTGATCATGATAGAACATGTTACCTACTGTAACAGGGATTAAAGACACCTTGACCTTAGGGCTAAAACGATCTCATGTAGATCGTATAAAGGGGAACGATCTCAAGTGGTGAGATCGTTGGTGTTTTCCCTAAAACATGATTAAAACACACACACAAACAATGTCTAGGTAATCTTTAATATAGAGTCTATCTAGACTTACAAAGGAAACCTAATTGTGTTTTGGAAACTAAATATTTCCTAATCTTGATCTTTATCTTTTAAGCAAGTCTTCTAGAATCCTCCATCTTCTAGAATTCCATGATTGTCGATCTTGATCATTTTGTATCATCAAATCAATAAATCCCAACGATCTTCCCCTATTTGATGATGATAAAACAAACATTAAAATGATTTTCCCAAATTAATCTTTAGCAATCTTCCCTCTATTGAATAATAAGTTTTTTCTTCAACTTGAGCACTTGAACATCTTGTACTCTTCAATCTGTCTCCTTGAATGAAACAATTCTAATCTTCCCCTTTACTTAAGATCTCCATGAACTTGTTGATACTTCTTCAACACAACGAAGGGAATCAATTCTTGTTCCATGCCATGTCACCACACTTAATAAGTTGCAAAACATAA